>CAJGYO010000018.1:51295791-51903611 GCA_904845875.1 Miscanthus lutarioriparius | reverse complement strand
GGGGCCGAGGCTTAAACCACGATGGACCACGGCGGGCGCCGTGATCTCATGAAGGGAGAGGGTGGCGGCGCTACAGTACCGGCGCTACAGTGCCGCGGTACTGTTCACGGAAGAGAGAAGGCGGCTAGGGTTTCTCCGGCTCCTCGAGGAAGCCGAAAACAATAATTGTTTCGCTTACTTTCCTCAATAGAGTTTACAGGTGTATTTATATGTCTCGAATAATAATAATAGAAAATAACTCTAATATTATGTAAAATATGATAAATATGGGCCTTGAGCCCCCTAACCCGCCGGCCTCTTCTAGCCACTCATCGGGCCTTACTTTGGGAGTCTTTGGATGCCGGTCATAACATCTCTCCCGCCTTCTCAAACAGCTCGTCCTCGAGCCGGAAGTCGAGAGTAGAAGGAGGCGGAACTTCGTCGACGGACGGACTCCCATGTCGCATCCTCTTCTGGAAAACCATGCCACTGGATCAGCACCTGCCAGGTGTCACGGCGCCGCTGGACACGTAGCGCCTTGGCCGGGGCAGGAGTGTAACGGCCGTCAAAGGTCGGCGCCCAGTCGCCGGCGTTCTTTGGAAGCGTCACCGCGGTGGCGCTTGAGCAATCCTAATGTGAAAGACATCATGAAGACGGGCACCCTCGGGCAACAGTAGATGATACGCTACCGCCCCAAAGACGCCCCAAGACGCGGAACGGCCCGGCATAGCGAGGACCGAGTTTGCCCTTGGCCCCTGGAGAGAGTGCATGGGCTGTGCGGTTGAGCAGCCGCAGCCACACCCAGTCGCCCACCTGGAACTCGACGTCGCGGTGGCCGGCATCATAATATTTTTGGACAACTGCTGAGCCTGCAAAAGACGTTGGCGCTTATTTCGGCGAGGATCTCATCACGGGGGGCCGAAGAAGCGCATCTGCAGCCTCGGTCCGAGCCGCATGCCGGCGAATAAGGGCGGCGGCGGCGGAGGAGGCGGCCGTGAAGCGACCTCAAACGGTGTGGCGCGGCCGTGTGGAAGGAGGTGTTGTAGCGATTACTCACGCCGGCGGTAATCCACCCACGCTGAAGCGATCCCGTCACACAACGGAGGTACATGGCGATGACCTTGTTCACCACTTTCGGATGGCCATCCGTTTGCGGATGGAAAAAGCGTGCTCATGCGCGAATCGACGCCCCGCCATCTTGAAGATGTCTCGCCAAACGCGTGCCGGTGAACATAGGGTCCCGATCGGCGACAATGGACGGAAACCCGTGAAAGCGAACGATGCCGTCGAAGAAGGCACGAAGCGACGGACGTAGCGATGTAAAGGGGTGGCGAAGCGCGATGAAGTGGGCGTGCTTGGAAGCGATCCACCACCGTGAGGATGACCGACTTACCCGCAACCTTGGGCAAGCCCTCGATGAAGTCGGCGAGATATCCGCCCACACTTGGGTGGGGACGTCTAGAAACTGCAGCAAAGCCCAGCGGGTGAACCGTCTCTCGTCTTATTAACGGCCGGCACGTGGTGCAAGAACGCACCAAGTCTGCACCAACACACGATCACGAGGATGTAGAAATCGCGCGGAGTCGATGTAGCGTCTTACGGGTGCCCTCATGGCTACCGTGAGTGAGCCAAGAGGGAGCACTTGGCGACGCAAAGTCCCCTTGGTCCCAAACACGTGACGCGGAGCCATGGATCGAAGGCGTCGACCAGCGCCATGGGGCCACCACTCCCCTTTGGAGCTGCGCCCGCCGATTGCTAAGCGTCGGCGCTGCTGCTGTTGCCCGCCGGATGGCGTCCGTGCTTCGAAGGATGGTCCCGACACGGGGAGGGCTGCTGCTGCCGCCATGCCACCGGGGCGGCTGCCCCCATCTACCAAGTCCGGCGAGAGAGCGTCGCCACGATGTTCAAGCGGCCCGGACGGTACTCTCTACCGAAAGTCAAAACCAAATAGCTTGCGATCCATTGATCTTTGCGGAATCAGACAATCGTTGATCAAGCAAAAATTTCAAAACAGAATGGTCGGTCACGAACCAAAAAGTGGCGCCCCCACAAATATGGGCGCCAATGGCGAACGGCTTTGAACCAAGCCGATCAACTCCCCGCTCATAGGCCGCCAGTTGATGTGACGGACGCGAAGACGGCCGAAGTAGGCGAGGGCCCGACATACGGTGGAGGACGGCGCCAACCCTCGCCCGGACGCGTCGCAATCGACCACGGCGGCTTAGTAAAGTCCGCATCTGAAGAACAGTCCACGTGGTCAAAGCGGCTGAGCGCCTCGAATGCCAACGGCATCGCCGTCCCACACAAACGCGTCCCCCGCAAGAGACGCGTGAGTGGGGCGGCGATGATGCCAAGTCTGAATGAATTTCCGGTAGTAGCCCGCGAGGTAGAGGAACCACGCAGTTACGCAGGCGCGGCGCCGGCGAGGCCACGCAGCCCACGGCGGCGACCTTGTCGGCGTCCATGGCGACGCTGCCCTCGAGATCACGTGGCCCGGGTAGGCCAGCGGCGATCGCCAAGCGAGCACTTGGATCGTTTCAAGTGAAGGTGGTGTACCCGAAGCGCGTGGAGGGCGATGTTGACATCTTTGCAAGTGCTCGGCCCATGATGGACTATAAATTAATATATCATCAAAAATACCAAAGACAAACCGCCGCAGTAAGGCCGAAGGGCGTCATTCATCGGCGCTGGAAGGTTGCGGGGCATTGGAGAGCCCAAATGGCATCACCGAAAACTCGAAGTGGCCACGATGGGTGCGGAAAGCCGTCTTGTCGATGTCCTCCGGGTGCATGCGCACTGATGATAGCCGGAACGAATGTCAAGCTTGGTGAAGAAAGCGAGCCCCATGGAGCTCATCCGAC
Organism: Miscanthus lutarioriparius; assembly: GCA_904845875.1. NCBI lineage: Eukaryota > Viridiplantae > Streptophyta > Magnoliopsida > Poales > Poaceae > Miscanthus > Miscanthus lutarioriparius. Next base: position 51,900,771 of record CAJGYO010000018.1, on the reverse strand, counting down.
AACTCGTCAACCACCGGAATTGGGAATTTGTCCTTGGAGGTCTTGGCGTTGAGGGAGCGGTAGTCGATCTGAAGCGCCACGACTTGTCCGCCTTGCGCGCACTGGGGACGGTAGCGCGGAGAGCGGCGAAGTGCTTTCGGCCGAATGATCCTTGGGCAAGCATCGCCGCACATTGGCGCCGAGCTCGTCTCCTTCCGCAATTGCGAGTATCGATGCAGGCCGCGCATTCGCCACCGGGGCCGTCCCGGCAAAGCAGTGGATGCGGTGGTCGTAGGGCGCTAGCGGAGGAGCCCAAGAGGCTCGTCGAAGATGTCACCGTCTTTGCGCCAACAGCGATCCGGAGAGAGGTAGCCGCGGGTCGGTCGTGACCGCGGTCACCATTCTTTGTGGGAGAGGCGTCGAGGGCGGGCACGCCTACGCCAGTACGACGCGACGGCCTCCCTCCGTAACGCCATGGTAGGCGTCGCGATCCCCACAACACGGGGCCCAATGTGCGAATGAAGTCGGCCGGCGATGAAGTCGAAGGCGCCCGAGTTGAGGCCAACACACGTGATGGTGAAGTCCTCGTCGCCCGATGTGGGCGGGCACGTTCGAGCAATGCCCTCACACGCCACGTGCTCACCATTGGCGACATCGTGACACGGAGGTGGTCACCCCGGTGAGATAAAGCCCAAACGGCGCAACACGCCCCCTTGACAAAATTATGAGTGGAGCCGGTGTCGAGGAGGCGAGAAACTCTCATCTTTGACGGTGACGGAGAGCAAACATGGCGTTAGGCGGCCGGATTCCTGCAACAAATGGAGAGAAACGACAAGGGCGTTAGCGGCGTCTCACGCATCACCGCCACACCTTGGCCCGTACCGCTTGTCTCTGAAAGGCGGTCTGCGTCGGCTTCTGCGGCAGAGCACCTCCCGCCGCCCTCGTCGGCAAGTCCGTGAACTCGAGGTAAAACAAATTGGGGCACACATGGCCCCGGACATAGGGCTTTCGTCGCGGCTTGAAGCACGACCCTTGGCGGCGGGCGCTCAACTGCTTCTGCCGGCGTGAGGCGACGGCCAGCGATGTTATGTGGCGGTTGGGATGGAGATGAGAGGGCGTGCTACAGTACCCGCGGACACCGTAGCTCCACGGTACTGTAGCACGCCCTCTCATCTCCATCCCAACCGCCACATAACATCTGATATCGAAGGCCATGGCCGGATCCTACGCCGCCGTGTCCTTCCAACCACCACCATCTACCTCCACCGCGCTCCAATCTGCGCGCCTCCGAGGTCTCGGAAGGCTCGACGATGTCTGCCGCACCGCTCACGCTTTCGAGTCCTTGGCGGTCGCGATCATCGACATCAACCGCAACATCGCGTCCCATGCAGTGGCTTAGGGGGACTTCGCCCAGCCCCTCCCCCACCGTTCTCGGCCGCCATTGCCCACGGGCCGGCCGGATCTCTACGCCGCCGTGCCCATCTCCACGCCGCTTCGGCACACACACCCTTAGCTCTGCGCCGCCCTGTCCTCCGCAGCCTCGCCGTGTTCACCACCGCCCACGGCCCATCGTGGCACCCTTTTTAACGCAAGCAGCTTCGCACCTTCCACAGGCGCCTTCGATGAGTGGATGGCGACCCTCGTCCATAACATTGGCGCCAAACGGCGTCGGTGCCCTCATCCGCGGGCGCGCAATCGGCGAGCCTCGTCCTCGGCGTGGCGGTGCCTCCATTCACGCAGTGCACAACCGGCGATCGAGATCGCCATCTGCGGCAAAGAACCGGTGCAAAGTGGCGCTTTGCGCGAAGAGTGATTGTCGGTCTGCGGCAGTGCGATTCTGCCGCAAAGACGCGCGCCTCCTAGCGCGCGCGCCGATCGCAGGAGATGCGCCGGCAGATGCATGAGGCGGCCTTGACGGCGATGGACCTCGGCAAGGGGGGTACGACCTACCGCCCGTCGAACGGCCAACAACAACCACGCCGACCCGTTCTTTGTCTCCGGCGCGAGCATGGTGCCGTTCCCTTGGCGGCGCGACTCGATTCTATGGGAGTGATGATAGAAGAAGCGCACTCTCTTTGTCACCGGCGGAGACGCCTAAGCTGCTGTAGCGCGTTTATTTGTCGGCCTACCGCCAGGTCGTCTCCACCGGTCATTGTTGCGATTGATTCCAGAACAACCATACCGTGGGCGGAGGAGACAATGAGGTGTCCATGATCGACAAGGTCTCGGTACTAAGTCGATAGGAACCGAGGTTCCTCCTCTAACCGAAGCGTGGGTTGTAGCGGTGGGTGATCGGGGCCGAGGCTTAAACATGCGATGGACCACGGCGGGGCGCCGTGATCTCGCGAAGGGAGAGGGTGGCGGCGCTACAGTACCGGCGCTACAGTGCCGCGGTACTGTTCACGGAAGAGAGAAGGCGGCTAGGGTTTCTCCCGGCTCCCTGAGGAAGCCAGAAACAATAATTGTTTCTGCTTACTTTCCTCAATAGAGTTTACAGGTATTTATATGTCTCTGAATAATAATAATAGAAAATAACTCTAATATTATGTAAAATATGATAAATATGGGCCTTGAGCCCCCTAACCCGCCGGCCTCTTCTAGCCACTACTGGGCCTTCGCCTGGAGTACTGGATGCCGGTCATAACAGTTTCAATCTAATTATGCCTTTTGTAATTATTTTACAGAAAATTACCTTCATAATAATCAAAGGCAAGATGCACATGTGCTGATGTCAGTGCACTCACCTGAAAGTGAGAGATAGTGGATTTCACGGATCTAGTATTTCGTCTGAATTCGTAATATGTTCTTCCTTTCTCGGTAGATTTGCATGCCTGTTTCAACACCAATATAAATCCCAATATGATAAGTTTTTTTAGGTTGATTTACAAACTGTACCATCATTGCTGCTTCTCCAGAATTAGGTATGTTCTCGTAGTTCTTGTACTGCTCTAGTCGGGCCTGCCTGTATGTTTCTCTTGTGACTTCTATCGTCTCCCAGGGTATTCCTTGAATATCTTTCCCACTTCTTGCATCTGCTGCTGATGTGTCGGAGAGCTTATGCTAAATAAAATAGAGATTTCAGATAATTCCATGAACTGTAAAAGTAATTGAAACAAAACTTCATGTAGATACAAGCTCTATGGCATATTCTTGACTCCAATTTCAGTTGCTCAGAACTAAAACACTGTATAAATTAAGATTTCAGCGATCTTTTCTTTGCGTTCGACATGAACACTGAAATGTAATGTAAAGTTGTAGATATAACAAATAACAAAGTATGTAAGGCTGAGAGAAAGGGAAAATAAGGTGTCGAGGAATGGCACATGGAAAATGAATAGGGCATTCAGACAGCACTATCAATATCCTTCGAAAGATTATGTTTCATCAGTAACCCTACTAATTGTAGCATTAGTTCAACATCATCTAATATCTATGCATCTCCTTGTTGCCACATTTATTCACACCTCAGAGGTTTAAAATTTAAGTAAATGAGCTCAACCAAATTTCATAGCCTCAAAAGGTTATGTTTATTAGCAGAACCACTACAAGTAAACTAAGCACACACAAAGTACTACTACTAGACATGTCTCCCAAAGATAAAAGAAAAACGTTCAAATTAATAGCCACCTACCAATTGGTCCGCATCGTCTTCCTCCTCCGCATCAGAGTCCCTAACCACGAGCTCTTGGTACTCATCCTCCCCCTCCATGTCATCGACTGCCTCGTTCATGTCGTACTCATCCTCCATCTCTTCAAAATCGCCGTTGTGATAATGAGACATGCCTAGTCCTCGGCAAGGGACATTCAAGATTGATTGCTCAAGCCAAGGAAAGCCTAGGATAAATTTAAGGAAAAAGTCCCGGCGGCAGCGCGAGGGGGCTCGGCGCCCGGCCGTCCCGGCGGCAGCGCTGCAGGACAGGCGAGGGCGAAGGCTCCGGTGACAAGGGACCGCGGCGGCTGCTAAGGGGCGGCGGCGCGCTGAGGGGGTTGGGGCGTGCTGCCGGCGAGGGCGCAGGCACGGCGGCGTCTCAGAGCAATTTCGGCGGAGACGCTGTGCGGTGGATTTGGGCGAGGAGACGCACGGAACGGAGACGGATTCTGCCTCTTATGCGCCACATGTACCTGAAGGCCCAAAGGCCACCGTGGCCAACTGAGCCAGGCTGTATGTCCACGTAAGCCAAACCACCCTGTAAAACCACCACGAGGGGTATTTTAACCTGTTTGCAAAACTTTAATATGTCAAACAGATATTTTTGCACTTCAGGGAATTAACTAGACACCCTGTTATAGGTGAAAGGGTTATCTAGAGTTTTTCCATAAATTTAAGAACCCGAGCAAGTTGAGGCTTCCTCATCGATAAGACGAATAAGTCCGAACAGAATTCCCTCCACCCGATGCTATCCGACTGAGCAAAGAATGGAGAATAGAAGGGAGGCTGGCGGCACCGACTAGGTGAGGATGCAGGTGTTAGGGCTTCGGATTTGGGAAATTTACCAATTTGGATTTGGAGAAGAGAGGAACGACGGTGGTCGGCAAAAGTTATATGGTTGAAGGGAGCCTTTTTTATTTATTACTAGGTCCTGAAAATAAATATTTGATTGGAGAAAAAAATAGTACTATCAAACATTGATGAGAAAAAAGCACCAAGATTATATATACCTATTTATATTTTAACCTTTCGATAAAATTTTAAAATTAGTCTATTTTATGATTACTGTGATATCCATAAAACATAAGTTAATATTGGTAATAATACTGCAATGTCCTATTAAGTATCTACCAAATTAAAATGATAGTTTTTCTCTTTTTGCAAAGCACTAAAGTATTTTACTTGTAAATATATCATGATTTTAATTTTCATATTATTCATGCATCGATACAGTTAAATATCGAGTTCAGTGACTCCCTTTATAGATGTATAAAACATTATAATTCTACTCTCTTATTAAAGTATAGTTACTAGGATCAGATCGGAGATTGAACCGGTGAGGTCCTCGGTTCGATGATTCATGGGTCTACCATAGAACTCGTTGATCTGCTGGTCCGATAGTTTTGGACGGGATGAAATGAACCGCCCATAGATACTTCAAACTAGTGCGATATTATAATATACAATAGATAATTAGCAACATATAATTGATCATATATACAAATAAACTAATAAAGAACACAATTATATAACCAACTTCCAACTAATATATAGCCGCAAGTCAACAAAAGGTACTCCAAAATTATCATATGTCTATTAGTGGTTCTTAACTCAAATAATATGATGGCAAAAATATAATAAAATGACAATATTGCATAATGCATCATAGTAAGATGGGTCTTAATTTAATAAGTTTCATAAGTTTTGGAGCTCCAGAGTTGTTTTACGGGATATACCAGAGATACACATGAAAATATAATATACGAAGCATTTATGAATTAAAAAAGACTTAATTCAAATATTTACTGTCACTGTCCAATGGTCATTCCAAATAAAATATTTTTAAGACTGTCTTTAATACCCTGAGACTCTCACCAACCTCACCCTATACCTTGACTTGAACCCCTTGAACCAACTTATCTCAAGTTACTTGATGACCTTGCACAGGCCCTCCTTGCCGAAGAACAGTCTCATTACCTTTCCCAATGACCAATATCATTCTCTATTAGGAGAAGGACTCCAAATTCGCTATCCAACTCTATCACTTCCCTCTAATCAGCCTAACTCAACTAGGGTCAACCCTAGTCAACTCTTTAATTGATCCGACAAAAATTCTCCAAGATATTGTTCCAAAGGTATGGTGTTTGCTAATTCTCCAATGGTTGAGATCAACCTCTTGAATGAAGATGAAAGCCACTAGATCAAACCCCTTTCCCTAAATCAATTTTCCCAAAATCAGTGATCCCTCAGACCGTCCAGTGATCCTACGGACCATGTGCCCAATCACTTCTTCAGCAGATTCAGTTTCGATGACCTGTCTTCCTCTCCCTCCATTTGGACCCACATGTCAGCATGAATTGGATAGCAAGACCAGCAAAACCAGCTCACTCCCACCGACTCTCCCACTCATTCATTCCACACTCTCCCTCTCTCTCTCTCCTCAAGTGAAGAACAATATGAAAGAAAGAAAGGAGAAGAGAAGGAAGAGAAAGGAAAGAAGAAAAAGAAGAAGATCAAGGAGTGTTCATGCATCACCATTTCAAGAAGGTGGAGATCTTCATCTCCATCTCTATTCTTGGGTGAGATCAAGAAATTCCCTTTCCATTTTCTTGAAATCATCTCTCGAACCATAAACCTTGATTTCTCCATGCACGTATACAAGATGAAGATTTCTATTTACTCCATCATCTCAAGTGTAAGCTCAATAATGCCATCTCTTACTTAATCCTCTCATGCATCTCTCTAATTACCCTCAATTGGAATTTTAATGATTTTTGCAAGAAAATCATGATAAGGCCAAATTCATCTCTTTCACTTGGAAGCAAGGAAGAACAAGGCTCAAGCATGGCCTTGGTGGCCCAAGGGTCAACAAAATCTCAAAGATAAGTTGTCATGCCCAAGTTTATGGATTTCTCTCTCTTTCATGGTTGAAGCTAATCTCCAATCCCTAGTTTCACTTTGCATTTAGAGCTCAAACTCTAGATTTCATTCACTAGCCCAACACATCACCTACGCTCCCCTAGATACCCCCTGCACATGCATGGTAAACATCATCCACAAGCCAAGTCACAACAAACAAGAATACCAAGAACATGTACAACATAGTTTTTGTCGCTGTTCCCGTGGACCGATTGCTAGAACCCCACACCATCCACGAGAACACCCACAGAGCACAACACAACCAACACTTAGCCTATATAGTTGATGTTCCTGTGAACCAACCGCGAGAACACCGGATTGACCAGTAAAAATTCAATATCTCTTTGTCAGAACCCAAGAGCGCCTTTCTCAATTCTTGCAACTATAGACCCTCCACCATATCGTCGGCCCATCTGCGGAAACACTTAGAAAAATGGCTAAGTTCATGCATGTGCGGATTGTTCTGGTGAATGATTGTTGGTACTTCTTAGCATCACTAGTAATAATGACACTCAAGAAGTACTTTGGTATTTAATTGTGACTTAGAAAGAATATATATAAAGAATTCTGCAAGCGCATAGATATACCATTGTAGCACTTCACCCGGGAGTATTCCAGGTATCGTTATTTATATTTTTACCTCAGGGAAGGACTGACAAAGGAGATATATTGATAACTTATACCGATGGATGAACCAACCAACCTTCTACTCTAAATAGGGGTAAATCAAGAGATAGGATATAATTGATAAATGATAAATGAACACTCATAGTACTCCTTAGGATAGCAATAGCAAGACTAAGTAGATACAATAGAGAAACTAATTCATCAGTCATTCTTAATTAGAAGTCAAAGCTTACACTGATTAGTGCAATTATACTTAATAATCATGGCAAAGGATTAACTTCATATCTATACATAAGGGATATTACTAAGGAAGATCAAGAACAGAGCCTAACTTCCTTCGCAACTAGGTCCTACTTGGCTTATATTCGGGGAGTGGACTACAAAGAACTCAACGAGAATATCACACTCGCGATCTATCACATAGCCCAGAATGTAGGGTGCATCTACAGGTAAACAACGTATAAGAACCATGCTTACACAATGTCGACCACTCACCCCGTACGTACATAAGAGTGAGCGCTTTGCAAACTTATGCATAAACATAATGATAATTCTAGCTATACTAAGCATGTAATCAAAGTAGACGATGAACATAATAACTAAGAACATGAATAATATTAGGAACAATGTCATAGCAAATGTAGCAAACATGAATAATTAAAGATACAAGAGAGGATACAAAAGGCTTTACCAAGCCACGCTCTTGACAATATCATGAATCCAAGCAGATGGCTTGCCTCTCTCTAGATCTAACTTAGCTAGATATGTCTATGACTATTTATGGAGCTCTGAGGTTCTTCTCTTCTCTAATGATGATGATCTCTCTTGATTGAGATGATGGAGGATGCCCTGAGGGGTATGGGGTGCTATTTATAGGGGGAACCATGGGTTCTGTGGGCCCATGAATCCATGGCAACATCAAATCTGAGCCCTCAATAGGAACCAACCTTGAGCAATGGCGTAGATTGAACCTAGGAGGCGGTGGAGAACCGATGTACGAAGGAGGGGCTAACATGCGGGGCCCACAAGCCGATCGGCCTATAGGTGGGTCCGGTCGGCCCACCCTGCCATGTCTCGAGTTGGGTCATGATGTGTTGTCTTCTAGATGCTTCTAGAGTATGTCTTCCTAAGTTGGTTTCATCGTGGATAAACGTGATTTGATCTGACGATTAGGTCCACCTTGCTTATTTTCTGAATAAATCTTGCTGAAAACACAGATTCACCAAAACTCATGGAATTTGTTAGTTTAAACCATGGCATTGTCAAATCTGTGCCCTCGAATCGAACCGACCTTGAGCAATGGTGTAAGATTAATCCTTAGAGGCGGTGGAGAACTGATGTTGAAGCAGAGGCTGACAGGTGGGGCCCACATACCGGTCGGCCTGCAGGTGGGGCCAGCCAGCCCTACCCTGTCAGGTCTCGGGATGGGTCATGGTGGTTTTCCTTCTAGAGTGTTCTAGAGTCTTCACAAGTCGGTTTCGTCGCAGATAAACGTGATTTAATCTGACGATTGGGTCCACCTCGCTCATTTTCTGAATAAATCCTACTAAAAACATAGATTCACCAAAACTCGTGGAATTTGTCAGTTTAAATCCCTAAACCTATCTTGGTGATTATATTCATGCATTTATACAAGTTATATTGATGGTTTATGATGAGTGTGAACTACCGTCAACAAACTCTCCCAAGCTTAGCCTTTGCTCATCCCTGAGAAATGCTAAACTCAGAAATGGATTAGGAGTTGGCATGATGTTTTCACTTCTCAAAAGTACACATGCGTTCAATCAAAAATTCTCCTCCAGATTAGAATAAACTGATCTGACTTTCAAACTTACCCATATTACCTTTAACTACGGGGCTTCTTAGCCTTCACTTAGGTCTTGAGCAATTGAAAGATAGAAAGATCAAGTCAAGCATTGTGTCTCAGGTTCTTTGCTCTACCATTGTTCTGGAGTTTTTATAAATTTTCAAAATAAAACTCAGAGCTTTTATTGTATGACACTCTCAAGTCTCTCAATATATGTGGTATTTGTGGATCCTCACCAAGGCAATAATGATGTTATGCCTTTTCTCTTCCTACAACTAAGGCTTATGTGGAGCTCATAGGAGTGAAAATAAGAGAATACTTGCAATACATATATTGTAAAGTCAAACCTCGGATCCAAAGAGAGTTGAGTCATATAATCAAATCAAGATGTGCATGTATGTGGATATATGGTGGATATATATGGTGGCTAACCTAATTCTACTATGCTCCTTGAAAACACATCTCTCTTTTAAAACTTAAAAATATTTATGCAAGAGAAGAGGGGCTATGTTATTCATCTCTCTTTTGTTCTTTTTAGGCGGGCATCTAAGTACCCATTGTTTTCAATATCTTGGACACTTGTCTATTTTTTATCAACTTTTCTCTTTTTTTATGAATTACTTTTGCATAGCCCATGCCTCTTTTCTACAACAAATTTTTTGAGAGATAGCAACAAGAACTTGGAACATTTATTTGATGATGAAAAATCTGTCAAGCATGTTTTAGGTGTTTACTCCTAGTGTAGGAGTAAAACATTTTTGGGTGGATCTATATGGGATGCATGTTTGTGCGCCTACCCCTAGTGTAGGAGTAGTGTATATGTGGGTGGTGTGTACGTGATCTTGATTTTAAGAGCATGACAAACCTCTCATAAGGGTCAATAAAGCTTGACGAAACTCAATGCAAAACAAGCAGCATATAAGAGTTGAAGTTTTCCTAGCCTAAATAACATTTATGGCTCTAATAGGAATTCAAGCTTTGTCATACATGAACTCATCATATAACATTTTTTATGTTTTTCAAAAGATAAATCTCCAAAATTTTAGTATCACTTGAAACAAGATAAATAGCAGCTCAGACCTTGAAATAGCAGCTCAGACCTTGTCATATCATATCCGTCAATTACCTAGACTTAGATCAAGCATATGCTACCCACGAGTTTCAAGTTCAGAGTAAATTCTTATATCAAAACAATCTTATCCAAAACTCGAGAGAATTCAAGGCTAAAAACTAGGTACTTGAAAGGAATTACAATAGAGCAACTATTCATCATTTCCATTTTAAGAGATTATCTTCAGAGTCCATTTTATTTTATTCAGCTCTTAAAAACAGAAACTAAAGCAAACTTTATACACACACTTTTTATTTTGTTTTCATTTTTTAGATCACACATTACTAATATATTATCTAATACAAAGATAAATTTTTATTTTGTTTTTAGTTATGCATCTTTTTTTAGCAAATATATATAGCAAACTTAAAAATAATAAAATAAAAGGAAAATAAATACTTATCTAGATACACAGGGGATGCCCTTCCCCAAGCTGGTTGTTGTTGTGGTTGCTCAATGAGGTGGCTGGATGTGGAAGTTCTAGAATAAAATATCCCAGTTCTGGTTCTGTTGTTGCTGATGCTGTTGGAGAATGGCCATCTCGTGTCCCATTGTCGTCCGCCATTGTGAGTGTTGGTGTAACGTACTTTGTATGGCAACATTCGTCTCCTCAATAGTTGTAAGTCTATTGTCGATGCGGTGCTAGGTCTCGTAGAAATCATGGTACCCTCGACTAGAGAAAGACATGTGTCCTCCCTGAAGCCCACTTGTGGTTTCTTCATAGTTCTACCCTTATAGTTGTGAAAGTTCCTGTCTTGCCACTGCTCACTTGGAGCTTGTTGCTAGGAGCCGCCTGAGTGATCAGGTGTAGGTTGGCTCCAGACAGTGTGCTCTTGTTGGAATAAACAGGAAGGTTCTGCTTGCTCGAACCTTGTGTAACTGGCATAGGCTGGTTCTTGTGGTGTTGGATCAGTAGCATAATACTATGGGTGTGATGTACTGTGATTCTTGCAGATGCACTCCTACGAGGGGCTGCTTCATTCTTCTGCAAATTCGTGGTTAATGATTGCACAGCATACAAGCCATAGTTTCGGTTAGGTAATAGAATCTCGGTTGTATAGCCGCGGTACATCATGACAATTCTTCCATTTTCCTTTTTAAGTATGTGAGCTTGCTGAAAATATTCGAAATCAATGTAAGGGCGCTCAGTGATGAATGAAACAAAAGATCTTTGCATGAGACCCATGTTGGTGGCAATTCTAGTGACTAAGGAGGTACACTCAACATCACCAACAAGGGTAAAAACATCCAACCATTGACTCATCATGAATTTGACAGGGGAAACTTTCTTCCTCTTTACCATAGCATACATCAATTTTAAGTCATCTATCCTTATGGTGCGAGTATCATTCCTAGGAAATAGAGTCATCCCTAACCATTTATGCATGAAGCGTAAAGTAGGGTTGTGAATATCATTGGTTCTAGGACGGAAGCAATCAGTTTTCCTAGAAATTTCCCTCCAAAATTTTGCCTTATTAAAATCTTGGATATCAAAGTCTACATCTACTACACATTGTGCATCAAAAGCCAGGAGGAGACTAAAATCTTTCCAAGTAGTAGAGTACTCCTTCCTAAAAAATCTAAAGTTTACCCCGTGTGTGTGATGTTCAATGTGCATAAAAATTCCATAGTTAAAGCTCTAGAGCCTTGCTCAGTAATACTCCAAAAATTTTGCCACCCAACAACTTGAAATATAAAGTCGAATTCAACAACCATACCTGTGTCTTGGAGCAGTTGTGGATTGTACACACTTGCAAGCATGAAGATGCGTGGCTTTAGTTGCCTGTACTTCTCCCTCTCAAAGCGGTCTCGCCAGCGGATGTCCTTCTCGTCCAATAGGAAGTTGGATTCCCGTTGGGCAGCGGGTGCAGCGACTCCAGCGGTGGGTTCATCTATGTTCATGTCGGAGCTGGCTCTAGAGAATGTACTCCTGGTGGCGTGGGAGGAAGATGACCGGGTGAACTTTCTCTTGATCTTGTGCATCATCCTGCAAAATGTCAACAAGAACAAACAAAACTCGTGGAACGGATTAGAATAAAAAGGGTTTGTGATCAGCTGTCCAGAGGTTAATCGTTCTTAGGGTTAGAAATATTTTTGAATTGGCAGAATTTTAGTAGGATGTCAATCTAATATTTTTGGATTTTCTAATTTCTGCAACACTTCCAAACTTTGGAAATTCTAAACTACAGAGGAAGATTTTGAAACTGGGAACTTAGCAGGTGAATTTGAGCTGAGCTTGAGGCAGAGAGCAGCTAGGGGCTCGATATTTATAGAGGGGAGGAGGCAGTAGACCGGCCAGCCTAATGGTGGGGCCGACCGGCCCCACCTTGGGCCCACTCGCCCTCATCCTCCACCAGATGGTGGTTTGCTTCGAAGCTAAGCAATATCTTTGCTCTTTGGGTGGATTTGATCTGAAAATTCGGTGGCAGTGCATGGTGGAGGTGATGGTGGGTCCTAGGTGTCTCCTATGGGTCTCAATTTCTGTATTTCTTCTATATACAATTGTATATATGTGCTTCGCAGAAAATGTTTTGTGATGCAATGAAGTATAACTAGATGTATGCATGGTATTTTTATTTTTTACGCCTCCACGGTGAATATTCTTATGGGTTTTTACACACTGTGAAAATTATTCACATAGGGATTAGGATTTTATAATGCAGTAATGAAAATTTTATTTTATTTTCTAATGCAAATGTAGAAAACTAAATATGCTAAAATGAAAATAATTTATGCAATGTGAAAAAGCAAATATGGATAACAACCGATTTTACATCCCGGCGAGGGTTCGGAATTTTGAGTCCGCTGAACCGGACATCGCCAGTCTTGTTCATTCTATGGGGGCATAAATCGGTCCCGGAGATGGAGACCTTGATGGTTGCACCTGTTGTGATGGTGACTCTAATGATGATGCCACCTTTTCCTTCCAAACTTGTTTGGGTTGTGAACTTGTTTTTGGCGTAGTAGGTTCATCATTCACAACTTGTCCTTCTTCTTCATTCTTTGGAAGTTGATTCCTTTGGCGTTGGGATGATCGATGTCTTCTCTTGGGACGGATCTTCTTTGCATGTTCATAAGTTGTATAGCTATTGAAATTGCATCACACCTTTTGTTCTGGAAATTGGAAGTGAATTTGTCCTGATCCGACGTAGATGATCGCGTTGGTATTGTTGAGGAACGGTCTTCGAGGGATGATAGGTACATCTTCTTCTTCCCCCATGTCTAGAATCATGAAGTTGGCAGGGACATAGTTGTCTTTTATCTTAACCATGATGTCTTTTGCTATTCCCTCTGGAAATCCGATTGTTTGGTCCACCATCTGTAATTTCATATATGTAGGAAACAAAGGTTCACCAAACAAATAGTCACTACTAGACTCAGATCTTTCACAGCTACGTCGTAACCCCCATCGCAGTCCAATTTCTGCCTCGGTAGTAAGCTATCGGCAGTGATAGTCATAGCCATCACCGTCAGTATCTGAGACTGACTGGGGTGCACACTACATCGCCGTATTGGCTTATCATCTGTCCGTGATAAGGTCCTTACTTTCGTCACATTGGAGCATGACCCGTCCATGTGGGTATGCACTAACATCGTCGCATGGCTTATGATTCGTCCGTGATCAGATCCTTATTTTGTCGCATTGGAGCACGACCCACCTGTGTCGAGGAGAACATCACCGTCGCTTCAGCGTATGAACCGTTTGGGCATAGGGCATGATCATCATCGTGTTGCAGTACGATCTACCCATGATGATCCTTTAGTTGGTGTTGGGTTACTGAATGATACGGCGGTGATACACTATTGACCCCTGCCACATCAGACGAATGGTGGCGGTGATGGCCATCTGCTTCACCAACGCCAAGTGGTACGACGATGATGGCAAAACAACCAACGGCCCTTACATCCGACTATGATAGAATTACATCCAGTTTTCACAATATATTTACTAATTTACCTTGGCCTTAATCACTTACTGAACACACACCATACAGATATAATCATTACACATCATTCATCATGTCCACAAAGAAGATTACTTTTTATAATAACAAGCGACACTAACATAACAACTGTGTCAATTCAAGAATTAACACAAGCAGTACATAGATAGGAGAATAAAGGTTCTGCTCTCTATAGACTTACATAATGAAAATGAGGAGCAGTTGGTAGGGGCACGCCTTGGGAGCGATGCCAGGGAGCCCCCGGGCATCGGTAGCCTAGGGCTTGTCTTCTTGTTCCTGAGCCTTGGCTGGCATCATTAGCCGGGCAGGAGCCAAGGACCGGGACCGGAGATGCTGTAGATTGGGAGCCTAAGGCTCAAGGGAGCCCCGAGCCCTAGACGAAAGCTATGGTCGAGTCTGGCTCGGCTGGGTCTATCTGCCAGAGGGCGTGCATGAGCGTGCCCGATGGGCATAGCCCCCGGGCGATCCCAAAGGGGTCGGTCGGGGGGTCTTCTATGTTCGAGAACCATTAAACCCGAGGCTTAACATACTTGTACGTTAGGATCTCGTCAGGAGCCCCTGAGCCCTTCATGGCCTGACCTAGCATGATGGCGATGAAGGACTAAATTCGATCTTCTGGTGACCGAACCCTCCTTGGTGGGGATGGCTTCTGCTGGCGAGAGTGTTGTGCCTTGCTTGGGGCCTTCTTCTCTAGCATGGTAGATGGTGTTCAGCTATCGAGGCTAACCAGAGGCGGTGCTGATCCCTTCGTGACTCCATGTTGCATGGGTCGTCGACTTGAGCGAGAGCTCAGCGAGCTCGTCTGGGGTTCACCGACTGTAGGCATAGGGGTGCCCTCCTTTCTGATCAGAGCCTACCATGGGCCAGGTGATCAAGAGCACTGGGCTCTGGCTCGGGGCCATTTGATCATCTAGAGTTCCACACCCTTCTATGGGTTGCGATAACAGGTCCCGATCTTCTCAAGCCGGCCATCTAGGGCTGACCCTCTATAGCCATAGATCAGGGAAGTGGGAGCACACTGAGGCTCGGATGGAGGCCCTCGTTGGGCCCAGTAGTCAGTGGCTCCCAACCCAACTCTAGGGAGTTGGTTGGTTTTTGGGGGGTGCACCACCCGAGTGCCTGTTGGTTAGGGGGTTGAACTGCTCTATCTGGGGAGCTGGTGCAGCCCAAGGCCGTTGTGACCTTGAAGTCTTCATGGGCTCTATCGAGCCTTTAGCTCAAGGCTGATGTTCCCTCGATGGGCTGGGCTGCCACGACAATAGCCTCATTGGCCAAGATTGCCATGCCCGTGCTACTAGCAGGTAAGTCCATGAGAACCCTAAGTTTACAGTCATTCCATGCCTTGGTCATGTCCCCCAGGGGGGAGATTCTCGGCTTCTCGACCGAGCCACTCGTATAGTTTTCGAGCCCGTCTATCGGTGCTCGGGGGCTCGCTACCTCCCTTGTTGGGTCACTATGAGTGGCTCAAGGCTGGTACTCGGACATCGCTCATCCAATGGTCAGGACGCTTCTGAGCATCCCGGCTATAGCTGCATGGCCTTGTCTCCTAAGCATCCCTCGCACTTCGGAATCCTTCCTAGGGCGACCTTGAAGCTCAAGGGAGCCGACCTTGAACCCCGGGCGGAGCCCGCCTTCTAGGGGGACATCACTTCTGCCCCACTGAGGGGCGGGCTGCTGCTAGGGGGTTAGAGGTATGATAAATGAAAGACTAGAAGGAACAAGATATGGATAGAATTGACGTAGCTATTTGATGTTCTAGGCGTTGTTGTACTTGTGCCCCAACATGGTGCTAATCTTGTAGGCGCCCGGTTGGATCATTCATGATACGTGGAAGGGTCCTTCCCAGGGTGGAGACAGCTTGTGTCCCTTCTTGGATGGGGTTGCTCTCCGAAGGACAAGATCACCTACAACAAAGGAACGCTCGCGTACCCGTCTGGTGTGATAGCGACGAAGTCCTTGCTGGTAGCCAGCATACCGCACCACGGTGGTGTTCCGCTCTTCTTTGAGCATGTCGATGTTTGCTTGGTGTTGTTCCTCTGCTCGCTACTCATTGTAGAAGTGGACACATGGAGCATCGAAGTCCAGGTTAGAGGGGATGACCGCCTCAGCCCCGTAGATGAGGAAGAAGGGGGTGTACCCCGTCGAGCGGTTCATGCTCATCCGCAGGCTCCAAAGCAGGGAGGGGAGTTCGTCCACCCATCGTCTGGCATGGATCTTGAGCTCATTGTAGATGTGGGGTTTGATCCCTTGGAGGATCAGCCCATTGGCACACTCAACCTGGCCATTGGAACTAAATGCCATTATTAGTAATAATGCGATTGGGGACTCTGAACCTATGGATGATGTCTTGGATGAACTTGGCCACTTGCTCTAACTTGAGGTTGGTGATGGCCCGAACTTTGACCCACTTGGTGAATTTGTCGACGGCGACCAGGAGGTGGTTGAAGCCCCCAGGCGCCTTCTTGAACTCCTCGACCATGTTGAGGCACCAGATCATGAATGGCCAGGTGATGGGAATTGTCTAGAGCGCCTAGGCCGGTAAGTGACTCTGCTTGGCATAGTACTGGCACCCCTTGTATGTCTTGACGAGGTCTCAAGCATCGACGAGGGTAGTCAGCCAGTAGAAGCCATGTCCGAAGGCCTTCCCCATGAGGGTGCATGGCCCCGCATGGTGGGCGCAGATGCCGCCATGGATGTTGTGGAGTCTTTCCCTTCTCTCTTCCGATGTGACACATCACAGGAGCACCTTAGAGGCGCTCTGGCGATAGAGCTATCCGCGGAGGACCCGAGAGGTCTTGGCTCGCTGGACCTGCCTATGGGCATCTGCGACATCATTGGGGAGGACCCTCCCTCAAGGAAGTAGAGGAAGGGAGCCCTCTAGTCTTCTGGCATCTCGGAGGGCCTATTGGAAGCTTCACCCGGCGTGCTCCTAAGGTCTTGGTGGTTTGACTCATAGACCGTAGGTGGGGTATTAGTGTCCTGCCCTGGGGTTGCCCTAGGGGTGTCAGTAGGGGGCCATCGTCTGCCCTGAGGGGGGTAGCTGACCCCTATCTCCTGCGCTTCGTGGGGTGCGCCGGTGGGTCAGGAAGGGCATCAGCCAACAGCTAGGTGCCATGCCAGCTACACATGGTGACCACGAGCGCACACTCCTTGGGGGCGGTGCTCCTTTGATGGCATAGGTCAAGGTTGAGGTGGCACCGGCCAGGGCCGACGCTTTGCCCTCCCCAAGGCAGATCGAGGGGGCATTGTGGACGTCGAGGAAGACTCTAGGAGGCGGGGGCTTCTGGGAGGATGCCACCCTCACCAAGGAGTTGGCCTCCTTGTTGTCATGCTAGAGGACGTGATGGAGCTTGATGTCATCGAACTTGTCCTCTAGCTTTCGGACCTCCACACAATAGGCCTCCATCTTCGTGTCATGGCAAATCGACTCCTTCATGACTTGGTTGATAACTAGCTCAGAGTCTCCTTGTACAAAGAGGCACTGAGCACCGAGCTTGACGGCCGCCCAGATACCATGGAGGAGCGCCTCGCACTCTGCAACGTTGTTAGTGGCCTAGAAATGAAGCTGAAGGTCATACTTTAGTTTGTCACCGATGGGGGATATGAGGAGGACTCTCGCGCCCACCCCCTTAAGGGTGAGGGAGCTGTCGAAGTACATGGTCTAGTACTCTGCCTTGATGGGGGCAGTGGGGGCCTGCTCTTAGTCCACTCTGCCACTGAATCGGTGAGGACCTAGGACTTGATCATGGTTAAGGGGGCATAGGTGATGTCGAGGCCCATAAGCTCGAGTCCCCACTTGGCGATGCGGCCAGTGGACTCCCAGTTGTTGATGATGTCCCCCAAGCCGATGGAAGACATGACCACCACATGGTGGGTATCGAAGTAGTGCTGGAGCTTGCGCTTAGCAATGAGCATGGTGTAGAGGAGCTTTTGGATCCTTGGGTACTAGGTCTTTGAGTCAGAGAGGACCTCGCTGATGAAGTACATCAGACGCTGGACCATGAGGACGTGGCCCTCTTCCTTGCGTTCCACCACCAGAGCTACACTGGTGGTGTGTGGCATGGTGGTGGTGTAGAGGAGCAGGGTGTCCCCTGCTGCAGGGGAGGTCAGGACCAGCGGTGTAGTGAGGAAGTCCTTCAGCCTTGCGAGTGCTTCCTGAGCTTCCTGTGTCCACTCGAAACGATCAGATTTCTTCAGGAGCTTATACAGTGGCATACTTCGTTCCCCAAGGTGAGATATGAAGTAGCTAAGCATGGCCAGACATCCGGTGAGCCTTTGAGCCCCCTTCATGTTCTTGACCGGCTCCATGCTAATGATCATGGAGATCTTCTCATGGTTGGCTTTGATGCCGCGCTTAGAGACAATGAAGCCAAGGAGTTTTCCGGTGGGGACCCCGAACACGCACTTCTCCAGGTTGAGCTTGATGTGGTTGGCGCGAAGGTTGGAGAAAGTTCCCTCTAGGTCATCAATCAACTACGCAGCTCCTCGAGACTTGATGATGATGTCGTCGACATAGACCTCCAGGTTGCGGCCGATCTGTACCTTGAAACATTTCTGCTCACACCTCTAGAAGGTGGCCCTGGTGTTCCGAAGGCCAGACGGCATGGATGTGTAGCAGAAGGTGCCGAAGGGGGTGATGAAGGACGTGGCTAGTGTTGGTATTTATAAGTGCAAATAGAATATGAAGGATTCCACAAGTTCACAGAATACCATTGTAGCATTTTACCGGGAGTATTCCAGGTATCGTTATTTTTATTTTACCATAGGGAAACAATGGAATAAAGATTTAATGGGCAACAAAGGAGTATCTGTTAACATACCAACATAGCTAGAGCAGGGGATAAATGTAATGATAGAAGTAATGCTTAATGACACTCAGGGGATAAATCTATAAGATAATGTAAACTAGTCAACTCGGGAGAACAACAGGTGAGATAGATTCCTATGTTATTCTTATTACAGAATCAAAGTATATATATACCCGACTAGAGCTAATACTAACTCTACTCTTGTGCACTTTGGGACACCGGTTAGATGGTAGAGTACCCATAATAGATAACTCTACCGACGTGACTATGGTCCTACAATTTAAGAACCTGCTCAATTCGGAGTGGACTACAATGGATAGATGGGGCTCTCACCTCCCGCTGCTACCACCCAACTAGAGAACAGGGTGTACTCATAGGAAAAGCATTGTATAAGCACCATGTTTACACGAGGCTCGGCTACTTAGCCCAATCGATAAACTAGCAGACTAAGCGCTCTATGAACCTGCACACAAAAGTAATGATAACCTCAACTAAGCAAGATACATATTAAAAGTAAGCATAGCATGTAGATAGGAATATGATGAATTTATAATAAGTCTTACAAGATGTGGAAGTGAAAATACAAGGCTTTGCCGAGCCTCCAAGACTAGATCCGGAACTTGAGCATGAGCCCAACTCTACCCTCACTCCTGAGCTACTAATTTACTACATTGGAGAGTCTAAACCTAATCCTCCTGATGTATCTTGATCTCTGAATGAGAGGTATGAATTAGGGTTTTAGGGATGCTCTAGGGAGGGGGTAGGGGCTGCTATATATAGTCCGAAGCATCAATTCTGGACCCTCAGAACCGACTTGAAAGAACGGCGTAGATGCAATCTAGGAGGTGGTGGAGAACCGACATTAGAAGGAGGGGCTGACAGGTGAGCCTAGGGGGCTGGGTGGCCTACACGTGGGGCCAGCCAGCCACCCAGCCCCACATGGTAGCCGCCTGCCCTCCGCTTCGGTGGTTTTCCTTCTGGAGTCTTCTAGAGTCTTCCCACGTCGGTTTCGCTGTAGATAAATGTGATTTGCTTTGACGAATAGGCCCTCCTTGATGGTTTTCTGAGTAAATCCTCCTGCAAACACAGATTCACCAAAACTTATGGAATTTATTAGTTTAAACCCATAGACCTTTGTTGGTGATCCTTTTTATGCATTTATGTAAGTTATATTAACGGTTTATGATGAACGTTAACTACAGCCAACAAGCTCCCCCACACTTAACCTTTGCTAGTCCCTGAGCAAAGCCAAACTCAGCAATGGATCAGGAGTTGCTATAATGCTTTCACTCCTCAAAAGTACATATGTGTTCAATAAAAAATTCTCATCCAGATTAGAATAAACTGATATGACTTTCAAACTTAACCATATTACCTTCAACCATGGGGCTCCTTAGCCTTCACTTGGGTCTTGAGCAATTGAAAGATAGAACGATCAAGTCAAATACTATGTCTCAAGGTCTTTGTTCCACCATTGTTCTGGAGTTTTATAAGTTTTCAAAATAAAACTCAGAGATTCCATTGTATGACACTCTCAAGTCTCTCAATATATGTGGTATTTGTGGATCCTCACCAAAGGCACTAATGATGTTATGCCCTTTTCTCTTCCTACCACTAAGGCTTATGTGGAGTTCATAGGTAGGGAGAAAGCTAGAGCATACTTGCAATACATATATTGTAAAATTAAACCTCAGATCCAAAGAGAGTTAAGTCATACAATCAAATCAAGATGTGCATGTGTGTGGATGTATATGGTGGATATATGTATGGTGGCTAACCTAATTCTACTATGCTCCTTGGAAACATATTTGTAACACCCCTATGTTAAGCATTGCATTTGGCATCTGCATTTCATGAGCACAAGCATCATCCAAGCATTCATGAACATGAGCATATGAAATTTCATCTCATTCTTATACATTATCACATGAAATGTTGATTATATATATATGCTTATGCTTGCAATCATGTATGACCAATGTATGAAATGGTTGGGAGGTCATGAAAACATTTTTGACACATCTAGAATGATAAATGGAACAATGTTTGTATTTATGACATAGGCCAAATTTGCTTCTAAGTGTTGGTTTCATTTGAAATGCCTTTTTCATGATACTAGTTTGACCAAAGTTGAACAGTAGCTTAGAGTGTTTGCATGGCTATGTGACCTAAATAAAAGTTGTAGTACTTGACTAGGGTAAGA
Source organism: Miscanthus lutarioriparius (assembly GCA_904845875.1). Lineage (NCBI taxonomy): Eukaryota > Viridiplantae > Streptophyta > Magnoliopsida > Poales > Poaceae > Miscanthus > Miscanthus lutarioriparius. Next base: position 51,879,703 of record CAJGYO010000018.1, on the reverse strand, counting down.
ACTTTTATTTTTGGGTTAAGACCTAATTCAGTGCCTAACATACTCAAAAATAGCTCCAAAGTAGCAAGGAAATGCTGCTTTGAGACTTGCAAAATTTTCTAAGTCATAATGTTGTTTATAGTTTCAATGTACCTAAATTGGGAGCATTGTAACTGGCTAACCATTGCGAATTAGGGGATGCTTCCTGAAGAAAATTTGTAGATTACATATAGTTCTACAACTTTGGTTAATAAAGTTTTTGGAACGGATGAACGGATTTGGAGTAATATCACCATGAAGCAGTGTTGTCAGGTTTCGTTCACGACTCTGGTCGCGTGGACATGCGCGGCGTCGTGGCCGACCGACGATAGGCCATGGCCACCACGTGGTGGCCATATGTTGATGTCAGCCCAGAAGGTCAGGCCAGTGCAGGGAGAAAAGGCATGTGCCTCTGCTGCTCGCTGAGCGGAGCCACGCTGCCGTCACCGCAGCCGCACCACCGCTGCGCAAGCTCGCCGCCACCGTAGCACCGCCATCCCATAGATCTCGCTAGCAACTCCGCCCTCACCTTCCCTACCTCCCCGACCTATTGCGCCTTCGTCCGAGCCAAGGTAAAGGCCTATGATTCCTTTCCACCACCGTAGCCATCGCCGGAGCATCACCGAGCTTTGAGCTCACCGTGGCTGGCCTCAACCAGAGCCCCTCCCATCTCTCTCTCTTGTTTTGCCCTCCCTGTAGGCCATAGATGCTCAAGCCATGAACCATTTAACCTCTACTGTCGCGTCCCTACCAGAACACGCGTGCGCACCATGCGCGGCCGCCATTGCCTCCGTAGGTTCGAGCTCGCCGTGGCCGAGGTCGTTCGCTCTCCCTTTCTCCTTTCGCATGTTAGGGTTAGGATGAAGTTAGGTCTAGCTCACAGCAGGACTTTAAGGCCAATGTAGGCCTCATCAGAGTGAAATGTGGCCTTCCGCCGCCGCGCTCTCACTGCCCTGATGCCATGCATGCGGCCAAGCTCACCGGCGCCACCTTGAACCCTAACCTACGCCTTGTAGCTTCACTAGGTCACCGCGTAGATGTAGCGAGTCTTGTCTGAGCTTGCCATGGCTAAAGCTCATCGGAGCACCACCGCGCAGCTCTGTCGTCCGCCATGGTCACCGTCGAGCCAGCTCCGGTGAGTGTCTAGACCAACCAAGCGCATCCATCGATGCAGGACATCGAGGCAAAGCCGTCGGTGGTGACATCACCGTCGGTGACCTTGCCGGCGACGAGCTATGGCCGGTCAACCGCCGTGCTCTGTTCTATGTGACTGACACGTGGGGCCACGCTGACGATGAGGTCCATGTGTCAACGTCTCTGGGTGCATGGACCGGGTGCACTGAGACATGAAGTCAAATTGAAATGTCATATTCTTGATTTATTTTTCTAGATTTACATGCAAACTTCAAAAATTCATATCTCAAGCTAGGAGTGTCCAATTTTGGTGAACCAAATTTTGTTGGGTTCCTCATGAAGTGTAGTATTTGATAAATGCATATCTTGAGCTAGGAAAGTGCAAAAATTGTGATCCCAATTTTTCTGATCTTGTGTTGACATGCTCTAGCTAGGAAAAATACTAAACTTGCAGTAAGCATACTTGAGATATGATCTTCATATTTAATCCTAATTAATTGCTAGTTTCTAGTGAAATTAATTGGGGTAAAAATACATAACATATGATCATACAAATTTTTACACAGTATTCTTATGCTAGGAGGAAAGTAAGAAAAATATTAAATCTGTTGCTTGACACTTTTCACTATGCTAAACTATTTTTTCTAAAATAAGCCTATGTAACTTGTTATTTTTGTAAAGGTAGCTATACTTATCAAAATGGTATGAAATTTGTATAGTAAACTATTAAGGTCATTTGTAGACTACTGTAATTTTCTTAGAATTTAGTGAGCTTTGGAAATATTTATCCTTTAAATCACCTTATTATCTAAGGAAATTAATAAATGGATATAAATAAATTAGTTATATTTAACCAAGATGTTTTCTGTGGTGCTTGTGATGCATATGATTTGTTGATGTTATTAGTTAGCCTTCGAAGTAATTGGTTGTATGCAACTAGTTAATTATTGCCTTATAATTCATCTAGATGGCTGCATGTATAGTTTCGGTTGTGGTGATGGTTTTATGATGATAATTATCTTTTGTGTAAAGACGGTTAATAACAAAGTTGTAGATAACTTACTTATATACCTTGTGTTAAATTTTTATAGTAATATGCCTTATGGTTTAAGAATTATAGTTGTTAGAAGTCTGCTGTCAGAAATGCTTTATCTCTGGACAGATCTGAATGATTGAATTATTTGACCTAGATAACTGCTGAATCACTTTGAGATGATTAAAATAAAGTTATAGAAAATTTCATAAGATTTCTAGAATGTCCACAACCATATTATTTTAATGTTTATAACTCCAGTTATGGTCAAAACAATTGACTGCTGTCTTGTAGTCCAGAGAATGATTCATATAAGTGTTTGCTTTAGTTACTAGAGAAGAGATATGCACCTACTCAGTAAAAGAAAATATAACTTGTTATCATCTTAATGCAATACTGTTGAAAACACTTATGCAGATGTATTCATCACATCAGATCATATTATACATGTCATTATATATGCATTCATGATATCTTATTTCATACTCATGCATATAGGATCGTCCGAAGGGATAACTCTTCTGGAGTTCAATGAAGAAGAAGAGGAGGATCAGCAGGAGACGCCTTAGGCCATAGCTCTAGGAGAAGATGAGCAAACTCTTAAGGACCTCCCTGAGTGCCCTAACCAACGGCCAACCTCTTTCCTCAAAGGCAAGCCCCAGAGCATTCTAAGTCTCCTATGTTTTACAAAATATCACTTGAGTCCTTTATGTTGGATGCTTTAGGTTATAAGAGTTGATTGGAAACACTTGATGCATAGAACTACCTTATCTAGTTACATATACCTTTAACCCTGTGTAGGTCTAGGATCAAATATATGCTTAGCCATGCTTAGACCGGTAGAAGTCGGGTGATTTTCTGTCACCTGTGAGATATAGGTGGATACCGAAGCACGATTGGCTATATTTGCTATAGTAGAAAAGAACCATGGGGAAATGTAAATGAAGGCTAGGTAGATTCTATGTGTGGGTTGACTCATGTGATTCCGTCTGTGCCGGTTAAGGACCGCACAATTGTTGGCACTTCTGACAAGATTGAACGCATGTCTCTCAGTTAGCTGGCCAAATAACTCGTTCCGACCGCTAAGCCAAGTAGCTCAACTTAGGCCAGGCCTAGTTTTGTAAAAGTGCGCACTTTGGATGGTAGTAAGGATGTGCGGGGAGCCAGATGTGAGCCCAAGGGTAGGTTGGGCTTGAACGTCCTGGCAGCTGGTTGTTCCTGATTGTACGGCGCTGATCGAACCCGCAAAATTTGGACCTGAGTTGTACCAAAGGTGACCTAAGGTGAGCGTTGATTTAGTCTACCTGGGTTTGTGTTTGGAATAAATTCCCAGCTGGTTGAAATCGATTCGAATCGCCGTCTCTCCCGGACAGTGAGAAACTTGGCTAGCTCTAACATCATAGTAACTGCATTATGGAATGATGGTTATGATGAACATGGAATTATTATACTGACTATGGTTACTACTGTATGCTACTAAATGATATACCACATGTTTGGCATAGGATAGTTGCTAATCTAGAGATGAATAGCTATAATTAACTTCATGATCGAATTATAACTGTATATTTGAATTGGTAAGCTTTTTATGCAAAATATTGTCAAGCTAGCTCCACTTATAAAGCCTTGCATTATCCTTACATTCACTTTATTCTTGGTTTATGATGGGTAAGTCTAGCTGAGTATCTTCTCGTACTAATGGTTTTATTTCCATTATTGCAGATGGTACAATGTATCATGGCTATTGCAAGAACTGCTTCTGTCCCACCATGGACGAGGAGTGAGCCCTAGGCAGGCATCTCTTATTAACCCCACTCATATGCTTTTGTGAAAGTGTGATCGTGGGCTGGCACTATATTTAAACAATGTTGCAGATGTTGGTTTCAAACTTTTAATTTGCTTCCGCTACTATTTTACTGAACTCGGTTTGTAATAACCTTAATTCGTACTCTGATGGATGAACTGTATTTGTGAACTTTATGAAACATGTGATATGTATGTTGAATCCTGTACGATCTTGGTTGTATGTCGATGGTTAATCGAGACCCTTCGTGGTACTCGACGGACTATCGGGTTTATATGGGCTCAAGTATGACAGTGCGACCGCTTGCGGGCTGCTATTGTACTTGTGCTCTTATAAATTGGTCGATTCTGCTACAATATCTCTCTTTTGAAATTTGGAAACATTTGCTAGAGCAGGGGCTATCTTATTCATCTCTTCTTCTTTTTCAGGCGGGCATCTGAGTACCCATTGTTTTAGATATCTCGGACACTTGTCCATTTTTTCTCAACTTTTTTTCTTTTCTCTCTCTTTTTTTGAATAACTTTTGCATAGCCATGCTTCTTTTCTGTAATAAAACTTTGAGAGATAGTAACAAGAACTTGGAGTATTTATTTGGTGGATGGAAAAACCTATCAAGCATGTTTTTGTGTTCACTCCCAGTGTAGGAGTAGAACATTTTTAGGTGGATCTAGATGGAAAGCATATTTTTGCGCCTACCCCTAGTGTAGGAGTAGTACATATTTGGGTGGTGTGTACTTGATCTTGATTTTAATAGCATGACAAACCTCTTATAAGGGTCAACAAAACTTGACAAAACTCAATGCAAAAGCAAGTAACATATATATGGAAGTTTTCCTAGCCTAAATAACATGTATGGCTCTGGTGGGAATTCAAGCTTTATCATAGAGGAATTCATCATGTAGCATTTTTGTGCTTTTCAAAAGATAAATCTCCAGAACTTTAGTGTCACTTGGAACAAGATAAACAACAGCTCAGACCTTCTCATATCATATCCATCAATTACATAGACTTAGATCAAGCACATGCTACCCATAAATTTCAAGTTCAGAGTAAATCCTTATATCAAAACAGTTTTATCCAAAACTTAGAAGAATTCAATGCTAAAAACTAGGTACTTGAAAGGAATTATAACAGAGAAACTATTCATCATTTTCATTTTAAGAGATTATCTTCAAAGTCCTTTTTATTTTATTCAGCTCTTAAAACAAATTAAAGCAAACTGGACACACTCTCTTTATTTTGTTTTTATTTTTTAGATCACACATTATAACTATATATATTTCTATAAAGGTAACTTTTACTTTGTTTTTAGTTATTCAACTATTTTTTCTAATATATATAAATAAAACTAAGAATAATAAAAAGGAAAGAAATACTTATCTGGATACACGAGGAATGCCTTCTCCCCCAAGCTGGTTGTTGTCGTGGTTGCTCAACAAGGTGGCCAGATGTGGAGGTGTTGGATCAGAGCATTCCAATTTTGATTTTGTTGTTACTGTTGTTGCTGGAAGTTGGCCATCTCCTGTCCCATGCTTACCTGCCATTGTGTATGATTGTGTAATGTACCTTGGATGGAGGTGTCCTCTCATCAATGGTTGTGAGCTTGTTGTCGAATTCAGAACTTCCACTTATAGAATTTGGGGGATCAACTCCCCCACACTTTACTCGAAGTGTGTTCTGCTCATAAAGACAAGGTAGAGATTAAGTGCATGGGCTCTATTAGTGGAAAAACACCAATAGAACCAAAAATTTATTTACTCTTCTCTAGCGTTAGGCACATTGAATCTTGATAGAGCTAATGTTATGTGCATTATTTATTCTGATAACATGGGTGACAAGATCAGAAGGATGTAGCATTTTGACTGTGACAAAAAGAGTGGAGTTGCTTAACCTATGGAAGAATTATCCATCTTTATAATATATCAAGCTTTACAGGATTATGACTATCATCTTCTATGGGTAAGATATGCAACATTTTAGCTCATTTGGTTAAGACTATGAGATCAAGAAAGTGGTGCTATGAACAAGCTTAAGGAACAAAACATGTTGAGTTAATCAGGTTGGATTCAGCAAAATTAGAACTCAAACATGTTTGTTTCTTCATTTATGTGCATACCAAGATCAAGAGGAAAATGATGACCACTTACCTTAAGATGTTACCTTCATTATTGGAGCGTGATGACACCATGTAATGAAGGGTAGATGACTTATGGTGATCTTCTCTTCCTGCTTGAAGGTTCCCTTGCTTGAGCTATTCATGAGCATCTTGTCTCCTATGTCGCACTCCTTCTTTCTTATTCTTTTGTCATGCCATCTTTTTGTCCTTTCTTTTATGGATCTTGGCATTGTGTTAGACCTTCTACTCTACTCAATGTTTCTTCTCTACAAAGGATTAGTGGACAAGACATACCTGAAAGAATATACAAATGATTCAAAGCAAGGATAGTGCTATCATAGAGCCAAAGGTCACCTTCTATGCTACACAAAAGTTGGTTTTAACATTTTAATTTGCATAGAATCTTTATCCTATGTTTTAAATAGTGTACCTTGATTATTCATCACTACTTCAAATTTTCAACAAGGTTAAGGCAAAGATGTGTAAAATCATTTTGAAAAATACCTCAAACCTTGATCTGTTTCTACGAATAATCTCCTAATATTCCCAATAAAATTTGAATATTTACAAGGGTTAGTCCATATATACAACCAAATTCTATACAAGTATGTTTTGATTCAATAATCATGTCTAAATAATATTCTGAAGCATACTTGTAACAGAACAAGGAAGCTTAAAAGACTAAAGAGATTCATTCAAGTAAAAACAAGAATATGTATGATGAACCAAGGGAGCATGATTATTTAGATTTTTATTTGTTAGTGATTTAGCAAGTCGAGCACATCATGAAGGTAAAGATGACCAAAATAAATTAGCAACATGGCATGAGATGTTTTTTTAAAGAACTCCATCCCCCAGACTTGAATTTTGTAGAATGCAAAATATAGCTTGGATGATAGAATTCTCCTATGAATGTGATTCTATGTTGCATGATGCTTGGTTGAATATACGTTATGTTTTCCTTCTTTTTGTTGAAATGATTAGTGACAAACATACTTGAAGGAAACTTGTCCGATGTACCTATCAGTGAGGGCTTCATGGCTTTAGGTTCATTGAGCTGGACCTCTTCTTGCCTTCAGCTTTTCTTTGCACCGTCCAATTGCATGCTCTTCTTCCATCAACCTTTCTTGATTTTTGTTGATCCTTGGTTGATGAGTTGGGCTTCATCGAAGATGCAAACTCAAGTTTCTCTTTGATTATCTAACAACATGGCGGAGAGTTGTTCTTGTTTGTTAGCAATATGCCAATCGTCTTGATGATCAAAGAAAGATCCTCATTGGTACTCGCATGGAAGCTTCATCTTCAATGACTAGGGGATGTCTTTGGGCAACCATGGTTGTTTACGGCCTTATGAGACACAGTCGTCAATGAACCATTGATTGATGATGCTTGTTGACACAATGATGCACGCCATGATGTAGTGGCATCTCGTTGTCTTGGTCCTTGTTGCCAACGCGCGAGCTGGTCCCTTTGAAGATGATGAAAGCGGACATATTCTGGTTAATACAAGGTGGATTTCATCCTTCTTGTCATCAGCATCCTAGCTTGAGTCTTGGGAAGGCTCAAAGCTAGGTTGTCTTTCTTGTTGCTCATAGCCTGTCGATCTATTCGTCCACTTCCATAGCTGTAGTGGTGGTTTGGTTTAGGGTTTGTGGATCCATACCAAACCTTGAATGGGCATAGCTTCTATTCATTCTTTCCTACAAAATGTTAATAGACACATACCCGAGGGAAATAATGAATTTGAAACATGGGTTGTGTTGTTATTGACGGTAGTTAACAACCGTTATAAACCATCAAAGAAACATGAATAAGGGCATAAATATGATCACCAACTAATAAATTCCATGAGTTTTGGTCAATCTACATTTTCTGCAGGGTTTGACCAGAAAACCATCAAGGTGGACCTACATGTCATATTTAATTGCACTTATCCATCGCAAAACGGACACTAGAAGGTTCTAGAGAACACCACACCAAGGCAGAGAGGAAGAGGCTACCAGGTAGGGTGGCCGGTCGCACCTGTAGGCCGCTCAGCCCCTAGGCCCACCTATCGGTCTCTGCATTGCAATGTTGGTTCTCCACCACCTCCTAGGTTGCATCTACACTGTTCCTTAAGTCGGTTTGATCCAAGGGCTCACGTTTGATGCTCTGGGCTATATATACCAGCCCCTGCCACCCCCTGAGGCATCAAGTCATTTGAGAAGACAGAAACCCTAATCATCCTCAGAGCTCCACCATATTCTAGGGCATAGCTAGTTAGGTTCAGTCTAAAGGGAGGCAAGCAGGCTTCGCTTGGATTCCCGATCGTGTCAAGAGAGTGGCTTGGTATAATCCTTGTACTCCCTCTCTTTTGTATCTCCATTATTTTTATATGCTTACTATTATTGTTATGACAATATTAATATTCATCTTATTCATGTTCTTTGTTATAATGTTCATCATCTACTTTGATTATATACTTAGTATAGCTAGTTTATCATTATGTTTATGCATAAGTTCGCAAAGCGCTCGCTCCAAAGTACACGAGGTGAGTGGTCGACATTGTGTAAGCGTGGTGCTTATATGTTGTTTATCTGCGGATATATCCTATATTTTGGGCCATGTGGTAGATCGTGGATGTGACACTCCCGTTGAGTCCTTTGTAGTCCACTCCCCGATATAGGTAGCACGTAGGATGTGGTTACGAAGGAAGGGCAAGCTCTATTCTTAATCTTTCTTAGTAATATCCTTTATGTATAGATATAAAGATGATCTTAGCCATGATTACTAGGTGTAATTGCACTAATCAATATATTCTTTGACTTGTAATTAAGAATGACTTAGAAATTATTCCTCTAATATTCTACCTGACCATGCTAATGCCATAGAAATGAGTACTCTGAGTGATTTATCATCATCATTGATCAATACTTTTCATATCTCTTATCCTATGACTTACCTCTGTTATGAGTAGAATATTGGTTATGGTTTATTTCTCCATCAATGGTATAAGTTATCAATACTTGTCCATGCTAGACCTTTCCTATGGTAAAATATAAATAATGATACATAGAATACTCTCGGGTGAAGTGCTACAATGGTATAATTATCTATGCGCTTGCAGATTCCTTTTCATTCATATATCTTTATATTCTTTCTAGTCACATAAAATGATAAAGAACTACTTAGTATCATTCTAGTAGTGATGCTAGGCAGTGCCAACAAGCATCTCTAGCACCATCACTAGGGATGACAACCTAGTAAAGTAATGTTAGGAGATGTAGGTAATTAATAGGTGGCTACTAAAATAAGTGACAAGTTAATAAATACCAACAGTTGTCTATTTTTTTGTGATTTTCCTCTATGCTAATGGAAGGATGGTTTTATGATTGTTTAGCATAGATTTTGTTTATCATGTTTTATGTGTTTGCTGCATTCTAGTATGGTTCAAAGCATAGATAACTTGCAAGAAAAGATAAGTGAATAAACCTTGATACTCATAGTTCTTCCTTCCATGAATAATGAACTGGGTCTTCTTTACGCAAAGTTTTTAGAGTTTATCGCATGCCTTGATTCATCTCCAATGTGAATTTATCTCAGGACTTACCCAGATTATATCTAAGAGTTTTCTGTAGGGGTTAGTCCAACAAAATAAATAGTATCTACTAAACCATACTATCGGCTCAAAAATTAAACTAGACACCATGTCTATTTTAATTTAGGAAAGCATTTTAACCTAAGCACCATGCTTAATTTAAAAAGCCTTTGGAAGTAAGATCAACACACCTCTTGGTTTAAAAATCAAACTAAACACCATGTCTAATTTGATTTAAGAAAATAGTTTAAACTAAGCACCATGCTTACTTTAAAAGGTGTATGAAGATACTCCAAACCTAAGCATACTATAGCAAACAGAGGTAGCATGAAAAGCATAAAGGAGATTTATTCAAATGGAGATGAAAGAGCATGATCATGGTGAGATTCTTTTTTTAATAAAAGATGCAAGTGGTATAAATATATGCAAGGAAGTAAATATTTTGTGGATTTGATATGAGAGAATTTAAACTAAACGGAGTGGATGCACGAATCATTGAAAATAAACATGCAATGGAATGCAAAAATCAAAAGATAACTACTCATCAAGTTTAAAGTCCATGAGCAAGACTATCTCACCTTTCTCTATCATACTTACCATGACTCACATGATGGAATTTGTGAGTAGTGCAGCGTCACTTGAGATGTGATTCTTGTGATGTCGACCTTTTTCTCCAATCTACACATGGTTAGAGAATATGTACGTCTATACAAACCTATGTGATGGCAGAGTTCCAATGTCGATGGATCTTGAATGTTTAGGCACCCTAGGGTTCTTCAATGTTTCTTCTTTTCTTGTGGAAGCTTGCCGGAAGGTCAAAACAGCGTCTACTGTCCTGTCTTATTCCATAATTCAACAGAACAGGGGTAATTCTACTAAAGCTAGTGGTATGTTAATTATCTAAATCTTTACGCCAATTATTTCCCCGGCAACGGCGCCAAAAATGCTTGTTGGTATTTATAAGTGCAAATAAAATATGAAGGATTCCGCAAGCGCATATAATACCATTGTAGCATTTTACCGGGAGTATTCCAGGTATCGTTATTTTTATTTTACCATAGGGAAACAATAGAGTAAAGATTTATTGGGTAACGAAGGAGTATCTATTAACATACCAACATAGCTAGAGCAGGGGATAAATGTAATGATAGGAGTAATGCTTAATGACACTCTAGGGATAAATCTATAAGATAATGTAAACTAGTCAACTTGGAAGAACAATAGGTGAGGTAGATTCCTATGATATTCTTATTATAGGATCAAAGTATAAATATACCCGACTATAACTAAAACTAACTCTACTCTTGTGCACTTCGGGATGCCGCTTAGACGGTAGAGTACCTACAATAGAAAACTCTACCGACATGACTACAGTCCTACAATTTAAGAACTTGCTCAATTCATAGTGGACTACAAAGGATAGACGGGGCTATCACCTCCCGCTACTACCACCCAACCAGAGAACAGGTTGTACTCACAGGCAGAGCATCGTATAAGCACCATGCTTACACGAGGCTCGGCTACTTAGCCCAATCGACAAACTAGCAGGCTAAGCGCTCTATGAACCCGCACACAAAAGTAATGATAACCTCAACTAAGCAAGATACATATTAAAAGTAAGCATAGCATGTAGATAGGAATATGATGAATTTATAATAAGTCTTACAAGATGTGGAAGTGAAGATACAAGGTTTTGCCAAGCTCCAAGACTAAATCCAAAACTTGAGCATGAGCCCAACTCGACCCTCACTCCTGAGCTACTAATGTACTACATTGGAAAGTCTAGACCTAATCCTCCTAGTGTATCTTGATCTCTGAATGAGAGGTATGAATTAGAGTTTCAGGGATACTCTAGGGAGGGGGGTAGGGGCTGCTATATATAGGCCGGAGCATCAATTCTAGACCCTCGGATCAAACCGACTTGAAAGAACGGCGTAGATGCAATCTAGGAGGCGGTGGAGAACCGACATTCGAAGGAGGGGCTGACAGGTGGGGCCAGCTAGCCCCACATGCTGCCACGTGCCCTCCGCTTCGGTGGTTTGCCTTCTGGAGCCTTCTAGAGTCTTCCCATGTCGGTTTCGCTGTGGATAAATGTGATTTTCTTTGACGAATAGGCCCTCCTTGATGGTTTTCGAAGTAAATCCTCTTGCAAACACAGATTCACCAAAACTTGTGAAATTTATTAGTTTAAACCCCTAGACCTATGTTGGTGATCCTTTTTATGCATTTATATAAGTTATATTGACGGTTTATTGTGAATGTTAACTACTGTCAACAGCCAACTGATCAGAGGGGTCCATTGCGATCTGGTGGTACCCAGAGTATGCGTCCAAAAAGCAAAGGGCCTCACAGCCGGCGGTGGAGTCGATGACCTGGTCAATCTGAGGATGGGGGAATGGGTCTTTGGGGCAGGCCTTGTTGAGGCCGGTGTAGTTGATGCACATCCTCCATTTCTCATTCTTCTTCTTGACCAGGACGGGGTTGGCCAGCCAATCGGGGTGCTAGACCTCTCTAATGAAGCTGGCATCCAGGAGCGTGGTGAGCTCCTCACCGATCGCCTTGCGCTTCTCCTCGTCGAAGCAGTAGAGGCGCTGCTGCATTGGCTTGGCATCGGCCTTGATGTTGAGGCGGTGCTTGACAATCTCGCAAGGGATGCCGGGCATGTCGGAGGGCTTCCACGAGAAGACATCGGCGTTGTCACGCAGGAACTTTGTGAGGGCCGCTTCCATGTCCGGGGACATTTTGGTGCCAATACAGAGTCGCTTCTTAGGATCTTGGGGGTAGATCTAGATCATCTTGGTGTCATCGGCTAGGCAGAAGGCCGTCGCCATGTTCCCTTTCGAGCCGTTCAGGGGCTCATCACCCGGCTGGCGTCAAATTTGGCTGCGGTGAGGGCCGTGCCTTCCTGCTCGCAGCGATACACCTTGGCTATGGTGGTGGTTACCACAATGTTCCCCCACGGGCCAGGAATCTTGAGCTTTAGGGACCTGTAGTGTGGGACGACCATGAACTTTGCGTAGCATGGCCGCCCCAACAAAGCATGATAGGGACTGGTAAAGTCCACCACCTTGAAGTTGAGGCACTCCTTTCAGAAGTTAGCAGGATCCTCGAACATGACAGGGAGCCGGATGCTTTCGAGAGGAGTGGCTTGGGCTTCGGGGATGATCCCGAAGAAGGACGTCCCGCCAGGATGGAGGTCCTTCCTCGAGATCCCCATACGGTCGAGTGTGTCGGCATAGAGAACGTTGAGGCCACTCCCGCCGTCCATTAGCACCTTCGTGGGGCGTGCCTGCCCAACGATGGGGTCAACGATGAGCAGGAAACGACCTAGGCTAGGGACATGTCATGGGTAGTCTTGGTGACCTAAGGTGATGGGGACCTCCGACCAGCAAAGGCGTCATGGCAATGCCCTGTCCGTCATGTTGACCCCCCGCAGCGAGTCCCCATGGAGTTGCGGGTCCGCCATGCCAATCGGTGGCAAATGCCTGGCAGACCAGGTACTGCCCGCCTCGGTGAGCCGATGGAGGGAAAAGTCCTTTCTTGTGCTTCCACCCCTCCACCTAACCCACCACCAGCACCCACCCATGCCGATGCAATGGCTACCTTGATAAACATCAGTGTTGACAATGCCCGCATCCTTCAGGCAATAGCTCAAAACAGAATGCCTGCTCCTTAATGTCACTAGGATCCACCCGCAAATAACACATATGCTGACTTTCTCAAAACCCATCCTTCTGTTTTCTTGAAAGTTGAGGAGTCACTAATGGCAGATGATTGGATTCGGACCATAGAACAGAAATTTGGTCTGATCCACTGCAGTGATGTCTAGAAAACCCTATTCGCTACACACCAACTCCAGGGCCCTGCTGGCTCCTGGTGGGCAAACTTTCTCGCAACCCATCCCATGGGACATCAGGTTCCATGGGCTACCTTTCACACTGCTTTTCAGGCACACCATATCCCGAAGGGTGTGATGGAGATGAAATTGGAACAATTCCCTAGGTTGCAGCAAGGTAGCCAGAGTGTTATGGAATATATGGGAAAGTTCAACCATTTGTCCCAATATACACCAGAACATGTCAGTACCGATGCCACGAAGAAGCATTGGTTTATACATGGGCTTAGCACCAAGATTCAGACTATGTTGGCCATCTGTACCAATGCCAGCTATAACCAGATCGTGAACACTGCTATTGCTTCTAAAGAAAAGTATCGTCTACACAAGGAGGCGAAGAAGAGGAAGAATGTGCAAGGGGGATTCTCTGGTGGCAATAACCAGCGTCAGAGGATCATGTATCAACTTGGCCATCATCCTTCTTATCATCAACCTCAGCAACACGACCAGCATCTGTCATCTGTTTGACTCGCTGTAGTTCCATCCTATCCACGCCAGCTGCATACTATTGGTGTTCGTCCAAACAACCCACCAAATAGTACTAACCTTCCACGTTTCAACTGTGGAAAGGTGGGGCATTTCTCTCAAGAGTATTGTCTTCCCAGCCAGAACAATGCTCCTAGGCCACCCATGAATCAGCAGAGTAATAATCCCTAGCAGGGTAATCAACAAATGGCTCAGAAGAAGGGATCTGGTTCGAAGACAGGTCGAGTCCATTATATTCAGGGCGAGACTATTCTTGAAGGTGAACCTGTCATGATGGGTATGTTTTCTATCGCCATACCCTGCAGTTATATTCTTTGATTACAAGTGCATTGCATACTTTTATTAAGGTAGTTGTCATGGAATATCCATTATCTTTGGGAACCACGGAGAGTTACTCGGATTCTTTTTGCCCCCATGCAGGTTATTAACTCCTCCACAGTTATAACCTTTCCATAGAAAGAATAGTAGTGTAGTTTTCCTCTGTTGCTTTATGAAACATCTTGATAATAAACGTGCTTGATAGATTTCCTTCTTCATTACTCTACCCCAAGCTGTTAGGAGTGGTGTAATACCGGGGTGCGATTTCTGTAAGTGGGGAGGAGCTGTAACACCCCTGGTGTTAAGCATCACTAAAACTTGATCATGTCATCATCATGCATGTTAATCATCCATAGTAGCTAACCATGCCTTGCATTCACTAAAATCAATATTTATTTTATAGTAATGCAATGCATATGTGTTGAAATATGTTTAAAACCAAAAACTTTTTAAGGTACTTTGTGACCTATTTTTGAATTTCACCAAAATACTTGAAATTATGCTCTAATAAACTTTGAGGTGTAAAGTAGGTACTTTACACTAGTGTCAAGTATGGAGTATGAATTCAAGTCCAAACCATTAAAATGTGAGCTCCTAATTTGAATTCATCTTTGAAATTGAACACTTAATCATATTTGGCTGTCTTGGAAATCAGTAATTGATTCAATTTTGTGGGATTTATTAAAATGAATTTCTTTAATAAACTTGCTCAAACAAAAGTATCATTTTGAAGTATGAAGTTTGTACTTCACAATGGTGCTATTGGTTGAATTGTTTGTTCACTAATTAATCACCAATTAATTCACCAAAGTGGCTAACTTAACTGTTTTTTACAAAACCGTAACTGTTTAACTGAAGGTTCAGAGTTTCAGTTTCTTTCTACCCTTGTTCTTCCCTTTTGATCTCTTCAACTAGTTAGATTTAGGAGTTGGTGGTTAAAGAAAAGATGAAGAGCAGATGAAGGTGAACAACTTTGCTTTTCGGAGATCTTCAAGTTTCCACTTGAAATCGAGAGAAAATGGGAGAGGGAGGGGGCTGTTTCAGTTGCTACAGTGCTTGCCGAAGCAGTTGCCACATAGCAAGCTGCTTGCCGTCGGCCGCCGCCCTCGCTCACCACCTTGCACGCGCATGATGCATAGTTGCTTCTGCAGGCGGCTCCCAAGCAGCTCCTGGACGCCCAGAAGCCGCGCCGTCGCCCTTAAGATGCAAAGCCAGCCGCCGAGCATGTTTTTCTCCTTTTTCCCGCCGCCATCGAGCACTCCAGTTCGCTGGTCAATTTCTCCACCACCGCTTCACCTTCTCCCAATTCAACTCGTAGCCAGCTTTGACATCACCTTGTGTATCCAACCGAGCCGCTCGCGTCAGCTTTAGCCACCGGAGTCGCCCAGGCGCCGTGTTCTTCCCCGGCCTCAAGCAGAGCACCGCTGTGAGCCCCTCACCGTGGACAGCCCTCTGTGATGCATTCCTTTCTTGTCCATCTCGTGTTTTAGCTTCTCCTTGTCACCCTGCTGCTCATCATCTTGATGGTTTTCTTAGCGGAAGTTCAGACGAGACGGAACGCCACCGTGTCCGTGAGTTCACGCCACCGCCTTCGTCTCCGACGTCGATGAACCAGCTCCGCCTTGTCTATGTCCCAACCAGTAGCCGTTCTTAAGTCACGGTGAGCCCTTGAACCTAACCCTATTGTCCGTTTAATCTCTACCGTGCCCTAGCGGCCGGAGCGCCGCTGCACCGGTGTGCTCTGCACTGCCGAGCCGCTGCAGCCGTGGTAGTATGCGCTGCTAACCTTCGCGCGTCCAATTAACCACTTGGGCGTGTTCACGAGAGCGAGGCGAGTGTGTTGGTACCCTTCCTAGCGCCGGTGATCTCACCATTGGCCGTTTCCATGGTGGCTGAGCTCCACCGTGCCGCCATGGCTGCCGGCGTGTGTGTTGCCGTGCCCTAGCCGTGCAACCAACACCGTTAGCGTGTTCGTGAGGTCGAGAGGATCGCGTAGAGCTAGTTCTCGTCGCTGGTCTCATCGCCTTTGACCTTCGCCGCTGCGCCAGAGCATCGCTGTCCGGAGACGCCGTCGTGCCACCGTCAGGCACTAGACGATCAATAGTCACCACCAGGAGATGCGCGAGAGCGAGACTAGTCAGCCGGAGTAGGTCTCGTCACCGACGAGGTCACCACCGGCGAGTACCCGCTGGTCAACGGTCGCGCACGCCATGGTCAGCGCGGGCGTGACGCCGGGCCTGGTTGTCAGTGAGAGGGAGTAGAGAGAGGTTGGGTGAGAAAAGGATTTAATCCTTTTTCGTTTTTTTAGAAAATGCTAATAATTCCTGAAACTTGATTAATTCATAACTAAATAAGTAAAGCTGATACAATTATGAAAGTTTTTGTGTGAGCTTGTTATCTTATGCTTAAGCATAGAAAAATATGAGTTTGCTAAAATCAGTAATTTTGCTAGGTTCAAAAATTATATCTTTTAATTAAAAATGGACCTTCTATGATTTTGTAGGCTAAATTAATTATGCTAAAATCCTGAAACTTTTTTGAGTATGCTTAATATGCTTAGACCAGTTTTCACAAAACATTTGGTACTGTTTTATAAATATAAAATGTCCACTTAGTTTAGGTAGATTAAAATGCCTTGTAATTAAGTAAATAATTATCAAAATGATTTCTTTAAATCATTAGATGACTTTGATGTGATTTTGGAATTGATTGTGGACCTTGGAACACCCATCCCTTTCTGTTCCTTGGCAATTTAATTATGTGCTTGTTGTACTCATAACTAACTTGTTAATAATAAACAACAAAGTTGCTTTGTGAGTAGTGAACCTAATTATACCGTGAAGGAAAGTCGTAGTCAAGTTAATTAATCTTGTTAGATCATCTTAATCCATGCTTAGTATGTCATAATTCTAAAGCATGCATCTTTACTTACGTTTAGTGAACGAGAGTGGTTATCCTTTGGTTGAGCAAGTCCTAGAGGAGGGTTTTCACTCTGTGGAGGTTGGGTCCGAAAGCTGTGGTGTTTCTAGAATAACTGACAACCCCGAGACCGCAGGCAAGCCCCGGAGCATACAACCATTTCCTTGTATTTTACAAATATTATTCACATAAGTCTTATTCTTTGTGCATTAAGTACGATAGGATTTGGGTGATTACCAACTGCTGCATGAATGCCTTGATATTCTAATACCATTTCCTTGTTATCCTTTTGTATAGTAGGTTAGATATGCTTAGCCTTGCTTAGTTGTTAAGGAGTCGAGTGGTGATTTCATCATTCACGATGGTTTCATACTCAGGTAATATCTTGAGAGTTTAATAATGATCATGCTTTAACTAGAGACTGGGCGAGACATGGGTTATGTCTCTGGTGGATAAGCTGACAGGGTTCCTTGGTCATGCTTGCCTCATCTGTGTCGATTGAGGACCGTACCGTTGTAGGCCACCGTGTGGTTAGGACTTTGTAGTAATGGCCACATACTCTGGTAAGCCTGATACCCCGGTTATTCCATTACATGAAAGGCCAACCGCGCACTGGGAGTGGAGAGATGGCAGGTGTAGCGTGTACACATCCTATGAATCCACTAGGAGCGGCGCACGGAGGTGGAGTACTATACTCTCTTGGGTAGCGTGAACCCGTTCATGTTTCAGGAGGCCAGAGTGAAGGTTGATATGTGTAGGTCTAAGACTTTCATATGTCATGTGGTAAGGAAAACTCAGCTAGGCTTAATCGATTCAAATCATCGTGCTTCTCGGAGAAGGAGACCCAATCGTCTGACTTACATCGTAGTTAACAACTAGAATATTAATACCTTGATCAGAAGAAGAGTTGATAAAAGAATTGAATGAATTAGATCAGGTGCAAATGTGAGACTCATAATTACTTTACTAGAGCTAAAATATTGAAAGTAATGATCAATCCTTAGTAAGCTTTTCTACAAAAAGGTTAATCTTGAATCTTGCTATAAACTCACCTTGATTCCCTGTAAGCCTGCATATCCTTGGAGTCTTTTCTTTTCGTCGGTTAAGTTTTGTTTAGTACCTTTGTACTCAGGGTTTGTTAAACCCTTGTTGCAGGTGAGCTTCATCAGTAGCCAGGCTTTTGCCCATGTTGTATGATGGTGCTAGAAGAGGAGAGTGAGTAGTAGGAGTTGTCGTGCACCCTTGGGCAGGGTGAACTTCTTTTGTGTTATGTAATATAAGTGGTACCCATGATGCTACTCCACTACCCTGATGGCTAAAACTTATGGCTTGTAATAACTAAATGAAGAGTTTGTAAACTTATGGTTTGTAAGACTTTTGCTATTTACTCTGATGTGATATATTTGTATATTTGTACAACTATTGTAATACTGCAATGCATCATGTAATGTATCCTGCTCAAAAAGGAAAACATGGATGATTCAGGGTTCTCCGAGGACACCCAACAGACTACCGGAGTTGTTTGGCTCCCATGTGCAGCAGTCAGAAGTCTAGAAGACAATGACAGACACATGTGGGCCATATAACTTGGGCGTTTCTGCCACATGAAGGAGTTATGGCTTGCACTCTCGTGCAGTCCCACTTCATCTAGGAGATGGGATGTCGGGCCACGTGGAGCAGATCTGGCTAAGCAGAAGCCGCGACACTTGGTATGCGCGGATCTAGGCCGTTGATGGCGGCCGGTGGGCCTGAGGGGAGTCCCATGAGAAGACATGCACGGAGTGGGCTGTGCGCTTGGTGGAAAGTGGAGCGGGGACTTGACTTGTTGTCAATGCCCTCCTTGACTCTGCCTTTACTGCGTGGCCTCCATCACGCAACCGCTTTTGCACACGTTGCTAGGATTGAAGGGGCACCTGGCCGCCCCCCCCGAGGCCCCTTTAGCTATCGACTAGGGCTACAAAGGGGAGCCCCCAGGTGCACAACACCTCTATCACTTCTTCGACTTCTCTTCTTCCTTTCAGATCCAATTCCTGGCGGCCATGGTGATAATGAAGTGCAATGCCTCTCTCTGAGTGAGATTATCTCCCTTCGCCGGGCGATCGCTCCGACGAGAGAGGAAGGATCCCAGCGTAGGGAATCCGATGGCGCGACATGGAGGAGGATGCAGAACCACTGCGCTGTGCGGGGGACATGCCTTACATTTAGATCCACCCAAAAATGTTCTACTCCTACATTGAGAATGAACACAAAAAGATGCTTGTTAGGTTTTCCATCCACCAAATAAATGCTCCAAGTTCTTATTGCTATCTCTCAAAAATTTTTGTTGCAGAAAAGCGATATGGGGCTATGCAAAAGAGAAAAAAAAGAAAGAAGGAAGAAAAAATATGGACACCAAGATGTCTAGAATATTTAAAACAATGGGTACTTTGATACCCGCTTAAAAAAGGAGAAATAAAGATAGCCCCTATTCTCTTGCAAAAAGATTTCCAAGTTTCAAGATAGAGATATGGGTCAAGGAGTATAGTAGAATTAGGTTAGCCACTATACATATACACCAAATATTCCATACACATGCACATCTGTTGGTATATATTTACGAACATAGAATAATCCGCAAGCGCACGGATACCGAAGTAGCACTTCACCGGAAAGTATTCCAGAATATCGAACTCAAGAAAATGTGTGTGAGAATAACTAAGTCTAACTTAACCCGGTGTAGCAACAAGACTTAAGATAACTGTAGCATAGGGGAGATCACTAAGGTCTTCTAGTTCTAACTTCGATAAGCTATGTCTTCTATTGTTCAATTCTGGGGATATTACTAAGGAAAACATATGCAAAGTATGTTTTCTATAGTAACAAGGTCCTGCTCGGCCTACAAACGGGAGGTGGACTACAAATGATTCAACAAGGCTATAAGAGTCACCCTCGCGAGCTACCACCGATCCTGAATGTAGGGTACATCCACGAGTAACCGAGTCTAAGCACCACGCTTACACTACAAATACAACTTTAACCCAGGAGCGACAAGGATTAAAGTACTCAAAAGAGTCGCAAACCTGAAGAACAATATAAACACGTTACTTACTTGAATTAGAAGTTGATTACCAGAGAAATCTCAAAAGCAAGCTCAAGATGAACTTGATTCTACTAGGGTACAAGCCATAGAGAGAGCATCGACAGGCCAGAACTCCTCCAAACTCTTCCCTCACACTCTATCTCTCTGTTTCTAATACAAGACTAGATCCTATCTTAGAGGACTAATCTTCTCTTGCTTGCTAGCTCTGATCTTGATAGAGAGGATATGAATTGTGGCTTCTAGTTTCTAGGGTTTTAGGATCTACCTGGAGGAGGGGGTACAGGCAAGTATATATAGGCGCCTTCAAGCATCCTAGACCTTCAGATCAAACCGACTTAAAAGAATTGACTTAAAAGAGCATGATAAATTTCTCAACAAGGATGACAAGGTTTGACCAAACTCAAAACAATGATAAATAGTATATGTAGAAGGTTTTCCTAGTCTATCATATTTGGCTTTGGTAGGACATTGCTTACCATAAAGGAGAGGTGTAGCTATTCTTTTTAGAGTTTGAAATAAAATTCTCCAATGACGAGACATCAAGAATCAAGTTCTCATTATTCTACTATATCTCATTCTACAACAACTTAAGTAACATAGGGTCCCTAATAATAAGTTCCCAATAGTAACAAGACTTCCAAGAAAAGTATTATGTGAGTCTATCCTTAGGTTATGATTGAAATAATCTTTCCTCAGGTTTTAAAGTTGTTTATTAAAGGATTTTCAACTCGGTTCAAAATAGAAAGCGAAACATGTGAAAATAGATCATACGGGATGCAAACCTGACCATGGATGAAGCAC
This sequence comes from Miscanthus lutarioriparius, assembly GCA_904845875.1. Classification (NCBI taxonomy): domain Eukaryota; kingdom Viridiplantae; phylum Streptophyta; class Magnoliopsida; order Poales; family Poaceae; genus Miscanthus; species Miscanthus lutarioriparius. Next base: position 51,858,523 of record CAJGYO010000018.1, on the reverse strand, counting down.
GAGGTGAGGTGGCACTGTGATGGGCTGGTCAGCCCATGTAAGAGACCGAGCGGCCTACCCCGGAGCCTGTTCGGGTCCAACTTTGGTCGACGTGGTCCTTGGTCCATTACATTATGAAATTCATGATTTTCGCGATCGAATCTCGCTTCGTTGCCGTGGTGTGCTTCGCCCACACTTGTTTCCTGTTTACCTTTATACACAACATGTGCAGACACATATTCAAAAGAAATAGAGAGTAGGTAGTAGCAATAACATTTCATTTATAAGGCACTTTATTATGCAATCCAACCTAAACACAAACTTTCAACAAGCTAGCACAAACTTTAACCAACCTAACAATTGAGCTAAGAAAATGACCTAAACATTCGACTTAAACGTGCCCTATCGATTCACAAGCTAACTCTCTTAATTCTTAAACTTGTCCTGATTAACTACATAGAGGCTTAAGATAGTAAGCTCATATTCTAGGTTCCTGCGATGGAGGTGCTCTTTGTCGATCCTATGCTATAGAGTTGGGTATGCTCGGTGAGGGTTTGGATCTTGTCCTATAGTATGGCAATGGTCATCCATTGACACTTTTCATCATTCTCTTTGGTGGCGGGTGGTGCCCTCTTCTTCTTCTCCTTTGGCGGCACAATCTTGACTCGCTTAGAAGCAGCATGAACACCATCTATGGTCAAGCGAGTTATGACTGACTTGTATTTAGCGCATGTGTCATCTCCAAACTTGTTGGTCTTCACCTCGGTTAGCGTCTCGTTCGCCCTTGGAGGAAGGATGTTGATCTCCTTTTGGACCTTGATCGGCTTCGGCGTGTTGGGTTGACGTGGCTTGTCTTGAAGAAGTAGACATGGCGGCGGTGGAGCGATCGACAGACGATGCATGGCTTGGGCGAAGTAGGACTGGTTGGAGGGAACATGAGCCATCTCTCATGGTGGGACGATGCTCAGCGCTAGAGCGTCGGGCTTCTTGTTTAGATCAATTCCATAGGGGACGATCTCTCTACCGGCCATTGGAACTTGAGAGGAGGTGAGCTTGGGTGCTGCTGGAGATGGAAGGCTTTGTTGGAATGGCTATGGAGGCAGGCAAGGGCTTGTTTATATAGTAGGGAAAAACTTGCAGCAGGGGTCAAGATCTGTCCATTAGTGGTCTCATAACGAGGAAAAACAAATGGCTCAGAAAATTGGATATTCTCGTGATAATACTCTAGAAGGTTCGCGATCCAACTAAGCGGGGGCGAGGAGACAGATAGGTGGGCCGGCCGGCCCCACATGTCACCACCTCACGGAGATGTTTTGCACAACGGTTTCTAATGTTTATCTATTCCCGCAAAATATATTCCCACATTACGAATTGTAAGGTGGAGGGCAGAGGTGTAAATCTATGGCAAAATAATAAAATCTACCTCATCGAAATCCTTAGTTGGTTTTTTAGGTTCTAGAAAGATCTTGAGATGGTGACCATTTACCTTGAATAATGTACCTTCAACATTTTCAAGTGTTACCGCTCCATGTGATGAGGTGCTTATAACCTTGAATGGTCCTTTCCATTTGCTCCGAAGTTTTTCGTGCCCGAATAATTTCAGCCTAGAATTAAAAAGTAATGCCTTATCTCTTGGGGCAAATTCCTTCTTCTTGATCCTCTTATCATCTCTTGGTTCTCTCTTTGTATATCTTGGCATTGTGATATGCTTTTTCATGCCATTCATCGAGCTCAGAGAGTTGCATTTTCCTCCTGGTTCCTATAGCTTCCAAGTCGATGTTCCATCGTTTGATGGCCCAGTGAGCCTTGAATTCTAGATCAACGGGTAGATGATAGGTCTTCCCATAGATGAGCTGGTATGGTGACATCCCAAGTGGTGATTTATAGGCTGTTCTGTAAGCCCATAGTACATCTAGTAGTCTATCCTTCCATGTGTTGGTGGTCCTTAACGACTACATTCGACCGCCAATTAAGACACACAAAGGATAAACTAGCATGATTACTCACATATGTTATTTATATTGACATATTTCCACATGTATTGGAGAATCACTGTTTTACATGGCATATATATGAAACACATGGAAATGGAGTCAAAATGCGCAACCAGGAAAGCGCAAAATAAGCAAATAAAGAGAAAGCCCAAGTAAACTTAGAAATTTGGGCCAAGCACGGACATGGGGATGATCCAGGCCCAGCCAGCAGCCCACAACACAAAGTCGGTGGCGAGGGAGGCCAGCCCTAGTATGGCCGCACCAGGGGTGCGCCCGTACCCCCACCACCGCGTCCCGGGCCCATCTTCTGCAAGCGGTTGCATGGCGGCATGCTTGGTCATTTTAGGCTAGTTTCCAAATTTATCTATGCCAAACCGACCACAAGCTAGTATATAAGCATGGGTGGAGCTCACCATTCAATACACACCACATTTGAGCCTCTCTCCCTCCACTTGTACTCTTTTACTATTTTTAGTAGTGTAGTTGGAGCTAGGAGAAGCTACATTGGAGAGCTTGGGCAACTTGAGCCTTTTGGTATGAATAATATCAAGAGTTTCCTTTTGTACTTGCTCTCATATTATCAATATAGCTATGTTATGAAATTAGAGCAAAGTTCTTATGTTATTCATTTAGCATATAGAACTTTATGCTTAATCTTTAATACATACATGTTTAGACCAAGACCTAAATTGAGGTAGTAGGTTCTACTTTAAGATTAGTTTTGGTCATTATATTCTTGCAGGTTTGTCGTCCGTCCCCATGGCAGATGCTCTAGTAAGAGGACTCCTAATAAAGACAGAAGTTCCTGGGCACCGCTAGAGTAGTGACCGATAGCGTAGATGTGGTGTCTATGTTAGAAGTTACCTTTGTTTGCCTCGTATCCTCTAGTTGAGGGGTAGGCAGCATGTGGTGACAGCCCTGTCCGTCCTTCGTAATCCTCCATGTTCGGATACGACATAGAGCTACAGGCCGGCATCGACTAGCAGACCAGTTGCAACCCGGTGCCTGAAGTAAGTTTATAGTGACCAAAGCTATCTTAACTTAGGATCTCTACCCCTAGAAATTCATGTATTTGGATGATCATTTGCTCATCTAGCATAGCTATACAAGATAAGCCTGCTCTAGTTTAGAAATATTCTTTTATTCTTTATTCTTTCTTTTATCTTTATCCTTGAGATTAGCTTGAGTGTGTGTAGGTTGTAACGCCCTAGATGTTAAGCTTGCATTTAGCCTTGGCATTGCATGAGCACAAGCATCATTGATCATTCATGAGCATGAGTATTTCAAATATAATCTCTACGTTTGCTTATATTGCATGTGTTGTCACTAAAATGCTTTACATATGCTAGGGTTTGCATGTAACCAATGTATAAAATGTGCGTGGAACCTTAGGAATACCTTAAACAAGTTTATAATATCACATGGAACAACTTTGGTATTCATGACTAAGGCTAGTTTGGTCTCTAAGTCATAGCTAGTGTAAATCATCATTTTCAAGTTGTATGTTTGACTAGAGTTGAACATCACTTTAGAAACTTTGCATGGCTATGCACCCTAAAACAAAGTTGTAGAACTCAAGTAGTGTAACAACTTTTATTTTTGAGTCATGAGCTAATTCAGTGCCTACCTTGGTCATTTAGGGCTCACAAGTATCAACATTGTACTATTTTTGGAATTTAGGAATTTTTCTTGTTCATATTGAGTTTATAGTTTCGTTGTGGCTGACTTTGTGATTATGCAACTTGCTAACCTTTGTGAATTAGACCTAGATCACTTAAGAAAAGTTGGAGCTAGTATGTAGCTCTACAAATTTTGTTTTAAAGTCGTGCACTAATTCACCGTGGTTTAGGAGTTTGGAGGTGTTAATTTGGCGCTGTCAGACATAAGATCGGTGCTCTGATGACCTACTCTGCTTGGCCATCGTGGCCAACCAAGGATAGAGCCTGGCTACCGCATGGCCGCCATTGGTTGGCATTGGGCCCCCACCACAGCTGGTTGGCGTGCATTTAAGCAGAAACCACGCTGCTCATTTCATTCACTCCATCGCGCTCTCACCCTCTCTCCTCCTCTCTCTTGCGCTCGCAGCGGAGCTGCTCTCGCTGTCGCCTAGCGCTCTCACCACCGCACCATTGCCGTGTCCATCTAGCCAGCAGTTACGCCATCTTCCTCTCTACCTCCTCGATGTAGTAGCAGGGCCAGGCAAGCCATGGTGAGGGCGAAATTGCCGTTCTCGTCCTCGCCATAATCTCGGCTTCCATGGCCTCCTTCACGGCGAGCTCGCCGCTACTCGGCTCCCTTGCGCCTTCCTTCTTCTTCTTTGTGTTAGAGCTTAGTTAGGGTGTGTCCTAGTGTCTGGCATGACGCTATGGTGAATCATTGCCTCGCTGGCACGGAACACGACGGCCAGCGCCGCCGCGCTCTCGCCGCCGCACCACCACGCACGCGGACATACCTCGTCGGCGTGTCCCACCTAACCTAGGTAGCTTCAGTAGGTTTACGTAGACACCGTGGAGCCCGGCACTTCTCATCGGGCCTTGCCATGGCTAGTAGCGGCCGGCGTACCTCCGCGCAGTTTCGCCGTGCCACCATGGCCGGCGACGAGCATGCTCTGGTGCATCCGCGCCACCACCACCGATACCAGTCGATGCGGGTGAATGAGTAGAACACGTACGTAGGGTTGGTTTCATCAAAAAGCTCGCCGTCGGCGAGATAGCACCGATCAACCACCGTGCCCTATTTTGGTTCACTGACATGTGGGGTCCGCTGACCCCTGGGTCCCATGCGTCAGCGAGTATAGTTTAGGGTTTTGTTATTTATTTTCCATATTTTTGTACTAACTTTGCAAAATCATATCTAGAGCTAGGAGTGTCCAATTTTGGTGAACCAAATTTTGTTGGATTCCTCATAAAGTGTAGTATTTTATAAAAATATGAAATGTAGTGTTTATGGTATTTTTAAAGGTGAATAAAATGTAGCTAGATAAGTACTTTTTGAATGTTTGCAATCTTGTAAAATGAATAACTTGAGCTAGGAAAGTGATTATATTGTGATTCCAATTTGGCTGGTCTTGTGTTGGCATGATCTAGCTAGGAAAAATAATAAACTTGCAGTAGACTTGATTGAAGTAGGGTCTTTCTATTTATCTATTAATAAATGGTATTTTCTGAGGAAAATTATAGGGATAAAAATAAATAACATATTGCCATGCAAATTTTTGTACAGTATTATGGCACTAGGATGAAGCTAAGAAAAATATAGAATCTATTGTTTGACATTTTTCTATAGGGTTAACTATTTTCACTAAAATAAACCTTGCTAGCTTGTCATTTTTGTAGAGCATGTTATACATGTCCAAATGGTATGAAATTTTTATAGTAGTCTATTGGGAGCACTTGGAAGCTACTATAATTTTATGAGAATTTATTGTGCACATTTGGTATATGCTTGTTATTTCACCTAATTATCTAATTAAATTAATAAAGGCAAATAAATAAATAAATTAGGCTTGACCATGATGTTTTCTATGGTACTTGTGATACATATGAACTGTTTATGTTAGTAGTAAGGCTCAAGAGCAATTGGTTGTATGCAACTACTTAATTATTGCTTTATAATTCAACTAGATGACTGCATGTATAGTTTTGGTTGAGTTGATAATTTGATGGTGATAATGGTCTTTTCTGTAAAACTTGTTCATAACAAAGTTGTAGATTACTTACTGATCTACCTTGTGTTAAATGTTCATAGTCATAGGCGTTTAAGAGTTTTGGCTGTTAGAAGTTTGCTGTCCAAAATGCTTGCTCTATAGATAGATTTGAATAACTGAATTGTTTGACCTAGATAAATGTTGAATTACGTCAAGGGTATTAAAAGAAAGTTGTAGACAATTTCATATGCTTTCTAGAATGTCCTCAACCATATTATTTCAATGAAAATAACTCTAGTTACGGTCAAAACAAGTAGCTGCTGCCTTGTAGTCCAGAAAATAGAGTACAGAAGTGTCGAGGACCTAATACCAGGGTACCCCAGAAGGTGGAACCAATAACCATCGAACGTTAAAAACTTCGGGACGAACGAGGGCGCCGCTGCGTTCCTTGCCCGAATGACGAAAGTTAGGTTCCATCTCGCTCGATGCCTTTGGGCCAGCCCCGCCTCGCCCGAGGGCAAAGGGCTGGCCTCCGTTCCGCCCGACGCCTTCGGGACAGTCTCCGCCTCGCCTGAGGGTTGAAGGATACACTCCGCCTCGCCCGACCTCCGAGGGGTGGGCTCGGTCACGCCGAGGGCAAAGGGCTGGCCTCCGTTCCACCCGACGCCTTCGGGACAGCTCCGCCTCGCTCGAGGGCTGAAGGCTAGTCTCCGCCTCGTCCGAGGGTTGAGGGATACACTCCGCCTCGCCCGACCCCCGAGGGGTGGGCTCGGTCATGCCCAGGGAATAAGGACTAGGCTCCGTCTCGCCCGACGACCGAGGACGAACCTCGCCCCGTTCGATGTCTAAAGTCTGGTTTCATCTTACCTGATAACTTCTCTCCCGTTCCCTCATGATGATGGGTACAGAGCAAGACAAGAGGTTCGGGTCAACCATGGCTTCAAGGACCATACCCTGTGCCCCAGCAGGAAAGGTATTGCCAGGGAACGACTGGACAAGTGCTTTAAACCCTTTCGAGTGCCACAGAGCCCAAAAGGTATTGCAGGCGCGTACTCCTCGCCTTGTAGAGTTGTAGGCGCCGCCTTCAGCTCTAGGACACGGAACCCGACAAAGATACACGACAACCACTACACTCCAGAAAAGGATTTGTGATCTCCACGAATGACGGACATGCCGTCACCACGTTATGGACCCAAGGGAGCGGCGCCCGCTTCCCGACCCCTCGGGTCCACCAAATCAAAGGACCTTGCCCACAGCGCTATTCTGGACCTCGACTCCGCATCCCTCCGATAGAGACTCATAGGAGCCAGAAGGCGTGCGGAGCAAGGCTGGGCGAGGTTCATAAGTCAAAACCACGGTACTACAGCCCATACCCTACACAGGGCACTATTCTGTAACCATCCTGACATTCTACAGAGGCATCGACAGTATTGTAGGCGCTTATCATCCTTTCACACCCATCAGAATGGGTAACAAGGCTGGGTAGACGTGAGCCACAAGGCTAGGTAGAGCACGCATCCTAAGCCCTGACCCTTGTAAAGTCGTCCCCTTCATCTATAAAAGGGGATGCGCTTCCTCTAGCAAAGGGGGGACGAAAAACAACGCAACACGCACACATAGTCAAGCTGCTACCAAGCTCTTGGCTTCCTTTCGACCCTTCCATCAGATACTTGGGACCTGTCCCTCTCTCGATCGTTTGTATCCCCTACTACGAACCATTCACGGTGCTAATAACATGAGCAGCAACAAACTAGACGTAGGGATATTTAGCCTGAAAAAGGTATAAATCTTGTGTCCTTTGGCGCACCATCCGAGCCTAACGCGCATTACTATAAATTTACTTGCCGGTGCTTGTACGAAACACCAACAAGAAGTGTTTGCTTAAGTAATAGAAAAGAGATGTGCACCTACTCAGTAAAATAAGATGCACTTGTTATTACTTTAATACCATGCTACTGAAAATACTTATGGGGATGCATTCATCATGTCATATCATATTATATGTGTCATCGTATATGCATTCGTGATATGTTATTCCACGCTCATGCATATAGGATCGACCGAAGAGATAACGCTGTTGGAGTTCAACGAAGAAGAGGAAGAGGATCAGCAGGAGATGCCTCAAGCCGCAGCTCTAGGAGAATAGGGGCAGACTCCTAAAGATCAGCCTAAGTGCCCAGATCTCCGACCAACCTCTTTCCTCAAAGGCAAGTCCCGAAGCATTCTAAGTCTCCCATGTTTTATAAAATATTACTTGAGTCCTTCATGTTTGATGCATTAGGTTATAAGAGTTGATTAGAAACACTTGATGCATAGAACTACCTTGTCTAGTTACATATACCCTTAACCCTGTGTAGGTCCAGGATCGAATATATGCTTAGCCATGCTTAGACCAGTAGAAGTCGGGTGATTTCCTATCACCTGCGAGATATAGGTGGGTACCGAAGAACGGTTGGCTATATTTGCTATCGTGGAAAAGAACCATGGGGTAATGTAAATGGAGGCCGGGCGGAGTCTATGTGTAGGTTGACTCATGTAATTACGTCTGTGCCAATTAAGGACCGTACCATTGTTGGCACTTCTAACAAGATTGAACGCATGCCTATCACTTAGCTGGCCGGATAATTCGTTCCGACCACGGAGCCGAGTAGCTCAACTTAGGTCAGGCCCCGATCTATAAAAGTGCACACTCTAGATGGTAGTAAGGATATGCGGGGAGCTAGACATAAGCCCAAGGGTAGGCCAGACCTGAACGTCTTGGCAGCTGGTTGTCCCTGATTGTGCGGATCTAGGCGAACCCATGAAATATGGACTTGAGTTGTACCAAAGGCGACCTAAGGTGACCGTTGATCTGGTCTGCCTAGGTTTGTGTTAGGAATAAATTCCTAGCTAGTTGAAATCGATTCGAATCGCCGTCTCTCCCAGACAGTGAGAAACTTGGCTAGCCCCAACATCGTAGTAATTGTGTTATGGAATGTGATGGTTTGGATAAACATGGAATTACTACATCGGCTATGGTTACTATGGTATGTTATCAAATAATATACCACATGTTTGACATAGGATAGTTGCTAATCTAGTGATGAATAGCTATAATTAACTTGATGACTAAAGTATAATTGTATAACTGAGTTAATCACTTTTATGCAAAAAGTTGTCAAGTTACCTCCACTTATAAAGCCTTGCATAATCCTTGGAGTCAATTTATTTATGGTTTATGATGGGTAAGTCTAGATGAGTACCTTCTCGTACTCAGGGTTTTATTCCCATTGTTGTAAATGGTACAGTTTATCATGGCTATTGCAAGAACTGCTTCTATCCTGCCGTGGATAAAGAGTGAGCCCTGGGCAGGCATCTTTAATAATCCTTCTTATATTCTTTTATGGATTGTGATGATGAGTTGGCACTATATTTGAACTATGTTGGCAAATGCTAGTTTTGATCTTTAATTTGCTTCCGCTACTATCTACCGAACTTAGTTTGTAATAACCCTATTTTCGTACTCTGATGAATGAACTGTATCTATGAACTTTATGTAACCTATGACATGTATGTGGAATCATGTACGATCTTGGTTGTATGTGGATCATTAATCGAGACCCATCGTGGTACTCGATGGACTACCAAGTTTATATGGGCTCAAGTATGACAGTGCGACCGCTTGTGGGCTGCCATTATACTTGTGTTCTTATAAATTGGTCGGTTCTGCGACAGCTGGCATCAGAGCAAAATTCAACATTAATTGCCACATGTGTATTTAAAACAAAAGTTTTTGTTTTCCACAACCAGTTTCTAACAACTAATAGCTATATAAATAGGTGTTTGAAACCTAGAGTTGAAATCTAAAGTGTGCCAGTGATCACTTCCTTTATGCCCAATTAAGGACTTTAGGTGGCTAATTAAGTACTAACTTGGGGGTTTTCATTTTTGTCGTCCATAAAGCGTGTTATTGTATGGATTCCATTCACTTGAGTGGTAATGTATGGATCAAATGCCTCTACGCCCAAGGTAAGATGCCAATTATCATTACAGTGGCATGACCGCAAGTTGTGAGCATGTGGTCTATGGGGAGAGTTAGCTTTGATGCTAAAGTATATATATGTCTCATATATATGCAGAGGTATTTAATTGTGGGTTAGCTTTGATATGACTGTGTATGCATATTTATATGTATATAGAGGACGTATTTACTTTCGGGTAGCTTTGATATAGTTAGTTATAGCTCTGATACCAATTTGTCGCACCCAATTTTGCATAACAAAACCAAGTGCTCATATATGTGCGCCTAGGATGTCCAAACACACATATAATCTCAAATTACAATAATATCAAAGTAAAGTACTTTATTACATCGCATATTTCATCACATAGTTATCATAAGTCTTGCTCATCGGCAACATTATTACATAGAATAGAAGACTAAGCCCAAACGCCACAGGGACTCCAACTGGGGGACATCACCCTAGTAATCCTGGACATCTTGTGGAAACTCATCATATACGTTATCTGTTACCCATCCAGGATTTTCAGTGAATAAACCCAACCCAAGTGGTAATAATGAATATTCAAGATTATGTCAATTCCCAACCATCCATAGCAACCACTAATCATGAAGGATCCAGACCGCTCGTATCCGTGAGCATGACTGTTATAACAAGTTAAATATTTTTTGCAGAAATTGCACAACTTTACCCACCGAACCATGATTCCCAATGCCGGGGTTTGCAAAGCCCACATCACCTCTACCTAGGAAGTGTGGCAGGGTTTCACTACGTAACCCTTCGCTAGTCGCACTAACAGGTCGTAGCTGCTAAGGTTTTAGCTGTCTAGCTGTATGTGGCCCTCCTCTAGGAGTGGCACTTGTGGTTGCAGCACGGTACACACCCTAGCAGGAAAAGAAACATACCAACTAGTGCCCCCCTCTTGCCCTTATGGAAAGCTACAGATGAGCTAGTACAATTTAGTTAATAGGTTAAAGTCAGAGCCATATGACACTCGGGGTTGCACAAAACCTCCTGGGTGGCCGCTTCAGGATTAAGTCCTTAAGGAGAGGCACTAGAGCACTCAACCTAGTACTCTAGCCCCCCTAATTATTGCTAAAAAGCTCCATTTTAACATAATGCATAATACCTTTAGTCATGTTTAACAATTATGTTATGTTGAGCGCTACAGCATCTATCCAAAATGCATCCCAAACCATAGGTATCAAGGATATGTGGTACAAATAGTAATCTAGGTAAAATCCTTAAATGTAATTCAAATTTAAACACATGCATGTATATGAATTGTAGAGTTCATAGGTACAAGGGGCCTTTGCTACACTTGCCTTCCTCAAAGTCTCCCTCCTAGTACTGCTGGTCACCCAACTGGTCCTCAGTAACCTCGAACTGATCAGCCTCTAAACGTGTTCCAATTCACCAATCAAGCATCCATTCTAGTCATCACATGCATACAAATAGACTTCTATTAGAATAGTACACCAAATAGTAGAAACAAAGATTGCAAAGCTTATAAAACTAATCTAGGTACTGCTACGAACACATGAGCGAAAGAGTCACTCAAATCGGACTTAAAACGCAAAAATTATGCATAAAACAAGTTTCAATGGCATTTCTGTAAATAAACTAAACTCAAATATGAATAAAAACTGAATTCTAACATGATATGGACAGCGCACACTATTTTTCAAAAGTATAGGGGCTAAAACAGAAAAAAAAACAGGACTGAAAAGAAATACTTTTGAACTACGGTTGGACTGCGGCTTGATTCATTGAAAACCCGAGGGCTAAACTGCAAAATGCGCTTGGCTGACCGTGGTTTGACCGCATCGCCGCTGACTGGACACCACGCGGCTGCGTGGGATTGGTGCGGTGCACCATGTGTACATGGACCGGTGCGGGTGATGGTGTGGATCGAATCCACGGCTCTCGCCGTGGACCGGTTACATAACCCGAAGGGGTACCTAATCATGGCCACCTATCTAAGAATGGATGGTGCTGGTGCATCTGGGAGGCACAGGCCACCAGAGAAGGAGCTATCGTGGCCAACGCCATGGCCGGTGGCGAGCCGAGCTCGGCGGCGGACGCCGCAACGGCGGTACTGGCCATGCCATTCCAATTCGAGGGCACCAAAATGATGCGCACAGTCATGCGAATCCAATGCGACACAAAGAGAGGCAAGAAAGTTCATCGAGATGATGGCTCAGTGGTGGCGCCATTGCCGGCATGATCTAGAGCTCGCCGATACGGCGCTCCAGAGCACTAATCGTGAAACAAAAGGTATAGGAACGACGTGAAGATTACCACGGTCCCGGTGAAGTTGCTCGCGATGTCTAGGATGGTTCCAAGGCGGCCGATGACGAGTGGAGGTGGACTGGAGAGAGAGATAGCCACTGGTGAGCAGAAATACATGGGAACCGAGATCAAAACAAGAGGGAAAGGGGACCTACAATTGTGGTACGACCTTACAAAGCTCCTGGATGAGATAGCAATGGCGATTGAGAGCTCCGAGCGGCGAATCGGAGCGACGGGGGTGTGGGTGAGCGTGGCAACAACAAGGGGAAGAAGGGCTCGGTAGAGGGGGTTTTATAGGTGAGCGAGCATGGCAAAAAAGGGAAACAGGCGTGGCAGAGCCTTGGAATCAATGGATTTCAAAAGCCTTCCTTGGCTAGCTCGGGGCACGGTGGGCGGCCATGTGAAAGCTCTAGTTTGGTTTTGGTTAATTGATGAAACCCTAAGTGCTAACCTAGTTTATCAAGATGTTTATGAGATAGGTAGCACTACTCCAAGTGATGAAGCAATGACGAAGATCATGACAATGATGATAGCATGGTGATGATCAAATGCTTGAACTTGGAAAAGAAGAAAGAGAAAAACAAAAGGCTCAAGGCAAAGGTATAAAATATAGGAGCCATTTTGTTTTAGTGATCAAGACACTTAGTGAGTGTGATCACATTTAGGATAGATAGCCGTACTATTAAGAGGAGTGTAACTCAGTGTAAATACGGTTATCAAAGTGCCACTAGATGCTCTAACTCATTGCATATGCATTTAGGATCTAGTGGAGTGCTAACACCCTTGAAAATATTTGTGAAAATATGCTAACACATGTGCACAAGGTGTTTGTAGGGTTGAGATGGGTTTGGGTCCCTCTCTCCCTCCCCGCCGAGCTTATGAGGCGGGATTCAACGCTTCGGAAAATGAAATGTCTATTTTCTATTGCTTGGCCGGATGCAAAATTCTTAGTGGTTGGCACACTTGAGCAAGGGTGAAGAAGTAAGAGTTAAAATAGAGTTGATTGAAATGATGCTGGCGTTGGTCCAGTGACCGGACGCTGAATCTAGAAGCACCGGACGCCGACCGCTTTGCGTCCCGGTCATACCGACTTCGGATACAATGGCTAGGGGTTGAGCACCGACGACGGGCTGCGTCCGGTTAAGGTGGACGGACGCGTCCGGCCGAAAAATCATGCCTCGGGGAGCTTCTTTGAAGCGACCGACGACGGGGGCTTCCAGTCCGTCCGGTCGATTCTCGAAAGGTCCGGTCGACTTCATGACCGTTGAAATCGGCGAACAGCATTTGAAGCGAGGGACACGTGGCGTGAATCACGTGGACGGACGGACGAGGGCTGCGTCCGGTCGATCGGACCGAGGCGTCCGGTCACCCCGTTAATGCCCAGTGAAGGGGTACAACGGCTCTATTTCATTGGGGCTCTATTTATAGCCCCATGGCGGCTCAAGGGAGCTCTCTTGCACATTTTCATTGACATAGCAACCTTGTGAGCTTAGCCAAAGCCCTCCCACTCATCTCCATCATTGATCCATCATCATTGTGAGATTGGGAGAGAATCCAAGTGCATTGCTTGAGTGATTGCATCTAGTGGCACTTGGTATTCGTGTTGCTTGGCCATGATTTCGCTTGTTTTTCTCTTGGTGGTTGCCACCACCTAGACGGTTGGAGCAGCGGTGAAGGATCGGCACGAGTTGGTGATTGTTCGTGGCCACCTTCGGTGATTGTGAGGGGAGTTGTACCTTCCCGGGAGTGCCAAAAGGTAACTCTAGTAAATTGCTCGTGTCATTGAGTTACCTCACTTGTGGGTCGGTTCTTGCGGTGTCCTATCGTGTGGACGAGGTTTGTGAAACACCTCTTAGCCGCCGAACCACCAAGTGTTGGTCGACACAACGGGGACTAGCGTGTTGGCAAGCACGTGAACCTCGGGAGAAAAATTGGTTGTCTCTTGTCATTCGCATTCTCCCGGTGATTGGCTATATATTCATTGTGTAATTGGTTCACTCCACGACCCGGTAGTATAATCGTCTCACTTACTCATTTACATTTCATAGAACTAGATATAGCAAGCTCTTTAGTGTAATTAGAATTGAGAGCTTGCCTTGTGCTTTAAACATATCTAGTGGAGCTCTTTAGTGTAGCCTTTGTGAGAGCTCTTAGTGAGTAATGGTCAAGTAGATTGTGTGCAAATAGATCATTGCAACTAGAATTGTTGGATAGGTGGCTTGCAACCCTTGTAGAGCTAGAGCAAGTTTGCATTTCGCTATTTGTCTTACTAATCAAATTGCTCTAGTTGATTTGTAGTTTTTAAATAGGCTATTCACCCCCCCTCTAGCCATATTAGGACCTTTCACCATGGATGGCAAGCGCCATCACCGGACGGCGAAGAAGGTAGGGAAAAGAGCGACTGATAAGAGGGTTCCGCATGCAGTGAGAGATGAGGGGAATCGGCAATGTGAGACATGGGCACGCAGGCGGTGCCCCCTGCCTAGGCCGAGCGCCTTGAACTAACTAGCCACAGTGGTGCGCCCATGCAACGTGGAAGCGAGGGCGCTGGAGTGGGCTGTCGAGTAGGCCACGACGATAGGCCACGTGCATGATTCAGAAGGGAAGGAAGGGTGCGTGGGGCTAGGCTACCGAGCAAGCCCTGGGCCGGAATGGGGTGCGGGTGAAAATAGAAAAAAAGAAGCCTTTTTCATTTTCTGGTTTTTGCAAACTTGCTCCAAATTCAAACTGGATTTGAATTCAAAGCCACTCAACTCTAACCCTACACTCAGACAAAAACCAAAATGCCACAGCATGAGTGCAGCAATCATGTTACTAAATCTTATAGTAAATTTTAATTATCCAAAAATTATTATTTAACCTAGTTTGAAATGCATAAAAATGAATTAAATGCTCAAATTTAATGACTAATTTATAATAAATTTTTAGGTTGTTATAGCTGCACAATATCACCGTCAGTTATTTACTTGAGAGTAAAATCATAGAACTGCAGAAGATAGATGTGGGTGTGTTTGACATCAAGCGAAAGATGAAAGAATAGGAAACCAAGCATTTTAGGTTGGATGAAAGAGGTGTGCTATGGTTTGTGGACCGACTGGTAGTACCAAAGGACCGCGAGCTTAGAAATCAAATTTTAGATGAAGCTCACTCATCCAAGTTGACTATCCATCCGGATAGTAGCAAAATGTATCAAGATTTGAAAACCTGTTTTTGGTGGACCAAGATGAAGAAAGAGATCGCCGCCTATGTCGCTAGGTGTGATAATTACAGTAGAGTCAAGGCCATTCATTTGAAATCTGCTGGATTACTTTAGCCGTTGCCTATTCTAGGATAGAAATGGGAGGAAATAAGTATGGACTTTCTTACAGGCCTCCCGCTGACACAACAAGGTCACGATTCCATATGGGTCATTGTAGATCGCCGCACCAAATCAGCACATTTTATATCGGTTAAAATGACGTATCAAGCCGGGAGGTACACTGAGCTGTATGTTTCACAGATCATGAGGCTACATGGAGTACCAAGGACCATAATCTCAGATCAGGGCCCACAGTTTATAACTCATTTTTTGGAACACTTGCACCAGGCTTTGGGAACTAAACTAATCCAAAGTTCAGCATATTATCCATAAACTTCTGGACAGACTGAGCGAGTGAATCAAATTTTAGAAGATATGTTGAGAGCTTGTGTTATATCTTCCAAGGGTTCATGGGAGAAATGGCTACCTTTAGCCGAGTTCTCCTACAACAACAGTTATCAATCCAACATCAAGATGGCTCCTTTTGAAGCCCTGTACGGTCGGAAATGTAGAACTCCTTTGAATTGGATTGAGCCTGGTGAAAGAAGATACTTTGGCATTGACTTTGTCGTCGAAGCTAAAGAGCAAGTACGCATTATCCAACATCATATGAGAGCAGTTCAGTCTAGACAAACGAGTTATGCCGATAAAAGAAGAAGATCACTAACTTTTGAAGTGGGAGACTATGTATACTTAAAAGTTTTGCCCATGAAAGGAGTGTAGAGATTTGGAGTAAAAAGGAAACTTGTGCCTAGGTATGTAAGCCCGTACCAGATTATTGAACGGAAGGGAAATGTCACCTATAAGTTACAACTTCCTCTAGAGATGAGTGCGATATTCGATGTCTTCCATGTTTCTCAGTTGAAAAGATGCCTTCTCATAACTGAGGAAGCCATTGCACCCACCAACATTAAGCTCCAATTGGATTTGACATATGAAGAGAAACCAATCCGTATGCTAGAAGAAATGAAAAGAGTAACACGGAGCAAGGTCATTAAGTTCTACAAGGTGGTGTGGAATAACCACAGTGAACAAGACGCCACGTGGGAACGGGAGGATTATTTACATGAGGTTTATCCAGCCTTTTATGAGGAATGGTAGGTCTTTCAAATCTCGAGATGAGATTCCTATAAGGCGGAGGGGATGTACCACCCTGGTGTTAAGCATTGCATTTGACATTTGCATTTCATGAGCACAAGCATCATCCAAGCATTCATGAACATGAGCATATGAAATTTCATCTCATTCTTATACCTTATTACATGAAATGTTGATTTTATATATATGCTTATGCTTGTAATCTTATATGACCAATATATGAGATGGTTGTGAGGTCATGAAAACACCTTAGACACATCTAGAATGATAAATGGAACAATATTTATATTCATGACATAGACCAAATTTGCTTCTAAGTGTTGGTTTCATTTGAAATGTCATTTTCATGATACAAGTTTGACCAAAGTTGAACTGTAGCTTAGAGTGTTTGCATGCTATGTGACCTAAATAAAAGTTGTACCTCTTGTCATGGGTAACAAACTTTATTTAAGGGTCATGAGCTAATTGAGTGTCTAACATGGTCAAATAGAGCTCACAAGTATCAACAAAATGTTGTTTTTAAAACTTGAAATTCTTTTCTGTATTGAGGCTGTTTTTAGTTTCAAAGTACCTCACTTTAGAGCTATGTACTTTGAAAACCATTGAGAATTAGATGATGGTTCGTAAAGCAAAGTTAGAGATCTCACATAGCTCTACAACTTTCACTAACACCAATTTTGCTAACTCAAACTGGATTAGGAGATATAGAGGAATGAAGTAGCGTTGTCAGTTGCTGAATCGACACTTAGCCGATTTGAATCGGCTGGCCGTCGTGGCCGACCGCGCCAGGCCGCGCGCACCGTGTGGCGGCAGCATGCTGGCATTGGCCCGGCTGGTCGGGCCAGCAGGGCGAGATAAAGGTGGCGAAGCCACCGTGCTCACTCACTCTCGCTCTCTCGCCCTCTCTTTGCCTCTCCTTCACCTGTAGCAGTAAAGCCGAGCACCGTGCCATCGCTGCCGCACCTCCACCGAGCTCGCACGCCACCACCACCGTGCCATTGTGCGATTGCTCGCGCAAACCACTCGGCCATCACCTCCACCACCTCGCCGACCCACCATTGCCTTAGTTAGAGTCCAGGTAATGCGGCATTTTACGTCGTTGTCGCCGCCATGGTCATGGAGCACCATCGAGATCCGAGCTCACCGTGGCCATCCCTATCCACTACTCCTCCCATCTCTCTCTCTCTTGATTCATCTTCGTCGTAGGTCCTAGAAGCTATAGACGTAGCTTGTTGAGCCGCTACAGCGTCGCTGGTGCCAGAACACGAGCCGCACCGCCGTGAGCCAAGAGCGCCGCCGCCATGCATGTTGCCATGGCTGTGCATGTTCGGTTCTCTTCCTCGCATGCTTCAGACATTAGAGTTAGGTTAGAGCTAGGTCTAGCTCGAGGCAAGAGCCTAAGGCTAATGCCGGCCTTGTCAAAGCGGAACGTGGCCGTGTCGCCGTTGCGCTCGCGCCGCCATGCCGCCATGCATGCGGACAAGCTTTGCCGCCACTCCACCCTAACCTAATCCATGCCATAGAGCTTCGCTAGGGTTTGTTGGTGCTGTACCCATGCTCGCCTGGCCATGCCGTCGCCGGGGATGGCTGGAGCACCACCGCGCATCGCCGCCGAGCCACAATGCTCGTCGGCGAGCTAGCTCCGGTGATCCTCTGAGCAAACATAGGGTACCAGTAGGTGTGCATGAGAGTGGGGAACATGACGCCGGTGAACTCACCATCGATGAGCTTTTTGTCGGTCAAGCCACGCCCCTGCTCTGTGTGTTGCTGACATGTGGGTCCCGTTGACCCGAGGGTCCCACCTGTCAATCGGTGTTTGAAATGTTTTTCCTGATTTATTTTCGCAGATGGGGTGAACCAAATTTTGTTAGATTCATCTTGAAGTGTACTATTTGATAAAAAATATGAAATCTACTATTTAGGGTATTTTTTCTGGGTGAATTAAATTGAGCAAGATAAGTGCTTTTAAAGTAGTTTATATCTTGTAAAATGCATAACTTGAGTTAGGAAAGTGATAAAAATGTAATTCCAATTTTGCTAGTCTTTTGTTGACATGCTCTAGCTAGAAAAAATACTAAACCTATAGTAGGCATACTTGAAATATGGTCTTCATATTTAATCCTAATTAATTGCTAGTTTCTAGTGAAATTAATTGGGGTAAAAATACATAACATATGACCATACAAATTTTTACACAGTATTATCATGCTAGGAGGAAAGTAATAAAAATATTAAATCTATTGCTTGACACTTTTCACTATGCTAAACTATTTTTGCTAAAATAAGCCTATGTAAATTGTCATTTTTGTAGAGGTAGCTATACTTGTCCAAATGACATGAAATTTGTACAGTAGACTATTAGGGTCATTTATAGGATACTGTAATTTTCTTAGAATTTAGTAAGCACTTTAAATATTTATCCTTTAAATCACATTATTATCAAAGGAAATTAATAAATGAATATAAATACCTTAGTTATGTTTACCCATGATGTTTTCTGTGGTGGTTGTAATGCATTTGATCTGTTGATGTTATTAGTTAGGCTTAGAGATAATTGGTTGTATGCAACTAGTTAATTATTGCTTTATAATTCAACTAGATGACTACATGTGTAGTTTCTGTTGTGGTAATGATTTCATGATGATAATGACATTTTCTGTGAAACATGTTAATAAAAAAGTTGTAGACAACTTACTTATCTACCTTGTGTTAAATTTTCATAATCATAGGACTCATGGTCTAAGAATTATAGATGTTAGAAGTCTACTATCAGAAATGCTTGTTCTCTGGACAGATCTGGATGATTGAATTGTTTGACCTAGATAACTGCTGAATCACTTTATGATGATTAAAAGAAAGTTGTAGGAAATTTTATATTCTTTCCCATAATCCTATTTCATATACAAGTTTGTAGAATTTTCTAAGAAAATATAGATATTACTACGATTATCTATGGTAATTCCACAAAATAATTGCTAAAATATCTAAATATGGTTAGGAAATTCTACGGCTAGCATGACAACATATTTTAGACCCATAACCTTTCCATAAAGATTTTAGATTGTGTTTAAAGAAGTGGGAGTCAATATTGTTCACAAATAGACACATCCCTCACACATTTACATATTACTTCTACTATGTGGGAGATATATCCATTTGTAAATAATGTGCAGTACACTTTGTTAAAATCATTTGAAAAATTTCAATAATTATACACCAAATATATTCCTACGTAACTTTTTTTGAACCTTATTAGGGGTACACACTATTCAATTTAGAATTTGTTTAGGTAGACACACATAAATTCATTTAAACTACAGAAAATAGTGAATCATTTTCAAAATTTCTGAAACCTCGTATTTTCTTAACTTGTATTAAATGTTAGGTTTTGTCAAAATTTGAGGTTCATACAAGTTAAAACTTGATGTGAGGCGTGCAAGCTTCAAAGTTTGACTTGAGTTACATTAAATTAGGTTTGAAGTGTATCCATTTTGTGTACGATGTATAGACTACCTCTATTAAAATCATTTGAAATTTTACATCAAGCATATACATAAAAAAACATGATTCCATGCAAATTCCTAGATTTTTTAGACCACTTTTAGGCATTATTAGAGTTATTTTGTGGAAACCTAGAGATAGAAGGTCGAATTATCCCTACACAACAATTGAAATTTTCATCTATCTCCATGATGCATACAGTTACATATTACTATGTTAAGTATGTGCACGATCTGGTCCGGTATGGAATGAACTTATAATCTGATGATCGAGTTAATTCCATGATTATAAGTTCATAACCCTAGCACCCATTCCCAGATGTATTCATTTGTGAGGAATGTGTAATATGCTTTGTTATATTTGTTTTTTTGAATGACTATACACAAAAAGTACATATTGTCATGCAAGTTTGAACAATTTCTATCCAATTTAGATATGATTATATGAATTTTACTATATTTCCATGGTTGACTTACTATACAAAATATTTACTCTGAAAGTAAACACCGACATCTAAATGGTGTGGTGGTAGCTATGCTTGGTGCGTGAGCGGTGTGTCTAAGTTCCAAATTTCATAGTTATAATTTTTTTATCTTTTTTCATTTTCCAATTGTTTTAATAGTTAATTTCACATACAAAGAACCCTGTTTGCATGAACAATCTCAAATACCAACATAGTGTACTGGTAAGTCAAGCCCTTCAAGAAAGAAGGGTCGTTAGTTCAAGTCCAACCAATTCCCTTTTTTTAGCTATTTTTACACTTTCTCAGTCTGTTTTTTATCAATTCCTAATTTTATTAATAGTTCATTTAAATATAAAGATTTTACTATGCATGGACCAACATAAAATCCAACATAATCTAGTGGTAAGTCTACTCCTTTGACACGTTCAATTTGGGGGAAATGGATTTGAGGAAATATGAGGGGAACTAGCTTTGACACGGCCTCTCCCATGCCGCTCTTTTTTAATCGTACGTGTTTGCGTCAGGAAATTCTACGATCCCGCCTTCTCCTATGCTGCTTTATTTTTTCAATCCATCTTCCGCTGTTTCCGAAGCTAGGTGCGCACGTAGCTGAAACACATATGGATCAATTTTTTGTGCGAGGATGTACAGATCAAATTAGTTTAGCGTGGGAGAAAACATGCAAGATGAATCCAAGAGTGTACTGCACGTTTGAGCATAATTTTAAGGAAAATAAATTCTTTTAATTTTCATCAAGCAGAAATTTAATAGGAAATATTATAAATTTCATATTAATTAATTAATTTTTATAGAAAAAAGGAAACATGAAAAATTTTCATGCTCCAAAGGGGGTCTTAGAGTATGTCTTAGCTGAAAAATATTTTTTCACCGTACCATTAGCACGTAATGCTTACAAGGTGGATTAACTTTGTAATATTAATAATATATACCAATTAAATCTATTTAAAAGATAAGAACATGGAAAATAGTATTCTTTATATTCCAAAATGTAAGTCGTTACTATGTTTCTAGACATAATTCAAGACATAAATTGTAGAGATCTATAACTTGTTTGAGGTTGTCTTTGATAACTGTTAGAACATCTCCATCTGCATGCTTCAGTTCCATCTACATGCTTCTTTTTTCCCTCGGAATATGCACGAGCTATGTATCTTTGTAGCTCTGTAGTGGCTTCCATCGATTGAGAAATTAATGCCCACTGATTTCTTATTTTCAGATATTTTTTTTGTTACTTTAAAATCTGGCTATTTTCATGATTTTCAGTACAATTGTTTTTCATACCACGAAGAAATGAACTTCTTAATTCGTCATATTCTGCATGTTCTACATCTTCGAAGTAGTCAGTTTCCTATTATTTGCCTCCTATATGAACCATCTTTATTTTACACTGTAGCTCTCTCTCTCTCTCTCTCTACAACTATTTCATATTAGCAAAAAGAAGCTGCAACAATGATTACCTCTCCAAAAATTATTGTCCTGCCTAAGTGCAACATCTCTCTTCAATTTGAGGAGGTAATACTCCTTTTGAAGAGATATCTAAATGTGATTTTTGATATGAAAAAGTTGCAATGGAAGGAGTAGGTATTTTTGTGTTGACACATTTAGTTTTCAAGGGTCAAGACATTTAGCAGGCTAATATCTTTCTACAAACAACTTTTCACTATATCCTAGGATAGTCACTTGTGCACATGAGCTACTATGTGTTAGTTCCCCACAAAAAAATTGTGTTATAAGCTCTTTATATATCTTGGCTAAATGAACTCTCTACAAAATTTTTGATCACACATGCCATATCTAGCGGTCATTATTCTGCAAATATATTTTAAGTTACAACTAACACAGAACATAGTTCCTGATACTATAATGTCTGCCCGCTGGTGGCTTTGTGTTGCAAACCAATATATATTTTGTTGAATAATGAACATATTGTTTGATTATCAAACTTAATGCATTCTTTTTATTAGTAAAAAAAATACCAACACTGGTGAATGTGAAGTTTCACAGAAGTAATAACATGAACTAACATGTGATGGTTGCACTGTCAGGTATCAAGATCAATTGTTGACTTTTATTTGAAGAAGTAGAGCTTGGACCCCCTTGTTTCAGCAAGTTGGCCCCCCTATTGCAGTGAAGAGGCCAACTCTCAGTGCTGAACCATCTATTCAAGTTCACAAGCTGAAGCCAAATGATCTACTTCTGATGACATTTGCTTTAGACTATCTTTGGGAGCATTTCTTGTTTCTTTCCATTGTTAATTAGCATTGATCCCGTTCATGGGAGCAGGGTTAATTTAAGAAATCTACCATCTATACTGCAGCGTCGTGAAATAGTTGATTATGGACTAAATATTAGTCAAGACCAGAGACCATATGTTCTGGCTACAAACATATTAGATTGAACACTGAGATTATATACTCTTGCAACAGATAAGAGCTTATTTTATAGTATAATAACATTACTTTTTCACGATTCAGTTATTGCGATTTTTAGTTTACTAGCTTGGAGGATATGTCTTTTTGCCTTTTCTGGACATTCTGGTGATGTTCCTAATTTGTTCATCCAGCTATCTACCATGTGCCCCTCCATACTGAAATGTCTATCTTATCCATGTCAAGGGAGTGACATTTCCCTCCCCATAATGCCTGATCTTGTTTTTCATGTCAAAGTGACAACTTCTCATCTCTCTATGATGTATGGTTTAATGCAAAGGAATGGATATATATGTTCTCAAAAAATAAGATGATCACCCTTGACCAAATGTAATAGTATTTCATTATTTCATTTTTCTCATGTATGTGATGGACAGCAGGCTGCATGTTGTAAAATATATATGATTGTCGTGGAGATCATTAACAACAAAAACTTATTTGTCGTAAATTTTAAATGATGCTTGTATATCTTTTTTTAATCATGCAGTAACACATGGGCAATTAACTATTTTTTTTTAAATCCCGTAGCACCGCTATGAGGAGAAGCTCGTGCGGGACAGGTAAAATAGGGATTTTTTTTCTAGCTCCTTGCGTTTGGAGGTTACAATCATAAAGAATTGTACTACATGTGGCACCATTGTTTTTGCAATATATGCCAAGGACGACACTTTAACGTTAGTATTTATTTTTACAGTATTGTTATCTTATCGTGCGATCTGTATGTTTTTAATATAAAAGTTTAGCTGTCCGTAGCAACACACGGACACGAACCTAGTGTATCTAGAAAAGTCAGATCGACTTACAATTTAAAAAGGAGGGATTATTAATTTTAATATTTATACTCATATCTTGATCCCTATTTATAAAATGACTTTCTTCTACTAAAATTTAACAAGGCACAGAGTATTCAACCTAAACATCTATCTAAGTTTGTCTAGAAAAATGAAAAAAAAACATAAAGTAACTTGGTATTGAACTCAAGACAATCATATATAACCTTGAGCGCACTGTACCAGGAGGACTACAACCCAAATCTAATTACAGCCAACGATAAATATATAAGTGCTATATGATTTGGATAATATAAATGGGGATAATTTCGGATATAAAGCTATCCCCGTGGGAACAAGAGATGGAGTCACGAATTTTGTTGGACGGAGGAAATCTTGGCGCGCGAACAGAAATCCTTCTCCTATGCAGCCACGTCCAATCCAATCTCTATGCCACTAGCCCCTAAAATCACGGCCTCTAAACTGTTCCTTCCTGAAAGCTTTTCTTCCTCCTCTGATTCAATCTATTTTGCTTCTCTGTTGTGCTGGTATGCTGCCATGGTTGTAAACCTCAGAGATTCAATCAACGGCAGATAAAGGGTGTTTTGCCGTGAAGGCAAAAATAGAGGAAACAGATCGTTCTCCCCTTCCTATCCCTACACCTTCCTCCCTCTCTTTTTGAATTAAATATCTTTGCTGCTCTAATTGTCTTCTCGTCTAGTGTGCAGGCGTAGTGATCACATATTGGGCAGGTAATCGGTTATTGTAAAAACACAAACACAGAGGAAGTCAGGTTTCCTTCTACCCTTCATCTCCTCTCTGTACGTACAGTAAATTAATTTTTCTCTGCAGTTGTCTTTGGAAGGAGAGCCGGCGCTTTTGACTTTTGACACTATCTGAACTGTAAATATTAGGCCAGTCTAACAGTGCACATAAGGGTCTATTCATGACTGCGAATTTGATTTTAAAGTCAAGATGGATGCAATTAATTAGGTAGCCCAATGGTTAATGACTAACCTAAGGTTATGGCATATTATTTACCTATAGGATGAAAGGTGTTCGTTTAGATTTTTAGTCAGTCTAAAACTTCTGAACTCTCATGTGTACTTTGCCTTACTAGTGAAACAATTGATATGCCACATAGGTAAGATTGATGAAATTACAAGACAGAGTGCAAAAAAGAAGCGGAGAAGATGGATCTTTGGATTCAGTTATGTTTCTTTAATGGATGTGCTATAATTCTATCTGTTTTGGGTAGGGGAAACAATTGATATTCTCACGGCTTGCAGCAAAAGTATCGCAAGATTATTCCAATCACATTTAATTAATTGGAGGGAGGGAGGTGGAGGAGGGAGGGAGGGGAATTTAGTTAGCCATTTGTTTATATCCAAAATACAACTATCTTTCTAAATAACATCTAGTAGTGAGGTTGTCTTTTCTTCCTATTAAAGTAATTCGAAGTTTTTCCAAAATATCGAACACTTAAGCCATTTGCAAGTGTTGCATTTGAAATGAAATTATTTATTGGAAGATCGGTGCTAGAGCAAGTATCTTATTGGTTAAAAAGGGAATATTTCAAGAGGACCAGCACACATGGAGTATCAAATGATAGCGAGTTTTGGCAAAGTTCTATATATGCTTTATGCACCACAATAACATTAGGATCCTTAACCATGTTTCTTTATTATAGGATTCAATGGGTGTATGACTGGACAAGAGAAGCATTAGAAGCAGTTTTCCAGTGTTGATACAGATTCTAGCTTCAATTCAGGTCAGTCACTACAGCTATATTAACATAATTATTTATAATAAGTCTGATGCAACGTATATTGAAATTGTCTTGGTTTTAGATCCTTTATCATTTTTCTGAATATAGTATAGCAACATTCTTAGATTATTTTTCTTTTTCTAGTATTGCAGGTTACTATTGTTTGTGGCGCCCCTAGTCATCTTGTTACATAGCTAAAGTATGCTGGATGCTTGGTCAAGAAGTTGGAGAGCATATATGACTGATTTTTAATTCTCAAACTCTATGAATTCATATGTTATATGTAAAATGATGACAATGATGCTTCGTCCTATTCTAGATATCACCTCAAACACACCTTCGATGCAGTTTCCATATCGCCTAATTCTGTTGTGAAGGCATTTTTTAAAAATTGCTTCAAATATTGTTCTTAAGGTGTACACAGATACCTTCTTTTGTGGCCTTTTTTGGCATTTTAGAACATTGTTTATGTTCATGTACTGTATGATGATTACTTATTTGATTTAACTACACTTTTTTGCTACCATGTATGCTGGTATTTATTGTATTTTTTTAAATAACCAAGTAAGGTTGGTTGACCTAGTAGATAAGAAAAGTATGTAGTTGAAGAATATTTCATTTGAAATTCATGGATGGATTGTGGTTATACAAGAATAAATGTTAGAGGTGGGATTGCGACTGAGTTGAAAAGATAAGACAATTTTTCTTTTTCCAGTACTCGAAAGAAGCAAAGGGAATGTATTTCTTTGCAAGGCTTTTTGTTAGACTCAGAACGAAGAAATGTTTTCACTTGGATTTTGAATATAGAAAGCAAAATCATGTGAAAAAGAGTTATAATATGATTGGTTTTCTTAATGACCAAAAATATTAAATTTTACATCACTTTATATGGTTGTAGAGTCGAGATAAGTAGTGGGTTCAACCAATAGAATCATAAGAATTGTAATATTCTCCAATTTAATTTTAGGTAGTTTTTTATTTTTTAGTTTTCCCTGTCATACATTTTTCTCTTGTAATATCACTCCATCCATAGCATCTTGAGCGAATAGTTTGAAAGTAGGCTTTAGCATCTACACAACCTTTTTAAGCGCCTACTTGTTTCTTTGGTATCATTTAGCATGACGATGTGATTGTCTATCATCCATGATGATGCCTAGTGCGACCTTCTTATCTGCCATGAATTTATAGGTCAACATATATTTGTTTTTTTGTAACACTTAAGTTGCAACATTATTTTTGTGCTACTGTAGGGTACGTATTTCTCGCACATTTAAAATGTTCCGTTTATGTGTTACAATATAGTGCCACTTTTGTAACATTTTACTAGGAACATTAATTTTGTGTTACTATAATCATGGTTAGTAACACATTTTCATAAAACAAATGCATTGTGTTACAAACCTAGTCTGTAACACATTGTTTTGTGTTACTATCAAATTTTTCTAGAACACTTCGATGAATGTGTTACAAGAATGTGTTACAATATCTATGTTTTGTAGTAGTGTATAGTATAGGTTTAACATTGTTTTATCCACACACTTTTACTTCTTGATCTAAGGGTATGACACCTTTCTCCTTGAATCTGAGCTTTGACTTAACAAAATATGTAGAGTAAGTATACCTTCATATCTTTTCCGACCCAAAGATCCATATAAGCTTTTTTAGAAGTAGGAAAGAAACAAGGCAACACTTTGATATGCCTTGGTGAGGAACCAAATACAAAATTTGAGCGATCCAAGAGAATCATTTGAGGAGCTAAGCTATATTTACATTTGCAAAATCAAATCAAAACCCAAGTTTCTGAACTGATTAATGCATGGGGATTTGAATCCATGCTGTTCCATTATCGAATTACCCAAGATAAATATGGTAGACACTTACAAGTTCACAGGTTCACACTAGTGCAGAAGTGGGGATCAGTCCCGGTTGGAAAACCCCCTCCAGTTCTGGTTTCCCAACCGAGACTACCAACCGGGGCCTAAAGGCCCGCCCTTTAGTCCCGAGCATGGTAACTGGGATTGATTCAGGACTTCTAGTCCCGGTTGGTATTACCATCCGGGACTAAAGGCGCCTCCAACCTAGGCCCCAAGCGCTGCCACGTATTGCACCTCCAGTCCCGGTTGGTTATACAACCGAAACTGAATGTCACTTTTTTCTTTTCTTTTCTTTTATAGTTTCTTTGCATTGAATCTGTTTTCATTTTATATAGTTTTCATATATGTATTATATGTTGTACTATTGTACACACATATTAAGAATGAAATTCATTAAGAGCTTGTATATTACAATGATCATCCGCTCCAATTCATCAAGTTTATACAAACCATAATAATTTAAACCAGGCCATTACACACTAGATGTCCAAGTAGACCCCAAAGTTCATGCAAACATAGTATGTCACCACTAGTACCTAATTTGACTTTCTCGTATTATTAAATCGATGAAGTGTGGGTCACCGATGCGGTATCCACAAATATCATTGACGTAGAGCAATGCATTAAGTAGCGCATTCTCCCTTGCTTCACAACTATGACGACAGGGTCTACTAATGATGATTAATGGTGGTCAAGAAGTCGGTGGGTCAGATCCCCTCTTAGTCACATGCAGCTTTGCCTAAAATCATTCCGTAGTGAGTGTTGGCTATTCATCAGCATATTTCCAATGATAACCCAATCGATGCATTGTCTGGTTTAGAATGGCTTCAAAACTGCACCCTGCTTAGGTTGTCATAGTCCTCAACCTGTAAGTGTTGGCAGGAAAAATGGATATGAGAACCAAGCTTTCCAACATATAACAACAAATCCAGATAGTATGAGTTCGATTTTGACTTTACCACATCTTGGTTTCGAGCAATCCTTGCACAAAAGCCCGCAACATCATGATGCGAGCCCGCATTTATAGCATGTATAAGCAAGGAGGATAGTGTAGGCAGGGTGTACCCAATATTCGCAAGCTTATTTACACATGCAATGACAGCATATTTTTCTGCAACTCCCTTGTGGGGTGCCTTTATTCCCGTCTCTAAGATTTGTACAACACTTATACCCCTATTAGCAGCAATGGAAAAGCCAATTCGACATTGGATTAATGGACCATTATCTACATGAAAGGTCTCAACATCCAATGCCTCAACCTTGAAATTTGAGAGTGTCTCTTCAAGCCAAACGATTAGATCAATTACCTATGGTACATTTAAGAATCACATATATATATATATATATATATATATGTCAGAAAATATATTTATACAAGAGTATTTGACACATATTAATTCATTAAAAACATATAGAGTTGCTTACTATGCTTGGATGACTGAACGGTATAGGCTCCAACACTAGATAGAATCCAATACAACTTACATAGCCGCCGAAACCTATGACTTCTGGCGGAGGGAGACGACATTCAGCCATCTCTTCTCACTAAAGTCAATATGATAATATATCAAAATTCATATCACTGGAGACAATATTTTTCATACACGAAAATGCATATCACTAAAGTCAATTTTTTTCCTAAGTCTACAAATATCAAAATTCACATCACTAAACCCTATATATCAAAATTCAAATCATTGTAGTCAATATTTATCATATACCAAAATGCATAAACACTAAAGTTAATATATCAAAATTCATATATGTATATCACTAAAGTCAATTTTTTTATAAGTTATATATATCAAAATTCACATTAAAAAAACTTATATATCAAAATTCATATAACTAAAGTCAATATATCAAAATGCATAACACTAAAGTCAATATATCAAAATTCATATATGTATATCACTGAAATCCATTTTTTCATAAGTCTATATATATCAAAATGGGGTTAACAAAACCCTATGTATCAAAATTCAGTATCTTTCCACATATATATCAAAATTGATATATCAAAATATATATCTTTCCACATATTTATCAAAATTGATATATCAAAATATATATCCATGTAAAAAATGCATATCATATATATACACAATATATCACTAAAGTGTATATATGAAAATTTACATGTAAACCCTATATCAAAATTCGAACATATAATTAACTGGACTCTCTCTCTCTCTCTATATATATATATACCAAATGCATATCTATGTAAAATATATATCACACTATATTGCAATGACCGACACTGATGTACATAAAAATGTTTGGAGCCTAGAAATACGATATAAGGAAAAATCAAGTTGTCACCATTGAATCCCCAAAATGCGGATAAGGCAGAATACATGTATACCGAGGGGGCACACGGTGGTGGGGGCCGAGCGCGGTGGCATCGGGGGTGCGTGGGCTGGGGTGTCGGTGGTCACGGGGGTGGCATCGGGGGCGTAGGGCTGGGCGCGGTGCCGTCGGTGGCCGAGGCATCATCGGGCACGCTGTGTGGCGTCGGGCGCAAGGTCGGGCCTGGCGCGATGGGTCGGGCGTCGGGCGCGGAGGCATCGGTGGCACAGGCCGAGGCATCGGGGGCGCGGAGGTCAGGGCCGGGTGCGGTGGCGTCGGGGTGGCGTCGGGGGGTCGGCGGCGGGGGCCGTTGGGGTGGCAGTGATTGAAAGGAGGAAGAAGACCCGGAAGCCGAACAACTCAGAGTATATAGGGCCGGACCCGTTAGTCCCGGGTTGGGCGAGTGGGCCACCAACCGGGACTAAAGCCAAATTTTGGCGCGCGGCGAAACTGCTGCCTACCTGGCAGTTTCGTTTCCCGCCCATGCAATAGTTTTTTCATTTTCATTAACATAAATATTCAAACATAGTTTTCCTTGACAAGATAATTTCAAATGAAAAAGTTTTCAACTACAAAGTTGCATAACTTTTTGACATCTACAACTTTCGTTTTGGTCATTTCTCCATTTGAGGACATTTTAAAAATTAAAAATTAAAATTTGAGAAATTCAAACATACTTTTCCTTGACAAGATGGTTTCAAATGAAAAAGTTATCAACTAAAAAGTTGCATAACTTTTCAAGATCTACAAGTTTTATTTTGGTCATTTCTCCATTTGAGGACATTTTAAAAATTCAAAATTAAAATTTGAGAAATTCAAACATACTTTTCCCTTACAAGATGATTTCAAATGAAAAACTTGTCAATTACAAAGTTGCATAACTTTTTGAGATCTACAACTTTTATTTTGGTCATTTCTCCATCTAAAATAAACATAAGCCATACAAACATAATTATAATATACATTCAAATAAACCACTATATGATAACAAAGACCTTACAACAAAATTACATATACGATAATAGAGACCTTTTTTCGAATAGGTCAATGTTACAATCAAAGTGTGCAAACACATTATAAAATAACCATCTCAAAAACATTCTTCTAGCACCCAAGTAGGGTCGAACATGCGCTAGAGGATGCCAGAGGTGGATGATGAGCTACGCATATTTGGAGACGAGGGGTGGTTGCGCGAGCAGCAATGAACCCATGCCTCACCGGAGACAGTACATTCAAGACAATACATTCATGCTTTGAATGGACATAGTCCGCAGACAGTCTAGAGCACACCGGATTGGATGGATCCATCAACCTATAAGGCATCCCATGCAACAATTACGTTGCACGGGCATCACACCCAACTTCCGCAAGCTCCGGCGTGGCACTATCTTCAAAAACATTCTAGTACCTCTTGTGTGCATCGTTACTGACTACGCATAATAAAATTTGTATGTGGAGGGCTTTCTCCCACATAGTGGCCATATATGTAGATAGAAAATTGGGATAACAATAACAGATGGATAGAGAGATCGAACTGGTCGAAACAATAATAGAGACACTCTAGCTGTGGGAGATCAATGGCGCGCGAGGTGGTTTTTATAGGCGTGAGCGCGCGGTGGTAGGTGGGATGAGTGGTGATCGTGCACCGTAGTAGGTGGGAAGGCTATGGTAGGGACTTTTAGTCCAGGTTGGCAACACAAACCGGTACTAAAGGTCTTTTAATTTCGGTTTATAACACAAACCGGGACTAAAGGTCTTTTAATCCCGGTTTATGTTGTCCCCTACCTACCACAATAATTATGATATATTGTATATATTATACTTCTGCGCAATTTAAATAAATTGCAGTAAATGATAATACACAATAATTATGATATAATGTATATATTAATTTTTATATGAATTTATTGATATCGATATTAATTTTTTAAACTAAGTGTTTCCTTAACTTGTGGTGCAGAAAAAAGATTAAATCACATATGGCACCAAAATGCATATATGAGAAATAAACATAAGCCCACACAAACATAATTGTAACCATACAAATAAACCTAATTAAACATGACTGTACGAATGAACAAGTTATTACATGAAACCATACAAATGGACCTAATTAAAACATAAATCTTACAAACCGGTCGCAACTCTAATCTGTCTCTAGTGCTAGTAGCGTATTTCTCGGATTGTGTAATTGCGGTCAGTTTCTATATAATGTAAGGCCCTCACTACAGCACTCTCTCTTGCCTCACAACGACGAAGACATGGTATGCCATAGATATAACCTACTGTCGGACTATTGACGGTCAAGTTTTGAGTAAATTTTAGGCAATACTGAATTCCATGTGTGGTACGCTGGCCAAGGTTTTTCACGTAGTCCTAGTCGCACCCCAGTCGCTAAAGAGCTTGCGAAAGAATATTCTGCGTGCCAAATGCAGCATAGGTACAATCATGGAGCAAATTCTGCAAGCGTAGAAACAAAAAATATCAAAGTGCGGTCATATAATCATAATAATAAATAAACATGACTCTGATATCATACACGACTTACCACATCCATTTGGTTATGTCTCGCCATCCTCTCTTATTTGCGGAGTATCCATATTACGCTCATGTAAAGCTTGTATCTTCAAGTACGAAAAATCAGGCATAAGGTAGCCAATTCGCTCAAGTGCCTGTAAACAATACAACACGGTATGGAACTGGGCGCCTCTCCGAGTCGGACACTGACGTCCCCTCCGCACTATGTCTTGGTGTAGATCTTGATTGTACCTAATAGGGATGTCAAAGATGATATTACACGTCCACAAATCATCACCTTTGTCATTCAGGACCTCACTTGTCGTATGCTTGAAGATGCCCGACACCCCAAGCATGTATAGTGCTGATTCCGGCCACTCGACCGGCAATAAAGTCTGTGACATATGAAACAATCATATTATATATATATATATATATATGCAAGAATCATATTAGCATGCATAACTTAAAAATATTCCATACTATAGATGGATCTGGGTAACGTAGAACGGCCCTATCTGGCGGTGGCGCGAATGGCAGATCGCCTGGGTAAAAACTTGGTGCCTGTGGCTGGGAAAGTCCACCACCATTCATCATAACTAAAAAAATAGAAAAAACATTGCAATAAATATAGAACCCCATATAAATATACCATGCAATAATATATATTAGAGAAACATATAAAAATAAATCATCAATATATATATATATATATATGCATGCCATGTAAACTTAAACATTTTGTACATAATTTTTTTAATGATTATTAACTATCATCAAGAAATAATATTGCTAACAAAGATCTAGAAAACTATAAATGCTTAAGGTTATGTAGAAATGATGTATAAATAAAAATAAAATCCAGCATTCTTATTCCTAATCTAAAAAACCACATATACATATATATATATATGCATGCCATGTAAACTTAAACATTTTGTACATAATTTTTTTAACGATTATTAATTGTCATCAAGAAATAATGTTGCTAACAAAGATCTTGAAAACTATATATGTTTAAGGTTATGTAGAAATGATGTATAAATAAAAATAAAATCCACCATTCTTATTCCTAATCTAAAAAACCACATATATATATATGCATGCCATGTAAACTTAAACATTTTGTACATAATTTTTTTAACGATTATTAACTATCGTCAAGAAATAATGTTGCTAACAAAGATCTAGAAAACTATAAATGTTTAAGGTTATGTAGAAATGATGTATAAATAAAAATAAAATCCACCATTCTTATTCCTAATCTAAAAAACCGCATATTTCTATGTTTATTACTAAACCATGGAATGATCCAT
This sequence comes from Miscanthus lutarioriparius, assembly GCA_904845875.1. Taxonomy (NCBI): domain Eukaryota; kingdom Viridiplantae; phylum Streptophyta; class Magnoliopsida; order Poales; family Poaceae; genus Miscanthus; species Miscanthus lutarioriparius. The sequence continues at coordinate 51,825,204 of CAJGYO010000018.1, read as the reverse complement.
ATTATTAGCAATGAAAGATTAGAAGATGAAGTTGCTAACCTTTCAAAGATTTAAGATGAAGCTGGTGGCCTAGAGCAAGAACTTGCTCCCCCAAGCAAGAACACGGATGAACACACACGCGCACAAGCAAAGACCAAAGAATTGAACTGTGTCTCCAGCTAGGGGAATAGTGGAAGCGGCTATATATAGTGAGGACATTTTAGTCCCAGTTGGTAGAGCCTACCAGGACTAAAGGATCAACCTCTAGTCCCAGTTAGTGCCACAACTCGGGATAAAAATACCCAGGGACCTTTAGTCCTAGTTTGAACCACAGATCGGGACTAAATGTCCCAGCTACAAAAGCCTGCTGTACTATCCATTGGGCAGAGGACATTAGTCCCGGTTGGGGGCTCCAACTAGGACTAGTCCTTTCTTTAGTCCCAGGCCCAAAAATGGCAGAGACTAAAGCCTAAAACCAAAAGTCCGTTCTCTACTAGTGTCAGGTGCAGCTCGGAATAACTTGTACGTAGATTTCATATCAAGGAGATGACCCATCTTAGTCCTTAAACTTTACTCAAGGACGAGCAAAGGGCTAAGTGTGGGGGAGTTTGTTGGCGGTCCTTAACTCACATTTTTAACTACCAACTCTTACATAAAATCAACTCATATGAACACCAAACTTAGTGATAGGGTTTATATCTAACATCATTCCATGAGTTTTGGTAAAATGTCTTTTGTAGGAGGACTTACATGAAAACACAAAAATATAATCAAAATACGCAACCATACAAAGTGTATTTCCATTCTATGCAAAGACAAAAGAAGGAAAAGGCCACATACCTGAGAAACTTGGGCCCATGACCCATATGAATGAAGTCTAGGCCCAACACACAGCTTGCTAGATGAAGGCAGTGTGGGGAGGCACCACCCAGGGTGCTACTGCACCCATGGGGCGGCCACCCCCCTAAGGCTACCATCTGAGCCCATCCTTCGCCAGGCGGTTCAATCAATGTTGTAGAGGTCAGTTGCATGCGGATCTAGAGAATATGCCCCCAAACCGACCTCTCCACTAGTATAATAAGAGGGGGAGAGCTCTGTCTCAAGAACAACACACCAAGGAGCAAGAGCTACACCACTACATTTGAGAATAAGAGCAACATTCCAAAGGCCTAGGCCCTAGGCCTAGGCCCTAACTAGCTAGTAGAGTTAGTAAGGAGAGATGTGAGGGAGAGTACGGGGAAGCGCCGGACTTGTCGGCAGTCTCCCTGAGCTTGTACCTCGACAAACACATATACCTCAACGGAGCTTTCCGCTAAGTGAGTGTTCGTGTTTCTTATGGAATTAAGTCTTTAGTATAGCTAAGCTTTACTCTTACTTGTTTATGGGTTCATTGTTCGCTCTCATAGCCGATACTCTAGTAGAGGGTCCTGATGAAGACGGTTCACCCTGCGCAACGCTAGAGTAGTAGTTGATAGCGTAGACATGGTGTCTAGGCTAGAGGCTATCTTCGTTTGTCTCATACTCCACGGTTGAGGGATAGGCGTCAGGTGGTGACAGCCCTATCTGTCCCTTGTAATACCCCATGTTTGGGTACGGTGTAGAGCTACAGGTCGGTATCACCTGGCAGACCAGGTGCGCTCTGGTGCTCGAAGTAAACAAGTAGAAGTGGAGTTTATCTATCCATAGACCCTAAAACCATAGGAATCCATCTCAACCTCTACCAACTCTACCCTTGTGTTGTCCTTGGATGACTTAGTTAGAAGACTACACCCGTTCCCTATGGAAAATACGATACCCTGAATACTTCCGGGTGAATTGCTACAACGGTAATTTCGTGCGCTTGCGGATTATTTCTGTTCGCGTTAAGAAATACCAACAAGCATTTCTGTTAACTCCCCCACACTTAGCCCTTTGCTCATCCTCGAGTAAAGTTTAAGGACTAAGATGGGTCATCTCCTTGATATGAAATCAGCATACAAGTCATTCCAAGCTACACCTGAACCTGTGAACTTTTAAGTGTCTACCATATTTATCTTGGGTAATTGGATAATGGAACAACGTGTATTCAAATCCCCTTGCATTAATCAGTTCAGAAACTTAGGTTTTCATTTGATTTTACAAATGCAAATATAGCTTAGCTCCTCAAATGATTCTCTTGGATCGCTCAAATTTTGTATTTGGTTCCTCACTAAGGCATATCAAAGTGTTGCCTTCTTTCTTTCCTACTTCTAAAACTCTTATATTGATCTTTGGGTTAGGAAAGATACGAAGGCATACTTACTCTGCATATTTTGTTAAGTCAAAGCTTGGATCCAAGGAGAAAGATGTCATGCCCTTAGATCAAGAAGTGCAAGTGTGTAAATAAAACAATGTTAAACCTATACTATACTCCTTGATATGAATGATGTCTCTCATAAACTTTATTTTGAGAACATGGCTATCTTTTATTTTTTTCAATACATGAGCCTTCATGTGCTCATCATTTTTTTCAATACTTTGGACCTTCATGTGTCCATGATTTTTTCTTTCTTTGGGACCTTCATGTGTCCCTATTTTTTTCTCTTTTTTCATACTTTTGCATAGCCCATGTCTCTTCTTCTAAACCACATATGTAGAGAGAGATCATCATCTTTTAAAATATGGAGTTTTTATCTAAATAACATGTTTTTGTCTACTCCTGGTGTAGGAGAAGAATTTTTGGTGGATCTAAATGGAGGCATGCTTTTGTGTACACCTAGTGTAGGAGCATCATGTATATGTGGTGTGTACGTGATCTTGATCTTGGGAGGATGATAACTTTCTCAACAAGGGTCAACAAGACTTGACAAAACTCAATGCAAGAATAAGTAGCAAAAGTTTGAAGGTTTTATGCTCTAATCACTAGATATGGCTCTAGTAGGAATTTGAATATCATTAAGGAGCATGCTATTTGAATTTTGATTTTGTAAAATAAATCCCAAGTACTTTGCATGAGAGAGCAAGATTCATTTTCATCCTACTATATCACATATTCCAATTACTTAGATAACATGGGATCCCTATCATGGATTGTTCAGAAGTCATAGGAATATTAGCTAGGAATAAAGAGTATGCAAACTTAATCAAAGGATAGCATGGAGATGGATTGTCATTTGTTTTGAATTCCTTTAATTTGTTCAATTTTAAACTGCAAAATCTAGGAGAGTTGAGGGTAGTGTTGCACAAACCAACGTTGAAGATGAAGGAGTTTAAGGGAATCAGAGGTGGTTTGCCTAAACTAGAGGTTTAGCCAAACTTCTCTGGAACCATCTGTCCTGTCCTTCCTACATGTTGAATCGTTCGATGCTTGTGCAACATGTTGGTGGGAGATCTCGAATGTGTGGTTGTTGTGCTTGAGAGATCTCCCCCACACTTATTATTGTACCTGTTTTTATTTGACAAACAAAAACAAAGAAAGAAACGAACAAGGGCTCTACCGGCCTGAACACCGGAAAGCCTAAACTTTATTCATTATTATTGTTATTATTATTATATTTTTATTTGTTCACCTAACTCTTTTTAAATTTTTGGCATAACTTAAGCAAGGCTAAGTAAATTTACAATGTAATTCTAGCCTTGATTTATCTCCACAAAAGATTACCTCTGTTGTTTATGAAGGTAGTACTCTAAATTCATTAGCCAAAATTTAACACCATGTCATGTTTTGGTTAAACAAGGCTTTTTAACCTAAGCACCATGCTTAATTTGAAAAGCCTATGGATGTACCATGTGTGAACATCAAACCAGAGCATTCAACATAAACAAGGGAGGTATGATTTTGTATGATCGAGCTATTTTCTCATGGAGACAAATATGAGTAAAGGATGGAGTTGGTGAACATTTTTAGTTACCTTTGCATACCTGAGTGTACTTTTACTAGCCGCATAAGTGGATGGAAACTCTGAGGCTATTGTAGCGGTAGCTTTATCGTCTGTGGTCTATCTTAGGTAAGCAACAAGGCTAGGCCACACACAGCTAGTGTGTATGGACCATGGTCCTTGTTGGTAAACAGCAAAGGTAGAGGAGAATTCTTGATGGAGCCAGGCGGCACTATAGTGTTTTGTCGTGGCTACGTGGGGCTAGCCTACTCCTCTCTCTTCTTCTTTTTATATATATCTTTTTTTCTCTCTTTTTTTCATTTTTTTAGCAAGGTGGAGCTAACATTATTTTTTTAACTTGGGTAGCCTTTGGTGAGAATGGAAAGTGTAGCGAGGCTCTCACCATCCTCCCCCACACTTGGACTTTTGTGTAAAACTCAAGCGTGTAAGGTCGGAGTCTCCTTCCGAGTACGTTCCACCACCAAAAAGCATCAAGGTGTATGGTTGATGCAGCTCCCATGTTCTCTAGCATTGTATGTACCCTTGTTCTTCTCAATCTCAACCTAAAAAGGTTAGTGACCAAGAATACCCAAAGGTGCATACTAACTTGATAGCATGTTCTTACTTTTATTAATAAGGAAATAATTTTTTTATGATAATCCGGGGTATCTCCTGGCAGTGCTTAGTTTATGGTCATAAGCTCAACCTTGAGAACTTCATCTTGTAGCTATCAATGGTAGTGTAGTTCCTAGCTTCACCACCAAGCATTTGGCATCGTCGTTCAAGCTGTAAGGTTAGTACCACAGTGTAACTACGATATTTGCAAAATTTATGAAAGATGAAAGCATCCACAACCATCCTCCTAAAAAGTTTGCAAACGAGGATTGAGATATGGTTATGGTCCTTATAAGAGCATGTGGTACAAAGCAAGATGTCCATGGCACAAAAATTTTTGTTTTCAAGAGATTTATCGGGTATGAACAACGTTGAATCTCGATCATTATTGAGAACAATGTTTTGATGGCCAGAGGGACATGGTTTGGGTTTGAGTGATGAATGTTCCATTTCATAAGAGAGCTCAGGTGGAACAAATGGAGATACAAACTTCACCTCCTCAAACGAGTCATGGGCAAGACGCTGCTTCGCCATTGGGTTTTTAGGTCAAGAGGCAAGAGCAGTTTCTTTCTTAAGGCTCCCATGGGTAGGTTTTTCTTGAAAAAGTTTTTTTTCAAATGGGTAGCCTAAGAGAATATCAAATTCGAGGATGGCAAAGATGTGGAAGTCTAAGCAGACCTCAGTTTTGTCAATTATGACAGGCATGGCTCTAGCAATCCCACAAAACTCAAAGATGAGTCCTGACGGACTTTTGAAGAGTTTGTTGGTCGGGACTAGCGTCATTTTGCCCAAAAGGTTTTCCGCAAGGAATTCTGACATGATACTAGTCCTGATTGTGGGGTTGTGTAGGGTTTCCACGATAATTCCCTTTAATGAACAAGGCATGGCAATGGAAGGTGAAAGAATCTGAATTGCTTCGGAAGAACGTTTCACTTCAATCAACCATTCCTTTGATGGTTCAACTTTAGGGGAAACTTCCTCAGGAGGACATGTATGCTTTTTGTGCCAAAATACCTTCAAGGTATTGCAATAATCCTCGAATTCGATAGGGAACTCCGAAGGATGAATTACTGCTTCCTTCCATGTTCGCGGTTCGGGTGAGGACTCATGAGTCAAATCTAAGGATGGAACAGGTTTGGATTCGGCTAATGAGGGCTCCTCAAAGCTTGACATGCCCTTCTTTTGGAGGGGTTTGGTTTCTACGATGGAAGGAGCATGTTTTTTCTAGGATGTGAGCAAGGATTTTCCTCTGTTCCGTCGTTGGTTTGTGTGCAAATGACCCTCCAGTGGTCATGTCAAGGTATAGGGCAGCTTTTATATCAAGACCCGAACAAAAGAGTTGCAGCAAAATGCTGTTGGGTAAGGACAAGTCTAGGCCAGAGTGTATTAATACTAAAAACCTAGCCTAGGCTGCACCTAAAGAATCCTTCTCATACTGCTCAAAGTCAAGGATTGCCCTTGGTAGGGAGCTGATACGGGACATAGGGAAGAATGCAAGACAAAACTTGTCTTTAAGTTCATCCCAATCCCCTTTCATGCTTCCTATAGCATGTGTGTACCATTGCTTTGCCTTCCCATTGAGAGAGAATGGAAACAATTTCCACTTTAGTGTTTCTTGTGTCATGCCCGATATGCTCAGGCACGAACACATCTCCCTGAATTCATGCAAGTGATGGCAAGGGTTTTTATTATCGTGCCCTGAGAAGGGTTGTGCCCGAACCAAGGCTTTTAAACTAGGGTGGAGTTCATAGCCAAATGAATGGTTTGATTTTAAAAGAGATGGCTCTGGGAACTCGCCCTTTGAAGCGGAAAGGTTTTGAATAGGGTTTGGCTTCATGGTGAAAAGGTAAAAGAAATATCTATTTTGGGTTTTATAAAAAGAAAGGATACAGATACGAGGATGAACTAGGTTCAAAGAAAATACAACAACTGTTCCCCGTCAATGGCTTCAGAAATGTTGGTTGGTATTTCTTAACGCAAACAGAAATAATCTACAAGCGCACGGAATTACTGTTGTAGCAATTCACCCAGAAGTATTCAGGGTATCATATTTTCCATACGGAATGGGTGTAGTCTTCGAACTAGTTCATCCAAGGACAACACAAGGGTAGAGTTGGTAGAGGTTGAGATGGATTCCTACGGTTTTAGTGTCTATGGATAGATAAACTCCACTTCTACTTGCTTACTTCGGGCACCAGAGCGCACTTGGTTGGCCAGGCGATACCTACCCAAACATGGGGGATTACAAGGGATGGATAGGGCTGTCACCACCTGCCGCCTACCCCTCAACCGTGGAGTACAAGGCAAACGAATGTAGCCTCTATCCTAGACACCAGGCCTACGCTATCGACTACTACTCTAGCATTGCGCAGGGTTATCCATCTTCATCGGGGCCCTCTACTAGAGTATCCGCTATGAGAGCGAACGACGAACCCGCAAACAAGTAAGAGTAAAGCTTAGCTATACTAAAGACTTAATTCCATAAGAAACACGAACACTTAGCGGAAAGCTCCAATGAGGTATAGGTGTTTGTCAAGGTACAAGCTTAGGGAAAGTGCCGACAAGTCCGGCGCTTCCCCGTACTCTCCCTCACATCTCTCCCTACTAACTCTACTAGCTAGCTAGGGCCTAGGGCTAGGGCCTAGGCCCTTGGAATGTTGCTCTTATTCTCAAATGTAGTGGTGTAGCTCTTGCTCCTTGGTGTGTTGTTCTTGAGATAGAGCTCTCCCCCTCTTCTTATACTTGTGGAGACATCGGTTTGGGGGTATATTCCCCGGATTCGCATGCAAATGACTACAACATTGATTGAACTGCCTGGCAAAGGATGGGCCCAGATGGTAGTCTCAAGGGGGGCAGCCGCCCCCTGGGTGGCACCTCCCTATGCTGCCTTCGTCCGACAGGCTATGCGTTGGGCCTGGACTTCATTCATGTGGGTCTTGGGCCCAAGTTTCTTAGGTATGTGGCCTTTTCCTTCTTTTGTCTTTGCGTAGAATGGAAATATGCTTTGTATGGTTGTGTATTTTGATTATATATCCGTGTTTTCATGTAAGTCCTCCTACAAAAGACATTTTACCAAAACTCATGGAATGATGTTAGATATAAACCCTATCACTAAGTTTGGTGTTCATATGAGTTGATTTTATGTAGGAGTTGGCAGTTAAAAATGTGAGTTAAGGACCGCCAACAGGAGGCCGCAGTGCGAGATGTCATGTGCTTCAGGTTTGGGAGCCTCGACGAGGTGGGGAGCAGGCTGGACCTATTGGGCATGGCCGTCTCGTCACACCTGGTGGGGCGCGTGATCAACTCGTGCGGCGAGACGGGTGGAGGCTCCAGCAGGAGGTTGCTATGCTTTTTGGTGTGGCGCTGATCCAAACACCCTAGGGCATTGGGGGAGGAGGCGCTTGACAGGGTGATTAGGATGCTTGCGCGAGCTGGGGACCTTACTATGATGAGAATTGCCATTACTGATGCTGAGAAGGACAGGCAAAGGATGGATCCTGAGACATTTTCCATCGTGGTCGACACACTTGTCAAGGCAGGGATGGAGGATGAGGCAGTTCACCTATTTAGAGGCTTGGAACATCAGAGATTGCTGTCAGGGTTTGTCGAATTTAGAATTTCCAAAAACACTCTAGAAGATCGTCTTTCCGAGCCCGAAAGGGTTTTGTCAATTTTGAGCACATCTTCTAAATTTTCCGTAGGCCACGTCTCTCACTTGTTTAAGCTCATATTTTCTGTGTTTACTTCGTGTGTGCTCCTTTGATGTGACCATGCCAGCGTCGGAGACCTCGGCGACCACTCCGACCACCTCTCCGACCACTCCGAAAACCTCGGCGACCACTCCGACCACTTCTCCGACCACTCCGATCACCTCACTGACCACCTCGGCGACCTCACCGACCACCTTGGCGACCTCTCCGATCACTTCACCGACCTCGGCAACCTCTCCGACCACCTCACCAGCTGATACACCACTTCAAGTCCCTACTGGACCAATCACCCGTAGCCGCGCCAAAAAGATACAACAAGAGGTGCACGCGCTACTTTGTGAATTTCAATTAAACATTGATGGTAATTTTGAGCTACCTAAGGCGTGCATGTTGTTATTACTCAGGTTCTCCGAGAAAGAAGACAAGGATACATCAAGGATGGATCAGGGAGAAGAGCTGGGCGTTCGACCAGTTTTAGTGAAGACTGCTCCGAAGCTCAATAGTCTACATGAAGCTAAAGAGCCCGTGCAAAAACTGTACCATTCTACTATAATTCGTGGAAGGAGTTATGACCAAAACATTAAAGACTGCCCAGAAGCCTAGAAGACACGCGGAAACTAAAGACCACTTCGTGAATGCTCTAGTCCGTTGTCCTTCCACCTTCCAACGTGGCTTCTTCAGTTCACATCTATCTTAGAAACTTCTCATAGTATAAATACCACCTCTAGGCTACTAGAAAAAGGACTTTTTGATAATTTGATAATTCCAGTGATATTGCAGCTAAGCTACCGAGTGCTTACTCAAACCCTTGTTCTTCCTTGTTCTTCTTGGACTTGTGAAGAGATTCCTCTGGAATCCACTAGTTCGTGCTTTGCGGGTTCCAGTACGGCTGCCTTGCCTTGTGTGGATTAGCTCCGGCTGTGGTTCTACGGTCGTTCGGAGATCGAGTCGAAGTCTCCATGGTTTTGGTGCCTCTCTCCCCGTCGCTTGGTGGCATCCAACCTTGGCAGGTATAAAGCTAGTTATTCTCCGCTGTTTGTAGCAAGTTATCTTGTGATTTCCATCCTACTGTCGTGAAGATCGGGCCAACTCCCGTACTGAAATAGCTTCAGTATTTATCATGTGGTATCAGAGCACAAGTTGACACGGTAGGTCTTGCCATCATCCACATCGTTATCCTTGTTTAATCTACTTCATATATTTGTGTTTATTCATATCCTATAGTCCAAAGCCACAAAAAAATACCTATAACCATTTCTCGGTACTATTACGTTGTGTTTTGTGTTCATCGAGTTGCTAGTTACCACCGTTTATATAAAAAAAATTGAGTTATTTGATTCGTTACCGCTGTTAGTGTTATTAAAAAAAAGATCAAAAAAAAGAGAGAAGTGAAAAGAATTTGAAAGGATCTGTGTTGCGGTGTATTGCTAAAAATTTCAGTTACATATTTGAGTTGGTGGTAATCTTGTTAGCAGCAACGTCGTGTCTTTGAGCACATCAAACCACTCGGTTGGTAGTACCGTAGCCCTCCTTGTTATCCACCTATAGCTCCACCAAAACCTGAATCGGGACGTTCGATTCATAATCCTTATGACCTCTCTACCACCTCCGTTGAAGCTGCCACACCAGCACCGTCACGGTCCTTGAGAACGAGCAAGAACTTGGGTAAGTAAGAGGTGAGATTGTGTGTTTCCACAAATTTACCTATTCCATTTTTTTTCTTGCAACTAGTCTAACATGGTAGGATCCAATTCGAGTGTTCATGGTGGGGACCACGGAGATGAAGAACCCCCTGTTGTATGGGCGGAGGTACGTCAAATGGCCAACTCGCTCTTGGAGGCGATGGAAAGGATGTTCAACGAACGTCTTCCTGCAGCGGGTGGTCGAGGACCTCAACATCAACATGAAGACAATCACCGTGAAGAATTTGGTGATGAAAATTCTGGTCTAGGTGCTGGATTTCATGGCCGCCATGGCAATGGTCGCGGTGGTCGGGGTGGAGGGCATCGTGCTGATTTTGATCAGCGCGGTGGTGGACGTCGTGCTGAATTTGATCATCAGCGTGGAGGAGGACGTGGACGTGATCGCCATGTACATTGTGATGATGAAGATGAGGTTCACGATGAGTATGAGGAAGGATTTGATGATAATGAAAATCCTTTTGGACACCATGGGCATTTTGAACAGCCACATGAACATCGTTGTGGTGCTGGTCATTGTGGGGGGTACGACCCCGGATACCCACGGCAGGTCACATGGGCTATGCCTCCAGGGGCGGCCCAGCCCGCAAGAAGGAGCCTTGCGGGGCACGATTCTGTTCGGCGACCCCTGCAAGGCACGGAGAGGATATCCTAAAGATGTTACGAGATCTGATAGGATATATACGATCCCATGTTTCTTGTAATCTGTTATTACTTTCCGGTTATCTCTCAGATCTAACCGACTTGTAACCTTGCCCCCCGGACCATATAAGGCGGGCAGGGACCCCCTACGAATTCACGGCAAATCATATGATAGCTAATGCAAATCAACAGACCATAGGAGTAAGGTATTACGTCGTACCGACGGCCTGAACCTGTTTAACTCGTGTGTCTCTATTGCCTTCTTGTTCTCGATTACACGCTCCTCTACCGATCAATCTACCATCGCGGGGTGCCCCTCGGTGGACTGCCGACGATATTCCGTCGACAGTTGGCGCGCCAGGTAGGGGTGTGCGTGCTGTTTCCTTGTCGAACAAGATGGTTTTTTCCGCAGGCTCTTCGTCCCTCCCGTAGCCCGGCCAGATCTTCACGGTCGGATCCATCATGTGGGTCATCAACGCCGACAGAGTTGGAGAGCTTCTCGAGCCGGTGCAGATCGGCTCTGCACCGACCACCCTCGCACCCGCAACTGCAAATCCAATCTCGGAACCACTTCCAAGGTCGGCTCCATCAGCTACCCACCGCTCGCTTCCCTGCTACCAGAGGAGGCATGTCAACAACGACGATCTGATCGAATCTATCAATTAGGTCGGCCTGAAACTCACCGATTGCCTCTCCATTGCTGAGTCGGCTCTGGACACCCTTGTTCAGCACTGAGCACCCTCTGATCCCGATCTGTCAACGATCAATGCTCGGCAGACTCCAGGGCCCGTCGCCCTGCCCTTCGGGCTCGCCAACACCGCAACTACATATTAGGACGCCCTGTGGGGCAAATTCGCCGACCAGCTCGCCGACCAATTTCCACCAACCGTCAACATGCTGCACGCCGGCCGGGATCTTGGAGCATCCCTCCAAACTATCCTCGAGGAAAATCCGGACTCCGAATCTCAAGGATCCACCGAGCCCCTCGCCAAGACTTTCACCAAGCAACCTCCTCCCCTGCTTTTCCGGGGTGGCGTGATTTTCAACGTCAGTATCGACAGCCCCCCCGGAACGGCAAAACAGACGAGGAACGCGCCGCCCGTGAAAACAGGAACGCCAACCACGCGCAACGGCGTGATAACGAACGGGCCATCGCGATGGCCGAGGCCGCTCGAGATAACCAGATCGATTCACAAGGAAGGCCCCTTCATCGCAACCTCAACGAAGAATTCCTCCGCGTTGACGGCCACGACGTTTTCAAGACTCCGAGCGCTAATTTGGCCGTGGCTGCCAACGAACTCGCTCACCTCCCGCAGACGCCAGAGCACACCAAGGTCGCCGCCATGCTTAAAGCGGCACACTGTCAGGTTAACGAGATCCAAGAAGTTCAGAGACCTTCGTGCTCCACAAGCGTGATCCGCCGATCAGTTGATCCTAGATCCAACCGCCGCCCTAGTCAAAGCCGCTTCGCCGACCAGTCACCACCTCCCCAGGGGGGAGCTGGAGGCCACCGCGCCGAGCATCATCGCCAGCACGACCAAGAGGTCGAACAGGACGCCCGAGTGCACCTCAGCAATCTTCGGGACGCACGACGGCGTATCGACCAACGATGTTTCAGGCACCATGAAGATGAAGTACGACGTCACCAGGAGTACGAGCAGGAATACGGCAACCCGGACGCAGCTCTAGAGCCGATCGTCGCCGTCAACACTGCCGATGTTGGTCCTGACAGCCCGGAAGGGCCCCCTGCATTCACTAGGGCACTCCGAACGCTCCAGTGGCCCCGTGGTTTCAAAATCACTGGTGTCGAGCCCTATGAAGGAAGGATGAACCCAACTCAGTGGCTGCAGGCTTACGCCACCGCCGTTCAAGCCGCCGGGGGAGACACCAACGTCATGGCAAACTATCTCCTGGTAATGCTCACGCCAGCCGCCATGAGTTGGTTCACAAGCCTCGCCCTGGACTCCATCGGCTCTTGGGAAGATCTGAAGAGAATCTTCACCGACAACTACATGGCCACATGCAGGCGGCCAGGCACCAAGCACGACCTCAACCGCATCAACCAAAAGCCGTCCGAACTACTCCGCAGCTACATCAGACGTTTCTCCGAGATGAGGAATTATATTCCCAACATCACGGAGGCCGAAGTCATCACCGCCTTCGTCCGAGGACTTCATCACCGAGAACTCCGTTCTAAGTTCAATAGAAAGCCACCCACCGGCATCGGCGAGATGATCACAACAGCCAATCAGTACGCCGACACCGAGGAAGCGGAGGTGCGTTTTAACGAAGACACGTGCACTAATCGCCCGTCTCGCCGCCATGACGATCGCAACGACGACCGACAGCACAACGTTCACCGCCACGACGACCGCAACAACAACCGACAGTACAACGATCGCTGCTACGACGACCGTAGTTTCCACCGGGACAGCGGACGTGATCGGCCAGATGGATTCAAATCTAGTCAGCATCGCCGCCGCTGACCAGATCACTTCGTCGCCAACGTCAATGAGCCACGCGCAAAGCGTAACTACGATGAGCAGTACAAAAAGATTCTGGATGGTCCGTGCCCCCTGCAGAAGAACGCCAAACACAAGATGAAAGATTGCCTTGGTTTGGCTAAGGAATTCCAGGAGAAAAAGTACAACGACGACAATGGTGGGAACGGAGGACGCCGACCACCAAGGGGTAATAATAATGCCTTCTAGGACCACGACAAGGTGGTCGCCACCATCTTCAGGGGTCCCGCCTCCAACGAAAGCAGAAGGGAACGGAAGCTCGCCGCCCAACGAGTGCTCGCCATAGCTTTAGAAGAAACTACCGCCAACCCCAGCTATCGCCTGTGGTCCGAAATCTCCATCACCTTCAGCAGGGCCGACCAGTGGGCAGACATACCCTACACAGGGCGTTTTCCCCTCGTCCTTGATGCGACTGTTCAGAAGGTGCTCTTCAGGAAAGTCCTCGTCGACGGTGGGAGCGCTTTGAATCTACTCTTCGCCGGGGCCCTAAGGGAGCTTGGACTCAGGACAATAGACCTCACGCCTTCAGACTCCTCCTTTTGGGGTGTGGTGCCCGGCAGGGCATCCAGACCACTGGGGGAAATTACCCTACCAGTACAGTTCGGCACGGCAACCAACTACAGAGTGGAACATATCAACTTTTATGTCACCAACTTCGACACTGCCTACCACGCCATACTAGGGCGCCCGGCTCTGACCAAGTTCATGGCCGTTCCACACTACGCGTATCTGGTGTTGAAGATGCCTTCACCTGCTGGAGTCCAGTCTCTGCGAGCCAACCTCTCCGTCGCCTACGCCTGCGAGACAGAAAGTCTCGCCCTCGCCGAAGCCACCGACCTCTCCATCCAGATGGCCAGCGTGGTCGCCAAAGCCAAGACCGCATCTGCACACGACATGGAGATCCCAGAGCCTCCCTAGGCCTCCGCCAAGTCCAAGGAAGTCAAGGAGATCGGCCTCGGCCTCGACGACCCTTCCAAGACGGTGAAAATTTGGGCTCACCTTGACCCCAAATAGGAAAGCGCGCTCGTCTCCTTCCTACATGCCAACGCCGATGTGTTTGCTTGGAAACCTGCAGACATACCGGGGGTACCACGGGAGAAGATCGAGCACTCCTTGAATGTCTCGCCGACCGCTAAGCCGATCAAGCAGAAACTTCGACGATTCACGCCGGACAAAAAGGAGGCAATTAGGGTAGAAATAAAATGGCTTTTAGCTGCCGGATTCATAAAAGAAGTGTATCATCCAGATTGGTTAGCTAATCCTGTTCTTGTTAAGAAAAAGAATAAAGAATGGAGAATGTGGGTTGATTATACTGATCTTAACAAACACTGCCCTAAAGACCCCTTCGACTTGCCACGGATAGACGAGGTTGTCGACTCCACCGTCGGCTGTGAGTTGCTCTCCTTTCTCGACTGTTACTCAGGCTACCATCAGATCTCCCTCAAGGAGGAAGACCAGGCTAAAACATCATTCATTACGCCTTTCGGTGCATATTGTTACACCACTATGTCCTTCGGACTAAAGAACGCCGGCGCGACCTACCAGAGGGCTATCTAGACGTGCCTCGACCAACAGATCGGCCGCAACGTCGAAGCCTACATCGACGACGTGGTCATCAAGACTAGAACCGTCGACAATCTTATCTCCGACCTTGAAGAAACTTTCTCCAACCTAAGCAAATACCGATGGAAGTTGAACCCTTCAAAGTGCATCTTTGGAGTTCCATCCGGTATCCTGCTCGGCTACATCGTCAGCGCTCGGGGCATCGAACCAAACCCCGACAAAGTCTCCGCCATCACCAACATGAAACGGCCGACGTGCATCAAGGATATACAGAAGCTCATAGGCTGCATGGCTGCATTAAGCCGATTTATCTCGTGCCTCGGTGAAAAAGGGCTGCCTTTCTTCAAGCTTCTCAAGGCCTCCGAGCTTTTTTCTTGGTCGGAGGAGGCAGACACAGCTTTTGAGCAGCTCAAATTGTTTTTAACAAAACCTCCAATCATGACAGCGCCACGACCAAATGAAACTCTGCTGGTTTACATCGCCGCCACTTCTCGAGTTGTTAGTACGGCTATTGTCGTCGAACGCGAGGAAACTGGACACGCCTACAAGGTACAGCATCCGGTCTATTTCATCAGCGAGGTACTTAATGAGCCCAAAACTCGCTATCCTCAGGTGCAAAAGCTGTTATATGCAATCTTAATCACCTCACACAAGCTCCGACATTACTTCGAATACTACAAGATCGCCGTGGTCACCGAGTTCCCTCTGGGAGACATTCTCTGAAATAAAGAGGCCAACGGTCGTATCATCAAGTGGGTTGTTGAGCTCGGCACCTACTCCATTGACTTCAGAAGCAGGCCGACCATAAAGTCGCAAGCGCTCGCCGATTTCATTGCTGAGTGGACCGAAATCCAAGAACCCGTCGACGCCACTTGCCCCGAGCACTAGGTGATGTACTTGACGGCGCCCTTAATGTTAATGGAGCCGGTCAAGGGCATTCTGCTCATCACACCGACAAAGGATAAACTCGATCGTTCTTCGCGATACACTTCCGGTCTCTAACAACGCCACGGAATACGAAGCATGTCTCCACGCCTCCGTGATAGCCGTCGAGCTCAGCGTCAAACGCCTTATGGTATACGGGGACTCCATGGTTATCAATCAACTCAATAAAGATTGGTCCTGTTCGGTGAGAAGATGGACGCTTCATCACGCCGAAATCGTGAAGCTGGAAGGAAAATTCTCTGACATTGAGTACCACCACGTGGTGCGGGATCAAAACCAAATAGCCGACCAACTATCGAAGATAGGATCTTCTCGTACCACGGCTCCGTGAGATCTTCGTTCAGGACCTCTTGACACCATCCATTAAGGAAGACAAGGAAGTTGTAGAAGTACCCCCGCCGAAAGCGGTTGGTGCTCACGATACCTTCACAACTCGCCGATTGGAGGGAACAGTTCATCAAGTACCTCTCCAATGGTGAAGTACCCGCCGACAAAATCGAAACCGAACGACTAATTTGCCGAAGTAAGCACTACATGTTGTTAGGCGGTAGCCTGATGAGGAAAAGTGCCAAGGAGGAGATACTGCAGAAATGCATCATCCAAGACAACGGTGTGAAGCTATTATCTGAAATTCACTCTGGCTCCTGTGGCAATCATGCGGCTTCGAGAACACTGGTCGGCAAAGCTTTCCGAGCAGGTTTCTACTGGCCCACGGCCATTATAGATGCAGAAGATCTTGTCTGGCGATGTGAGGGATGTCAATTTTTCGCCAAGCAAATACATGTGCCGGCACAAGAATTACAAACCATTCCAGCTTCGTGGCCATTCGCATGCTGGGGACTGGATATGATCGGGCCTTTCAAACCTGCGCCAGGAGGTTTCCGGTACGTGTATGTCGCCATCGATAAGTTCTCCAAATGGATCGAATACAAACCACTCGTCGCAGCTACTGCTAAAAAAGCAGTCGAGCTCTTTGAGGACATCGTACACAGATTCGGTCTCCCGAACAGCATCATCACCGACCTTGGGACCTCTTTTACCGGCCATCATTTTTGGGACTTCTGCGAGGATAGGTGCATTTCTGTTAAATACGTTTCCGTTGCTCACCCTAGAGCTAACGGTCAGGTCGAGCGAGCTAACGGTATGATCCTCGACGCCCTCAAGAAAAGGCTCTATCGAAAGAAGAAAGCACCCGGCGAGATGGCTCAAAGAACTACCGGTAGTGGTCCGGGACTCGCACACTCGGGCTAGTCACAAGATCACGTATCTCCATATTTTATGGTCTATGGCTCAGAGGCCATACTTCCAGCGGATATTGCATTCCGATCACCCAGAGTAGAAAACTATGACGAAGACCAAGCCGCAGCTGTTCGGACAGAAGACATTGATCGGGCCGAGGAAGAACGTCTGATTACTTGCGTTCGCACAACCAAGTACCTCGAAGGTCTGTGGAGGTATTACAACCGTAACGTCAAAGGTCGTTCGTTCACGATCGGCGACCTCGTCTTACGTCGGAAACAAAAAACCGAAGGGCTTCACAAGCTGTCTTCACCATGGGAGGGCCCTTACATCGTAAAAGGTGTCACTCGACCAGGGTCTTATCGTTTATGCGACCTAGATGGACTCGATGTTCCCAACTCCTGGCACATAGAGCACCTTATACGTTTCTTCCCATGAAATAACATAGATATGTATTCTTTACTTTAATATTAATAAAGTTCTGGTCTCCATAATTTATCTACATTTTTTCCTTCATCATAAGCTTCAACTACCGTTAGCAAAATGTAAGTCACACCGTGCTGGCCTCCAATACGCATGACTAATTCCTCCAAATCGCCGAGAACGATTCCTCCAAATCGCCGAGAATGATTCCTCCAAATCGCCGAGAACGATTCCTCCAAATCGCTGAGAATGATTCCTCCAAATCGCCGAGAACGATTTCTCCAAATCGCCGAGAATGATTCCTCCAAATCGCCGAGAACGATTCCTCCAAATCACCGAGAACGATTCCTCCAAATCGTCGAGAATGATTCCTCCAAATCGCCGAGAACGATTCCTCCAAATCGCCGAGCACGATTCCTCCAAATAGCCGAGCACGATTCCTCCAAAACGCCGAGCACGATTTCTCCAAATCACCGAGCACATTAACTCCCAATCACCGAACATGATTTTTTCCGAAAATCGTCCACCATGCTTCCTCCGGGACGCGTAGGTTTTTCCTACAAAAACAACGACGGTGTTGCACTTTCAATTTCTGCAGCATAGCCCGCCGGTCGTCAAACAGCACACCTCTTTTCCTTCTGTTATCTATGGAAACGACCCAGTGCCCGACTACACCCTACACGTGCCTAGGGGCTCCGCCCTCTACGTTATGGTTGGTCGGCTGCGGTTCCTTGGCCATGCCTGTTCATCCTACACGTGTCAGTGCCTCCGCCCTCAACGTTATGGACTATGGGCTAGTCAAGGCCTAGATTTTAGTTATGAATTAATCGCTCGGACGCCGCTTGAGCCATTTCCCTAGCCACATTGTTCACGTTGGCTGCTGGGCAGAACATTTTTTTGCAATAGCAATTCTGGAGGGCAACAAGGCTCTAGCACCCCACCAACCGCACCATGAGCTCGGTGCTCGGCATGTTGGCCGGCAGGACACGGTATTATGACAACGCCTATTTCTCCAACATACGCATGGGCTCCGCGTTATGCGTTACGGATCATGACCTAACTAAGGCATTTAGTTCAGTGAAAACTAAAAGATCAAACACATCTTATATTGGGAAAAAAGCATTGGGTCCATAATACACAGATTCTTCTTAGCCAGGTAAATCATGTAATACAGGAGGTAACATCCGAGCAGCTCTTTAAGCTTCACCAACAGCTTCGGTTTCGACAAACAAGTCTATATCGCCGACAAGCACTTTCGCCACATCCTCAACGTCATCCTCCAGCTGCTGGGTCTGCGTGTCGCTCAGCCCATTGGCAAACCCACCACCTATCGACTGGATGTCGAAGGACGGATAATGGGACCGAACAACCGCAAGGGCATGAGTAGCGGCGGTCAAAACGGCGTCGCGGTTGAAGTTTTTGAAGTTTTCCCATGCCGCTTTGCATCTCTGCACGATAGTGTCTGGCCCTTGCTGCCTACCATCAGGACGGGGCGCCGGTTCAACGTCGATGCAGTCCAACACTGGTTTTATTACGGCAGTTATAATGTTGAAGTGGTCCTTCTGGACTTTGGCCTCTTGCACCAGCACATCGAACTGTGCCTTGGTTTTATGTCGATAATCTGCAAGAATTACAATGGTTCGTCAAGGCAAAAACAAAAAAAAAAAAAAAAAAAGAGGAAAAGAATTACGGCGTCACTTCCGATCAGGGGAAGCCTACCTTTCAATTCTTCGGCCAGTTTGTCGGCTCGATTCGACTCCTTCGTTTTCTCTTGTCGGATTTGTTCGACGGTCTGGCGAAGCCGGTTGAGTTCTGCATCTTGTTCTGCCAGCACAAAAAGATAAGACAAAAAAACAACACGGCGACTTACTGCAAAGCACACTATGTGAAAAAGAATACCCGATTTCAGCTTGGATGCATCCTCCAACTGCTGGCGCTTCCGGTCGAGCTGTTCAGTTTTACTATCGAGTTCTACGTTCTTCTTGCTCAACTGCTCGGACATCTTCTTAAGTTCCTCGGATGCAATTGCCAGCTCCTCGGATGTCCTTTTCAGTTGCTCTGACGACGCCGTTAGTCGCTCGGACAGAATTCCATTTTGATGTTTAAGGTCCTGCGAATTCGACTCCGCAAGGTCCCGCTCCCGATGGGCCCTTTGAATACTTTTTTCCGAAAGACTTAAAGCCTCCCGGAGTATCTTATTTTCTTCGGCGAGGGGCTCCATCCTCTTTATCAATTGATGCCGTTGTTCAGCTGTCCGAGCTATCCCTGCACGGTTAACGATTACAAAAGATAAACCTTGATCTTCCGACAACATTTATCGGTGTTATTGGCGTGGCACTCACCTCGATTTGAGCCATAACTCCGGCGACGGCGGATTTCAACCTCTTTATCTCTCTGGTGGTGTTTTCTTCTTCGACGACTACCACCTCTTCCCCGCGTTTTCGGAGAATCCGGACGGACTGGGGCTCAGGCGCGGTGCGCTCGATCTCCACGACCTCGTCCTCATCCGTCGTCGCTTGAGGCACCCTCGGGGGACTCCGTGGTCGGACCGCCGCTCTCAGACCACTTCCCGCGCCCTCGCTGGGGACGACGACGTTGCTCCTCGGCGATTGATCGGGGTGGCGTCTATAACCTCGGCGCATCAACGCAGCCCGCAGCTTCCGTTCCGTGGTAACGACCTTTTCGGTCGTGGCATGGTTCTGCGATCGCCGACTACCATCGTGTGCGCCAACGATTCACCATCGCTAGGGCTGCTGGGAGCGACGGCTGGCTCGTCCTCTGCTCGCCGAACACTCGGGGACTCCTAGACGGGGGCAGTCGTCATCTTTTCTTCTGAGGTCATGGGCCTTGGTGTCGCACTGCGTCATATTGGCTTCTCAGTAACAAGGTGAAATCAAAGAACAATATAATTACTCCAAGGCAAATATACTCACGGTTTGGTCTTCCGATTGATTTTCTTGAATCGGTGGTGCCTGCCTGACCCCCCAGGCGCGGCTGCTTGGTCGACCTTGTGGGAGGACTCCTGCGCCTCTGCAGCGGGCTGCCGCTCTTCTTGGTGCTCGGCGGCCCCACCTTCCGTGCGTTGTTCGGGGGCTTCCGTACTTTGCAATGCCGGGGCGTCCACCATTGCTACACCATGACTTTCCCCTGCTCGATGCTTGGGAGCGACACTATCCGTCGGTGCCTCCGTCGTGTTCGGCGGAGGTGCTGACTGGTCTTCGTCATCGTTCGACCACTCCAGCACAGCAGTTCGTGGCGGCCAAACTGCTCGGTCCTCTCCAAGAGAGATGCCTCCTAGTTTGTGTGCATGAGAGCTGGCGGTTTTTCTCCTTTTTTGGGCCGGCTCATCTACTACCGGTCTCTTCCCGCGGACCTTCTCTGACACTGGGGATGGACTATCCGACGAGGAGCTCGACTCACCTTCTCCATGCTGCAGTGGCCGCCGAGGATCTACTCCTTTTGGCCAATCGGCTCTCGGCATGTTTGAAAAGTATATTGACCTATCCTGCAAATGAATCTTTTCATAAGTGAGTCAGTACTATGCTCGGCAATTATTGCCTGATAGACGCGAAGAGAAATGGTTACCTGAGGAGGCGGGTTGGTGCGCTTTGAAAGCCTTCGTCCCTTTAGGCCACCGAATGAGACATTCAAGAAAATGTATCCATGGCACGGTCCATCACTTCTTTCTTCGACAAATAGGTCCGTGCTTTCACGGGTACCGTCGTTGTCACCTTTATAGTCGAACGCCGGGTGGGCCCTCTCTTTGCAGGGTTGGATGCGCCGAACTATGAAACTAGCTACAATCAGTTCACCCCTAAGCTCCAAGCCTTTACTCAATTCTAGAAGTTCCATTACCTGCTCCATTTCAGCGTTGTTGGGTCTCTCCGACCAGTTACTGTGGTTAACCAGGATGTAGTGGACGCCGCATCGAATCAACGGGTGACTCTGCTTGATATAGAACCATATAGAGTTCCAACCTTTCAATGAGGTATTCAAAGGAACGTTGATATACTCACCGGCCATCCCATCCACGAGCTGCAGTACACGCCACGACCACTTTTGAACCATCGCCCTTCTTCTTCGCATGTAACAAGTGCACAAGAGGTTGAAGTCTTGGCGAACACCGAGAAATGCCTCGCAGAAATGGATGAAGATAGAAACATGCGAGAATGGTGTTGGGGTGCATTCATGAGGCTCACCGCCCAAAACTCCATAAGATCCCTCGAAAAGGGGTGGACAGAAACCCTAACCCTCGCCAGAAATAATCCTCAAATACTATAGCCTCGTCAAGATGTGGTGTCGGGAAGGGCTCACCGCTAGCTGGCCGCCATCTAGCAGTAAGACGGTTGGGGATAATGCCCGCCACCACCATCTTATCGAGATCACCACCGACGCGTCCTCGACGGCACCCTCTCGTCGCGGCTACCTCCGGTGGCCACTTTCTTCGCTTCTGGCTCCTTTTTCGGTGCCATCTCCTATGGTTTGGTCTAGGGTTAAAGGGAATGCTCGTGATTGATGCGGAAGGTGAAGCACGAGGATTGCGCGAGGCGAGGCGCGGTGGTTTTGACAGAGGTAGGAGGCGATATGAGTGGCGGCGTGGTTATAAAGCGCCCCCACTCTACCTTAACTCGAGGGTTTCGGGAAACCGTTCGCGATCGGCCTTCATCGATTCCTCCAAAATGGTTTGATGGGCGCAACTTGGGCTATCGCGTCACAATAGCCACGCCACTGATTTACCGCCGCCACTTTCTTCAATTCTCCGCATTCTAATGAGGCTTAGTAATCGCACTTTGAACGGCCGTTACTCAAATTTCTCACCGCAATTGATTTATCCGATATCTCACGCCAAAACTCGGGGGTAGCTACCCGCTTCGGACGGTTCACTACTTTTCGAGCTCGGCACCACGTGACTACGCCACCTACTATCGAGCTTATGGGATTAAGTGGGCACACTTCACCTTGCGGTGAATGTGCTCGTTTTTTGTCTCGAGGCTACGCTCGGGGACCGCTACCGCTTTCGGACGGTTCACTAATTTACGAGCACGCCACCATGTGACTACGCCACCCACTTTGCCGAGCTTGGGGACTAAGTGGGCACACTTCACCTTGCGGTGAATGTGTCTGCATTTTTCCGAAGCCTCCGAGCATCCAAAGGATAAACCGTATCTTTACCATTGTTTTCGGATTCTAAGTGGGCACACTTCACTTTACCATGCAGAATTTTTAATTTTGGACTTGAGCTCCTTACACCCTTATGACAAGCCGTGTTCGGAACACACTTTGCTTTCGGCGATGTTTTACATCGCTTTGCTTTCGGCGATTGCTCTGGCCAATCGGCTCGGTGCTCCTTATGGTGGTCGACCACGATTTGGACAGCTCGGTCTTGGATCGCACCCGCTTCTCGGAAAGTCTCAAGACGGCGTTGCATTAACGGGTACAAAGGCGCTCGGGGACTAGGTGTGGGTAATGCGACCGGATACCCACGGCAGGTCACATGGGCTATGCCTCTAGGGGCGGCCCAGCCCGCAAGAAGGAGCCTTGCGGGGCACGATTCTGTTCGGCGACCCCCGCAAGGCACGGAGAGGATATCCTAAAGATGTTACGAGATCTGATAGGATATATACGATCCCATGTTTCTTGTAATCTGTTATTACTTTCTGGTTATCTCTCAGATCTAACCAACTTGTAACCTTGCCCCCCGGACCATATAAGGCGGGCAGGGACCCCCTACGAATTCACAGCAAATCATACGATAGCTAATGCAAATCAACAGACCACAGGAGTAAGGTATTACGTCGTACCGACGGCCTGAACCTGTATAACTCGTGTCTCTGTAGCCTTCTTGTTCTCGATTACACGCTCCTCTACCGATCAATCTACCATCGTGGGGTGCCCCTCGGTGGACTGCCGACGATATTCCGTCGTTAGTCATGATGGGGAAAATCATCGTGGTCGTCGTAATAGAGATGATCCGGATAGCATTGCTCATGTAAAGTTAAGTGTTCCAAAATTTTTAGGGAAAGAAAATGCTGATGCTTATCTTGAATGGGAGGAGCAATGTGATCAGATTTTTAGAGTGCATAACCTTTCTGATCAGAGGCGTGTCAACCTTGCTTCTGTTGAGTTTTCAGGTTATGCTCTCACATGGTGGAACCAAGTTCAAGAGGATCAACATGTGTTGGGACGTGACTATATCAACACATGGGCTGAGATGAAAAGAGTGATGAGAAGACACTTTGTGCCATCAAGTTATCAGCGTGACCTCTGCAATAGGTTACAAACATTGAGACAAGGACAAAAATCTGTTGATGACTACTTCAAGGAGATGTTACTCTTGGTGAGATATGGAATTAGAGAAGATGAAGTGTAAAAAATGGTAAGATTTTTGAATGGTCTCAATGAATAAATTTCAGGTTTTGTTGAGATGTTTCAATATCATAATTTGCAAGACCTTGTTGATCAAGCTATGCGCACCGAGAGGAAAATTCAGCAAGAGGGACGAGGTCTTATGGGAGCCAATCAATTTTAGCCCCATGGCGGCGGCAGCAGCCCGGTACCTCTATTAGTGGGGGAAGATCACAAGGAGTTGCTACTAGGCCTCCTCCATCCTTTGGTGCTGCAAAGACAACAGTTTCTAATTCTTCTTCACCTACAATTCAGCAAGAACAACAATGACATGCTACAACCACAGCAACCCCTCCTGCTGCATCAACTGCTGCTTCTTCTTCCCATACCCGAGGCATTATTTGTCACAAGTGCCAAGGTCGAGGACATATTTCTGCTCAATGTCCTAGTCGAAGGACCATGATTATAAATGAGCAAGGTGAATGGGAATCTGAAAGTGAACCTGAGGAAGAAGCTCCAATATATGATGAAGAAATTATACAAGATAAAGGTGATGAAATTCAACCTGATGAAGGAGATCATAATTGTTTTATTTCTCTTCGTGTGCTTAGTATTACTGCTAAAAAAGAAGAGAATGGCCAGTGGCACAATCTTTTCCATACCAGAGGCATGATTAAGGACAAGCTATGTCGCATCATCGTTGACAATGGTAGCTGCAACAATATTGCAAGTCAAGAATTGGTGAACAGATTGGGGTTGAAACCGCGGCATCATTCAAGTCCATATAAGATGCAATGGCTCAATGACTGCGGTGCGCTGCGTGTAACAAATATTGTGACCGTTCACTTTTCTATTGGGCGGTACAATGATCATGTGGAATGTGATGTGGTGCCTATGCAAGCATGCCAGCTGCTGCTAGGGAGGCCATGGTTATTTGATCGTGATGTTCAGATCTTTGGAAGAACCAACAAGCTATCTTTCATGTACAAAGGAGAGCGAATTTCTTTGCTTTCTTTAACACCAGAGGAAATTTTGAAGGATGATCTTGAAAACAAATAGCGAGAGAGCGAGAACCACCTCCGAGTGACCCACAAAAATAGTGAGGGACATATTCCAAAGCCAAATAAAACCCCACAGCCGCAAAGAACCAAGACACCAGGAAAAGAGGGTTTAGTTATGATGGCTAGGAAACGGGATCTAAAAGAATTGAGTGAACCCAATGCCATGTTCTTCGCACTCCTGTACAAGGACACTCTTCTTTCTACTAACAACTTACCCTCTACCCTGTCAAGTGTTGTCTTTGATGTGTTACAGGAATATGAGGATGTCTTTCCAGATGAAGTGCCACCAGGACTACCACCTAAGAGAGGAATCGAACATCAAATTGATCTTGTGACCGGTGCTTCACTCCCAAACCGTGCTGCCTACCACACCAACCCAGAAGAAACCAAGGAGATTCAGCGACAAGTGGAAGAATTGATGAGAAAAGGGTACGTACAAGAAAGTCTGTTACCTTGTGTTGTTCCTGTCCTTTTAGTTCCTAAGAAAGATGGGTCTTGGCGGATGTGTGTGGATTGCCGAGCAATAAATAACATTACCATAAGGTATAGACACCCCATCCCTCGGCTGGATGATATGCTTGAAGAACTTATTGGTGCTATCATATTCACTAAAATTGATTTAAGAAGTGGATATCACCAGATTCGCATGAAAGAAGGAGATGAATGGAAAACAACCTTTAAAACAAAATTTGGGTTGTATGAATGGTTGGTAATGCCTTTCGGGTTAACCAATGCACCAAGTACATTCATGAGATTGATGAATCATGTGCTTAGAACTTTCATTGGTAAGTTTGTTGTCGTTTACTTTGATGACATCTTAATTTACAGCCAGTCTCTTGATGAACATGTTAAACATATCCAATGTGTGCTTGCTGTCCTACGTGAACAGAAATTGTATGCTAACCTTGAGAAGTGCACCTTTTGCACCGACAAGGTAGTCTTTCTTGGATTTGTTGTTACAGGACAAGGAGTGGAGGTAGATGAAGAAAAGAACAAGGCTATACGAGACTGGACGCCTCCACAGAACGTGAGCCAAGTCAGAAGCTTCCTTGGACTTGCTGGTTTCTATCGGCGGTTCGTGAAGGATTTCAACACTATTGCTGCACCAATCAATGAGCTAACCAAGAAAGAAGTGCTTTTCAAGTGGGGAGAAGCACAACAGAAGGCATTTGAAGAATTGAAGATGAAGTTAACAATAGCCCTAGTCCTTGCCCTCCCAGATTTTGGTAAGACATTTGAAATAGAATGTGATGCAAGTGGAGTTAGGATTGGAGGTGTGCTCATGCAAGAACGAAGGCCAATTGCATACTTCAGTTAAAAGCTAAGTGGTCCAACTCTAAATTATTCAGTTTATGATAAAGAATTATATGCTCTCGTTCGGAGTTTGGAAACTTGGCAACATTACCTTTTTCCTAAAGAATTTTTGATACATTCAGATCATGAATCATTTAAACACCTTAAAGGACAACTAAAACTGAATAGAAGGCATGAAAAATGGTGTGAATTCATTGAGTCATTTCCCTATATTGTCAAGTACAAGAAAGGAAAAGAGAATGTTGTAGCAGATGCTTTGTCTCGACGTCACACTTTGCTAACCCAACTTGACGCTAAGATTCTTGGCTTAGAAAGCATAAAAGATTTATATGCAACTGATTCATATTTTGCTGAACCATATTCCAAGTGTCGAGAAGGCAAAGGATGGGAAAAATTTCATGTGAATAATGGGTTTTTGTTTCGAGCTAACAAACTATGTATTCTAGATTGCTCTGTTCGAATTTTACTTGTGCAGGAAGCCCACGTAGGAGGACTCATGGGACATTTTGGTGCCAAGAAGACAAAACAAGTCCTTACTGACCACTTCTTTTGGCCAAAGATGAGAAGAGATGTGGAGAGACATGTTCTTCGCTGCGAATCATGCCACAAAGCAAAGTCCCGTGTGAATCCTCATGGATTATACACTCCTCTGCCTATTCCTAGTGTGCCTTGGGAAGATATATCCATGGAGTTTGTTCTTGGTTTACCTCAAACCAAGCGGGGAAGGGATTCCATCTTTGTTGTGGTTGATCATTTTAGCAAAATGGCACATTTTATTCCATGCCACAAGAGCGATGATGCTTCACATATCGCTAAATTGTTTTTCAAAGAAATTGTACGACTACAAGGAGTGCCACGAACCATTGTTTCTGATCATGACACTAAATTTTTGAGTTATTTTTGGAAAACTTTGTGGGGCAAACTTGGAACACGGTTGCTATTCTCTATGACATGTCATCCACAAACAGATGGACAAACTGAAGTTGTGAACCGTACTCTATCAATGCTACTACGAGCTATCCTCCAGAAGAACTTGAAACTTTGGGAAGAAAGTTTGCCACATGTCGAGTTTGCATACTACAGGGCAGTACACTCGACCACTAAATTTTGTCCATTTGAAATTGTATATGGGTTTAAACCCACTGCTCCCATAGATCTTTTGCCTTTACCTATGCAGGAACGTGTAAACTTCGATGCAAGCAAGCGAGCCGAGTTTGTTAAGAACCTTCATGATAGAGCTCGAACAAACATTGAAAAGATGACCAGGATGTATGAGAAGCACGCCAATAAAGGTTGAAGGAAGGTGTTATTTGAACCAGGAGACTTGGTTTGGGTGCATTTACGCAAGGACAGATTTCCTGAACAACGCAAAAGCAAGTTGCAAGCCCGAGCTGACGATCCATTCAAAGTGCTACGCAAGATCAACGACAACGCTTATGAAATTGATCTGCCAAGTACTTATGGTGTGAGTACCAGTTTTTATGTGGCCGACCTCTCTCCATTCTTTGGATTAGAAGAGTTGAGGATGACTCCTTTTCAAGGGGGAGGATGATGTGACCACGCCAGCATCGGAGACCTCGGCGACCACTCCGACCACCTCTCCGACCACTCCGAAAACCTCGGCGACCACTCCGACCACTTCTTCGACCACTCCGATCACCTCACCAACCACCTCGGTGACCTCACCGACCACCTCGGCGACCTCTCCGATCACTTCACCGACCTCGGCAACCTCTCCGACCACCTCACTAGCTGATACACCACTTCAAGTCCCTACTGGACCAATCACCCGTAGCCGCGCCAAAAAGATACAACAAGAGGTGCACGTGCTACTTTGTGAATTTCAATTAAACATTGATGGTAATTTCGAGCTACCTAAGGCGTGCATGTTGTTATTACTCAGGTTCTCCAAGAAAGAAGACAAGGATACATCAAGGATGGATCAGAGAGAAGAGCTGGGCGTTCGACCAGTTTTAGTGAAGACTGCTCCGAAGCTCAATAGTCTGCATGAAGCTAAAGAGCCCGTGCAAAAACTGTACTATTCTACAATAATTCGTGGAAGGAGTTATGACCAAAACATTAAAGACTGCCCAGAAGCCCAGAAGACACGCGGAAACTGAAGACCACTTCGTGAATGCTCTAGTCTGTTGTCCTTCCACCTTCCAACATGGCTTCTTCAGTTCACATCTATCTTAGAAACTTCTCATAGTATAAATACCACCTCTAGGCTACTAGAAAAGGACTTTTTGATAATTTGATAATTCCAGTGATATTGCAGCCGAGCTACCGAGTGCTTACTCAAACCCTTGTTCTTCCTGGACTTGTGAAGAGGTTCCTTTGGAATCCACTAGTTCATGCTTTGTGGGTTCCAGTACGGCTGCCCTGCCTTGTGTGGATTAGCTCCGGTTGTGGTTCTGCGGTCGTTCAGAGATCGAGTCGAAGTCTTCGTGGTTTCGGTGCCTCTCTCCCCGTCGCTTGGTCACATCCAACCTTGGCAGGTATAAAGCTAGTTATTCTCCGCTGTTCGTGGCAAGTTATCTTGTGATTTCCAACCTACTGTCGTGAAGATCAGGCCAACTCCCGTACTAAAATAGCTTCAGTATTTATCATCCTTAGTGAAGGAAAATATCAAAAAATAAAAAGAAAAGGTTGAGATTTCCCAAAGAAACAACAACAGCCCAAAAAAAAGAGAAAAAGAGAAGGGCAAAAGAGGAACAATATTTAGAGGAGCACCTTGAGAGCGTGACCTGCCACAGCCCATAATGGGCCCAATCCATAACTCCTAACTGATGCTGTTCCATTTGCGCTTGAGGTTCATCACTCAACCCTGCCGCAACCGCAACCTCCATCCCCGTCTTCGTCGCTCGGAGTGATACCGAGGCACGACCTGCCGCAGCAAGCCTGACCTGGCGCATCTCCTCCTAGCAGTAGCAGCAGCCTCCCAAAGGTTAGTTTCACTCCCAACCCTCCACCGCTCCCCCGCTTTTGTGCTCCTGTTCTAAACACCGGTCGGTTTCGTGCACTAGAGCCCATGAATAGATTGGCATCGTGGAGATTCACAGGGGGGGGCTTACTTAAAACGCCTATCGTTCGTGCGGCCATCGAATCAGCCATGCTTTGTGCTCTGGCGTGCCACAAGAAGGAGAGATGGAGGCCGCGGTGGAAGACATCATGTGCTTTAGGTCCGGGAGCCTCGACGAGGTGGGGGGCAGGCTAGACCAGCTAGGCATGGTCGTCTCGTCGCACCTGGTGGGGCGCGTGATCGACTCGTGCGGCAAGACGGGCGAAGGCTCCAGCAGGAGGTTGCTATGCTTTTTTGCGTGGTGTAACACCCTAGGTGTTAGCCTTGCACAATATGACTTGCATAGCATGAGCATGAGCATGAGCATCAAGCATTCATATATAAGCATTTACAACTAAAACATGAGGTTGAAACAAATGAAACATTGCTTGTTATTTCATGTTTCTTGGAATATATGCATATGATCATGAGTGAATACATGTAAATGATTGTGTGACCTTGCAAATAGCTTAAACAGGTTTAGAGTATCATTATGAACAACTTTGGTATTCATGGCTAGGGCTAAATACATCACTAAGTCATAGTTCTTGTTCAAGTCATCATTTGAATGTAGCCTGTTTGACCAAGTTTGAACTATGTGCTAGAGACTATGCATGTATGTGATCACTAAAGCAAAGTTGTAGTACTTGAGTAGAGCAACAACTTTTATGTTTGGGTCTTGAGCTAATTATGTGCATAGCTTAGTGTTTTTGAGCTCACAAACATCGATAGTTCACTGATTTCCAGCACTTAGAATTTTTTCGAAGTCCAGAACTGGTTTACAGTGTTATGGCTCGACATTGGTGATGATGTTACTCTCTATCCATTACAAATTAGACTTTGATCTCTAAAGGAGTATTGTAGCCGATATATAGGTCTACGATTTTGGTTTAAGGAGTTTTCGCTGATATGCCTTGGACTAGGAGTTTGAACGTTGTCATTTGGCGCTGTCAATCGGACTGTCGAGCGCTGATGAACCGAACGAAGCCGTTTCAGTGGCCGACACTGGCAGTCTTCGCGCGCCGCGTGGTGGCCAGCGGATGCCGTGAGTCGTCGGCTCCCCGCCGCGTGTGGCCAAGGCAGGACAGTGCGTGCCTTAACACCGCCAGCAACCGCCCGCACTGAGCCACGCCCTCATTTCTAAATTTCTACTCCTCCTTCGCCAATGCGCACAACCGCAGCAGTAGCACAGCTCTCCACCATTACAGCCGAGCACCTGGCCGTCGCCCAGCTCGCTCGCCACCGTGTCAGTACCGCCTCCAGCTAGCCCAAAGCTCCACCATAGCCTCCTTTAGCTCTTCCACCTCACCGTTGAGCCAGTGAACCAAGGTAGTGGCCGCGTTTTTGTTTCTGTCGCCGTCCGATCCTCGTCGGAGTTGGCGCTCGTCGTGGCCGACCACCACCGGAGCCCTCTCACTCCCCGTCCTACCCTCCACTAGTTTCCCCACGTGCACTAGAAGCTTCTACCGAGCTTAGCCGCGCCCTACATGGCTGGACCTCGCCGGAGCGTCGTCGGACTTCCTTTACCGTCCGCCATGCACGCCGCCATCGTGTTTAGCGCTAGGAATATGCTGAGCTAGGTAGTTCATTAGGTGCGGCTCGTCGTGAGGTGCACGCCGGTGCCCTCGGTTTCACCAGAGAAGTTGTCGCCGGCGAGCTAGCGCCGCTCCCGCGCCGTCGCAAGCGTCGTCCCCTGTTTTGTGTCGATGACAGGCGGGCCCTACTGACCAATGGGTCCCTGCTATCAGCGGCTCTAAATTATAAAGCTAGTTCAAATATTCCAGATTTGAGTGTTGTTTTGTAAAATTTGTATCTCCAGTTTTGTAGATCCAAATTTGGTGGTTCAAATTTTGTTAGGATCTGGGTGAAGTGTAGTATTTAAGAAAAATATGATATTAGCAAGTGTAGTAAAGTTTCTGGAAGATTTAAAAAGAAACTTGAAATGTGTTTTTAAATGAATGTAAACTTGTTTATTTTATATCTAGAGTTCCTATGCTCCAAAAATTATGAAATTTTTGTGGTAATATATTATTGACATGTATGAGCTCTGGTAAAAATTTGAGGATCAGTTCATGTATAGATATGTAGTTATAGATTTTCCTTTTATAATTAGGGGATCCTTGTATGAATTTTTATAAATTATTTATAAGTCCAATATTCATGAAATTTGTTGGAGGTTATCCTAGTACTATAGGGATGCTAAGAAAAATATAAAATCTGTTGCTTGACACTTTTCACTATGGTTTTCTATTTATGCTATTTTAAGCCTTTCTGCCTTGTCATTTTTGCACAGAATGTTTTACTTGATAAAATTGCATAAAACTTTTACAGTAGTCTTTTGGTAGCATTATAAAGGCACTGTAAATTTTTGACAATTTATGAAGTACATCTAGTATATGTTGGTTATTTAACCTAAGTATCTAAATAAAATAATAAAGGCATTTAAAGAAATAGTTTGGACTTCACCATTAGGTTTTCTTGAGTGTATTTGGTATGTTTAAACTGTTGGCAGACTTTGTGTTGTCAAACTTTGAATAATTATATGAAGTAGAAGTATTGTTACTTTATAATGCGAATTGGAATAATTTCCGGACAGATTCGGTAGTTTGATAAGTTGCATGATAAAAATGATGTTTGCTGTAAAAATGGTTAATAACAAAGTTGTAGATAACTTTATCATATGTCTTGTATTAAAATTTTAGGACCATAGGTCAAACGGTTTAGGAGTTACAACTGTTTAAAGTTAGCTTTTCTGAATTTGCTTGTTCTCTGGAATTTCTGGACAACACTGATATGATTGTCTGTTTTGGCTAAGATAAGTTGTGATTTAGCTTTTGTGAATTAAATAAGAGTTGTAGGTAATTTTATAAGCTTTCTAGAAAGTTCAAGATCACTGCATTTGGATAATTAGAACTCCAATAATGACTAAAACAATTAGCTGCTGTTTGTGAAATAGTAGATGCATTGTTGAAATCATTAATTACATAATCAAGAAGAGATATGCACCTACTCAGTAAACGCGATGCACCTGTTGTTACTTAAACCACATGCTGTTAAGAATATTTGCAAGAATGCATTCTTCATGTATCATCATACCACACTTGTTAACAAATATGCATTCGCCATATCTTATGCCATATTCATGCATCTAGGATCGGAGGAAGAAATAACGTAGCTGGAATTCGACGAAGTAGAGGAAGGGGACCAGCAGGAGAATCCTCAAGTCGCAGCTCCCAAAGGCAAGGAGTAGAATCCTGAAGAGCTTCCAGAGTGTCCTAACCACCACCCCACTTCCTTTCTATGAGGCAAATGATTACTTAAATACTTATGATTGATGCATTAGGTTATAAGAGTTGATTGGAACCCCTCGATGTATATGAATTCCTTGTCCAGATATTACACCTTTAACCGATATAGGTCTAGGATCGAATATATGCTTAGCCATGCTTAGACCGGTAGAAGTCGGGTGATTTCCTGTTACCTACGAGATATATGTGGATACCGGAGCACGGTTGGCTATATTTGCTATCGTGGAACAGAACCATGGGGTAAAAGAAAATTGAGGCCGGGCGGAGTCTATGCGTAGGATGACTCATGAGAATATGTCTGTGCCAATCAAGGACCGTACCATTGTTGGAACTTCTGACAAGATTGAATGCATGCCTATCACTTAGCTGGCCGGATAACTCGTTCCGACCGCGAAGCCGAGTAGCTCAACTCAGGCCGGGCCCCGTTTTGTTGTGCGCTCCTTGTGGGGGCTGATCAGACTGAGCCCAAGGGCAGGCTAGGCCTGAACATCCTAGCATCTGGTGTCCCAGATTGTGCGGCACGGTACGGACCCACGAAATGTGTACCTGAGTTGTACCAAAGGTGACCTAAGGCTGCCTTCGCGCGGTATGCCTAGGTTTGTGTTAGGAATAAATTTCTAGCTGGTTGAAATTGATTCGAATCGTCGTCTCTCCCGGATAGTGAGAAACTTGGCTAGGTCCATCATCGTAGTAACTGTGTTATGGAACATGATGGTTCGGATGAATATGGAATTACAATACCTGCTATGGTTACTATTGTATGCTTTTAAATGGATATACCACATGTTTGGCACAGGATAGTTGCTAATCTAGAGATGGGTAGTTATAATTAACCTGATATTGGAACCATAATTGTATAACTAAGTTAATCGCTTTTATGCAAAATGTTGTCAAGCTATCCCCACTTATACAGCCTTGCATAATCCTTGGAGTCGAATTATTTCTGGTTTATGACGGGTAAGTCTAGCTAAGTACCTTCTCGTACTCAGGGTTTTATTTCCCATTGTTGCAGATGGCACTGTGTATCATGGTTATTGCAAGAGTTGCTTCTATCCCACCGTGGATGAGGAGTAAGCCTTGGGCAGGCTTCTTTAATAATCCCTATCTTTGCTTTTGTGGATTGTGATCCTACTTGGCACTGTACTAAACTATGTTGGAAACTTTACTTTCAAACTTAATTTGCTTTCGCTTTTCTCTATCAAACTTGGTTTGTAATAACTGGTTTCATACTCTGATGATGAAAATGTATCTGTGAACTTTATGTAATGTGGCATGTATGTTGAATCATGTACGATCTTGGTTGTTGTAAATCGTTTATCGAGACCCGTCGTGGTACTCGACGGACTACCGGGTTTATATGGGTTCAAGTATGACAGTGCGACCGCTTGCGGGCTACCATTGTACTTGTACTCTTATAAATTGGTCGGTTCTACGACAGCTGGCATCAGAGCAAGATTCAACGTTAATTGTCACATGTGTATTTAAAACAAAAGTTTTTGTTTTCCAAAAACCCTTCTCTAGCAACTGATAGCTATATAATAGGTATTTGAAATCTAAAGTGTGCCAATGATTACTTTCCTTATGCCCAAATTAAGGACTATTAGGTGTCTATTTAAGTACTAACATGGGGGTTTTTACTTCATCGTCCATACGGCGTGCTATTGTATGGATGCCATTCGCTTGAATGGTAATGTATGGATCAAATGCCTCTACGCCAAGGTAAGATGATGAGGGTATGACCGCAAGATGTGAGCGTGCGGTCGGGGAGAGTTAGCTTTGGTACGGCTATGTATGCATGCTTGCATGTGTATATGGTGCGTATTTAATTGTGGGTTTAAATTGTTATCGGGTAGTTTGATACGGAAGTATATGTATGGGTATACATATATGGAAGTATTTAAATTTACATTCTGCATATTTCATTATGGGTTTGGGCTGAAATGAAATTCTTATGTAGGTACACTAACAACAAAACGTGTAGCTCGACTAGTTACGCTATATATGAGAGAACATATGTATGCCACCGTGTCTATCGCTAGGAACAAAATTTTCCTAAGTTTGTGAGGACGTACGGAACTAGCATGCATCATGATAATTATCATTCAAATAATTACATTGTTCCTCCCCTTATAAATTTCTTACTCGGTTATGTAACTCTTATCCATTATGGCCTTGTCTCACAAAAGTGTACATGTTGATAGTACCGATGGCAGCACCAGTTGGATGTGAGAAGTTCCTGATGGTTTTCAGAACTCCTACTCTGCTGTGGAGAGTTTTGCACTTTGCGGGGTACCATGAACCGCCCCTCTATCACTGGAATAAAGGGACTTGAGCCAGCAGCTTGCACGGGCCCAGCATGTAGTGATGGGTTTTCAGCATGAGGTTCATAATTTGAACAACCAACTGCACCCAATCCTTAGTAAGGAAGACGAAGATCTAGAAATGTTAGTAGAAGATGACGGCTGGGACGAGAAAGAAGTGGAGCCAGAGAATGAGGATGATCCTATCTCCGACCTCGACTGCGATCTTAATGAAGATTAGAGTCGCCTAGTGACTAGTATGTTAACACAGTGTGAGTCCGATAAGTGATAAAATTGGTGGTGTCATGTTGCGAGAATGGATTATTATTCCTCTATTTTTATTGTATGAATTTGAGATTGTCTCCAGTAATTTCAGTTTGGCATGATTATAAATTCATCTGCAATCTTGTGGCATCAACCAATAATCGCTTATTGTTGCAACTTCGCAGATGACATGCACCCGTGTAGGAGATGGTAGCAGTCATGATGGCAATGGTGATGACTTACCACCACCACCACCACCGCCATCTGCTCAGGAGTTCTTTGCTCAGTTCTTGGGGAGCCAAAGGACAATGGAGGAAGCTCTGCGCCTAATTGCACAAAACACCGCTCGTGCCCACTCACAGCAACAAAGGGTCGAGCCAAATCATCACAGTACATTCAAGGAGTTTCTAGATACAAAGCCTCCTATCTTCAAGGTGGCTGAGGTACCGCTACAGGCGGACGAGTGGCTCAACACCATTGAGCAGAAGTTTCATCTGCTAAGGGTCACTGAGCATCTGAAAGCTGAGTATGCTTCTCATCAGCTGCAAGGACTAGCAGGGATCTGGTGGACACATTTCTTGTCATCTCTACCTACTAATGCACGAGTGACATGGGAACAGTTCAAGCTGGCTTTTAGGGGACATCATATTCCCCCGGGCCTAATGCGCATGAAAGCGGCTGAATTCATGAGGCTCACTCAAGGGACAAACACCCTCACAGAATATATGCATGCATTCAACAACCTATCCAGATATGCTCTAGGTTTTGTGGATACCGAGGAGAAGAAGATAGAGAGTTTCAAGCGGGGCCTGGGTACCAAACTGATGAAGACCATGGCCAATTCTAGGTGCGCCACATATAACAAGTTTATTAGTGATGCCTTGACCCAAGAAAACCATAATAACATGCATGCTGTTGCTAAGGGTCACAAGAGGGCAGTTGAGGCAGGTGCCTCCGGATCTTCACATGCAAGAGCGCCTATCACAGCTAGGCCACAATTCCGTCCACCTGCATCCAAGTGTAGGCCTCCACCACCTAAAGCTCAGAATAGCAGGCCACAGAAACCATTCCATAAGGCATTCACTATTGCCTTACCAAAAGGGACTGGCAGTCAAGGGAGCTCCATAGGACCTAGGAATAATCAGCCATGTTTCAACTGCAATCAAATGGGTCATTGGGCCAAGGAATGCCCTCACCCCAAGAAGAATGGTAACCCAAATCAGAACAATCAGAGGCAGGTGACCACAAGGGCACGTCCAGGATACGTGCATTATATCGCTGTTGAGGAAGTGCCCGCTGGAGAAGTTGTCACGGCTGGTATGTTTCTCGTCAACAAGCATCCCGCTGTTGTTTTATTTGATTCGGGAGCTTCTCATTCCTTTATGAGTCAAGCATTCGCATCTAGGCATGATTAGGGAATAATTGAAGTAAGCAAAGGGGGTTATAATATAAGTTCAGCAGGGGGTACTATTTCTACCAAAAAGATAGTAAAAAACATGCTCATCTCTATACAAGGGAGGGAGTATACCATAGATTTGATAATATTGCCCGGGTTATCGATAAGTGTAATCTTAGGCATGAATTGGATGAAGGATCATGGTGTTCTCATTGGCACTAGCACCCGTACTATTATGTTGAGAGAACCCACAGGAGGGAATGCTTTTTTAGTACCACTCTCCCGCAATTTTGAACTCCAACATTTAGCTTGTGCTATCCAAACCACCACACTTTGTGATATCCCAGTGGTTTGTGAGTTTTCGGATGTATTTCCAGAGGAATTACCAGGCTTACCACCGAATAGGGATGTGGAATTTAGGATTGAGTTAGTGCTAGGTACGGCACCCATATCAAGAAGGCCCTATAGAATGCCACCCAATGAGTTAGCAGAACTTAAGGTTCAATTACAAGATCTATTGGACAAGGGTCTTATCCAACCTAGCTCATCTCTGTGGGGATGTGCAGCATTGTTTGTGAAAAAGAAGGACAAGTCACTGAGAATGTGTGTAGATTACAGACCACTCAATGCTGTGACCATCAAGAACAAATACCCGTTGCCCCGCATCGACATCTTGTTTGATCAGCTAGCGAAGGCAAAGGTATTCTCCAAAATTGACTTGAGATCAGGCAATCATCAGATAAAGATTAGGCCAGAGGACATACCTAAAACTGCTTTTTCCACTAGGTACGGCTTATATGAGTATTTGGTTATGTCTTTCGGACTAACAAATGCTCCAGCCTACTTCATGTACCTGATGAACTCGGTATTCATGCCCGAGCTCGACAAGTTCGTGGTCGTGTTTATCGATGATATATTGATTTATTCAGAAAATGAGTCAGATCATGAAGAGCATCTGAGGATTGTCCTATCCAGATTGAGGGAGCATAAGCTATACACAAAGTTTAGTAAGTGTGAATTTTGGTTGAGCAAGGTACCTTTCTTAGGTCACATCTTATCAAGGGATGGAATCTCTGTAGACCCATCAAAAGTACAAGAGGTCATGGATTGGAAAGCCCCAACTTCGGTGCATGAAGTTTGGAGTTTTCTAGGGTTAGCAGGATATTATCGTCGTTTCATTCCAGACTTCTCAAAGATAGCTAAGCCCATGACCAGGCTACTTCAGAAAGATGAGAAGTACACCAGAATGTGAAGCAGCTTTTCACACCCTCAGAACTCTGTTGACTACAGCACCTGTGCTAGCACAACCAGACATTGAAAAGCCTTTTGATGTATTTTGTGATGCATTGGGAATAGGTTTGGGGTGTGTGCTTATGCAAGAAGGAAGAGTCATTGCATATGCTTCTCGGCAATTGAGAAAGCATGAAGTCAACTACCCCACGCATGATTTAGAACTTGCAGCAGTTGTTCATGCATTAAAGATATGGAGACATTATTTGTTGGGCAATGTATGCCATATATACTAACCACAAAAGTCTCAAGTATATATGTACCCAACCAGAGCTAAACATGAGACAACGAAGATGGTTTGAGCTAATTAAGGACTACAATTTAGAAGTGCATTACCATCCGGGAAAAGCTAATGTAGTAGCAGATGCACTCAGTCGAAAGTCTCATTGCAACACTATGGAAGCATTATTGGAAGATGGATTCAACTTGTTACACCCTGCTGTAGTACACAATATCACGATCAGTTGTTCACTAGAGAGCAAAATCATAGAGCTACAGCAGACAGATGTGGGTATCAGTCACATCAAGAGAAAAATGCGAGAGCAAGAAACCAAACATTTCAGATTGGATGAAAAGGGTGTACTATGGTTTGAGGACCGACTTATGGTACCAAAAGACCGTGAGCTGAGGAACCAAATTTTAGAGGAGGCTCATTCATCCAAGTTGTCTATCCATCTGGGTAGTAGCAAGATGTATCAAGATTTGAAAACCCATTTTTGGTGGACTAAGAAGAAGAAGGAGATCGCAGCCTATGTCGCTAGGTGCGATAACTGCAGTCGAGTAAAAGCTATTCATATGAAATATGTAACACCCTAGTTGTTTGGCTTCCACTAATTGCATTTCATTTCATAAACATGTGCATCATCTATCTCATCATGCCTTTGTTACTGAAACATGCATATGCAACATTTTCCAATTGTGTATGTTTCTTACTTGAGTGTTGTGAATAGTAATGGTGTAACATGTGAATGCAACCTGAGTTTCTTATACCATGAAACATGGCAACATGGTAGAAATGTGACACGTATAAAATAACCACAAGGTCATGAAACATGTGAAACATGGAATTGAAACATATGAATGAATTGCTTGTTTTAATTTCTTTATCACATGTGATCTTTAGAAGTGGTATAACAATTTTGTAAAGTGGTTGATCATGGTCTATTACACCTTAACTACACTTAGGTTACTTGTTGGGACATTGTTCATGTAGATCAAAATGACCAAAATGCCCTCAAGTGAAGGTTTGACTAGAATTGACCCTTGGAGTGTCACTGTTTGACTGATTCAAAAGTCCCACTTAGAGACTTTGCATGGCTGTGCACTCTTTACCAAAGTTGTAGCTAATTTGTCAAGGAACAAAAGTTGTTTTATGACCAACTCATGAAAATGTGTGGAACATGGCCACACATGGCCTGCAAATCAGTATTTCATGCTGATTTCACACTTAGAAAATATTCTAAGTCGTAGTTACATTTTCAGTTGCATCAAGCTCACTTTGGCTTCATGTAACTGCTGATCCAAGGCGAATTAGGGAATGGTCCTTGAAGAGAAATTGTAGATGGATGGTAGACCTACATTTTTCTTATACACTATTTTTGTAAAGGTGCAGTAGATTAGCCGTGTTGACACGTTGAAATAACGTTGTTAGTCGGTTTTCTTCGTCTGAATGGATGCTATAGTGACTGACCAATTTCAGAAAACGCCCGACGCGTGTGTGCCGCGCGTCGCTGGATGCCTAAGCATGCTGCCATGCACTGCGTGCCTCCTGGCGCTGCTGGCCGTGACAAGAGCACCCCGCGCCCCTGCCCGACGCACTCGCCGCGCCATTTGCTTTTCCTTTCTCCTTCCCCGCGCGCTGCGCCAAGCCACTACAGCCATCCGCCATTATCGACCGCGCGTTGCCATCGTCGTGCGTGCTCGCCACCACAAAAATAGGTTGCCCAGTCCGTCAGTTGCCTTGCCGTGGTCTCCTCTACCTTCTCCACCCCACCGTCGGTCCGATTGCGCCGTGGTAAGGGAAAAATCACAGCTTCGTCCCACCGCCGTCATGCCTGTTCTCGCTGGCGTTGTTGCTCCACGCGAACAACCGCCACTGTGACCCTCCCATCCCCTCCTCTGCCTCGCTCTAGATCCTAGGTGCACTGCTAAAGCTCATAGAGCCTCACGTTCGAGACGTAGCGCCGTAGCCTTCGCCGGAGCCGGACATGCCGCGGCCGTGCTCGTCGCCAACCCTATAGCCACGGCCATAGAAGCGATTGAGGGCACCAATAGATGCGCACAAGTGAGTTGACCGTAGTAGCACCGTTGCCTTCACCGGAGAAGCCACCAGTGACGAACTACGTCGCCGTCCGCTCCTTTCCCCTGACTGTCTCGATGACGCGTGGGCCCCTCCCGTCAGTCGCCGCGGCTAAGGCGGGAGCCCAGCGTGGGTTGTGCCGTTGTCTGGGCCACGCCAGCGTTGCTCGCGGGCCGCCATGACCTTTGGGCTGGCCCAGTAGGTGTGTAGGTTTTTCCATTTTTGTTTTGTTTAACTGTTTTTCATAGTTTTGGGTATAGATTCAAAAATGTGTAACTCAAGTTTGGTAGATCCAAATGTTATGGTTCCAATTTTGTTAAGTTCCTGGTCATGTCTAGTATTTAATAAAAATATTATATGAGCACATGTTTTAGAAATTCTGGATGAATTAAATAGGACTTTGAAATGTGTTTTTGGATACATGCAAACTTGTTTGAATTTTATCTTGAGTTTTTGGTCCAAAACTGATGAAATTTTGTGGGTAATCTATTATTGCTTAGTAGAATCTCTGGTTAAAATTTCAGAGCTAGTGCATGTATAGTTTTTGAGTTATAGAATTTCCTATTATCAATGGATGGATCTTGTGTGAATTTTCATAATTTTTCTATAGATCCAGTATAGGTAAAATTTGGTGAGTAAGGTTCTTATGCTAGAATGATGCTAGGAAAAATGAGAAATCTATTGCTTGACACTTTTCATTAGGGTTTCCTAATTATGCTAAAAATAGGCATGCCACCTGTTATTTTGGATACAGCAAGTTCTGCTTGCTCAATGGCTTTGAAATTTTTATGGTAGTCTATTTGAAGCATGAGATAGCTACTGTAATTTCTGTAGATTTTTATGAACAGTTTTACTATATGTTGCTTTAATCACCTAATTAACTAAATAAATTAGAAAAGGATATTAAATGATTTATTTAGAAGTTGGCATTATACTTTCTAGTGTTCCTCTGGTATGTGTAACAAGTTGGTAAACTTGGTTTGGTCAAATTAGGCTTTTGCATCATCATTAAATAATTAAGTTAGTAACCCTGTCATTGCGGGACAGATTCTAGGTTTACTGGAATTCGATTTGGTTAACTTAAGAATCATGCTTTGATATTTACAAATGATTTGTAGAGAATTTCATAAGCTTTCCAGAATGTCCTCTTGCAAGTCATTTGGATTTGTAGAACTCTTGTTGTGATTGAATTAAGGAACTACCCATTTGCATATGAAGCTTTAACTGTTGTTTTAAGTATGCCTTTACTATTTCTAAGTTTGTGGTAATGTTCCTAGGTGTTAGGCCTTTAACTGAATATGAGCATCTTTATCTTAGGTTATGCAAGTTAGGTAAGTTGATCTTGTTCTTCAAGTTAAGTTAGATACCTGTTTTAAAGTGATTTGAATAGAGCTATTCTTAATCGGTAAACGAGTGTTCAGTAATGTTTTCGTTAAACACTTACTGTGATTCATTCATCATGAGCATCATGTCATTCCTTATGCATCCACGATATTTATCTCGTGCATCGGCATGCAATAAGTGTACCGGAAGGAGTGACCCTACTGGAATTCAAGGAACCGAGCGAGCAGCAGTAGCCGACACCGGAGGTTCAGGAGGTGCAGCCTTCAGAAGAAGTTCCAGACGAGGTCGCCGTTGAGTGCCTGGATCACCGTCCGTGCAACTTTGTGAAAGGCAAGCCCCGAAGCATATTAAGCCTCCTAATTTCCGAAATGCAGTTATAGTATTATTGTTACATATATATATTGTTGCATTAAGTTTAGGTGTTGGATGCAAACACTTGCTGCATTGGTTATCCAATCCTTGTCTAGATATTGATACTCTGAATCCTATGTAGCTTAGGCTCGTGTAGTGCTTAGCCCTGCTCAAACCCGGTAGAAGTCGGGTGATTTCCTATCACCTGCGAGATATAGAAATCTACATGTGGCACGGTTGGCTATATTTGCTATCGTGGAAAAGAACCAGTCTTAATTGAAATGAAGACCGGACGGAGGCTTGCCGGTTTGCAGTGACTCCGCCTGCGTGTCGATTAAGGACGGAATCTTGGAGCCTTTCCTGTTCATGTTGAACGATGCCTCTCTCTTAGTTGGCCGGGTCTCGAGACCGACCCACGGGTTTAGTAGCTCACGTCGGCCGAGTCGATAAGTATGAAGTGCGCCTCGGAAGGGAGCCATAGGCGTGAGTCCAAGGCGAGGTGATTTAAAAGTCCCGATCGTCCCGCGTAAGGGTAATCCCCGAGAGTCTTTGGCGCCGATCGAACCCGCGAATTTGGTTCCCGAAGTTGTTCTAAAGGTGACCCACGGCTACCCTTGCAAAGTATGTCGGGTGAGAGTTAGGAATACCCCTCAACCGAGTTGTAATTCGATTCGAGTCGCCGCCTCTCCCTAAGTTAGTGAGAACTTGACGGGCTTATCTCCAATGTAGATGCACTAAATAACATAATGGTTCAGAAAGGATGATAAGAAGATGACAGCCTTATTATACCTGCTATGGTTAATATTGTTTGCTCCTAATAAGTGAGTGCTGTAGTACAGGTGCTAATCTAGTGGACAGGTAAATAATGATAAGCTTGATGCTAAGTTTAAATTGGTTACTATAATCATTAGCTCTTTTATGCCACTGTGTCAAGCTAGCCCACCTGAAAAGCCTTGCATGACCCTTGGTGTCTTTTATTTCTAGTTTTTGACGGGTAAGTCTAGCTGAGTACCTTCTCGTACTCAGGGTTTATCTCCCACCTATTGTAGGTGACGAGTTCTACTTTGGTTGCTGCAAGTATTGCCTTCTCCCAGCTGGGGATGAAGACTAGGCCATTGGGCGCGGTCTCTACTAGTTCTCATACCTGATAATGCTTTTGTGGGACATGACTCAGACTTGGCAATGTAATTGAAACTATGAAGTTATGTACTAAACTATGTTGCTTCCGCAAATTTGAACCTGGTTTGTAATATTTTATTTGAACTCTGATGGATGTAATCCGAATGCTACTTATGAAATGTTGTAACGGATGATGTGTTGTGTTGAATCACTATGATCTTGGTTTGTATGTCAAGAGTTGGTTGAAATCCTTCATGATTTTCAGACTACCGGGATTATGGGAGCTTATGTATAGGAATTTGATCGCTTCGGTGATTGTTTTTGT
Source organism: Miscanthus lutarioriparius (assembly GCA_904845875.1). Lineage (NCBI taxonomy): Eukaryota > Viridiplantae > Streptophyta > Magnoliopsida > Poales > Poaceae > Miscanthus > Miscanthus lutarioriparius. The sequence continues at coordinate 51,782,253 of CAJGYO010000018.1, read as the reverse complement.
ACTTATGTTCTTATGATTTGGTCGGTTCTGTTACAGCTAGTATCAGAGCAAGATTCGACACTAAACATGTCATTTGTGTATTTAAAACAAAAGTATTTGTGAAAATCCTAAATTAAATACTAAGTATTGACAGTGGTCATATCCCTTATGCCCAAATAAGGACTCTTAGGTGGCTTATTAAGTACTAACTTGGGGGTTCCTGCTTGTTTCTGTTTCGTCGTCCATACGGCGTGCTATTGTATGGATGCCATCCGCTTGGGTGGTAATGTTTGGATCAAATACCTCTACGCTCTGGTAAGTGGGAGTTGTGAGAGCATGACCGTCCAACCATCGGTCTAGGGGAGAGTAGTTGTGGTTGCTCGCATACTTACATGTTCAATCATGTATCTATGAGAGTACTTAAATGTGGGTATCTCTGACGGGTAGCTGTGATACTAGAGTATATGCATAGGGGGATGTATGTATGAAAGTATTTAGTTTACATGCCTTTTTGGGAAATTACTGGGCTGAAATGAAATTTTCTGCAGGTACACTAACAACATATTGTTGTAGATCGACTAGTTACCGTATACGAGAGAACGTATGTATGCCACCGTATATTCGCTAGCCTTTAAATTTTTCTAGGTTTGTGAGGACGTACGGATCGTGCATGCATCATGTTCAAGCATACATGGCATTTCTTGCATTACTCCCTCCTTTAAAATATGATTGTCTCGACTAATTAAATTTCGTATCCCTTAAATGATTCTTCCCTTACGTTGTAACTTTTTGCTACAGATGGCACGCATGAAACTCACTGCTCACAAGTCCGCTGGAGGTAGGGCGCCTCGTCACCGTTTAGCTCCTCGTGAGCCCCGTCCTGAGCCTACTGAGGCGGAAAGGCTGAGGACAGAGCTAGCTTGGGTGACTGCTGAGAGGAATGTGGCTCAGCACCGCTTGGAGCAAGTAACACAGGAAAGGGACCAAGAGACCCTTGAGGTTCAGAGGTTGACAGTTGCTCACCGCAACTGTGAACGCATGTTGATTCACATGATGAACCAAAGGAATGAAGCCTGGCACGAAGAGAATGTGTTGAGAGCACGACAGGTGGAGCTAGAGCAGCAAGTGGCAATTGCTGAAGAGTACAATGACCATCTCCATGAGGAGGTTCACCTGTTACACAATCAACTTCACCCTCTCCTGCCACCTAATGATGAGGATGAGATGGGCTCTGGTGTCATCATGGCTGAAGGTCATGATGACATGGAGGTCAATGGACCTGAGGACATTCCACCTGATGAGGAGGAAGATGAGGAGTTAGAGCCTACTAGTGATGAAGATGGAGGAGAGATCTTCGACACTGACTCCGAGGACGATGCGTAGTTTAGCTTACTACTTAGCTAATGCGCAAGAGCTAGTCTTTTTGTTGATCCTCATGCATGAACGAGTAGCTTTGTAATAAGTTAATCGTTGGGATGTAATATCGAACCATAAGTTATCTTTGGATGTAAGTTTGGAACCACTATGGCTTGGATGTAACCTATCGAATGTATTATGCTCCATGTATGTGAGCTTTTGATGAATTTCGTCTTTGCGGTCTATAGATCTCGCTGTTGGTTAAGTTCATCGCATTTATGTGTCAATCGATGCGCTTGATGAGTTGTGTGGTTATGATGAATGATTGTGCCTCTGTTGATTATATAAATGCATTCCCTCCAATGGACTCAATTTGGCATAATTATATGATTCATCTACAAAAATTTCCACATCGTCAGTGCTCATTGGATATACATTTTGCAGATGGCTCATAACCTTCGTTGCGGTTGTGGCATGGGAAATGAGGAACAACCACCTCCGCCACCGCCCACCCCAGCTGAGCTAATGCAGACAGTTGTGGAAAGTCAGCGCATGCTAGCTAAGGCTATGCGCCAGATGGCTAACCGTGAGGATCGGCATGTCCGCCAGGGACCCGAGCCGAACCAGTATAGCAGCTTTAAGGACTTCATGGACACAAAGCCTCCTATCTTTCGTGAGGTAGAAGAACCATTACAAGCTGATGAATGGTTAAGCATGGTAGAGCAAAGGTTTGGATTGCTCTGTTTGACTGAGGGTATGAAGGCCACATATGCAGGACACCAGCTCCAAGGCCCTGCAGGCATCTGGTGGAGCCATCACAGGACCACCTTCCCTGCTAACGTTGAGATAGTTTGGAACTAGTTCTAGACAGCTTTCTGGGGACACTTTATCCCTCCTGGTCTCATGGCCATTAAGTATACCGAGTTTATGAAGCTAACCCAAGGCAACAAGAGTCTTAATGAATACCTCCAGGCATTCAACAACCTAGCGAGGTATGCTCCTGAGTTCGTTGATACTGATGCCAAAAAGATAGCTAGTTTCAAGAGGGGACTTTCCCCAAAACTGATGAAGTCTATGGGCAACTGTAAATGTGTCACCTTCAATGAGTTTATCAGTGACACCCTGACTCAAGGGAATAATGATAAGGTATATGCGGCTTCCAAGAATCGCAAAAGAAACTTTGAGGCAGGTGCTTCTTAGTCTAAGGCACCAATGGTATCCAAGACCTAGTACTGTCCACCCAATGCTAATGTCCGGTACCGCCCACCTCAGAAGAAGAATCAAGCTAAAACTGGTTTTCGCAAGGGGTACACAATTTCCTTGCCAAAGAATACCTCTAGGCAGGGCAGCTCCAATGTCCCACCAGCTAACAGGCCATGTTGGAACTGTAACTAGCCTGGTCATTGGGCAAATAAGTGTCCCTATCCTTCCAAGCAGAATGCTCAAGGAAACGTCCGTCAGGGGTGTGTTCACTACACTACTGTGGAGGAAATTCCTGCTGGTGAAGTGGTCACCGCTGGTAAGTTTCTTGTTAATGATCACCCTGTAGTTGTGCTCTTTGATTCGGGTGCTTCACATTCCTTTGTGAGTTCTACTTTTGCATCTAAGCATATGATGAATGTGATTACAATTGTCAAGGGTGGTTATTGTATTAGTGCTGCTGGGAATAATATCATGACTAACCAAGTAGTAAAAGATGTAAAGCTTGAGATTGGGGATCGAGAGTTCCTTGCGGATCTTGTAGTTCTACCAGGGGTAGGAATTGATATAATCCTAGGAATGAAGTGGATGAGTGGGAATGGAGTGTTGATCGATACGTCAACCCGTGTGGTAATGTTGAGGGATCCTGTGGATAAGAAGGGTTTTCTAGTGCAGTTACCTCGTGATATCTCTATTCACAATACAGCCAATGCTACCCTAGCCAAAGCCATTGAGGATCTACCAGTTGTCTATGAGTTTCCAGATGTCTTCCCTGATGACTTGCCTGGATTACCTCCGGACTGTGATGTAGAATTCAAGATAGAACTCATTCCAGGTACGGCTCTTATTTCTCGAAGGGCCTATAGAATGCCGCCCAATGAGTTGGCTGAGCTGAAGAGTCAGTTGAATGAGCTATTGAAGAAAGGTTTGATTCGGCCTAGTTCTTCTCCTTGGGGTAGTCCGGCTATATTTGTGAAGAAGAAGGACGAGTCTCTACACATGTACATGGATTATCACCCCCTTAATGCTGTTACCATCAAGAACAAATACCCTCTTCCTCGCATCCATATTCTATTTGATCAGCTCTCCAAAGCTAAGGTATTCTCCAAGATCGATTTGAGATCTGGTTACCATCAGATCAAAATTCGTCCTGAAGATATACCTAAGATAGCTTTCTCTACTCGTTATGGCTTGTTCGAGTACCTTGTCATGTCCTTTTGGTTGACAAATGCTCCGGCACACTTTATGTACCTGATGAATTCAGTATTCATGCCGGAATTGGACAAGTTCATCGTCGTGTTCATTGATGATATCCTTGTATACTCTCAGAATGAAGAAGAGCATGCTGAACATCTGAGAATTGTCTTAACTCGGTTGCGTGCCAACCAGCTTTATGCTAAGTTCAGCAAGTGTGAATTCTAGTTGAACAAGATACCTTTTCTAGGTCATGTGTTATCTGGTGATGGAATTTCGGTTGACCCTACTAAGGTGCAAGAAGTCCTTGAGTGGAAGGCACCTACTACGGTCACAGAAGTCCAAAGTTTCCTGGGATTGGCTGGCTATTATCGTCGCTTTATCCCGGATTTCTCTAAAATCACCAAGCCCATGACTCGACTACTTCAAAAAGATGAGAAGTTTGTTTGGACTCTGAAGTGTGAAGAGGCTTTCCACACTTTGCGGACCTTACTAACCTCTGTCCCTGTATTGGCACAACCTGACATTGAGAAGCCTTTTGATGTTTACTATGATGCATGTGGCACCGGTTTGGGGTGTGTTCTTATGCAGGAAGGCCGGGTAATTGCTTATGCTTCACGCCAGCTTCGAAAACATGAAGTCAACTATCCTACCCATGACTTAGAGCTAGCCACAGTTGTTCATGCCCTGAAGATTTGGAGACATTACTTGCTGGGTAATGTGTGCAACATCTATGCTGACCATAAAAGCCTCAAGTACATCTTTACTCAACCCGAGTTGAACATGCGTCAACGACAATGGTTAGAATTGATTAAAGACTACAAGCTTCAAGTGCACTACCATCCTGGTAAGGCAAATGTGGTTGCAATTCCTTAGTTAGTGAAGACTTTCATCTGGCACACCTCCTTCATCCTGTAGTACTCCATAATATCACTGTGGATTGCTCTCTTAGAAGTCGAATTATCGAACTCCAGAAGACTGATGTGGGTGTGTTTCACATCAAGCGGAAGATGAAAGAGAAAGAAACCAAGCACTTTAGGGTCGATGACAAGGGAATTCTCTGGTTTAATGATAGGCTTGTGGTACCCAAAGACAAAGAACTTAGAAATCAAATTATGGTTGAAGCCCATTCTTCTAAATTGTCCATCCATCCTGGTAGCAGTAAAATGTATCAAGATCTCAAGCTATATTATTGGTGGACCAAGATGAAGAAAGAAATTGCAGCTTACGTGGCAAAGTGTGATAACTGTTGTAGAGTCAAGGCTATTCACATGAGGCCCGGATTATTGCAGCCACTCTCTATTCCTGGCTGGAAGTGGGAAGAAATTAGTATGGATTTTATTGTTGGATTACCCACTACAAAAGGGGTTGTGATTCCATCTGGGTTATCGTAGATCGTCTAACTAAATCCGCTTACTTTATTCCGGTCAAGTCTACCTATCACCCTCACAATTATGCTGAGATTTACTTTCAACAAGTGGTACGTCTCCATGGTGTGCCCAAATCCATTGTCTCTGATAGAGGACCGCAATTCACAGCTCGCTTTTGGGAGTGCCTACATCAGAATCTTGGCACTCATCTAATCCGCAGTTCTGCCTATCATCCGCAAACATCAGGACAGACTGAGCGTGTTAATCAAATTCTTGAAGACATGCTTAGAGCTTGTCTTATCTCTTGCAAAGGCTCTTGGGAGGACTGGTTACCTCTCGCTGAATTCTCTTATAACAACAGCTATCAAGAGAGTATTAAAATGGCTCCTTTTGAAGCTCTTTATGGCCGCAAGTGTAGAACTCCTTTGAACTGGGTGGAACCCGGAGAAAGAAGATTCTATGGTATTGATTTTGTAAAAGAAGCCGAAGAGCAAGTCCGAACTATACAGAAGAATATGACTGCCGCACAGGCTAGACAAAAGAGCTACGCTGATAAGAGAAGAAAACCTATTGAGTTTGAAGTAGGTGATCATGTTTATCTAAAGGTATCCCCTATGAAAGGAGTCAAGCATTTTGGAATTAAAAGGAAGCTTGAGCCTCGATATGTTGGACCTTACCGTATTATCGAGAAAAGTGGAAGAGTAGCCTATAAACTCGATCTACCGCATGAGATGGGAGCTATATTCCCGGTATTCCATGTGTCTCAGCTGAAGAAGTGTCTTCGTATTCCCGAGGAAAGAATAGCAACAAGGAAAGTCAACTTGAAATCCGATCTTTCTTATGAGGAGAAGCCCATGCAAGTTCTGGATACTCAAGAAAGAGTGACTCGTACCTGAGTAGTTAAGTTATACAAGGTAGTTTGGAGTAATCATAGTGAACGGGATGCAACCTGGGAACGAGAAGATTATTTAAAGGAAAATCATCCAACTTTCTATACTAAATGGTACGCTTTCCAAATCTCGGGACAAGATTTTTCTAAGGGGGGAGGGCTGTAACACCCTAGGTGTTTGGCTTCCACTAATTGCATTTCATTTCATAAACATGTGCATCATCTATCTCATCATGCCTTTGTTACTGAAACATGCATATGCAACATTTTCCAATTGTGTATGTTTCTTACTTGAGTGTTGTGAATAGTAATGGTGTAACATGTGAATGCAACCTGAGTTTCTTATACCATGAAACATGGCAACATGGTAGAAATGTGACACATATAAAATAACCACAAGGTCATGAAACATGTGAAACATGGAATTGAAACATATGAATGAATTGCTTGTTTTAATTTCTTTATCACATGTGATCTTTAGAAGTGGTATAACAATTTTGTAAAGTGGTTGATCATGGTCTATTACACCTTAACTACACTTAGGTTACTTGTTGGGACATTGTTCATGTAGATCAAAATGACCAAAATGCCCTCAAGTGAAGGTTTGACTAGAATTGACCCTTGGAGTGTCACTGTTTGACTGATTCAAAAGTCCCACTTAGAGACTTTGCATGGCTGTGCACTCTTTACCAAAGTTGTAGCTAATTTGTCAAGGAACAAAAGTTGTTTTATGGACAACTCATGAAAATGTGTGGAACATGGTCAAACATGGCCTGCAAATCAGTATTTCATGCTGATTTCACACTTAGAAAATATTCTAAGTCGTAGTTACATTTTCAGTTGCATCAAGCTCACTTTGGCTTTATGTAACTGCTGATCCATGGCGAATTAGGGAATGGTCCTTGAAGATAAATTGTAGATGGATCGTAGACCTACATTTTTCTTATACACCATTTTTGTAAAGGTGCAGTAGATTAGCCGTGTTGACACGTTGAAATAACGTTGTCAGTCAGTTTTCTTCGTCTGAATGGATGCTACAGTGACTGACCAATTTCAGAAAATGCCCGACGCATGTGTGCCGTGCGTCGCCAGTCGCCTGAGCATGCTGCCACACGCCACGTGCCTCCTGGCGCTGCTGGCCGTGACAAGAGCACCCCGCGCGCCTGCCCGACGCACTCGCCGCGCCATTTGCTTTTCCTTTCTCCTTCCCCGCGCGCTGCGCCAAGCCACTGCAGTCGTCCGCCATTACCGACCACGCGTCGCCGTCATCGTGCGTGCTCGCCACCGCAAGAACGGGTTGCCCAGTCCGTAAGTAGCCTCGTCGTGGTCTCCTCTACCTTCTCCACCCCACCGTCGATCTGATTGCGCCGTGGTAAGGGAAAAATCGCAGCTTCGTCCCACCGCCACCATGGCTGTTCTCGCCGGCGTTGTTGCTCCACGTGAACAACCACCACCGTGACCCTCCCATCCCCTCCTCTGCCTCGCTCTAGATCCTAGGTGCACTGCTGAAGCTCGTAGAGCCTCACGTTCGAGACGTAGCGCCGTAGCCTTCGCCGGAGCCGGACATGCCGCGGCCGTGCTCCGCCGTGCTCGTCGCCAACCCTATAGCCGCGGCCATAGAAGCGATTGAGGGCACCAATAGATGCGCACGAGTGAGTTGACCGTAGTAGCACCGTTGCCTTCGCCGGAGAAGCCACCGGCGACGAACTACGCCGCCGTCCGCTCCTTTCCCCAGACTGTCTCGCTGACGCGCGGGCCCCTCCCGTCAGTCGCCGCGGCTGAGGCAGGAGCCCAGCGTGGGTCGTGCCGTTGTCTGGGCCGCGCCAGCGTTGCTCGCGGGCCGCCGTGACCTTTGGGCTGGCCCAGTAGCTATGTAGGTTTTTCCATTTTTGTTTTGTTTAATTGTTTTTCATAGTTTTGGGTATAGATTCAAAAATGTGTAACTCAAGTTTGGTAGATCCAAATGTTATGGTTCCAATTTTGTTAAGTTTCTGGTCATGTCTAGTATTTAATAAAAATATTATATGAGCACATGTTTTAGAAATTCTGGATGAATTAAATAGGACTTTGAAATTTGTTTTTGGATACATGCAAACTTGTTTGAATTTTATCTTGAGTTTCTGTGGTCCAAAAATGATGAAATTTTGTGGGTAATCTATTATTGCTTAGTAGAATCTCTGGTTAAAATTTCAGAGCTAGTGCATGTATAGTTTTTGAGTTATAGAATTTCCTATTATCAATGGATGGATCTTGTGTGAATTTTCATAATTTTTCTATAGATCCAGTATAGGTAAAATTTGGTGAGTAAGGTTCTTATGCTAGAATGATGCTAGGAAAAATGAGAAATCTATTGCTTGACACTTTTCATTAGGGTTTCCTAATTATGCTAAAAATAGGCATGCCACCTGTTATTTTGGATACAGCAAGTTCTGCTTGCTCAATGGCTTTGAAATTTTTATGGTAGTCTATGTGAAGCATGAGATAGCTACTGTAATTTCTGTAGATTTTTATGAATAGTTTTACTATATGTTGCTTTAATCACCTAATTAACTAAATAAATTAGAAAAGGATATTAAATGATTTATTTAGAAGTTGGCATTATACTTTCTAGTGTTCCTCTGGTATGTGTAACAAGTTGGTAAACTTGGTTTGGTCAAATTAGGCTTTTGCATCATCATTAAATAATTAAGTTAGTAACCCTGTCATTACGGGACAGATTCTAGGTTTACTGGAATTCGATTTGGTTAACTTAAGAATCATGCTTTGATATTTACAAATGATTTGTAGAGAATTTCATAAGCTTTCCAGAATGTCCTCTTGCAAGTCATTTGGATTTGTAGAACTCTTGTTGTGATTGAATTAAGGAACTACCCGTTTGCATATGAAGCTTTAACTGTTGTTTTAAGTATGCCTTTACTATTTCTAAGTTTGTGGTAATGTTCCTAGGTGTTAGGCCTTTAACTGAATATGAGCATCTTTATCTTAGGTTATGCAAGTTAGGTAAGTTGATCTTGTTCTTCAAGTTAAGTTAGATACCTGTTTTAAAGTGATTTGAATAGAGCTATTCTTAATTGGTAAACGAGTGTTCAGTAATGTTTTCGTTAAACACTTACTGTGATTCATTCATCATGAGCATCATGTCATTCCTTATGCATCCACGATATTTATCTCGTGCATCGGCATGCAATAAGTGTACCGGAAGGAGTGACCCTGCTGGAATTCAAGGAACCGAGCGGGCAGCAGTAGCCGACACCGGAGGTTCAGGAGGTGCAGCCTTCAGAAGAAGTGCCAGACGAGGTCGCCGTTGAGTGCCTGGATCACCGTCCGTGCAACTTTGTGAAAGGCAAGCCCCGAAGCATATTAAGCCTCCTAATTTCTGAAATGCAGTTATAGTATTATTGTTACATATATATATTGTTGCATTAAATTTAGGTGTTGGATGCAAACACTTGCTGCATTGGTTATCCAATCCTTGTCTAGATATTGATACTCTGAATCCTATGTAGCTCAGGCTCGTGTAGTGCTTAGCCCTGCTCAAACCCGGTAGAAGTCGGGTGATTTCCTATCACCTGCGAGATATAGAAATCTACATGTGGCACGGTTGGCTATATTTGCTATCGTGGAAAAGAACCAGTCTTAATTGAAATGAAGACCGGACGGAGGCTTGCCGGTTTGCAGTGACTCCGTCTGTGTCGATTAAGGACTAAATCTTGGAGCCTTTCCTGTTCATGTTGAACGCATGCCTCTCTCTTAGTTGGCCGGGTCTGGAGACCGACCACGAAGCCGAGTAGCTCACGTCAGGCCAGGAGTCGATAAGTATGAAGTGCGCCTCGGAAGGGAGCCATAGGCGTGAGTCCAAGGGCAGGTGATTTAAAAGTCCTGATCGTCCTGGCAGAAGGGTAATCCCTGAGAGTGCTGGCGCTGATCGAACCCGCGAATTTGGTTCCTGAGTTGTTCTAAAGGTGACCCACGGCTATCCTTGCAAAGTATGTCAGGGTGAGAGTTAGGAATACCCCCTCAGCTGAGTTGTAATTCGATTCGAGTCGCCGTCTCTCCCGGTTAGTGAGAACTTGACGGGCTTATCTCCAATGTAGATGCACTAAATAACATAATGGTTCAGAAAGGATGATAAGATGATGACAGCCTTATTATACCTGCTATGGTTAATATTGTTTGCTCCTAATAAGTGAGTGCTGTAGTACAGGTGCTAATCTAGTGGACAGGTAATTAATGATAAGCTTGATGCTAAGTTTAAATTGGTTACTATAATCATAAGCTCTTTTATGCCACTGTGTCAAGCTAGCCCACCTGAAAAGCCTTGCATGACCCTTGGTGTCTTTTATTTCTGGTTTTTGACGGGTAAGTCTAGCTGAGTACCTTCTCGTACTCAGGGTTTATCTCCCACCTGTTGCAGGTGACCAGTTCTACTTTGGTTGCTGCAAGTATTGCCTTCTCCCAGCTGGGGATGAAGACTAGGCCGTTAGGCGCGGTCTCTACTAGTTCTCGTACCTGATAATGCTTTTGTGGGACATGACTCAGACTTGGCAATGTAATTGAAACTATGAAGTTATGTACTAAACTATGTTGCTTCCGCAAATTTGAACCTGGTTTGTAATATTTTATTTGAACTCTGATGGATGTAATCCGAATGCTACTTATGAAATGTTGTAACGGATGATGTGTTGTATTGAATCACTACGATCTTGGTTTGTATGTCAAGAGTTGGTTGAAATCCTTCGTGATTTCCGGACTACCGGGATTATGGGAGCTTAAGTACAGGAATTTGATCGCTTCAGTGATTGTTTTTGTACTTACTTTCTTATGATTTGGTCGGTTCTGTTACAAAATCTATTGGATTACTTCAGCCATTGCTATCCCAGGTTGGAAATGGGAAGAAATCAGTATGGACTTTATCACAGGCCTTCCAATGACACCACAAGGTCATGATTCAATATGGGTCATTGTAGATCGTCTCACCAAGTAAGCACATTTTGTACCAGTTCACACAACATATCACGTGGGGAAATACACCGAGATGTACGTTTCTCAAATTGTGAGACTGCATGGAGTACCTAGGACTATAATCTCAGATCGAGGACCACAGTTCATAGCTTGTTTCTGGGAGCACTTGCACCAGGCTTTGGGAACCAAGCTAATTAGAAGTTCGGCATATCATCCACAAACTTCAGGACAGACAGAACGAGTGAACCAAATCCTAGAAGATTTGCTTAGAGCTTGTGTTATATCTTCAAAAGGTTCATGGGAGAAATGGTTACCTTTAGCTGAGTTCTCCTGTAACAACAGTTATCAAGCGAGTATCAAAATGGCTCCATTTGAAGCCTTGTATGGCCAAAAATGTAGAACTCCGTTGAATTGGATTGACCCCAGTGAAAGGAGATACTTTGGTATTGACTTTGTCAATGAAGCTGAAGAGGACGTACGTGTGATCCAACAGCATATGAAGACAGCTCAATCGAGACAAAAGAGTTATGTTGATAGAAGAAGGAGACCACTGACTTTTGAAGTAGGTGACTATGTATACTTGAAAGTATCACCCATGAAAGGGGTGAAGAGATTTGGGATGAAAAAGAAGCTTTCACCTAGATATGTGGGGCCATATAAGATTTTGGAACGAAAAGGGAATGTTGCTTATAAGTTACAACTTCCACCTGAGATGAGTGCAATATTCGATGTTTTCCATGTTTCTCAGTTGAAGAAATGTCTTCGAGTACCTGAAGAAGCTATTGCACCCACCAACGTGCAGCTTCAATCGGATTTGACCTATGAGGAAAAGCCAATTCGAGTATTAGAAGAGATGGAAAGACTAACACGGAGTAAGATTATTAAGTTCTATAAAGTGGTGTGGAACAATCACAGTGAACAAGATGCTACGTGGGAACGAGAGGATTATTTACGTGAAGTTTATCCCGCTTTTTTCTAAGAATGGTAGGTCTTACAAATCTCGGGACGAGATTTTTATAAGGGGGAGGGGCTGTAACACCCTAGGTGTTAGCCTTGCACAATTTGACTTGCATAGCATGAGCATGAGCATCAAGCATTCATATATAAGCATTTACAACTAAAACATGAGGTTGAAACATATGAAACATTGCTTGTTATTTCATGTTTCTTGGAATATATGCATATGATCATGAGTGAATACATGTAAATGATTGTGTGACCTTGCAAATAGCTTAAACAGGTTTAGAGTATCATTATGAACAACTTTGGTATTCATGGCTAGGGCTAAATAGATCACTAAGTCATAGTTCTTGTTCAAGTCATCATTTGAATGTAGCCTGTTTGACCAAGTTTGAACTATGTGCTAGAGACTATGCATGTATGTGATCACTAAAGCAAAGTTGTAGTATTTGAGTAGAGCAACAACTTTTATGTTTGGGTCTTGAGCTAATTATGGGCATAGCTTAGTGTTTTTGAGCTCACAAACATCAATTGTTCACTGATTTCCAGCACTTAGAATTTTTTTGAAGTCCAGAACCGGTTTACAGTGTTATGGCTCGACATTGGTGACGATGTTACTCTCTATCCATTACGAATTAGACTTTGATCTCTAAAGGAGTATTGTAGCCGATATATAGGTCTACGATTTTGGTTTAAGGAGTTTTCGCTGATATGCCTTGGACTAGGAGTTTGAACATTGTCATTTGGCGCTGTCAGTTGGACTGTCGAGCGCTGATGAACCGAACGAAGCCGTTTCAGTGGCCGACACCGGCAGTCTTCGCGCGCCGCGTGGTGGCCAGCGGATGCCGTGCGTCGTCAGCGCCCCGCCGCGTGTGGCCAAGGCAGGACAGCGCGCGCCTTAACACCGCCAGCAACCGCCCGCACTGAGCCACGCCCTCATTTCCAAATTTATGCTCCTCCTTCGCCTGTGCGCGCAACCGCAGCAGCAGCGCAGCTCTCCGCCATTACAGCCGAGCACCTCGCCATCGCCCAGCTCGCTCGCCACCACGTCAGTACCGCCTCCAGCTAGCCCGAAGCTCCAACGTAGCCTCCTTTAGCTCTTCCACCTCGCCGTTGAGCCGGCGAACCAAGGTAGTGGCCGCATTTTTGTTTCCATCGCTGTCCGGTCCTCATCGAAGTTGGCGCTCGTCGTGGCCGACCACCACCGGAGCCCTCTCACTCCCCGTCCTACCCTCCACTAGTTTCCCCACGTGCACTAGAAGCTTCTACCGAGCTTACCCGTGCCCTACATGGCCGGACCTCGCCGGAGCGTCGTCGGACTTCCTCTACCATCCGCCATGCACGCCGCCATCGTGTTTAGCGCCAGCAATAGGCTGAGCTAGGTAGTTCATTAGGTGCGGCTCGTCATGAGGTGCACGCCGGTGCCCTCGGTTTCACCGGAGAAGTTGTCGCCGGTGAGCTAGCGCCGCTCCCGTGCCGTCGCAAGCGTCGTCCCCTGTTTTGTGTCGATGACAGGCGGGCCCTACTGACCAATGGGTCCCTGCTGTCAGCGGCTCTAAATTATAAAGCTAGTTCAAATATTCCAGATTTGAGTGTTGTTTTGTAAAATTTGTATCTCCAGTTTTGTAGATCCAAATTTGGTGGTTCAAATTTTGTTAGGATCTGGGTGAAGTGTAGTATTTAAGAAAAATATGATATTAGCAAGTGTAGTAAAGTTTCTGGAAGATTTAAAAAGAAACTTGAAATGTGTTTTTAAATGAATGTAAACTTGTTTATTTTATATCTAGAGTTCCTATGCTCCAAAAATTATGAAATTTTTGTGGTAATCTATTATTGACATGTATGAGCTCTGGTAAAAATGTGAGGATCAGTTCATGTATAGATTTGTAGTTATAGATTTTCCTTTTATAATTAGGGGATCCTTGTATGAATTTTTATAAATTGTTTATGAGTCCAATATTCATGAAATTTGTTGGAGGTTATCCTAGTACTATAGGGATGCTAAGAAAAATATAAAATCTGTTGCTTGACACTTTTCACTACGGTTTTCTATTTATGCTATTTTAAGCCTTTCTGCCTTGTCATTTTTGCATAGAATGTTTTACTTGATAAAATGGCATAAAACTTTTACAGTAGTCTTTTGGTAGCATTATAAAGGCACTATAAATTTTTGACAATTTATGAAGTACATCTATATATGTTGGTTATTTAACCTAAGTATCTAAATAAAATAATAAAGGCATTTAAAGAAATAGTTTGGACTTCACCATTAGGTTTTCTTGAGTGTATTTGGTATGTTTAAACTGTTGGTAGACTTTGTGTTGTCAAACTTTAAATAATTACATGAAGTAGAAATATTGTTACTTTATAATGTGATTTGGAATAATTTTCGGACAGATTCAGTAGTTTGATAAGTTGCATGATAAAAATGATGTTTGCTGTAAAAATGGTTAAAAACAAAGTTGTAGATAACTTCATCATGTCTTGTGTTAAAATTTTAGAACCATAGGTCAAACGGTTTAGGAGTTACAACTGTTTAAAGTTAGCTTTTCTGAATTTGCTTGTTCCCTAGAATTTCTGGACAACACTGATATGATTGTCTGTTTTGGCTAAGAGAAGTTGTGATTTAGCTTTTGTGAATTAAATAAGAGTGGTAGGTAATTTTATAAGCTTTCTAGAAAGTTTAGGATCACTGCATTTGGATAATTACAACTCCAGTAATGAGTAAAACAATTAGCTACTGTTTGTGAAATAGTAGATGCATTGTTGAAATAATTAATTACATAATCAAGAAGAGATATGCACCTACTCAGTAAACGCGATGCACCTATTGTTACTTAAACCACATGCTGTTAAGAATATTTGCAAGAATGCATTCTTCATGTATCATCATACCACACTTGTTAACATATATGCATTCGCCATATCTTTTGCCATACTTATGCATCTAGGATCGGAGGAAGAAATAACGTTGCTGGAATTCGACGAAGTAGAGGAAGGGGATCAGCAGGAGAATCCTCAAGTCGCAGCTCCCGAAGGCGAGGAGCAGAATCCTGAAGAGCTTCCAGAGTGTCCTGACCACCGCCCCGCTTCCTTTCTACGAGGCAAGCCCTAGAGCATTATAAGTCTCCTAATATTTTACAAATGATTACTTAAGTACATATGATTGATGCATTAGGTTATAAGAGTTGATTGGAACCCCTCGATGTATATGAATTCCTTTTCCAGATATTACACCTTTAACCGATATATGTCTAGGATCGAATATATGCTTAGCCATGCTTAGACCGGTAGAAGTCGGGTGATTTCCTGTCACCTGCGAGATATAGGTGGATACCAGAGCACGGTTGGCTATATTTGCTATCGTGGAACAGAACCATGGGGTAAAAGAAAATTGAGGCCAGGCGGAGTCTATGCGTAGGATGACTCATGAGATTCCGTCTGTGTCGATCAAGGACCGTACCGTTGTTGGAACTTCTGACAAGATTGAACGCATGCCTATCACTTAGCTGGCCGGATAACTCGTTCCGACCGCGAAGCCGAGTAGCTCAACTCAGGCCGGGCCCCGTTCTGTTGTGCGCTCCTTGCGGGGGGCGATCAGACTGAGCCCAAGGGCAGGCTAGGCCTGAACATCCTAGCATCTGGTGTCCTAGATTGTGCGGCGCGGTACGGATCCACGAAATGTGTACCTGAGTTGTACCAAAGGTGACCTAAGGCTGCCTTCACGCGGTATGCCTGGGTTTGTGTTAGGAATAAATTCCCAGCTGGTTGAAATCGATTCGAATCGTCGTCTCTCCTGGATAGTGAGAAACTTGGCTAGCTCCAACATCGTAGTAACTATGTTATGGAACATGATGGTTCGGATGAATATGGAATTACAATACCTGCTATGGTTACTATTGTATGCTTTTAAATGGATATACCACATGTTTGGCACAGGATAGTTGCTAATCTAGAGATGGATAGTTATAATTAATCTGATATTGGAACCATAATTGTATAACTAAGTTAATCGCTTTTATGCAAAATGTTGTCAGGCTATCCCCACTTATACAGCCTTGCATAATCCTTGGAGTCAAATTATTTCTTGTTTATGACGGGTAAGTCTAGCTGAGTACCTTCTCGTACTCAGGGTTTTATTTCCCATTGTTGCAGATGGCACTGTGTATCATGGTTATTGCAAGAGTTGCTTCTATCCCACCGCGGATGAGGAGTAAGCCTTGGCCAGGCTTGTTTAATAATCCCTATCTTTGCTTTTGTGGACTGTGATTCTACTTGGCACTGTACTAAACTATGTTGGAAACTTTACTTTCAAACTTAATTTGCTTCCGCTTTTCTCTATCAAACTGGGTTTGTAATAACTGGTTTCATACTCTGATGATGAAAATGTATTTGTGAACTTTATGTAATATGTGGCATGTATGTTGAATCATGTACGATCTTGGTTGTTGTAAATCATTTATCGAGACCCGTCGTGGTACTCGATGGACTACCAGGTTTATATGGGTTCAAGTATGACAGTGCGACCGCTTGCGGGCCGCCATTGTACTTGTACTCTTATAAATTGGTCGGTTCTGCGACACGTGGTGCCTATCCAAACTCCCTAGGGCATTGGGAGAGGAGGCGCTCAACAGGGCGATTAGGGTGCCTATGTGGGCTAGGGACCTTAGTGCGATGAGAATTGCCATTACTGATGCTGAGAAGGACGGGTGGAGGATGGTTCCCAAGACATTTCCACCATGGTCGACGCACTTGTGAAGTCGGGGAGGGAGGATGAGGTAGTTCACCTATATAGAGGCTTGGAGCATCAGAGATTGCTGCCCGAGTTTTGTGAATTTAGAATTTTAAAAAATGCTCTAGAAGATCGTCTTTCCAAGCCTAAAAGAGTTTTGCCAATTTTGAGTGCATCTTCCAAATTTTCCTCAGGCCATGTCTCTCACTTGTTCACTACTACACTCGCACCCTTTACATCTACGTCGTAACCCACATAGCAGTCCAATTTTGGCCTCATCAGTGAGCTATAGGCAGTGATAGTTGTAGCCATCACCATCACTATCACGGACCGACTGGGAAGTACACAATACCACCGCATTGGCTTATCATCCGTTCATGATAAGGTCCTTCCTACCATCGCATTGGAGCACGACTCACCTGTGTCGATATGCACTAATACCGCCGTGTTGGCTTATGATGCATCCGTGATTCGGGCATTGTTTCTGTCGCATTGGAGCACGACCCACCTGTGTTGGTATACACTAACACCACCGTGTTGGCTTATGATCCGTCCATGATCAGGTCCTTATTTCTATCGCATTGGAGCACGACCTGCCTGTGCGAGGCGAACATCATAGTCGCTTTAGTGTATGAACCGCTTGGTCATAGGGCATGGTCACCATCACGTTGCAGTATGATCCGCCCGTGATGATCCTTTAGTTGGTGTTGGTTTACTTAACGATTCATCGGTGATACGCTATTGACCCCTACCACATCAGACGAATAGCGGCAGTGATGGACGTTTGCTTCACCAACGGCGAGTGGTACGGCGGTGATGACAAAACAACCCACATCCTACGGTGACAGAACTACATCCGGTTTTCACAATGTATTTACTAATTCAGCTAGGCCTTAATAACTTTCTGAACACACACCATACATATATAATGATTACACATCATTCATCATGTCCACAATGAAGAGTACTTATAATAATAACAATGCTCAACACTAACATAATAACTGTGCCAACTGATGAATTAACACAAGCGGTACATAGATAGAATAACAAAGGTTCTGCTCCCTATAGACTTACATAACTAAAACGAGGTAGATGTGCTCTGCTCCTTTAGATTGGCACTCCTTGATCAGCTTGGTAGCAAATGCACGATGGAACCCCTCTTCTTCCTCCCATAGCCATTGCAAGAAAATCATTCAAAAGCACTGAGAATCCGAAACCTGCACAATGCAAAGCGGCAGAATTAATAATATTCAACATACCATTGGTTTAGTTACCATGCCAAAATTGGACTATACATAGACTCAAAAGAACTCCCTACCTGAACAAAGACATGTCCTAACATCAAAATATACCATATGCACCTTTACTTCTCTGCTAATGACTCCATGAACAAGGGAACAAAAGGCAGATACCTTTAGGTTGGCACTCCTTGATCAGCTTGGCAGCAAATGCATGAACCCCTCTTCTTCCTCCCATAGCCATTGTAGGAAAATCGTTCAAAAGCACTAAGACTCCAAAACCTGCACAATGCATAGCAGCAAAATTAATAATATTCAACAAACCATTGGTTTAGTTACCAAGCCAAAATTGGACTATATATAGACTCAAAACAACTCCCTACCTAAACAAAGACATGTCCTAACATCAAAATATAGCATATGCACCTTTACTACTCTGCTAATGACTCCATGAACAAGGGAATATACGGTAGATAGTGAGGTCCATTGATACATAGACTCCAGGTAGGACATGAACTTTTCTGTGGTTCATGTCATATGTGTTGATGGCAGTTAACATTCATCACTAACCGTCAATATAACTTGCATAAATGGCTAAAATGGATCACCAACATAGACTTAGGGGTTTAAACTAACAAATTCCACAAGTTTTGGTGAATCTGTTTTTCTAGCAGGATTTTATCATAAAACCGCTAAGGAGGACCTATTCGTCAAAGAAATCATGGAATTCCGCCGTGGGATCAACGTGAGATAGTTCCAGAAGACTCTAGGAGGCTCTCCACCGAAGTGGGGCTTGACCCACTAACATGTGGGCCACTCGGCCCCACCTAGAGGCCGCCGGCCCCTGTGGGCCACCTATCATCCTCTTTGTTATGTCGGTTCTCCACCACCACCTAGGATGCATCTCAGCCGTTGATTCAAGTTGGTTTGATCCCAAGGCTTAGGATTGATGCTCTAGACTATATATACCTACATGTACCCCCCCCCTTAGGGCATGCCTCATTTGATCCTAACAGCTAAGAAGCCAGAAACCCTAATTCATATGTCCACCAGGATTAGGGCTAGCAATCAAGAGAAGATTAGTTCTCGACATGATCTAGTCTTGTATTAGAGATAGAGAGAGAGTGAGAGGGAAGAGTTTTGCAAGAGTCCCAGCCTGTTGGAGCTCTCTCTATGGCTTGTACCTTGTTAGAATCAAGTTCTTTTTAAGCTTGCTTCTGAGATTTCTCTGGTAATTGACTTCTAATTCAAGTAAGCATCTTGTTCATATTATTCTTCTGGTTTGCGACTCTCTTTTGAGTACTTTAATCCTTGTAGATCTTGGGTTAAAGTAGTATTCATAGTGTAAGCGTGGTGCTTAGACTCGGTTACTCGTGGATGTACCCTATTTTATGGATCGGTGGTAGCTCATGAGGGTGACTCTTATATCCTCGTTGAATCCTCTATAGTCCACATCCCATTAGTAGGCCTAGCAGGACTTTGTTACTATAGGAAACATACTCTGTTTGTGTTTTTTCTAGTAATATCCCCATAATTGAACAATAGAAGACAAAGCTTACCGAAGTTAGAACTAGAAGACCTTAGTAGTCTCCTCTATACTCCTATTATCTAGCCTTGATTATGAAGTTGGGTTAAGTTAGATTTGGTTATCCTCACCCCCATTCCTTTGGGTTCGATATAAAACTGGGTTACCCTCGATGAAGTGCTACAACCGTATAATATCTGTGCGCTTACGGATTATTCTGTGTGCATTAATTTATAGCAACAAGCATTCCTAGCACCGTTGCTGGGGAACGGTTGCTGAGTTAACTTCGAGTCTAGCTTAATCTTGTACTATACTTTTATCCTTTTATCTTTTCTTTCCTTTTTACCATGGATCTAGAATCCACCCCTATCTACCAATATGATGCACCCACGGGCACAAGCCTATAGCCACAAGAATCTTTAAAGCCTATTCTAACACCTGGCTATGAGCTGCGCCCACGGTTAATCAACATGGTTTAGGATCAACCCTTTTCAGGCAAAGATGATGAAAACCCCTATTCTCACTTAAATGAGTTTGAGCAGACCTGTGCATGCCTATAAATTGCGGTCATGTCAGATGAAACTTTATGATGGAAGCTTTTTCCCTTCTCTTTGACGGGAAAAGCTAAACGTTGGTATAATCTCACTATTGAGAGTAGACAAGGAGATCGGGAAGCCCTGTGCTCTAGTTTTTGCTTGCAATTCTTTCCCATCTCCTGGGTAGTCAGACTTCGTTTAGAGGTTCTATCTTTTAGACAAAAATAAAAAGAATCTCTAGGCATGGCATGGGAATGTTTTAATACTCTCATTAAAACTGGCCCTAACCTTGCCATTTAAGACCCTATTCTTCTTCAACACTTTTATATGGGTCTTAATAGGAAAACCTCGAAGCATCTTAATACAGCCTCAAGAGGCTCGTTCTTATATGTCTCTGCAAATGCAGAGAGAAGCATTCTTACTAAAATCTTAGAGGATGCCCCTAAAAAAGTAGAAGAGAAGCCATTAGAGGAAGAATCCCAGATAGCTGAATCTAAATCCATAGAAAACCCATCACCAACTTTAGCTATCCCAGATCCCGAACCACCAGAAAAGGTGGAAACTCCAATTTCGGATTTCATGTTGAATTGGAGGATGAACTTTTTGTTGAATATGGAAATACCTCGAATTACCATACTATGAGAAAACCCCAGAAGTCTAGGAAATCATCATCTCATGAAGAACCTTTAGACCCTTCTGAGGAAGCTTTCCTTAAAAAGATTACGAAAGAGCTAGTATCCATTATAAGCAATGAATGGTTAGAAGAATCAGAGCTTTCCTCTAATTTGATTCGCTTAGGTTCACCTTCTATATCCATTTGTTGCCAAATTAATAAAGCTCCTTTTGATGCTCTTTACAATCCAGTTGTAGGTGTTAATATCATGTCTACATCTTTTGCTCATGATTTATTGAAACACATGCCATTAACCCTAACAACAAAGTTATTGAAAAGCCTTTTAAGACACATTCGTCCTGAGTTGGGGGATATTGTATGTCCTCCCTATCTAGGTAAAATGAACCAAGGTTCACTTAAGTTTCTATATCTTTGATATTATGCAGTTCGACTTATTGATAGGACAACCAATTGAAAGACTTATCCAAGAAGGACAAATGGGGAAGTTGAATATAAGACTTAGGAAAAACTTTAAGCTTTCTATACCCATTACTCATTCTCTAAATGCTAAGAGTGAACCAATTCCCGAGGAAGACCCAATGGAAGAGGTTAAGGTTGCATCTCTTGATGACTTGATCGAACCCAACCTTAAAGATGATGCCTAGTTCTTCATCGAAGAAGAAGACAAAAATCCTATAGACCCTGAACCTCTAGATGAATTGCTGGAACCACCTGAGCCCACCATTAAGCTTAAACCCCTGCCTTTTGGTCTTAGATATGCTTTTCTCAACAATGATCAGGATTCTCCTATGATCATAAGTGATAAACTCTCTCAGGAAGAATCCCTCCGCTTGCTAACTATCATAGAAAAGTATCGTTCTGCTTTTGGCTACTCACTCTAAGACCTTAAGGGAATTAACCCTGCTCTTTGTACCCATCACATCCCTATAGATCCTAATTCTATACCTTCTAGGGAGCCCTAGCGTAGTCTTAATAATGAGATGAGAGAGGTTGTTAAGAAAGAGATTTTGAAACTCTTAAACGCCGGGATCATCTATCCCATGCCACATAGTGAGTGGGTAAGCCCTGTTCAAGTTGTGCCTAAAAAGGGAGGCATGACTGTAGTTAAAAATAAAAAGAATGAATTAATCCCCCAAAGAACCATCAATGGATGGCGGATGTGTATAGATTACCGAAAACTTAATAAGGCAACAACAAGGATCACTTTTCGTTGCCCTTCATTGATGAAATGTTAGAGCGACTAGCGAACCACTCTTTTTTCTGTTTGCTTGATGGGTATTCAGGTTACCACTAGATACCGATTCATCTAGATGACCAAAGCAAAACCACCTTTACATGTCCATATGGAACTTATGGTTGTCGTAGAATGTCTTTTGGATTATGTAATGCTCCAGCTTCTTTTCAAAGATGCATGATGTCTATATTTTCTGATATGATTGAAGAAATCATGAATGTTTTCATGGATGACTTTTCTGTTTATGGAAAAACTTTTGATGATTGTCTCGAAAATTTAGACAAGGTTTTGGAAAGATGTGAAGAAAAGCACTTAGTCCTTAATTGGGAAAAATGTCATTTCATGGTTAGAGAAGGCATAGTGCTTGGACACTTGGTGTCCGAACGAGGGATTGAGGTAGACAGAGCTAAAATTAAAGTAATTGAACAATTACCTCCTCCCGTAAATATTAGAGGGATATGTAGTTTTCTTGGTCATGCTGGTTTTTACCGCCGCTTTATAAAAGATTTTTCAGATATTGCTAGACCACTTACAAATCTTTTGGCTAAGGATGTTCCCTTTGAATTTGATGATGCGTGCTTGAAATCTTTTAACATTCTTAAGAAAGTACTTATCTCTACACCAATCATTCAACCCTCTGATTGGTCACTACCTTTTGAAATTATGTATGATGCTAGTGATTATGCTATGGGGGTAGTTTTGGGACAAACTAAAAATAAAAAGCATGATGCAATTGCTTATGCTAGCAAAACTTTGACAGGACCTCAACTTAATTATGCAACAACTGAAAAAGAACTCCTGGCTGTTGTTTTTGCTATTGATAAGTTTAGATCTTACTTAGTAGGAGCTAAGGTGATTGTTTGTACTTGTCATGTTGCTTTAAAATACTTGCTCACTAAGAAAGATGCTAAACCCAGATAAATAAAATGGATTTTGTAACTCCAAGAATTTGATTTAGAAATGAAAGATAAAAAGGGAGTAAAAAAATCTATTGCCGATCACTTGTCTAGAATGCAGTTTGAGAATTCGCTGGGACTGCCCATCAATGATTCGCTGCGAGACGACATGCTCTTCAAAGTCACAAAATTTGACCCCTGGTACGCAAATATTGTAAATTTTATGGTCGCAGGTTAAGTACCACTAGGGGAGAACAAAAGGAATCTCATCTATGAAAGTCGTCTCCTCATATGGGATGCGGCGTACGTCTTCAGAGTCTGCTCTAATGGCTTGCTTAGAAGATATGTACCGACAGAGGAAATCATCAAGATTATTGAATGATGACACTCATCACCATATAGAGGACATTATGGCGCATTCCGCACTCATGCGAAGATCTGGCAAAGTGGATTCTTTTGGCCAACCATGTATGAAGACACAAAGGATTTTATTCGGAGATGTGGAGCGTGTTAGAGGCATGGGAATATCAATTCAAGAGATGCCATGCCACTCACCAACAACCTCTAGATCGAGCTCTTCGATGTCTAGGGAATTGACTACATGGGACCGTTGCCAAAGTCAAAGGGTTGTGAGTACATCTTGGTGGCAGTTGACTATGTCTCCAAGTGGGTTGAAGCCATGCCATGTAGAGCTTCTGATGCAAAGAACTCCAAGAAGATGTTTGAAGAAATAATATTTCTAAGATTTGAAGTTCCAAGGATGGTGATTCGTGATGGAGGAACTCACTTCATAGACAAGAACTTCCACCACTATTTGATGAAGCATGGGATCCATTACAATGTTGCTAATCTATATCACCCTCAGACAAGTGGCCAAGCAGAAACATGAAATAAACAAATCAAGAACATTCTGCAAAAGACAGTCAATGAGATGGGGACTACATGGAAAGATCGACTACCTGATGCACTATGGGCTTTTAGAACAACCTATAAGACACAATTGGGGATGTCACCATATTAATTGGTCTATGGAAAGACCTGCCATCTACCTGTCAAACTAGAATTCAATGCTCACTGGGCCATCAGGCGATGGAACATGGACTTTGAAGCCGCAGGAACAAAGAGAAAGATGCAACTCTCTGAGCTTGATGAATGGCATGAAAAAGCATATCACAACTCCATGATATACAAGGAGAGAACCAAGAGATGGCATGACAAGAGAATCAATACGAAGTTGACCCTAGGAGATAAGGTATTACTTTTTAATTCTAGGGTTAAATTATTCGGGCAAGGAAAACTTTAGAGCAAATGGGAAGGACCATTCAAGGTGATAAGCACCTCGTCACATGGAACGGTAACACTTCAAGACAATGAAGGTATGTTATTCAAGGTAAATGGCCACCGTCTCAAGATTTTTCTAGAACCTAAAAAACCAACTGAGGATTTGGATGAGGTAGATTTTCTGATTTTACCATAGAGTCAACGTGCATCCATTGATGTCCAAGTTGGAGCCCACTCTTGTAGATTTGATCAAACCCATTTACCTTGAATTTACTTACATGTGTACCCTTGTTAAGATTATGAAAAATTAATGTTAAACATGCTTATTTCATATACATTACATCAACGTGCATCCATCTTGACCAGTGGAAAAGTTTCATGAAGTTTGGAATCAGGAAGTCACATGAAATGATAAGTTATAATCCTTCTTGGATTGCTTTATTAAGTGAATGGATTTATAGGTCAGCAACCAAACCTTGCTACCTTTGTCCAAATGACTCTAATTGAACTCTACAACAAAAGTCATGAAGGGTTCGTGTTGAGCAGAGGTCAAGAAAATGCCTCAATCGGTCTAAAACTCTGATTTAAGCTCTACCGTGATGCTATTTAGACCTGTGTTGACTAATCGCTCATGGTGCTTGCATGGAGTTGCACCTTAAATCAAAGCTAAATTTTGAGTGGAGTAGAACAAACTTTGTTTTTGGACCAAGAGCTAAATCAGCTTGTAAACAAGTCAAACCGAGGCTCAAACTTGGAATCTACAGCTGTTTTCAGTACTCTTTGACCAAGTCTGGGAACTAAAATTTCAGTTTCAGGTTAGCTTATTTGGAGCTCTGTATCTCCAAAACCAGGCCGAACCAGTTCATGAACCTTTAATACAAGTTGTAGTACTCCCTTAGATCTACAACCTGTATTACCGAGGTTTTTGCTGAAACTGGCTGGATTAGGGAGTAGAGAGGGAAGAATTATGCAGTTTCAGTCGATCTGAAACTAAATTGTAGAATTCAGTTTTGGGGTGCCCTCCTTTGGAGCTCTGTATCTTCCAATACAGTTTGAGTTAGCTCTTGATCCTTAAAGCAATATTGTTCACCTCACAAAGGTCTACAACTTTGCCTCTTGCACCGTGATCAAACGCTAGCCAAATCGAGAAATAAGGAAGGAAGAAAAGGAGGCTTTAGTGGTATGTTTGAGGTGGTATTAGATTTTTTCTTTCTTAATCAGCAGAAGCAGCAGCAATGGCCGACCACACACAGGGTTTCGAAGCCGCGTGGCTCCCTCGACTTGCCTCGCTCGACACCTCATTCGTCCATGCTCACCACCTCGCCCACACTCGTTGTTTTGGGGAGGCCGAGCCCGAGCCCTTGCTCCCTGCGCTCTCCATTCTCCCCCTCCCTCTTGCTCTGTCTCTCTGACTCTTGCCGCCATGGTCGCCCCGAGCTACAGCTGCTGCGCTGCTCCACCTCCGCAGCGCGCCTCCTCTAGCTCCTCCAACTTCCCCCTCTCCCAATCACGTGGCGGCCACGCTGCTCGTCCGCCGCCATCTTTTCTCCGCCGCCATCTTTTCTCCGGTCGAACTCGCCGCCATGCTTGCCGTCGCCGAAGCTGCAGCTGCCGCTAGTGCCATCCTGGCGCTGCTCAGCTGCTGCACTGCTGCTGCCTGTAGCTTGGCCGGCTAGGGCTAGGCGCAGCCATGGCTAGCCGCGGCCAAGCCCTAGCATGGCCCCTCCTTGCTGCCGCCGATCGCTTCCCCGCTGGCCCGAGCTGTACTCTGCTGCATTCCCGTGATGTAGAGAAGACGAAGGACCTCGTGCTCAAATAAGGGAAAAGGAAGGGGCCTAAGTGCGAAGCCGTGACTTTGAGGAATAGTGCTAGAAAGGATCTTTATGTTCGAGTTTAATAAATGTGAAATTTTTATGGTTGGCTACTTATGCTATATATATACTGTGGTAAAAATTTTAGGATTTTAGGATTGATAGTTTAAGAGCTATAAAAATAACAAATTCCCTATGTTGCTTTGCTCCTATTCTGAATAGGCCTGCATGTTGGTATTAATTGGCTCAGTTATGTTATGAATCATGACTTGATGAAAATACATGAGTTGTAGTACTTTTCTTAATATTTTCAAAAAGCTAAATAGCATAATTTTTGATTAAGTAGATTTTTAGTTATAGTTGCTTAATTTTTTTTGGCTGTTTCTGCCCAAACCCAGACAGGGTTTCCTTATTGGTATTGTGGAGCCTTTTTAATAGTAGAATTAGCTCTAGATATTTATAACAAAGTTATTTAGAATTTTATAAGCTTTCTAAAAAGTCTAGAACCACATTTATTGTAATGTAGAACTCTAGTTATAGCTGTTTAAAGTGGCATATCAGATTTTGTCCATGTTTTGGACAGAGATGCATTCATTGGATTAATTAACCTTGCTAACTGTAGAATCATCTTATGATGATAATAAGAAAGTTGTGGGTAACTTTATAATATTTTCAAAAAGTTATGATTCATGATTGTTGGAGGTCTAGAACTCTAGTTTATGCTTCTCTGAAGTTCCTATCAGTTTTCTGTACCACTGCTGTTGGGCTGCATATGCAGTCTTGCTTGTGCAATTATTTTGGTGGTGTAAAGGATGTTTGCTGTGGTTGTAGTGAATAACAAAGTTTTAGATAATTTCATAATCTAGCTTGTGATAAATTTTCATGACCATAGGCTCGATAATTTATGAGCTATAGATTTTTTAAGTTCATTATCAGATTTTGCATGCTCTCTGTACAGATCTGAATGATTGTGTTGTTTGATTTAGCTAAGCATTGAATCATGTCTTGGAGATAATAGAAGAAGTGTAGTGTTTTTCATGAGCTTTCTAAATTGTTAAATATCACTCCTTTTTGGTGGTCTAAATCTCCAGTTATAAGCTTGTGAAGTTGCATGGTAGAATCTGTCCAAGTCTGGACAGAGGTGCTCAATTGTGCTTGATTGACCTTGTTAATTGTGGAATCACCTTGCGATGATAATAAACTTGTTTTAGATAATTTAATAAGCTTTCTAGAAAGTTAAGGTTCATGCTTGTTTGATGTCCATAACTCCAGTTATGCTTTGTTGAAATTACTACTACTTTTCTGTCCTAGTTCTGTGCAGATTTGAAACATTGGCATGTTTGACCTGGTTAGCTTTGGAATAAGTTTTTGGTGATAATAACAATGTTGTAGGCAATTTCATTAGCTTTCAAGATTTCTATACATGTGCTTATGTCTCTAGTTATGGTTAAAACAAATAACTATTGTGCTGCTGTCTAGATTTCTATACATGTGCTAGGTGATTGTTTTAGCTTGCTCTTGTTGTAACTAAACATGTTGGTTAGTTCTTGCTCAATGCATGGGTGCAATATCTGAACTTCAGTTCACTTGTGTGCCATGCCTAATATGCTTGCTACCCTTTGTAATAGGTTGTGTGATGTTTAGTTAAATAACTCTAGGTACCTATGTCTTGTATGATCTTATGTTTGCCTTGAATGCTATAATGTGATGCATCTCATATTACCATTCTTTGTATTCATGCACTTGCATCTTGCATCTCATCTAGGTATGCTAGATGAACCACGTGAAGGCCGTGATGTTGGAGCCAAACCCGAAGACGATGTATGGTGGACCTATCCCGAAGATGGAAGGACCCCTAGAGTACATGCCTGAACATGAGATGCTCACCCAACGAGTGTCGTCTAACAAACACTAACCTAGTGTTGGATCATAGGCAAGCCCCGGAGCATTCTAAGCCTCCTATGTTTTTTACAAATATCACTTGAGTCCTTTATGTTTGATGCATTAGGTTATAAGAGTTGATTGGAACCACTTGATGCATATAATTTCCTTGTACAGAAATATACCTTTAACCCTCTTTAGGTCCAAGATCGAATATATGCTTAGCCATGCTTAGACCGGTAGAAGTCGGGTGATTTCCTGTCACCTGCGAGATATAGGTGGATACCGAAGCACGGTTGGCTATATTTGCTATCGTGGAAAAGAACCATGGGGTAATGTAAATGGAGGTCGGGCGGAGTCTATGTGTGGGTTGACTCATGTGATTCCGTCTATGCCGATTAAGGACCGTACCGTTGTTGGCACTTCTGACAAGATTGAACGCATGCCTATCACTTAGCTGGCTGGATAACTCATTCCAACCGTGAAGTCGAGTAGCTCAACTCAGGCCAGGCACCGCTCTGTTAGAGTGCGCACTCTAGATGGTAGTAAGGATGTGTGGGGAGCCAGACGTGAGCCCAAGGGCAGAGTAGTCCTGATCGTCCTGACAGCTGGTCGTCCCTGATTGTGTGGCATTGGGCAAACCTGCGAAATGTGTACCTGAGTTGTACCAAAGGTGACCTAAGACTACCTTAGCGCATGTATGTCTGGGTTTGTGTTAGGAATAAATTCCCAGCTGGTTGATATCGATTCGAATCGCCGTCTCTCCCGGACAGTGAGAAACTTGGCTAGCTCCAACATCATAGTAATTGTATTATGGAATATGATGGTTCAGATAAATATGGAATTACTACACCTACTATGGTTACTATTGTATGCTCTGAAATGATATACCACATGTTTGGCACAGGTTAGTTGCTAATCTATAGATGAATAGCTATAATTGACTTGATGACCAAAGTATAATTGTACAACTAAATTAGTCGCTTTTTTGTGCAAAATGTTGTCAAGCTAGCTCCACCTATAAAGTCTTGCATGATCCTTGGAGTCATTTTATTTCTAGTTTATGACGGGTAAGTCTAGCTGAGTACATTCGAGTACTCAGGGTTTATCCCACCATGTTGCAGGTGAAGTTCTTGACCTGCTGAAGATGGTGGCTTACCGCTGGTGGGCTCGGTGACTCTATATTTATTCTCATCTATCTACTTTTGTCAGAGGATGTCACTTATGCTAGCAATGTATTTGGAAATTATATTAATGTAATCATTTGAAAGCTATGCTGTTTTCACTAATCGGTTTTGAAACCCAAACTTGTACTATTATTTGTGAACCCATTTGTAATATTATTTCCACTGCAACTCTACGTATGTGATGTGTATTTTCTTACTCATACGATCTTGGTTGTGATGTTGATTTACCGAGGTCCTTCGTGACAGTCGACGGACTATCGGGTTTATATAAGTGAAAGTATGCGCGTGTCAACGTGTTAGCGGGAACAGCCGTACTTGATCTTGTATAAATTGGGCGATTCTGTCACAGCTGGCATCAGAGCAAGATTAAGCATAATACTATCATGTACATAGTTTTAAAAAGCCTATTTTGACTAAAACTTTAGCTCTAGGCAAATTTGTCAAAACTAATTTGCAACACTATGCTAGCGACATCCTCCTTTATGCCCAATTAAGGACTACTAGGCGGCAATAAGTAAACTAACATTAACTATGGAGGATGTACTTTCTTGCAATTTTTATTTTGTCGTCTATACGGCGTGCTATTGTATGGATGCCATTCGCTTGAATGGTAATGTATGGATCACTATACCTCTACGCCCAAGTAAGAAGGTAAGTTGATGAGTGGCATGACCGCAAGTGTGAGCATGCGGTTGGGGAGAGCTAGCTTTGATACGACTGTATACGCATGCTTGCATGTGTGTATGGTGCGTATTTAATTATGGGTAGCAAATTTAATGATCGGGTAGCTTTGATACGGAAGTATATATATATATATGGAAGTATTTAGCTTGCAACCTAGAGCTTAGACTTTCATTTCTACATATATAATTGTGGGGTTGGGCTGAAATGAAATCCTTCTGTAGGTACGCTAACCATGAATGCGTAGATTGAATGTAGTTGACGACTAGCTATATGTCGAGAGAGTACATGTTATGCCATCGACATAGAACGTGATTGCCGCCTTAGGCTGGCAATTTTGTGAGGATGAATAGGACGGTCATGCATCCTGATTGTGCGTGTGCATAAATATGCTTCCCTCACTTTGTTCTAATACTAAGTAACTTGTGATCAATGTGATGTTTCTATCTTCCTTGTGTGAAGCTAGACAAAACACCTTGTCCCATGCTGCTTGAATAGCTATGCTTGAAGATAGTGTGTGATTAGTTTTGCCTTGTATGTTTGCTTCCAAAGGAAATAGATGACAAGTTAGTAGTTAGCAAAAATTTCACCCCTTTGAAAACTAAATTGCTAAATATAAGTAAAACTTGTTTTGTAGAGATATCCACCTACTCAGTAAAATGGAAATAAAAGATAACAATACTTTACCACCATGTTTTGCATGATATGTGTAGTAGTGTTGTTGTAGGTGACTACTTGTTAGGTGCGAGCTTTGTGCTTAGTAATAGTCGCTTAAGCTAATTGGATTGAGTATTTTGAAATGCTCTCTTAAGACCATGATGTAGGTGTGGATGCTCGTTATCTAGGTAGTGCCATAGCTGTCACCCCTTTTGTCCTCGGTAAGCATATGAGTGTTGAATAGCGCTATCCTAGAACAGCGTCCAAGTTTTGATAATCTCATTGTTGTCATCTCCAATTAAGTTCTTTCTTAGGGGCTTGAGCCTGTACATGTGGTTGCTAACCCTTGAACGTTGCGCTACGAAGACCTTTATCCATGCCTTTGCTTATCCTTAGGCCCAAGCTTAGTTCTGTTGAATGCTTGCATGTGTCATGGTTGTCTCGCTCCTGTGTGGGAGGACCCTGCTCAAAAATCCTTATCGGGCGTCATTGCTCCTTCTCCTACAGATGATCTGGTGCAACGCTAATCGCTATCTACCCTAGCTTTGGAACCTTTTCCTCGCAGATGATGTCATTGCTTTATCAACTGAATCCCTAGTTAGTGCCTTGGCTCTGTCCCCCGAATCTCATTTGTTTTGTCTCCAACTCTTTCAAGTCTTTGGATGTTTATTAGTCTTGATCTCACGTTGCTGCTTGGCAAGACCAAATCTCATGTGAATCTTTACCTGGTAATCACTTTGATGGACATAAGATGTATATGGAAATTAGGGAAGAGCCCCCCCTGCTCAATTATCTTTAGCAATTAAGCTATGTTCTCTTGAGCCATGTTTTGATCTTTGGATCACCTCCTTGTTGACTCCTAACCTTGTGACTACCTTTGCTTGCTATTCCTTATTTGTATAGTGCTTGCTCATACGACCCAATCTGTGTGACTTGAAATTTCACTTTGGGTGTGTGATCAGTAATGGTGTTATGAGTAGCAACTATGGTGCCACGATGAAACCAAGAGCCTCCTATGGCACATGACACAAGGTTGTGCTGCTCGACAAGCGTTGGTATTGAGGTTCCTAATCATGATCCATTGCAGAACTACACCGATGTGCTACTTTCACGTGAGCTCTTCCTTGATTATCTCTCCTTATCTTGTTAGAAGATCTATATGTCAAACCAGATGCAATAGGACTTCCTTCTGAAGTCATCCAAAGGATAACCTTTGAAGAATAGGTCACTGACAGGAACATAAACAAACTGCAAGAGATGGTAGACAAGTGGCCCTACTTGACTGTCCCTATAATGACCTCAGCCATCTAATGAGCAACTTATGTCATTCTCGTTGGATCAGAAAGGTGCACCACACTTAAGGTTGAACAAGTTATCAGTCGGATGATAAATGGACCGGGATATTATGTGTTGTAATAGGTCACCTAGTGCGTATGAGCTTTCTATCTTAGCCTTGATCTTTAGGTGCAAGATGATCAATCGACCTTCTTCAGTATGACCCTTTTCTACTGACTTCCATAGCGACTGTTCGTTTACACATCAACTACAATTGTTGCCGTGAAAAAAGAAGTTTTGAAGTTTTTAAATATTGATAGACAACTAATTAGTTACCGATAGGAGAGCTAGGTTACAGCTAGGTAATAACTCCTTGGTAGCTCCGAAGGCTATGTCTCACAGAATAATGTTAAGCAAAGAAACAGCAAAGCTGGTCAGCGATGTTAGTACTGCTTTCTTCTCCAGGCCCTGTGTCGTCAAGTCAAGTCCACCTTGGACAATCACGTGGGTGGTGCAAGATGCTGTATCGGCCAAGTAAAGAGCTAGAGAAAGCACGTCCCTAGTCTCGGCCAGCATCATTATGTATATGGTGCTATCAAAGGATTTGTTCAGGACTCTATTGGAGGGAGTACAGAAGGATAATCAGAGACGTTCCCTTATCTTGTAGGACTATCACTGCACGTGAAGTATGCATTGTGCCCTACAAGAACATTCCACCAATTCAATGCTTGTGTATCGTTGAGCTAGTGCCTACATCAATGGTTGAAGTTGTTCCCTAGGAAGCATATGAGGAAAACCCTAGCCTCCATCCTCAGCAAGAAAGCTACCACGGTTATAAAGAGAATTAGAGAGTGTAGAACACACTCCACAACGCGTGAAGCAAAGAAAAAGAAGAGCGGCAAATCTATCAAGGTTTTATGGCACTCCACTCGTTATCTTAAGCCAGTGATTAGTGGCTAAAGCATGGTTGAATTCACACCAAACTTGGTAATCTCATTCCTCACTTAAGGTACTTTGGTGTCTTAAGTTGGTTTGAGGATTGGTTGAGTAAAGCATCGGATTTGAAAGATGTTTTGATAGTTCGGTCCCAAAATTTCAGAACAAAGTAGTTTTGGTAGATGATTTGTTGAATAGTCAAAAGGTGTCTGTTTGAGCTAAATTTTGGTCAGTAGTTAAAGGACTCTTGGATCAAAATGCCTACCAAAATTTGTGCACAATGGGATAGTAGTTTGCAGGATATGGACTGATTACCGAGAGGTACATAATCTATGATTTCTCTGCTAACTACTATCATCACTCATATTAGAATGTTGTGTTTGTAGCTTAGGTCATGTTAGCAATGTGATGACTGTTAATACTTTAGATGCCCTAGATAAGACTCCTTGCATCCCTTTGTGCCTCGATTTTGCCCTCTCATATCAACAATGCTGGAGCAGTCAAGGTATTCTACAAGTCAATTTGTGCCTTTGCGAGTCGAAAATAATTTGAAAAGTGTCAAACAACATATTTCAG
Source organism: Miscanthus lutarioriparius (assembly GCA_904845875.1). Lineage (NCBI taxonomy): Eukaryota > Viridiplantae > Streptophyta > Magnoliopsida > Poales > Poaceae > Miscanthus > Miscanthus lutarioriparius. Next base: position 51,749,260 of record CAJGYO010000018.1, on the reverse strand, counting down.
ATTTTGCTTATGAGTTGTTGATTGACATTAGAAAGGAAGCTTCAATGTCCAATGTTGTTCAACAAAGCTAGTTTTACTACAATATAAGTCAACTCAACTTACTGCACCACTGCACCATGAAAGCAAATTATGCTCTACCTGCTTAGTAGTGTACTGTTTTTCTGGTTGGTGTATATTTGCAACTTTCGTTAACCTCTAGGCCTCGCTATCATCCTTCTTCCGCAAGGATTCCCAAGGTAGACTTGTTCTTTAGTACCTTCCATGTATTTTTACCCAAGAGGTTGCCTTAGATTCAACCCTGATAACTATTGCCGCTTGGATATGAGGATTCCCTCAAATCATGATCGTCGAAAATGATGGGCCAATAGAGTCAACTATCACATTCACTGCTCACTCAACGGACTCAGATAATAAAGTGTTATCATCAGAGAAAGAGAACTACACAAATGGAACATTATGTAGTTTTCCATCGGTTGGCATCTGAGTGATTGAACGGTTACGACTAGCATAGATATTGTTTATTGGTTACTCGGTTTCTCTCAACCTCAGAGGATGTTTACCCCGTCTGTGATCTCATTGATTATGAAAGGTTGTACTCAAGCTACTTTGGTAGAGGACTACTTTTTGAACTTTGTGAATGAACATGGAACCATTATAATGAGTAGCTTATAGAAGCTTGCAGTCTAGTGCAAAGTTTACATGGTCCATGCTATATTCACTAGGGAAAATAGAGATTGTGGGTAATTAGTTTATGCTCCGTAGTACTCTCCACATCCCGAGAACGAAGTATTGTGCTGTCTTGGATTCCTCCCAAAGTAACAATACTTCATGAAAGCCAACAAAGGAAATTCTTTAGACAAAACTTACTACGAAGAGCAAGTATCAGAAAGTGTCTTGACCAAATTAGCATCTCTGATACTCTAAAGTTAAGTAGCCTAAGGCTATCACTGATGTTGGAAAATGGATGACATGCTTCTCTTCCCTTAAAAGTCTTTCGCACCGAATCTCGGGGCGAGATTCTCATAAGGGGGTAGTGCTGTAACACCCCAGGCATTTGTCACCAGTTGAGCAATGGGTTTGAACTCAAACATGACATGTTAAGTGGTGATGAAGGTGTTAAGATCAAATCTACAAGAGTGGGCTCCAACTTAAACTTGGACAACACACCTTTACTTACATGTGTACCCTTGTTAAGATTATGCAAGAGTAATGTTAAACAAGCTTATTTTATGTACATTACATCAACGTGCATCCATCTTGACCAATGGAAAAGTTTCATGAAGTTTGGAATTAGGAAGTCACATGAAACGATAAGTTATAATCTTTCATGGATTGCTTTATTAAGTGAAAGGAATTATAGGTCATCAACCAAACCTTGCTACCTTGCCCAAATGACTCTAATTGAACTCTACAACAAAAGTTATGAAGGGTTCGTGTTGAGCAGAGGTCAAGAAAACGCCTCAATCGGTCTAAAACTCTGATTTAAGCATTACTGTGATGCTATTTTGACCTGTGTTGACCAATCACTTTCGTTGCTTGCACGGAGATGCACCTTAAATCAAAACTGAATTTTGAATGGAGTAGAACAAACTTTGTTTTTGGAGCAAGAGCTAGATCAGCTTGTAAGCAAGTCAAACCGAGGCTCAAAACTTGGAATCTGCAGCTGTTTTAAGTACTCAATTTTACTGTCTGGGAACTGAAATTTTAGTTTCAGGTTAGCTTATTTGGAGCTCTGTATCTCCCAAACCAGGACGAACTAGTTCATGAACCTTTAATAGAAGTTGTAGTACTCCCTTAGATCTACAACTTGTATTACTGAGGTTTTTGCTGAAACTTGCTGGATTAGGGAGTAGAGAGGGGAGAATTATGCAGTTTCAGTCGTTCTAAAACTGAACTGCAGAATTCAGTTTTGGGGTGCCCTCCTTTGGAGCTCCGTATCTTCCAATACAGTCTGAGTTTGCTCTTGATCCTTAAAACAATAATGTTCACCTAGCAAAGATCTACAACTTTGCCTCTTGCGCCATGATCAAACGCCAGCTGAATCGAGAAATAAGGAAGGAAGAAAAGGAGGCTTCAGTGGTATGTTTGAGGTATTAGATTTTTTCTTTCTTAATCAGCAGAAGCAGCAGCAATGGCCAACCGCACACAGAATTTCGACGCTGCGTGGCTCCCTCGGCTCGCCTCGTTCGACACCTCGCTCGTGCATGCTCACCACCTCGCCCACTCTCGTTGTTTTGGGGAGGCCGAGCCCGAGCCCTTGCTCCCTACTCTGTCCATTCTCCCCCTCCCTCTTGCTCTTGCTCCTCCTCCACAGCGCGCCTCCTCTAGCTCCTCCAACTCGTTGAAGCTGCAGCTGCAGCCAGTGCCGTCCTGGCGCTGCTCAGCTACTGCCTACAGCTTGGCCGCCCAGGGCCAGGCGCGGCCACGGCTTGCTACGGCCAAGCCCCAGCACGTCCCCTCCTTGCCGTCGTAGGCCGCTTCCCCGCTGGCCCGAGCTGTACTCTGCTGCATTCCCGTGATGTAGAGAAGATGAAGAACCTCGCGCTCAAATAATGGAAAAGGAAGGGGCCTAAGTGTGAAGTCATGACTTAGAGGAATAGTGCTAGAAAGGATCTTTATGTTCGAGTTTAATTTGTGAAAACTGTAGGGTCCCCGATGCAAGATCTACATCCCTTTTCTTTGGTTTTTGTAGATTTGGATGATCAAATTTTGCAAATTCATAGTAATTAGTAGAAAATTGGTAAAATAGAAAATGAGGACTTTTTCGAATCCTTGTGAAATTATCTATGCAGTAGATCTATAATATGGCATGTTTTCTTTTAAAGTTTTTGCTGTAAAAATCAATTTATGCAGTTAGGTTTTTAATGCTAGTTATGTCTTGTCTTTTTCATAACTACAGTTGTTTTACTGAAATAAATGTGAAATATTTATAGTAGGCTAATAATTCTATGTATATGCTGTGGTAAAAAATTCAGGATTTTATGCTTGATAGTTTAAGAGCTATAGAAATAACAAATGTCCTGTGTGCATTGCTCCTATTCTGAATAGGCCAGCATGTTGGTATTAATTGGCTCAGTTATGTTATGAATCATGACTTGATGACAATACATGAGTTGTAGTACTTTTCTTAAACTTTTCAAAAAGCTAAATAACATAATTTTTGGTTAAGTAGATTTTTAGTTATAGTTGTTTAAATTTTTGTGGCTGTTTCTGCCCAAACCTAGACAGGGTTTCCTTGTTGGTACTGTGGGGCCTTCTTAATAGTAGAATTAGCTCTAGGTGTTTATAACAAAGTTGTTTATAATTTCTAATATTTCTAAAAAGTCTAGAACCGCATTTATTGTACATGTAGAGGAGACATACCGCAACAACAAGACTTAATTTAATCGTGAAAATCACAAAATTCAGAAAAGTAATGAGTCAAGAACCATGTATAACGAAGTGGTCCCCGAGCAGATCCTAGAGTGGGCTTCCCAGCCTCCTCTATGGGCCGCCCAGCCCATCACTGCACTGCCTCTCCTCGTGTTTTGTCCACAGTTAGGTTTGCGACCCATACACTCAGTTTTCACACGTTTTGCTTTCCATTTCAAACCAAATTGAAAATCACTTGATAAAACAACTTAAAACATGAGGAAAGATTATTTTAGTCATGACTTATGGATAGACTCACATAATACTTTTCCTAGAAGTCATGCTACTATTGGGAACTTATTATTAGGGACCCCATGTTGCTTAAGTTGTTGTGATATGAGATATAGTAGAATAATGAGAACTTGACTCTTGATGTCTTGTTATTGGAGAATTTTATTTCAAAAAGTAAAATGAATAGATACACCTCTCCTTTGTGGTAAGCAATGTCCCACCAGAGCCAAACATAATATGATAGACTAGGGAAACATTCTACATATACTACTTGTCATTGTATTGAGTTTGATCAAACCTTGTGACCCTTGTTGAGAAACTTATCATGCTCTCAAGATCAAGATCATGAACACTCCACATATATCTGCTACTCCTACACTAGGAGTACACAACAACATGTTTTCCATCCACCCAAAAATGTTCTACTCGTACACTGGGAATAGACACAAAAATATGTTTGTTAGGATAAATGCTCTAAGTTCTTATAAAAATCTCTCTTGAAAGTTTCAATTACAGAAAAACAGGCATGGGGCTATGCAAAAGTTATTCATGAAAGAAAATAAAAAGAAATGAAAAAAGTGGACAAGTGTCTAAGATATCAAAAATAATGGGTACTCAGATGCCCACCTGAAAAAAAGAGAAATGAATAAGACAGCCCATGTTTTCTTGCAAAAGTGTCTCAAAGTTTTAATCAAGAGAGACATGTTTCAAGGAGCATATTAGAATTAGGTTAGCCACCATATACATATCCACACACATGCACATCTTGATCTAAGAGTATGACATTTTTCTCCTTGGATCCTTGTTTTGACTTTACAATATATGCAATGCAAGTATGTTTTCATATTCATCCCTACCTAAGCTCCACATAAAACTTTAAAAAGTTGGTAAAAAGAAGGTGAAATTATCATTGCCTTGGCGAGATCTGAAAATACTACATATATTGAGTGATTTGAGAGAACCATAAGAGGAGAAGGTAAGCTATGCTTTGTTTTCAAAATTTTTGAAATGTTTCTCCAATTGACTTGACTGAAGGAAGATGGTGATCTATTTCAAGCTGTTCCATTCTTCAACCACCTAAAGATTCATGGTAGACACTTTGAAATCCTATAGTGCATGAATGAATGGGAATGGTTTTATGTTGATGCCTTACCCCAAGGTTATGTCCTGAGTAATCCATAATTTTATCAAGGACGAGTAAGTGTGGGGGAGTTTGTTGACGATAGTTAACATTCATCACAAATCATCAATATAACTTGCATAAATGGCTAAAATGGATCACCAACATAGACTTAGGAGTTTAAACTGACAAATTCCACAAGTTTTTGTGAATCTGTGTTTCTAGAAGGATTTAATCAGAAAACTACCAAGGAGGTCCTATTCATCAAAGGAAATCACAGAATTCCACCGTGGGACCAATGTGGGAAGGTTCCAGAAGACTCTAGGAGGCTCTCCACCAAAGAGGGGCTCGACCCACTGACATTTATTCAAGTCCCTATGGGCCCCACCTATCATCCTCTTTGTTATGTCGGTTCTCCACCGCCTCCTAGGATGCATCTCAGCCATTTATTCAAGTCGGTTTGATCCTCTAGGATTAGGGCTAGCAATCAAGAGAAGATTAGTCCTCGATTGGATCTAGTCTTGTATTAGAGATAGAGAGATAGAGTGAGAGGGAAGAGTTTTGTAGGAGTCCTGACCTGTCGGAGCTCTCTTTACGGCTTGTACCCTGGCGGAATCAAGTTCTTCTTGAGCTTGCTTCTGAGATTTCTCTGGTAATCGACTTCTAATTCAAGTAAGCATCTTGTTCATATTATTATTTAGGTTTGTGACTCTCTTTTGAGTACTTTAATCCCTGTAGCTCCTAGGTTAAAGTAGTATTCATAGTGTAAGCGTGGTGCTTAGACTCGGTTACTCGTGGATGTACCCTATTTTCCGGATCGGTGGTAGCTCGCGAGGGTGACTCTTATAGCCTCGTTGAATCCTATGTAGTCCACCTCCCATTAGTAGGCCTAGCAGGACTTTGTTACTATAGGAAACAGACTTTGTTTGTGTTTTCTCTAGTAATATCCCTAGAATTGAACAATAGAAGACAAAGCTTACCGAAGTTAGAACTAGAAGACCTTATCAGTCTCCTCTATACTCCTAGTATCTAGCCTTGATTATGAAGTTGGGTTAAGTTAGATTTGGTTATCCTCACCCCCATTCCTTTGGGTTCGATATTAAACTGGGTTACTCTCGGTGAAGTGCTACAATGGTATAATATCTTTGCGCTTGCGGATTATTCATTATGCATTAATTTATACCTACAATATGGAAGCAGTGTTCTGTCCTCCCCAACAAGGAAAATCAAATTCCATTCAAGGTGAAGTGCAATCACTCTGTACTCTGCATCACAAACCTCATAACCAAATTCAATATTGGTCTATCCAAATATCTCCAGCGTGGTCACCGTATGCTTCAATGTCCATCTATTACTACCATAGTCTTCAAGTATCTAGATTGAAAGCTAAGTCATAGTGTAAATATCAGTAGTACATAAACACAACTGACCCTGGGCTTCATGGATGGAGATTGCATCACCACGTGGCTTCTGTATTTTTGTCCATGTCTTTCTGTCCATATCAACAGCAACGATCTGGGAGAACTCGAGCCAGTTCATAAAACCATTTAGAAACACACTTCTCGCATATGTGGATACTATAATACCGTTGCCCCATTTAGATTCTTTAAAGATCCAAGCTACACTCTTAGATGAGTAGATGCTCACACCTATGGACTCACCCTCCTTCGTCTTCCCATATTCAAACACATGGAAGTGCAAGGACACTGTCGGATCAAACCCCAAGCGAGCCTCACCACAAGAACAGAGGTTATCTGGTAGTAGCAACCATTTGTTAGTTGCTGGATTGCAGACAACATAGCAACACCCAAAACACCAGCAGGGGATGAGGCCGCTGCAGCAATCTGAGATGACGACATCGTGAATGGGGAAGGGAAAGAAAGGTAAGGACGGTTGTTCACCGGTGACGCTAGCAAAGTGGTGTTTGCCTTTCCAGGTGCGATAGAAGAATCTAGCAACAATCTGGGGCAGCTCCTTTCAGTACTCAGCGTCTGAGATGAGGTGGTTCTAGGAGTGATAGACACATTTGCAGCTGTACAAGGAGCGGGAGGTGAGGTGGTGGAGGATGAGGACCAAGACATGGTCTGCTAGGATGCCCACTCCCTTCATCTTGTTGGGGACCTCCTCCATCTTGACAAGGATCTGTTGGAGTGGCAGACACACACTAATCAGATGGAAGCTTGCCTCCTACTTACTTGAATTTAGAGGGGAATCAAAATCAGAGAAACATGGATAAGGGAAGTGCAAAAGCATTACCTAGTTTGGATCTTGCAGCAGTGAGCTCGAGCGGGCATGGCGGTGAGTACCACATTGGTTACCTGTGGATCTGTGTGGGCCGGTCAGGCGTACTAGCACCGTGGCGTGGAGCTATAGCACCCGATTTCAAGAACAAAACCAGATACACACCATATGTGAGCCTAGGAAGTCAAATCTCACATATAGCTACAAATAAGGGTAATATCAATAGACAATGCTCAATATATAACGTACTTAGTATAGAGAATATAACCTTACATAGAAAACAACGAAAAGACAACTCTGATGTTTGGGTGAAGACTCCAATTCCATAGGGACAACTGACTGGTTGATCACAAGCCTAATTCTTCCAAACTCTAGCAATTTGGTACCCATCCGAGATTTTTCCAAAGATTTAAAAAGTAAAGCAAGCGTAAGTACATGTCGTACTCAATAAATATAACATGGGGTTCATAAGGCTCAAAAGGCTGACACTGGTTTAACTGCGATTAGCTTTTAATGAGTCATCTTTTAGCAATTGGGTGGCAACAAGTTTATCACAAGCCCATAAACATATGATTAGTTAACATGAATAATGAATAGCATAACAATAATCATTAGTGAGCATCTTTATCATCAGTATCATCAGTGTTCATCATCTATTCCGTAAATTTTCCAAGGCCGCTCATGACTGTGAGCACGGCTGATATACCTATTTTACACTCTACAGAGGTTGTACACTTTCACTATGAGTCGTGATTTACCCTTTTGCCCGAGGCGGCCAACCTCTTGACCCACTACCAAGGAAGGTAAGCAGGGTTCACTATGAAGCCTTTCAAAGGTCCATCTAACAAGTTAGGGCCATTAGATTCACTCGACAAATAGATATAGGAACCCCCCTGTCAAATGGCACAATTCCCTCATGGCTATACACATAAGAGTAGAAGCTATCCTATACCTGATTCGTCAAGCCATTCTTATGCCAATAAAGGTAACCTATAACAAGCTAGAAAAGGTCCTTATACTGAGCTAAAGCTAGAGTCATATAGCCCTCACAGTTGTACTATAAGTCCTGGATGATCACTTATAGATAAGTCTTTAGGGAGAGGAATCTAGAGCACCATAAAATAGCCCAATGCTCTAGCCCCCTGATTCCATGTTGCTAAAAGCATCTTTTAGTGTTTATTGCATATTACATTAGTCAAGTTACAAGATCATGGCTTTTGTTGAGCACTAGCAAAGCTACCCAATGCAATAACCCAAAGGTGTCAAGGAATCCAGGATATCAATTAGCTAGGAAAATTACTATGGTTGACAAGGTAGACATATGCAACATGAATTAAATGATTAAAGGTGTATAGGACAACAAGGAAGATCCCATGTTGTACTTGCCTTAAACTTAGATCCTTCAAGTCCAAAACTGCAAAGATCTACTTCTTGATTCACCACGTATAACTCACCGACTAGACATGATCATAAAGCACCACACAAGCATCCATGCAATCATACATGAAGCAAACAATAGATCTAAATTAGAACAGTACACCAAACATAAAATCAAGATGGAAGGTTTGTAAAACGAATCTACGTCTTGCTACGAACACACAAACACGAAAAACACTCTAACCAGAGCTATGGTTGAAAAGATACAACTACCGAAAGATTTGCTTTATATGTGAAAAGGAAAACTATAAGCTTCATTCATTTTAACCATATAAATTCGTATATATAAGATATTTTATAAATATTATAAATTGAATTAAGTCAAATTTAGATTTGAATTATAAAACTAAAGTAAAACAAATCATATTTTATTTATAAAATCTAGTTGCATCATTATTATTCAAGTTAGGAGTTAAACCATGAAATTCTAGAATTAGTGACATGATAAACATCGTTACTAATGCGTAGTTTATGTTGTTATGAATCCAACGCAACTTGAATGGGCTAAAACGGAGTTAAAACGTAGAAGATATGAAATAAACAAAATTTCCTTTAATAGAATAATAGATTAAATCTAATCATGAATTTTAAAAGTTAAAAATATATCTAGTAGTAGTATGAATATGTAGATTATGAAATTACGAACCTAACACAAGTTGAACGGATCAAATCAGATTTAAAACAGAGAAGTTATGGCTAAAACAAAATTAGTGGCAAAACTGTAAATAAGTGAAAATGTATTTTGGACCTAAACTGACAAAAATACGCTTTCCAAAGAAGAAAACGTAATATGTGATTACACTTTGGACTGCGGGTTAAGATTCAATTAATTGTAAGGGGATTTTTGCAAAAGAGCCAATGAAGGGGTACGCTCTAATCTGGACTCTTGATTTCGAATCGGATGGCTGAGAGCGGAGAAGGGAAGAGCTGACCGCTAGAATAGTACCTAGACAGCGGCGCCATGGCCGGACCTCGCTGGCGACATCGGCTTCGATGCTCCCGGTTACCACAGGGCACGGGAGGACTATGAGGAGCAAGAGAAGCTCGAGGCGAGCTCGATGGATGGTTCGGGGGAAGCTATGACGGCATGGTGGCGGCCTCGGGCGCGGTTGGGCGGAGTGGAGCTCTCGGCGGCGTGGCTTAGGGCATAGGCGGTGGCTTGGCGAAGGTGGCTACAATGCAGGAGGTTGGGGTGGAGGCGGCGGGCATGGACATCTAATATTTAAGGACCTAGAGCCTTGGGAGACACGGCAAACAGAGGGAGACATGGACGGCGCGAACTCGGGCGGCGGCGGTGTCCGAGCCGGTCACGACGTGAGGAAGGAGTGCCTGATGGGGCAGTCCCACCTGTCAATGAAAGAAGGGGAGACATCGGCTGTCAGAGAGAGCGCGGGTGTGGGGAGATGGCACGTCAGTGCTGGGATGCTGCTCATTACTGGGCCGCGCGGGGAAAAGCTAGGCCTACGCGCGCGGCTGGGCCAAAGGGAGGGAAGAAGGGCCAAGAGAGAGGCCGGGGTGGGCCTGCGCGTGGAGGAAATAGAGGCAGGTTGGGGGAAGGAGAAGGCTAGGCGGGAGAAAACCGTGGGCTAGAAGCTAGGCTTGCTCAATTTTTTTTTCAAATTTGATTTTGCTAATATTTTTTCGAATGGGTTTTGAATCCATTTGAACCTTGAATCAAAACCAAATTTAAATATTATTTAAATTATACTTTCAATTCAAAGTAAACTGAGAAATGTTGGTAAGTTTTCAAAAATAAATTTTTACAACTTTTTAAATGCTTTTATTCCCTAATTTGTTTTTCTTTTACTTCAAAGCCAACTTCAAAAACATTTTAAATTCATTTTGAATTTTGAATTGAACCATTCAACTCAATAAATAAAATGCAAGGACATGTATGCACAAACATGTTTCCAAACCCTATATTAAATTTTAATTTCATGAAAATTTTTATTTCCTATGTTTTAATGAACACAAAATTCCAAATTTAATCATTTTAGCTCTATTTTCAAAAGAGGCAAGTTTTAGGGTGTTACTGGGGCACTAGATTGTCGGCGATGAGCGGCGGTGATGGGGAATAGTAGCACTGATGAGGAGGCAGACATGGTGGGGAAGCAGTCTTGGTAAGCTAAAGTCAGGGCCAAGGCAATGCAAATTTGAGCGAAACTTCATAAATACACGCGGGAGACTTGGCCGGGCTTGGAAATTGATGATAACGCTGCCATCCTGATCGTCTGGAAGAGGCGGTGAAGTCTGTTGGTGGTGGTGGTTGCGTGTTAATATCACTAAACGATGGACATGACACACGGTCGTGAAATCTACGGTGCTCAGGGGCTACCATCACACTACCGGTCGTAGAAGACGGCTTCCTCATCACACAAAATAAAACATCACACCAAAGATAAGGAAGATCCAAAAAATACATAAGTTAAGAACATTTAATATTTCATGTAAATAAAACATACATATTCTACGCTAAAAATGCAGTACATAAAATAAAATCCTACTACAAGACTAGCTTCACTGCTTCAGCGGGATGCGGATGACCCTCCATCGGGCCTTCTACTAGGCTTGCAGTAGCGGCCCTTTCCCATGCAGCACATGGTCCGCTGTGTTAGTTAAAAAATATATAGTTATTTTTGATTGGTGACAGGAACTACTATGTAGTACCTTATAAAAAATAGAAAGAAGGTTGATCATAAAAAACATCATCACATAGAGTTATTTCTTCAGTACCTTCTCCTTGCGCGCTTCCATGTCAGCCCTATTTGCCATGTGGTGCTGGTCCCTACGAGCCTTCACCGCCTCATTGCCGCCGCAGTCCCCAACTCCACCAAGCTCACGGTCACGGGCCATGGCGTCGTTGCTCAGGATATACTTGGCCAAAGCACCATGCTCTGGCCCATAGATCCCGTCGCCTCTGTGAGACTTCCCATTGGCATGCTGTAGCTACTCGTGAAGACTCCATGATGGCACTTTCTTGTCACGGCAAAAAGGACACACAAAGGTGCCCTCGCCACGACCACGAAACCTGACGCCTCCATTGCAGAGCCCAAGTAGGATATCACTCTCCTTCTCTTCGAATTTGGCGTCGTCTGAATGTGAGTTTTAGCTCTCAGAGTCACTGTGACCTACCATGCTTGCGGAGGAAGTGGAAGAAAGAAAGAGAAAGATCAACTGCAAAATTTTGCAAGTTCAGAGTGGAGAAAGCAACAAACCGCACCCCCTTCTTATACGAAGCAATGGCGATGATTCGCATGATAACATCGACTAGCTTCCCCGGGTGCATATTTCTTGTCGCCTCTCCTCGCAGCATACCCAACGTGGCCATTCAATGGCGACCATTCTCATGGCAGCATCGAGTTCCCAAGGGGCCTATTTCATGTCGCTTGGCATGGCAGCATTCCCAAAGCGTTCAAAACCATTGGAAAAGCAACCGCCACAATGGTCATGAATTAGGAGTGCGATTCACACGTAAGAACACGCCGTACCCAACACTAGCAGCGATGTTGTGGGCTACGCCATCGAGATCGCTTCCAACATCCAAGATCAAGTGGCACAGTGCACTGCATGGCCAGACGATACTCCTTAAATAACAGGGAAACAAGTTCGTCACGATTACTCCTCCTAGATCAAAGGCAAAATATTCAGTGCAAACCACATCTTCAATCAAATTTGCCCCCAAAAAAAACCTTCTCCTCAATCAATGTACGTCGCGCCGTCCACACACCGTACCTCCATCCACACTAGCAATCATGGTGGCGAGGTGGCACGCCATGTCGCTGATGGCGCTTCCTAAAGAGGTGCAAATTGACATCGCTGGCACCTCGCTGCGACCTCGGAGCGTTTAACACCCTAAAAATTTATTATAAATTAGTAATTAAATTTGAGCATTTAATTAATTTTTATGCAGTTTAAACTAGGTTAAATAATAACTTTTGGCTAATTAAAATCTACTATAAGATTTAGTAACATGATTGCTGCATTCATGGCGAGGCATTTTGGTTTTTGTTTGAGTGTAGGGTTAGAGTTGAGTGGCTTTGAATTCAAATCTAATTTGAATTTGGAGCAAGTTTGTAAAAACCCAAAAATGGAAAACAATTTCTCTTTTCTTTTCCTTTCCCGCACTCCATTTTGGTCCAGGAAGTTTGTACAGCGGCAAGCTAGGATGGCAAGCTCAATATGGGGTGATGGCAGGCGGGTGATGCTCCTTCCCTTTCCTGCTGCGCTCATTTGCCCTATAAGACCCACTGCCGAGCCCCTCCCTCTCTCCCTTTTCATTCATAGTCGAGCTCACACCATCGCCCCCAAATCCACCTGCTCCAGTGCCTAATCGCCGTCGATGTCACACCTAGTAGCTCCATCGTGCCTCGCCACCTCCATAGGTGCTTTCTTCTCTTCGTTTTGGTCACCGATTTCACGGGTTCACACTCACCGGCAGCGGTTTCTCTCTCCATCTCGCCGCCGCCATCCACCAAATCCTTCGGAGCCCTCCCGGACACCACGAACACCTTCCTTGGACTCACGGTGAGCCACTCTACCTTCCCGTACCCTTCTTTTTGTGAATGTCGCTCTGGAGCACCATATCGGCGAGCTCCAGATCACATAGTCCATGGGGCCGCCATAGGGCCGTCATCCTGACATGTTTCCCGACCCTTCATTTATGCCATATCGAACTCGTGTCGTTGCGCTCGTCACTCGCGTGCCCTCGGTTTGGTCTAGGGCGGTCAGAATCGCCGTACCAGTGATCACCAACGAGCTCAGGCCATCGGCATTCATGGCACCGCTGTGCTAGCACGGCATGCCAGTGAGGGGAGTCCACCTATTCATCTGTGCCGTTAGATCACAAGTGAACGGCTCTTATTAGAGCTTACCCCTTTAGGGTCATGACTAGTCCGCCGTGGACCATAGACGCGGTGCACAGCGCCCACGTCAGTGCGTCCATGTGCGTGTGGTGCATCGAACCAACAAGAGCGCGCTGCGTGGCGTCCGGTCAGCGGCAACGCAGGTCAACCCACAGTCAGCCGTGCGCTTTTGCGGTTTAGCCCCCGGGTTTTCAAGGAATCAATCCACGGTCAAACATCAGCTCAAAAGTATTTCTTTTCAGTCCTATTTTCTTTTGTTTTAGCCCCTATAATTTTAAAAAATAGTGCGCGCCATCCATATCACGTTAGAGTTCAGTTTTTATTCAAATTTGAGTTTGGTTTATTTAAAGAAATGCCATTGAAACTTGTTTTATGCATAACTTATGCGTTTTAAGTCCGATTAGAGTGATTCTTTCGCTCAAGTGTTTGTAGCAGTACGTAGATTAGTTTTATAAGCTTTTTAATCTATGTTTTTACTGTTTGTTGTACTATTCTAATAGAAGTATATTTGTATGCATGTGATGACTGGAATGGATGCTTGATTGGTGAATTGGAACACGTTTAGAGGGTGATCAGTTCGAGGTTACTGAGGACCAGTTGAGTGACCACCAGTACCAGGAGGGAGACTTTGAAGAAGGCAACTGTAGCAAAGGCCCCTTGTACCTATCAACTCTATAATTCATATACATGCATGTGTTTAAATTTGAATTACCTTTAAGGACTTTACCTAGATTACTATTTGTACCTCATATCCTTGATACCTATGGTTTGGGATGCATTTTGGATAGATGTTGCAGCGCTCAACATAAAATAATTGTTAAACATGACTAAAGGTATTATGCAATATGTTAAAATGGAGCTTTTTAGCAACAATTAGGGGGCTAGTGTATTGGGTTGAGTGCTCTAGTGCCTCTCCATAAGGACTTAATCCTGAAGCGGCCATCCAGGAGGTTTCATGCAACCTCGAGTGTCATATGGTTCTGACTTTAACCTATTAACTAGATTGTACTAGCTTGTTTGTAGCTTTCCGTAAGGGCAAGAGGGGGCAATAGTTGGTATGTTTCTTTTCCTGCTAGGGTGTGTATCGTGCCGCGGCCACGAGTGCCACTCCTAAAGGGGGGCCACATACGGCTAGACGGCTGAAACCTTAGCAGCTACGACCTATTAGTATGACTTGTGAAGGGTTACATAGTGAAACCCTGCCACACTTCCTAGGTAGAGGTGATGTGGGCTTTGCGAACCCCGGCATTGGGAATCATGGCTCGGTGGGTAAAGTTGTACAATTTCTACAGAAATATTTAACCAATTATAACAGTCATGCTCATTGATACGAGTGGTCTGGATCCTTCATGATTAGTGGTTACTATGGATGGTTGGGAATTGACATAATCTTGATTATTCATTATTACCACTTGGGTTGGGTTTATTCACTAAAGTAGTGATTTAGGATGCTAAAACTTGAGCAACTAAAATGCTAACCGTAGTCAAACCGTAGGTGCTTTCTTCTCTTCATTTTGGTCACTGATTTCATCGGTTCAGACTCATCGGCAATGGTTTCTCTCTCCAGCTTGCCGCCGCCATTGACCAAATCCTTTGGAGCCCTCCCGGACGCAGCGAGCACCTTCCTCGGACTTGCGGTGAGCCACTCTACCTTCCCGTACCCTTCTTTCTATGAATGTCACTCTGGAGCACCGTATCGGCGAGCTCCAGATCACACCATCCATGGCACCGCCGCGGGGCCGTCGTCCCGACATGTTGCCTCACCCTTCGTTTATGCCATGTCGAACTGACGTCGTTGCGCTCGTCGCTCCTGTGCCCTCGATTTGGTTTGGGGTGGCCGGAATCACCGTACCGGTGATCACCGGCAAGCTTAGGCTATCGGCATTCATGACGCCACCGCGCTGGCACTACATGTCGGTGAGGGGAGTCCACCCGTTCATCTGCGCCATTAGATCAGAAGTGAACGGCTCAAATTAGAGCTTACCCCTTTGGGGTAATGACTGGTCCATCGTGGACCAAAGACGCGGTGCACAGCGCCCACGTTAGCGCGCTGCGTGCGCGTGTGGTGCACCGAACCAACCAGAGCGCGCTGCATGGCGTCCGATCAGCGGCAATGCAGGTCAACCCACAGTCAGCCGTGCGCTTTTGCGGTTTAGCCCCTAGGTTTTCAAGGAATCAACCCGCGATCAAACATCAGCTCAAAAGTATTTCTTTCCAGTCCTGTTTTCTTCTATTTTAGCCCTTGTACTTTTGAAATATAGTGCGCGCCGTCCAGATCACGTTAGAGTTCAGGTTTTATTCAAATTTGAGTTCGGTTTATTTATAGAAATGCCATTGAAACTTGTTTTATGCATAACTTATGTGTTTTAAGTCTGATTAGAGTGATTCTTTCGCTTAGGTGTTCGTAGCAGTACGTAGATTAGTTTTACAAGCTTTTTAATCTATGTTTTTACTGTTTGTTGTAGTATTCTAATAGAAGTATATTTGTATGCATGTGATGACTGGAATGGATGCTTGATTGGTGAATTGGAACACGTTTAGAGGGTGATCAGTTCGAGGTTACTGAGGACCAGTTGGGTGACCACCAGTACTAGGAGGGAGACTTTGAAGAAGGCAAGTGTAGCAAAGGCCCCTTGGACCTATGAACTCTACAATTCATATACATGCATGTGTTTAAATTCAAATTACCTTTAAAGACTTTACCTAGATTACTATTTGTACCACATATCCTTGATACCTTTGGTTTGGGATGCATTTTGGATAGATGCTGCAGCGCTCAACATAAAATAATTGTTAAACATGACTAAAGGCATTATGCAATATGTTAAAATGGAGCTTTTTAGCAACAATTAGGGGGCTAGAGTACTAGGTTGAGTGCTCTAGTGCCTCTCCATAAGGACATAATCCTGAGGCGGCCACCCAGGAGGTTTTATCTAACCGCGAGTGTCATATGGCCCTGACTTTAACCTGTTAACTAGGTTGTACTAGCTTGTCTATAGCTTTTCGTAAGGGCAAGAGTGGGGCACTAGTTGGTATGTTTCTTTTCCTGCTAGGGTGTGTACCGTGCCACAACCACGAGTTCCACTCTTAGAGGGGGGCACATATGGCTAGACGGCTGAAACCTTACCAGCTATGACCTGTTAGTACGACTTGCGAAGGGTTACATAGTGAAACCCTACTACACTTCCTAGGTAGAGGTGATGTGGGCTTTGTGAACCCCGGCATTGGGAATCATGGCTCGGTGGGTAAAGTTGTACATTTCTGCAGAAATATTTTACCTGTTATAACAGTCGTGCTCACGGATACGAGTGGTCTAGATCCTTCATGATTAGTGGTTACTATGGATGGTTGGGAATTGACATAATCTTGATTATTCATATTACCACTTGGGTTGGGTTTATTCACTAAAGTAGTGATTTAGGATGCTAAAACTTTAGCAACTAAAATGCTAACCGCAGTCAAACCGTAGGTGCTTTCTTCTCTTCATTTTGGTCACTGATTTCATCGGTTCAGAATCATCAGCAATGGTTTCTCTCTCTAGCTCACCGCCGCCATTGACCAAATCCTTCAGAGCCCTCCCGGACACAGCGAACACCTTCCTTGGACTCGCGGTGAGCCACTCTACCTTCCCGTACCCTTCTTTCTATGAATGTCGCTCTGGAGCACCGTATCGGCGAGCTCCAGATCACACCATCCATGACGCCACCACAGGGCCGTCGTCCCGACATGTGCCTCGCCCTTCGTTTTTGCCATGTCAAACTCATGTCGTTGCGCTCGTCGCTCCTGTGCCCTCGATTTTGTTTGGGGTGGCCGGAATCGCCATACCGGTGATCACCGGCGAGCTCAGGCCATCGGCATTCATGGCGCCACCGCGCTGGCACTACATGCCGGTGAGGGGAGTCCACCCGTTCATCTGTGCCATTAGATCACAAGTGAACGGCTCTGATTAGAGCTTGCCGCTTTGGGGTCATGACTAGTCCATCGTGGACCATAGACGCGGTGCACAGCGCCCACGTCAGCGCGTCCATGTGCGTGTGGTGCACTGAACCAACCAGAGCGCGCTGCGTGGCGTCCGATCAGCAGCAATGTGGGTCAACCCGCAGTCAGCCGTGTGCTTTTGCGGTTTAGCCCCTGGGTTTTCAAGGAATCAACCCGTGGTCAAACATCAGCTCAAAAGTATTTCTTTCTAGTCCTGTTTAATTCTATTTTAGCCCTTGTACTTTTGAAATATAGTGCGCGCCGTCCAGATCACGTTAGAGTTCAGGTTTTATTCAAATTTGAGTTCGGTTTATTTATAGAAATGCCATTGAAACTTGTTTTATGCATAACTTATGCGTTTTAAGTCCGATTAGAGTGATTCTTTTGCTTAGGTGTTCATAGCAGTACATAGATTAGTTTTATAAGCTTTTTAATCTATGTTTTTACTGTTTGTTGTACTATTCTAATAGAAGTATATTTGTATGCATGTGATGACTGGAATGGATGCTTGATTGGTGAATTAGAGGGTGATCAGTTCGAGGTTACTGAGGACCAGTTGGGTGACCACCAGTACCAGGAGGGAGACTTTGAAGAAGGCAACTGTAGCAAAGGCCCCTTGTACCTATGAACTCTACAATTCATATACATGCATGTGTTTAAATTTGAATTACCTTTAAGGACTTTACCTAGATTACTATTTGTACAACATATCCTTGATACCTATGGTTTGGGATGCATTTTGGATAGATGCTGCAGCGCTCAACATAAAATAATTGTTAAACATGACTAAAGGCATTATGCAATATGTTAAAATGGAGTTTTTTAGCAACAATTCGGTGGCTAGAGTACTGGGTTGAGTGCTCTAGTGCCTCTCCATAAGGACTTAATCCTAAAGCGGCCACCCAGGATGTTTCATATAACCACGAGTGTCATATGGCCCTGACTTTAACCTGTTAACTAGATTGTACTAGCTTGTCTATAGCTTTTTGTAAGGGCAAGAGCGGGGCACTAGTTGGTATGTTTCTTTTCCTGCTAGGGTGTGTATCGTGCCGCAACCACGAGTGCCACTCTTAGAGGGGGGGCACATACGGCTAGATGGCTGAAACCTTAGCAGCTATGACCGGTTAGTACGACTTGCGAAGGGTTACATAGTGAAACCCTACCACACTTCCTAGGTAGAGGTGATGTGGGCTTTGTGAACCCCGGCATTTGGAATCATGGCTTGGTGGGTAAAGTTTTACAATTTCTGCAGAAATATTTAACCTCTTCTAACAGCCGTGCTCACGGATATGAGTGGTCTGGATCCTTCATGATTACTGGTTACTATGGATGGTTGGGAATTGACATAATCTGGATTATTCATTATTACCACTTGGGTTGGGTTTATTCACTAAAGTAGTGATTCAGGATGCTAAAACTTGACCAACCAAAATTGCTAACTGCAGTCAAACCGTAGGTGCTTTCTTATCTTTGTTTTGGTCACCGATTTCACGGGTTCACACTCACTGGCAGCGGGTTGTCTCTCCAGCTCGCTGCGACCGTCGACCGAATCCTTTAGAGCCCTCTCAGACGCCTCGAACACCTTCCTCGGACTCACGATGAGCCACTCTACCTTCCTGTACCCTTCTTTCTATGAATGTCGCTCTAGAGCACCATATCGGCGAGCTCTAGATCACACCATCCATTGCGCCGCGGCGGGGCCGTCGTCTGGACATGTTTCCTCGCCCTTCGTTTATGCCGTGTCGAACTCACGTCATTGCGCTCGTCGCTCCCGTGCCCTCGATTTGGTCTGGGGTGGCCAAAATCGCTGTACCGGTGATCACCGGCGAGCTCAGGCCATCGGCAATCATGGCGCCACCGCGCTGGCACTGCATGTCAGTGAGGGCAGTCCACCCATTCTTCTGCGCCATTAGATCACAAGTGAACGGCTCTGATTAGAGCTTACACATTTGGGGTCATGACTGGTCCACCGTGGACCATAGACGCGGTGCACAGCGCCCACGTCAGCGCGTCCATGTGCATGTGGTGCACCGAACCAACCAGAGCGCTGCGTGGCGTCTGGTCAGCGGCAATGTGGGTCAACCCGCAGTCAGCCGTGCGCTTTTGCGATTTAGCCCCCTGGTTTTCAAGGAATCAACACGCGGTCAAACATCAGCTCAAAAGTGTTTCTTTTCAGTCCTGTTTTCTTCTGTTTTAGCCCCTGTACTTTTGAAAAATAGTGCGGGCCATCCAGATCACGTTAGAGTTCAGTTTTTATTCAAATTTGAGTTCGTTTTCTTTACAGAAATGCCATTAAAACTTGTTTTAAGTCCGATTAGAGTGATTCTTTCGCTCATGTGTACGTAGCAGTACATAGATTAGTTTTATAAGCTTTTCAGTCTATGTTTTTACTGTTTGTTGTACTGTTCTAATAGAAGTATATTTGTATGCATGGGATGACTGGAATGGATGCTTGATTGGTGAATTGGAGCATGTTAAGAGGGTGATCAGTTTGAGGTTACTGAGGACCAGTTGGGTGACCACTAGTACCAGGAGGTAGACTTTGAAGAAGGCAAGTGTAGGAAAGGCCCCTTATACCTATGAACTCTATAATTCATATACATGCAAGTGTTTAAATTTGAATTACCCTAAAGGACTTTACCTAGATTACTATTTGTACCACATATCCTCGATACCTATGGTTTGGGATGCATTTTGGATAGATGCAGCAGCGCTCAACATAAATAATTGTTAAACATGACTAAAGGCATTATGCAATATGTTAAAATGGAGCTTTTTAGCAATAATTAGGGGGCTAGAGTACTGGGTTGAGTGCTCTAGTGCCTCTCCATAAGGACTTAATCCTAAAGCGGCCACCCAGGAGGTTTCATATAACCCCGAGTGTCATATGGCTCTAACTTTAACCTGTTAACTAGATTGTACTTGCTCGTCTGTAGCTTTCTGTAAGGGCAAGAGGGGGGCACTAGTTGGTATGTTTCTTTTCCTACTAGGGTGTGTACTGTGCCGTGACCACGAGTGCCACTCCTAGAGGGGGGCCACATATGGCTAGACGGCTGAAACCTTAGCAACTACGACATATTAGTATGACTTGCAAAGGGTTACATAGTGAAACCCTACCACACTTCCTAGGTAGAGGTGATGTGGGCTTTGCGAACCCCGGCATTGGGAATCATGGCTTGGTGTGTAAAGTTTTACAATTTCTACAGAAATATTTAACCTGTTCTAACAGCCGTGCTCACGAATACGAGTGGTCTAGATCCTTCATGATTATAGGTTACTATGGATGGTTAGGAATTGACATAATCTGGATTATTCATTATTACCACTTGGGTTGGGTTTATTCACTAAAGTAGTGATTTAGGATGCTACAACTTGACCAACCAAAATTGCTAACCGCAGTCAAACCGTAGGTGCTTTCTTCTCTTTGTTTTGGTCACCGATTTCACGGGTTCATTCTCACTGGCAGCGGGTTGTCTCTCTAGCTCGCCGCTGCCATCGACCGAATCCTTCAGAGCCCTCTCGGACGCCGCGAACACCTTCCTCGGACTCGTGGTGAGCCATTCTACCTTCCTGTACCCTTCTTTCTATGAATGTCGCTCTAGAGCACCATATCGGCAAGCTCCAGATCACACCATCCATGGCGCCACCACGGGGCCATCGTCCCGATGTGTTTCCTCGCCCTTTGGTTTATGCCGTGTCAAACTCGCATCATTGCGCTCGTCAGTCCCGTGCCCTCGGTTTGGTCTGGGGGCGGCCGAAATCGCCATACCGGTGATCACCGGCGAGCTCAAGCCATCGGCATTCGTGGTGCCGCCACACCGGCACTGCATGGTGGTGAGGGGAGTCCACCCATTCATCTATGCCATTAGATCACAAGTGAACGGCTCTGATTAGAGCTTACCCCTTTGGGGTCATGACTGGTCCACCGTGGACCATAGACGCGGTGCACAGCGCCCACGTCAGCGCGTCCATGTGCGTGTGGTGCACCGAACCAACCAGAGCAAGCTGCATGGCGTCCGGTCAACGGCAACTTGGGTCAACCCACAGTCAGCCGTGTGCTTTTGTGGTTTAGCCCCCGGGTTTTCAAGGAATCAACCCGCGGTCAAACATTAGCTCAAATGTATTTCTTTTCAATCCTGTTTTCTTCTATTTTAGCCCTTGTACTTTTGAAAAATAGTGCGCGCCGTCCAGATCACGTTAGAGTTCAGTTTTGATTCAAATTTGAGTTCGGTTTATTTATAGCAATGCCAATGAAACTTGTTTTATGCATAACTTATGCGTTTTAAGTCCGATTAGAGTGATTCTTTCGCTCATGTGTTCATAGCAGTACGTAGATTAGTTTTATAACATTTTTAGTCTATGTTATTACTATTTGTTGTACTGTCCTAATAGAAGTATATTTGTATGCATGGGATGACTGGAATGTATGCTTGATTGGTGAATTGGAGCACGTTTAGAGGGTGATCAGTTCGAGGTTACTGCGGACCAGTTGGGTGACCACCAGTACCAGGAGGTAGACTTTGAAGAAGGCAAGTGTAGCAAAGGCCCCTTGTACCTATGAACTCTATAATTCATATACATGCAAGTGTTTAAATTTGAATTACCCTTAAGGACTTTACCTAGATTACTATTTGTACCACATATCCTTGATACCTATGGTTTGGGATGCATTTTGGATAGATGCTGCAGCGCTCAACATAAAATAATTGTTAAACATGACTAAAGGTATTATGCAATATGTTAAAATGGAGCTTTTTAGCAACAATTAGGGGGCTAGAGTACTGGGTTGAGTGCTCTAGTGCCTCTCCATAAGGACTTAATCCTGAAGCGGCCACCTAGGAGGTTTCGTACAACCCTAAGTGTCATATGGCTCTAACTTTAACCTGTTAACTAGATTGTACTTGCTCGTCTGTAGCTTTCTGTAAGGGCAAGAGGGGGGCACTAGTTGGTATGTTTCTTTTCCTGCTAGGGTGTGTACCATGCCATGAGCACGAGTGCCACTCCTAGAGGGGGCCACATACGGCTAGACGGCTGAAACCTTAGCACCTACGACCTGTTAGTACGACTTGCGAAGGGTTACATAGTGAAACCCTGCCACACTTCCTAGGTAGAGGTGATGTGGGCTTTGCGAACCCTGGCATTGGGAATCATGGCTCGGTGGGTAAAGTTGTACAATTTCTGTAGATATTTTTAACCTATTATAATAGTCGTGCTCACGGAGACGAGCGGTCTGGATCCTTCATGATTAGTGGTTACTATGGATGGTTGGGAATTGACATAATCTTGATTATTCATTATTACCACTTGGGTTGGGTTTATTCACTAAAGTAGTGATTCAGGATGCTAAAACTTGACCAACTAAACTTGCTAACCGCAGTCAAACCGTAGGTGCTTTCTTCACTTCGTTTTGGTCACCGATTTCACGGGTTCATTCTCACTGGCAGCGGGTTGTCTCTCTAGCTCGCCGCTGCCATCGACCGAATCCTTCAGAGCCCTCTCGGACGCCGCGAACACCTTCCTCGGACTCGTGGTGAGCCATTCTACCTTCCTGTACCCTTCTTTCTATGAATGTCGCTCTAGAGCACCATATCGGCAAGCTCCAGATCACACCATCCATGGCGCCACCACGGGGCCATCGTCCCGATGTGTTTCCTCGCCCTTTGGTTTATGCCGTGTCAAACTCGCATCATTGCGCTCGTCAGTCCCGTGCCCTCGGTTTGGTCTGGGGGCGGCCGAAATCGCCATACCGGTGATCACCGGCGAGCTCAAGCCATCGGCATTCGTGGTGCCGCCACACCGGCACTGCATGGTGGTGAGGGGAGTCCACCCATTCATCTATGCCATTAGATCACAAGTGAACGGCTCTGATTAGAGCTTACCCCTTTGGGGTCATGACTGGTCCACCGTGGACCATAGACGCGGTGCACAGCGCCCACGTCAGCGCGTCCATGTGCGTGTGGTGCACCGAACCAACCAGAGCAAGCTGCATGGCGTCCGGTCAACGGCAACTTGGGTCAACCCACAGTCAGCCGTGTGCTTTTGTGGTTTAGCCCCCGGGTTTTCAAGGAATCAACCCGCGGTCAAACATTAGCTCAAATGTATTTCTTTTCAATCCTGTTTTCTTCTATTTTAGCCCTTGTACTTTTGAAAAATAGTGCGCGCCGTCCAGATCACGTTAGAGTTCAGTTTTGATTCAAATTTGAGTTCGGTTTATTTATAGCAATGCCAATGAAACTTGTTTTATGCATAACTTATGCGTTTTAAGTCCGATTAGAGTGATTCTTTTGCTCATGTGTTCGTAGCAGTACGTAGATTAGTTTTATAAGCTTTTCAATCTATGTTTTTACTGTTTGTTGTACTGTTCTAATAGAAGTATATTTGTATGCATGTGATGACTGGAATGGATGCTTGATTGGTGAATTGAAACACGTTTAGAGGGTGATCAGTTTGAGGTTACTAAGGACCAGTTGGGTGACCACCAGTACTAGGAGGGAGACTTTGAAGAAGGCAAGTGTAGCAAAGGCCCCTTGTACCTATGAACTCTATAATTCATATACATGCAAGTGTTTAAATTTGAATTACCCTTAAGGACTTTACCTAGATTACTATTTGTACCACATATCCTTGATACCTATGGTTTGGGATGCATTTTGGATAGATGCTGCAGCGCTCAACATAAAATAATTGTTAAACATGACTAAAGGTATTATGCAATATGTTAAAATGGAGCTTTTTAGCAACAATTAGGGGGCTAGAGAACTGGGTTGAGTGCTCTAGTGCCTCTCTATAAGGACTTAATCCTGAAGCGGCCACCCAGGAGGTTTCATACAACCCCGAGTGTCATATGACTCTGACTTTAACCTATTAACTTGATTGTACTAGCTCGTCTATAGCTTTTCGTAAGGGCAAGAGGGGGGCACTAGTTGGTATGTTTCTTTTCCTACTAGGGTGTGTACTGTGTCGTGACCACGGATGCCACTCCTAGAGGGGGGCCACATACGGCTAGATGGCTGAAACCTTAGCAGCTACGACCTGTTAGTATGACTTGCAAAGGGTTACATAGTGAAACCCTGCCACACTTCCTAGGTAGAGGTGATGTGGGCTTTGCGAACCCTAGCATTGGGAATCACAGCTCGGTGGGTAAAGTTATACAATTTCTGCATAAATATTTAACCTGTTATAACAATCATGCTCACGGATACGAGCGGTCTGGATCCTTCATGATTAGTGGTTACTATGGATGGTTGGGAATTGACATAATCTTGATTATTCATTATTACCACTTGGGTTGGGTTTATTCACTAAAGTAGTGATTCAGGATGCTAAAACTTGACCAACTAAACTTGCTAACCGCAGTCAAACCGTAGGTGCTTTCTTCACTTCGTTTTGGTCACTGATTTCACGTGTTCACATTCATCGGCAGCGGTTTCTCTCTCCAGCTCACTGCTGCAATTGACCAAATCCTTCGGAGCCCTCCCGGACGCCATGAACACCTTCCTCGGACTTGCGGTAAGCCACTCTACCTTCACGTACCCTTCTTTCTGTGAATGTCGCTCTAGAGCACCGTATCGGCGAGCTCCAGATCACACCATCCATGGCACCACCGTGGGGCCATCATCCCGACATGTTTCCTCGCCCTTCGTTTATGCCGTGTTGAACCCACGTCGTTGCGCTCGTCGGTCCCGTTCCCTCGGTTTGGTCTAGGGTGGCCGGAATCACCGTACCGGTGATCACCAGCGAGCTTAGGCCATCAGCATTCATGGCGCCGCCGCGCTGGCACTGCATGCCGGTGAGGGGAGTCCACCCATTCATCTGCGCCATTAGATCTCAAGTGAACGACTTTGATTAGAGCTTACCCCTTTAGGGTCATGACTGGTCAACCGTGGACCATAGACGCGGTGCACAGCGCCCACGTCAGAGTGTGTCCATGCACATGTGGTGCACCGAACCATCCAGAGTGCGCTGCGTGGCATCCGGTCAGCGGCAACGCGGGTCAACCCGTTGTCAGCCGTGCACTTTTGTGGTTTAGCCCCCGGGTTTTCAAGGAATCAACCCGTGGTCAAACATCATCTCAAAAGTAATTCTTTTCAGTCTTGTTTTCTTCTGTTTTAGCCCCTATACTTTTGAAAAATAGTGCGCACCATCCAGATCACGTTATAGTTCAGTTTTTATTCAAATTCGAGTTCGGTTTATTTACAGAAATGCCATTGAAACTTGTTTTATGCATAACTTATGCGTTTTAAGTCCGATTAGAGTGATTCTTTTGCTCATGTGTTCGTAGCAGTACGTAGATTAGTTTTATAAGCTTTTCAATCTATGTTTTTACTGTTTGTTGTACTGTTCTAATAGAAGTATATTTGTATGCATGTGATGACTGGAATGGATGCTTGATTGGTGAATTGAAACACGTTTAGAGGGTGATCAGTTTGAGGTTACTAAGGACCAGTTGGGTGACCACCAGTACTAGGAGGGAGACTTTGAAGAAGGCAAGTGTAGCAAAGGCCCCTTGTACCTATGAACTCTACAATTCATATACATGCATGTGTTTAAATTTGAATTACCTTTAAGGACTTTACCTAGATTACTATTTGTACCACATATCCTTGATAACTATGGTTTGGGATGCATTTTGGATAGATGTTGCAGCGCTCAACATAAAATAATTGTTAAACATGACTAAAGGTATTATGCAATATGTTAAAATGGAGCTTTTTAGCAACAATTAGGGGGCTAGAGAACTGGGTTGAGTGCTCTAGTGCCTCTCTATAAGGACTTAATCCTGAAGCGGCCACCCAGGAGGTTTCATACAACCCCGAGTGTCATATGACTCTGACTTTAACCTATTAACTTGATTGTACTAGCTCGTCTATAGCTTTTCGTAAGGGCAAGAGGGGGGCACTAGTTGGTATGTTTCTTTTCCTACTAGGGTGTGTACTGTGTCGTGACCACGGATGCCACTCCTAGAGGGGGGCCACATACGGCTAGATGGCTGAAACCTTAGCAGCTACGACCTGTTAGTATGACTTGCAAAGGGTTACATAGTGAAACCCTGCCACACTTCCTAGGTAGAGGTGATGTGGGCTTTGCGAACCCTAGCATTGGGAATCACAGCTCGGTGGGTAAAGTTATACAATTTCTGCATAAATATTTAACCTGTTATAACAATCATGCTCACGGATACGAGCGGTCTGGATCCTTCATGATTAGTGGTTACTATGGATGGTTGGGAATTGACATAATCTTGATTATTCATTATTACCTCTTGGGTTGGGTTTATTCACTAAAGTAGTGATTCAGGATGCTAAAACTTGACCAACTAAAATTGCTAACCGCAGTCAAACCATGTCTAGACTTTGAGCCTCATAGATCCCTTTGATATACTTGCTAAGCATGGTGCGCTTACACTTGTTTTACATTCAATGAAAATCCCGGATGGGTAACAGATAATGTTTATGAAGAGTTTCCAGAAGATGTCCAGGATTACTAGGGTGATGTCCCCCAGTTGGAGTCCCTGTGGCGTTTGGGCTTAGTCTTCTACTCTGTGTAATAATGTTGCCAATGAGCCAGACTTATGATAACTATGTGATGAAATATGCGATGTAATAAAGTACTTTACTTTGATATTATTGCAATTTGAGATTATATGTGTGTTTGGACATCCTGGGCACACATATATGAACACTTGGTTTTGTTATGCAAAATTGGGTGCGACAAATTGGTATCAGAGCTATAACTGACTGTAGGACGATCAACCTAGTTAGAAATGGATGTTTTTAGGATCACATTTTCTTTATTTTGCTACCATTAATTTACTATAAAATTTTTGCTTATATTATCTCTATTCTTTGTTGCAAAAAATATCTTATTATAATACTCAACCTTTTCAATCTTATAAATGGCCCACACCGAGCTGACAGCTACAAGTGTACCATTGTGATGCCAACAAGGAGGACAAGGTTCATGCTTGGCAAGCGTGTTCCTCCACCCCTAGTTGAGGCATTGAGGAACATGGCGGAGGAGCCCTAGGAGGAACCGTCTGTGGAGGTGTCCATGGAGGAACCTCTAGAGGACTAGATTGAGGATGAACCTATGGATGAGGAGACTGAAGAGGGGCCCATGTATGAGGAGCCTGTGGAGATAGAAGAATCTAAGGAGGAGCCCATGGAGGAAGATGAACAAGGGGGTCAGGATGGAGATGGTGATCCTAAAGATGGTGATGCTTCTGACAACTTTGATTCTGATGATGGGGGTAATGATGGTGGTGATGATGGAGATGGTGGAGATGATGGTGATGACAGTGGAGATGATGGTGGTGATGGTGACGGAGATGGAGGAGATGGTGGAGGTAATGGTGATGACTACCATGCCGCACTACTGGCTAAGGGGTGGACCGCGGAGATCCACTATGATTTGTAGGGTGATGCCTACTACCACCCAAAGCTTCTCTCCCTTGTATGCCGCTACCACACCAGGTGCACCGTGCAGTACCAGACGGAGCATTGGACCCACCCCGACTACATCGGCTTATGGGAGATAGAGGTGTACATCCACAAAGGAAGTCGGGTGCGCTACATCCACCATGCTATCACTGCATAGCTCACATGTGCAGCCACCATTCGGGATGCTGCTCGACAGGCGTTGGTAGTCAATCGTGACCGCCACTTCGACGACATTGCATGGGAGGAGGATCGTTATCTTCCCCACCGTCGAAGCGGCCAATCCACCTACAACATCGCCGCACCACTTGGGGAGGAGAACCATAGGCTTAGGCCTACCCTGGTGAGCTTGGCCTACACCAACACCAACATGGATCAAACCTTGGATGAGCTAGATGTCATGGGGAAGGCATACCTGCAACTTGCTCTTGAGAATGCTACGTTGAAGTAGCAGGAAGGTGGTCCTGATGTGGAGACACCAAGTATTCTTACTGAATCACCCCCAAGGAACCGAGGAGACTTTGGAGACCCCAACACCAGCACCAACATCGACCCATAGGAGGATTTTCCACAAATATGTAATAAACACGCATAGATGTGCGAGAGTGTGTTAGTTTCTTTTCTTTTCAATGGTTGAACAATTGTCACTTGAGTGGTTGGATGATTGTCATGATGGATAATGTTTGATTTGGATTTTTGTCATGATTGTGGTGACTTGTGGGCATGTCCACAGTAATTTAGTTTAAGATTAAGGCTTAAGGATGATATGAATAAATAGTTGGGTTTCTTTTTATCTTGTTGTCCGTCCTGTATCATTCTGAGCAGTCCACCTTTATCAGTTCATATCTCATGTTGTGGATGTTCAATGGTCATTAAAATTTTATAGAGATAAGTAGACTTCTTCATCTTTCTTTTGGCTCTAGAATCACCTCAATACCTGTTACGAATTGTGAGATACAGCTGTTGTAAGTTGATGTTTCTGTGCTGTCAGAAATCTAGAGCAGTGCTGCTTGTTATCTCTTTTTGCCTAATTAAACGTCAGAATCTGAGAATTTGTTCTAAATGAAAGTTGTAGAGAATTTCATAAGCTTTCCAGAAAGGTAAAATTAGTATTTATATGATAAACATAGAGTGAGATATGCTCATTTTACTGTACTACTATCGGTCCAACTCGCCAGAAAGTTCAGAACAATTATCTTCTTGTTACCCTATATACATATATCTCTTGTCTTTGATCTTCTGATACCTACTCTCATTAGGCCATTATATCTTAAATGTTATATATTTTGGACATATGAGACTTATACGATGTATCTACAGATGGTGAACACCAGGAGGAACAACCAAGGAGGCGAGGACTTGCCGCCGCCACCCCTTATCACCATTGAGCAACTGATGATGATGCAAACTCAGTTGCTTCAGCAGATGGCTCAGAGCATGCAGAACAATGGGAATGGAAATGGGAATGCACCCCCTCAAGTCAGAGACAAGAGGGGAGAGTTTTTGAAGGGACATCCGTATTCCACTGACCCTCTCCAAGCTGATGACTAGTTACGTGCAGTTGAGAGGCAACTTAAGATTGCACAATGTGATGACAAGGAGAAAGTGTTGTATGTAGCTGGGCAACTGCAGGGGGCTGCACTTGACTGGTGGGAGTCATTTCCGCTTTGGCCGTACTAAAGCTAACCCCATAACTTGGTAAGAATTTCGCAATGCTTTCCACTCTCACCATGTTCCTGCTGGGTTGATGAAGCTGAAAAAGAAGGAATTCCTTGCTCTCAAACAAGAAGGCATGACCGTGGCTGAGTATCATGACAAATTCATACAATTATCATGGTATGCACCTACTGAAGTGGAAGATGGTGAAAAGAGGCAGGAGCTATTCATGGAAGGTTTGAATGATGGTCTCCAGTACCAACTGTTGTCCCATACCTTTGCTAGTTTCCAGCAGCTAGTGGACAAGGCCTCGGTTGTAGAGAACAAGCGCTGTCAAATGGAGGACAAGAAGAGGAAATTCCAGGGGCAACAGCCTAGGAGCAACACTCGTGTCTGCACTATTCCTCAGCAAGCCTACCCACAGCAGTGTGGCAGAACCTCCTAAGAAATCGGGCCCACATGCACCTATCGATGTCTCAACAGACCTCAGATAGCGTACACAAGTTCCCAACAACTTAATAGGTCTGTCGGGTGTCCTCGGGAAACCCGAATCATCCACGAATCTTTTCCAAACAGGATCCCAATCACAGTCATTGCAGATTACAACAGTTTTCAATATACATACCAGAGATTATAAAGCGGAAGACTTAAGTTTTGACATTACAAACCAGTTGTTTCAAACATACAAAACCATAATTGTCATACAACCATAGTAGCGGGATAATATTACATTAACATTATTTATTTCACCCAAACTAGTGCCTTGTCCAAAGGCCATTCATCATTCCTCATCGTCATCGACTTCAAACACTAACATGCAGCAGGGACCAAAACAAGCCTGCGCATGCGACTCACCTACAACAAGGGTTAACAAACCCTGAGTACAAAAGTACTCAACAAGACTGACCCGACGAAAAAGGGCGAAGGTCTTAGGGATGCAGGTGTTGGGTCAAGGTAAGGATGTAGAAAAATTCAAAAGTTCTTTGCCAAAAGCTTACTATTCTTGATCCTAGTTTCAAGTTTTACCCCTAAGTACTTTAGTTCATTATCTTCAACCAAGTGTTCATATCCCATGTTCCAATCCTTCTCATTCCATTCTTTTTTCTCATGTTTTAGTAATTCACTAGTCCTGCATTGCTTCTGTAATGAATCGAGTCTCCATATCCGCGGAGCACCGGCAATTCGAATTGATTCAAGTCCCAGCTGGGGATTCCTTATCACACGACATATGTAGAACTTAATCTTGCATATATCAACCTCGCTACCGGATCCTCCCGTACTAAGCCGTCTCCACGCCACCCGAGAGCACAGCACACCTCAAATCCGGCCACATTCAAGCCACGAGGGTACACGCTGCTCCCACCATCTCACCACTCCCAGTGCATGGGCATTCGTCTTAGTATCGGATTAGCCGAAGTAGGCTTACCGGAGTATGTGACCAGTACTACAAAGTGTCTCGTTCAAAAGATCCACAATGAGTGGCCTTTAAGCGACATAGTCGACAACATTATCCAACTTTCAAGATAAGTCACCCGACTAGTCTCTAGTTCATTCTACCTTCTTTCTTTCTTTCTTTGGCCAGTATGCCATCTTTGATTGTATTGAAACTTTTACTTTGAAAACCTACCATAAGCATTCTACGCCTTTGTAAATGAAATCATCTTCAAGGTTGGTAAACAATCAACAAGGTAGGCAATGCATCAAGTAGGTAACATTTGAAGTAAATCAACTTAATGCAATAAGTAACATAGGTGATAAACTTTTCAAAGTAAACAAGGTAATGGTTTAATGCATAAACCGGGGCTTGCCTTCGTTGACGATCTCAGGTTCCGGATCAGTACCACAATTATCGAATCCCGTGACAACCAGGGATTCTTCCAGAACTTGCTCAACTAGAATCGTTTCACTCTCGGGTTCTACATGAAATAATAACATATGCTTCAATATGATGATAATGTAAACATGATGCTTTCATGGTACATGAAATGTAATCACACCTCGAATACAAGTTGTTTTTCTTGATGCAGGTTGCAAGCCAACAAAACCAACTTGCAATTCTACCGGCAAGAACCACACATGTGACTTGACCAAACTGATCTTGGAACCCTACTAGTCACAAAACATGACCAAAACAAGATCAAACACTAATCAAACACTTTGGGTTTGCTTTTATTTATTTTTGAATTAATTTGGAAATAAGCCCAAAAATAAACTTGTTCCAAATGACCTTAAAATTTTATGTAAGCTTCCTCATGACAAATTAGTGTACCAAAATAAATTTCATAATTTTTGGACCTATACAGTGACCTACAAAAATTATGGAAATTGCATTTATCAATTAATTGACTGAATTTTTGAACATTAAAAATTTATTCAAATTTCAAGTTTCATATTTTTCCTAAATAGTACTCACCACAGAGAGATCACACAAAAAGTTTCATAATTTTTGGAGCTCTAAACAAATCTACACAAAAATAACAAAAATAGACACTATTCATCCATTTCTGAAAATAGAAAAATTCAATTTGAACTATACAGTCGCTAGCATACGGGACCCACTTGTCATCCCTAACCTCCGGCTTTGACCGCGACGACGACGGCGCTGACCGACACGAACTCGTCGCTGGTGAGCCCAACAGCGACGGCCATAGCACCAAAACGTTCACAACGACTAGACGCATCGATCTGTGGCGCTACAGAGGTTGATTACGACATGGAACAAGGCTGACACCGGCCATGGCGGACGTGGTGGCACGGCATCGCTACACCGGCGAAACAAGGCCAGTAGAGATCAAACAAAAGGCTTAAAAAGGACCAGCAGCTCACCCCGAACGTGTTGAAGCAAAGAATGAGACCGGAGGAGCTACGGTGACGTGGGTCGACGGTGACAGCAGTCACGGCGGAGCAAACTTTGTCGGCGATGGAGTTTCGGTGACTGCAGTGAGCAAAATGACCAAGCAAGAATGGATTAAGCATCACAGCGTCGAGATGAAGCTATAGCGACAACAAGCAAGGACAATGGCTCACCAGATGATGCTGGCCGTGGTGAAACGGAGTTTCGGTCGAGATCGCCGGCCGCGAGGAAGAAGAACGTAGACAGCGAGTTCTCGGCGAAATCAAGTGGTAGCAACAGGTCGGTTGGAGGCGCAAGGAGCAGGTGAAACTGAGACACTACTTTTCCGGGGCTATCTTGCGCTGAGGAGGCGAGGATAGCTCACCGGAGCTGAAGTGGTGGCGGCGGAAAACAGAGGAGAGAAATCAAAGTCGACGACGGCGTCGGAGCTTTATAGCGTGGCCAAGAGTGCGAGGAAACGACACACAGTGAGCTGCTCGTGCCAGCGCAAAGCCGAGGGCGGTCGCAGACGCGCTTGGAAGACCGGAGAAAGGACGCCGGCGGTGGGGCGGTGGTCGGCTACTGTTCCGAGAAATTACAGAATTGCCACCGAGTTCATTTTGCAAATTACTCTCAAATTTTCTAAAGAAGATGAAAATCTCCGAAAATGAAAGTTGCTCAACTTTTCAAACTCTACAACTTTGCTTCAATGAACATTTTCAAGTTCTGCCTCCATTTTGAAATTTGAATTTGGGGTGCATTTGAGTATTTGAATCATTTCAAAATTACTCCAAATTTTATATGTAAACTTGAAAAACTTTGAATACCAAAGTTGACCCTTATAAAATAATCTTCAACTTTGCTTTTTGCCTCAACCCCAAATTCCACATGGATTTTGAATTAGTCAAAAGGGCAAAAAGGACTTTTATAATTTAAATTTGAATTCAAATTTGATTTGTCTTTCTTTTACTTTAACTTTGATTTTTGACCAGTAACATGGCCCATTAGGGTTATTTGAGTCAAATGACACATGGCCTAACATGATCACACGAAATTTGACCGTTGTGGTCATGATCTTTATTTAGGGTTTTGAAACACATCACATGAAATAACAACATTATGAAATAAAGCTTATTTAGTGAATGCATTCAAAATTTTCTACTCTATGAATGCTTTGCAATGCATATGATGACATGTTAAATTTTAGTGCTAGGTCAAAACACCAGAGGTGTTACAACCTTTCCCCCTTAAAGAAATCTCATCCCAAGATTTAAAACTTAAGGCTAAGTAATGGAATAGGAAATGTGTCAAGCTAACACATCATAACTTTATTCAAAAGACTAGTGAGGGGGTTTTCCATTCTTTTGACAAAAGAAACAAGTTACAATATAGACAAGGTATTGCAACTAGAGAGAAGCAAAGAAGTTAGGAAAGTTTTCTTCTAAGTAATCCTTGGACTCCCAAGTAGCTTCTTCTTCAGTGTGCTGGTTCCATTGTAGTTTGTAGAACTTGATTGTACGCCTTTGAGTGACTCGATCTTTCTGATCTAAGACTCTAATGGGGTACTCAGCATAAGTCAAATCAGGTGCTAGTTCTACATCACCAAAGTCGATCACTTGGTCAGGTACTTGAATACACTTCTTCAACTGGGATACATGGAAAATATCATGCACAACTGACATGTGATCTGGTAGCTTGACGCGATAGGCGACTGGTCCACATCTTTGTTGGATTTGAAACGAACCGACATAATGGGGCACCAACTTTCCCCGAATCCCAAAACGATGAACTCCTTTCATTGGCGATACCTTGAGGTAGACATGATCTCCCACTACGAATTCTAGCGGTCGCCTCCTCTTATCAGCATAGCTTTTCTGTCGGGATTGAGCTACCTTCATATTAGCTAGTATGAGTTTAACTTTCTCTTCTACTTCCTTGACCACATCCGGTCCAAAGAACCAACGTTCTCCAACATCTGACCAATGTAAAGGTGTCTGGCATCTACGACCATACAATGCTTCAAATGGTGCCATTTTAATGCTCTCTTGATAGCTATTGTTATATGAGAATTTAGCTAAGGGAAGGCATTCATCCCACATAGCACCATAGGAGAGAACACATGCTCTTAACATATCTTCAAGAATTTGATTTACCCTTTCCGTCTTACCATCTGTTTGCGGATGATAAGCAGAACTACGGATAAGTTTGGTTCCCAAAGACTCATGTAAACTTTTCCAAAACTTGGATATGAACAACGACCCTCTATCAAAGATGATGGTTTTGGGTGCCCCATGCAGACTGAAGATTCTATCTAGATAAAGCTTTGCATACTGCTCCGCTCGATATTTATCTCTGACTGGTAAGAAATGAGCTATCTTGGTTAGGTGATCAACAATAACCCATATTGAATTGTAGCCTACAGATGTCCTAGGCAACCCTACTATGAAGTCCATACAGATATCTTCCCACTTCCAAGATGGAACTAGCAAGGAATGTAATGGACCCGCAGTCTTCATGTGAATCGCTTTGACTATTTGACAAGTATCACATTTGGCCACATATTGAGCTATTTCTATTTTCATTTTGGTCCACCAATATCTCGTTCTCAGATCATGATACATTTTGTTGCTACCTGGATGAATGGAGTATCTTGTAGAATGAGCTTCATCAAGAATCTGCTTTCACAGCTCTGGATTTTTGGGTACTACCAATCTATCCTTGAACCATACGACATCTGATTCATCAATCTTGAAACATGTTGATCTTCCAGATCTGACTTTATCCTTGATATGGGCTATGCCCTTACTTTTCTGTTGAGTAGCAATGATCTGATCTTTGATAGTGGACTCAACTGCAATATTGGACAGGGAACCTTGTTCTATGATTTGTAAATTCAGATGCTCCATCTCTTGACACAATGTTCGCTGCATAGGTTCTACAATCAGGCAATGACAATGACTCTTGCGACTCAGGGCATCGGCAACCACATTAGCCTTGCCCGGATGATAATGCACTTCTAAGTCATAATCTTTGATAACTTCTAACCATCTTCTTTGCCTCATATTCAACTCTGACTGAGTGAAGATATATTTCAAACTTTTGTGATCCGTATAGATATGACATATATTGCCCAATAAATAATGTCACCAAATCTTGAGTGCATGAACAACAGCGGCTAATTCAAGATCATGGGTGGGATAATGTTCTTCATGCTTCTTCAGTTGTTTGGAAGCATATGCTATGACTCTGCCTTCTTGCATAAGAACACAGCCAATACCAATTCCAGAGGCATCACAATAGATATCAAATGGCCTCTCGATATCAGGTTGTGCTAATACTGGTGCTGTTGTTAGCAGCTTCTTTAATGTTTGAAAGGCCTCCTCACATTCCGTTGACCATACAAACTTAATTTGATTTTTCAGCAGTCCAGTAATTGGCTTCGCAATTCTGGAGAAGTTAGGGATGAGCTGACGATAATACCCTGCCAACCCCAAAAAACTACGAACTTGATGAACAGTGGTAGGTGCTTTCCAGTTAAGGACTTCTTCTACCTTGCTTGGATCAATAGCTATACCTTCAGCAGATAACACATGACCTAGAAATTGTACTTCCTCTAACCAGAATTCACATTTGCTGAATTTGGCATATAATTGGTGATCTCTTAATCATTGTAGAACAATGCGGAGATGTTCCACATGTTCTTCTTTGCTCTTAGAATAGATAAGAATGTCATCAATGAATACCACTACAAACTTATCCAACTCGAGCATGAAAACTGAGTTCATCAGGTACATGAAATGAGCTGGGGCATTGGTCAGCCCAAAAGACATGACTAAATACTCATATAGACCATATCGGGTAGTAAACGCTGTCTTCGGCACATCTTCTCGTCTGATCTTAATCTGTTGATAGCCTGATCTCAAGTCTATCTTCGAGAACACCTTAGCTCCTGCAAGTTGATAAAAAAGCAAATCAATTTGGGGTAAGGGGTATTTATTCTTTATGGTGACTTCATTTAACGGTCGATAGTCAACACATAACCTTAAGGTTTGGTCCTTCTTCTTCATGAAGATAGCAGGGCATCCCCAAGGTGATGAACTGGGTTGAATGAAACCCTTGTCTAACAACTCTTGTAGTTGCATTTTTAATTCTGCTAGTTCTTTGGGTGGCATCCTATATGCTCTTCTAGACACAGGTGTCGTTCCTGGTTTCAGGTCA
Organism: Miscanthus lutarioriparius; assembly: GCA_904845875.1. Lineage (NCBI taxonomy): Eukaryota > Viridiplantae > Streptophyta > Magnoliopsida > Poales > Poaceae > Miscanthus > Miscanthus lutarioriparius. The sequence goes on along the minus strand of CAJGYO010000018.1, from coordinate 51,712,837 downwards.
ATTCTAAACTCCACATCTCGGTCTTGTGGCAGTCCAAGCAGATCATTGGGAAAAACATCCGTAAATTCACATACCACAGGAATGTTCTTGGCTTCTTCCACAGTAGTTGTACAGACTGTTCCAACTGTACTCTTAGGAAAGGGAAGTTGGATGAGAAGTTGGGTTTTGCTGCCAGGTACATTTACTCTTATGGTTCTACGCAGGACATCTATGATAGCACCGTGTTGAGTTAACCAGTTCATACCAAGGATCACATCTATATCTTGATCCTTTAATATCAGCATGCTGGTAGGGAACTCATGTCCTCCCAAATCAATAGGTACATGCTGAACTATCTCCCTTATACAGAGTCGTCCCCCTAGCGACTGTATATGATATGGTTCTTTTGTTTCCCCAATAGTTATCCCATGCCTCACAACAAATGTACGATTGATGAATGTATGGGATGCACCGGAATCAAATAAGGTAATTGCAGGGTGCTTAGCAACGGGAAACATACCAATCATTACTGGTTCTCCTTCTGGAATAGATTCCACCTGAGTATAGAAGACCCTTCCAGATTTCTTCTCAGCCTGACCTTTCTGACTATTATGAGCATTGCCCTTGTACTGATTCTGAGCTTGAGTAACAGGGGCTTTGGGTGCATCAGGATTGTTCTTCCTAGGATACGGATATTCTCGGGAAAAGTGTCCGGGTTTACCACAATTATAGCATGGATAATTGTGATTCTGGGGAGTAGCATTGCGGTTTGCATTATTTGTATTGTTTTGCTGCTGCGGTGCTTGATGAGTATAAGGCGTATTAGTTGCAGGGCGAATAAAGATTTGCTGCCTGCTTTGACTTTGTTGTGGGCAGAATGGTGCACGGCCATGATTCTGAGGATGGTAGATCACCTTTTGACGCTTTCCACTCGACGATCCGGAAGCAAATGCCCTCTTTTTCTACGCCTCCTTGTGTCGGTGGTAATTCTCCTCTGAAGCGATAGCAATGTTGACAGTCTCATGATAAGTTGCGTTGCCATAAGTTGCCATCATGGTCTGAAGTTTGGTGTTCAGACCTCTCATGAAATGATTCTTCTTCTTCCTGTCAGTATTCACATACTCTATAGCATACTGCGATAGGTGATTGAAACGCCCAACATAGTGCATAACCGGGTGCTCCCCTTGCTTAAGAGCCAGAAACTCTTCTAACTTCATGGTCATCACACCATCTGGAATATAGTGTGCCCTGAAGGCATCCTTAAACTCCATCCAGGTGATTTGGTGACCAGCAGGCTGTACAGCTACCAAATTTGCCCACGAGGCACTAGCAGCTCCTCGGAGTTGCTGTGCCGCAAACCTTGGTTTCTGAATCTCGGTACAGTGAATCAGCTCAAACTTTTGCTCCATTGTCCGGAGCCAATCGTTAGCTTCTAAAGGCTCTTCTGCTTTAGAGAACACAGGCGGAAGTGTGTTAGTAAAATTAATATAGGTTGTCTCGTCATTTCCATTATTACGGCGACCATGATTAGGGTGTGGTGCTTGTTGGTTCTGAGCCATTTCCCTTAACAACCTAGCATTCTCGACCGTTGCATAGACGAGTGTAGTTATGGCATCTGCCATACTCGGAGGCATTGGTGGAGGATTTGGGACTTCATCATTGTCTTGCGAAGTACTAGCACCAGTTCAGGTGTTAATGCGAGGCATCTGTCAGAGAGACATGTTTATTTACATTATTATTTTATTGAAAGCAGTTAAAAGGTTTCATGCTACAAAGGGTTTCTTATTTATGTTACATGTCTTGTATCCCACAAGACAACCCTGGTTTACTAGGAAAGCAGTAAAGGAACTATTACTACTCTGAGCTTTCAGTCATCGGCATCCGTGTCCATATCGGACTCAACCTCATCTTCCTCGAAAAAGTACACTAACTCCTTAGGATCCTCCTCCTCTTCTTCATTCTCGACTTCTCCTGGATCTACAATCATTTCTTCATCTATAACTTCACCATCCCCATGAGGAGGATGAAGTTGAGCATACATCATGTGGACATTCTCATGAAGAATGGCATTGTCCATCTCCAGGTCTTCTACGTAGAACTCCAACTCATGGATGCGTTCATTGGCCGCATCCTCTCATGTCCAGGCTTCATTCCGCAACTCGGTATTCTTGGTGATGTCCCTTTCCATTTCCGCTAGCTTCTCTTGATCTTTGGCATGAGCTCGACGAAGAGTGTTGAGCTCCTTGTTAAGGTTCTCAATGTTGGCGGGATTGCTTGAAGATCCTTCATCTCCTAGGGTCTTGGAACTTCCTTCACCAAGCTCACGGTTACACGGTGCCAACTGGTGACGAGGGACTCCACGAGGTCTAGTGGACTTGCGTGCGGTTATCTTAGTCTTTGCCATATCCTGTAGAATTTAGGATAGGACTATAAGGATAGCTTGAGGATAATGGAGGTTAGCAAGAATGGGATTGACATTACTTACCCAACCACTTTTAAGGGGAATTATTATGCAAGGTGTTCAAGCATGATGCATGAATCGATCTTACAAATCCAAGTACAAAAGATTTATACAATCAAAAGTACTAGATTTTTAATACATAGGACAAACCTAATCATATTATCCGCCACAAACTTTCAAATAAGATAAGATTGAGGCTAGATTAGAGGGAAGAAGAAAGAAATTTGAACTCAAAATATCCAGTTTAATTTCTTTGATCCAAATCAGTTTGAAGGTTTTCAAAAGCAACCTACAATGATCTTAGATAGGACTTGTTCTAATACCAGCTGTGGCAGAACCTCCTAAGAAATCAGGTCCACGTGCACCTATCGATGTCTCAACAGACCTCAGTTAGCGTACACAAGTTCCCAACAACTTAATAGGTCTGTCGGGTGTCCTCGGGAAACCCGAATCATCCACGAATCTTTTCCAAACAGGATCCCAATCACAGTCATTGCAGATTACAATAGTTTTCAATATACATACCAGAGATTATAAAGCGGAAGACTTAAGTTTTGATATTACAAACCAGTTGTTTCAAACATACAAAACCATAATTGTCATACAACCATAGTAGCGGGATAATATTACATTAACATTATTTATTTCACCCAAACTAGTGCCTTGTCCAAAGGCCATTCATCATTCCTCATCGTCATCGACTTCAAACACTAACATGCAGCAGGGACCAAAACAAGCTCGCATCATGCGACTCTACACAACAAGGGTTAACAAACCCTGAGTACAAAAGTACTCAACAAGACTGACCCGACGAAAAAGGGCGAAGGTCTTAGGGATGCAGGTGTTGGGTCAAGGTAAGGATGTAGAAAAATTCAAAAGTTCTTTGCCAAAAGCTTACTATTCTTGATCCTAGTTTCAAGTTTTACCCCTAAGTACTTTAGTTCATTATCTTCAACCAAGTGTTCATATCCCATGTTCCAATCCTTCTCATTCCATTCTTTTTCTCATGTTTTAGTAATTCACCAGTCCTGCATTGCTTCTGTAATGAATCGAGTCTCCATATCCATGAAGCACCGCAATTCAATTGATTCAAGTCCCATTTGGGATTCCTTATCACACGACATATGTAGAACTTAATCTTGCATATATCAACCTCGCTACGGATCCTCCCGTACTAAGCCATCTCCACGCCACCCGAGAGCACAAAGACACCTCAAATCGGCCACATTCAAGCCACGAGGGTACACTTTGCTCCCACCATCTCACCACTCCCGGTGCGTGGGCATTAAATCTTAGTGTCGGATTAGCCAAGTAGGCTTACCGGAGTATGTGACCAGTACTACAAAGTGTCTCGTTCAAAAGATCCACAATGAGTGGCCTTTAAGCGACATAGTCGACAACATTACCCAACTTTCAAGATAAGTCACCCGACTAGTCTCTAGTTCATTCTACCTTCTTTCTTTCTTTCTTTGGCCAGTATGCCATCTTTGATTGTATTGAAACTTTTACTTTGAAAACCTACCATAAGCATTCTACGCCTTTGTAAATGAAATCATCTTCAAGGTTGGTAAACAATCAACAAGGTAGGCAATGCATCAAGTAGGTAACATTTGAAGTAAATCAACTTAATGCAATAAGTAACATAGGTGATAAACTTTTCAAAGTAAACAAGGTAATTGTTTAATGCATAAACCGGGGCTTGCCTTCGTTGACGATCTCAGGTTCCGGATCAGTACCACAATTATCGAATCCCGTGACAACCAGGGATTCTTCCAGAACTTGCTCAACTAGAATCGTTTCACTCTCGGGTTCTACATGAAATAATAACATATGCTTCAATATGATGATAATGTAAACATGATGCTTTCATGGTACATGAAATGTAATCACACCTCGAATACAACTGTTTTTCACGGTACAGTTGCAAGCCAACAAAACCAACTTGCAATTCTACCGGCAAGAACCACACATGTGACTTGACCAAACTGATCTTAGAACCCTACTAGTCACAAAACATGACCAAAACAAGATCAAACACTAATCAAACACTTTGGGTTTGCTTTTATTTATTTTTGAATTAATTTGGAAATAAGCCCAAAAATAAACTTGTTCCAAATGACCTTAAAATTTTATGTAAGCTTCCTCATGACAAATTAGTGTACCAAAATAAATTTCATAATTTTTGGACCTATACAGTGACCTACAAAAATTATGGAAATTGCATTTATCAATTAATTGACTGAATTTTTGAACATTAAAAATTTATTCAAATTTCAAGTTTCATATTTTTCCTAAATAGTATTCATCACAGAGAGATCACACAAAAATTTTCATAATTTTTGGAGCTCTAAACAAATCTACACAAAAATAACAAAAATAGACACTATTCATCCATTTCTGAAAATAGAAAAATTCAATTTGAACTATACAGTCGCTGGCATACGGGACCCACTTGTCATCCCTAACCTCCGGCTTTGACCGCGACAACGACGGCGCTGACCGACGCGAACTCATCGCCGGTGAGCCCAACAGCGACGGCCATAGCACCAAAACGTTCACAACGACTAGACGCATCGATCTGTGGCGCTACAGAGGTTGATTACGACATGGAACAAGGCTGACACCGGCCATGGCGGACGTGGTGGCACGGCATCGCTACGCCGACGAAACAAGGCCAGTAGATATCAAACAAAAGGCTTAGAAAGGATCAGCAGCTCACCCCGAACGTGTTGAAGCAAAGAATGAGACCGGAGGAGCTACGGTGATGCGGGTCGACGGTGACAGCGGTCACGGCGGAGCAAACTTCGTCGGCGATGGAGTTTCGGTGACTGCAGTGAGCAAAACAACCAAGCAAGAACGGATTAAGCATCACAACGTCGAGACGAAGCTATAGCGACAACAAGCAAGGACAACAGCTCACCGGATGATGCTGGCCGCGGTGAAACGGAGTTTCGGTCGAGATCGCCGGCCGCGAGGAAGAAGAACGTAGACAGCGAGTTCTCTGCGAAATCAAGTGGTAGCAACAGGTCGGTTGGAGGCGCAAGGAGCAGGCAAAACTGAGACACTGCTTTTCCGGGGCTATCTTGCGCTGAGGAGGCGAGGATAGCTCACCGGAGCTGAAGCGGTGGCGGCGGAAAACAGAGGAGAGAAATCAAAGTCGACGACGGCCTCGGAACTTTATAGCGTGGCCAAGAGTGCGAGGGAACGACACGCAGTGAGCTGCTTGTGCCAGCACAAAGCCGAGGGCGGCCATAGACGCGCTTGGAAGACCGAAGAAAGGACGCCGGCGGTGGGGCGGTTGTCGGCTACTGTTCCGAGAAATTACAGAATTGCCACCGAGTTCATTTTGCAAATTACTCTCAAATTTTCTAAAGAAGTTGAAAATCTCCAAAAATGAAACATGCTCAACTTTTCAAACTCTACAACTTTGCTTCAATGAACATTTTCAAATTCTGCCTCCATTTTGAAATTTGAATTTGGGGTGCATTTGAGTATTTGAATCATTTCAAAATTACTCCAAATTTTATATGTAAACTTGAAAAACTTTGAATACAAAAGTTGACCCTTATAAAATAATCTTCAACTTTGCTTTTTTCCTCAACCCCAAATTCCACATGGATTTTGAATTAGTCAAAAGGGCAAAAAGGACTTTTATAATTTAAATTTGAATTCAAATTTGATTTGTCTTTCTTTTACTTTAACTTTGATTTTTGACCAGTAACATGGCCCATTAGGGTTATTTGAGTCAAATGACACATGGCCTAACATGATCACACGAAATTTGACCGTTGTGGTCATGATCTTTATTTAGGGTTTTGAAACACATCACATGAAATAACAACATTATGAAATAAATCTTATTTAGTGAATGCATTCAAAATTTTCTACTCTATGAATGCTTTGCAATGCATATGATGACATGTCAAATTTTAGTGCTAGGTCAAAACAGCAGAGGTGTTACAAGCAGCACTATCAAGGTCAGTCCAGTCTGATCAACCGCAACCAGCAACCATAGTGTGCATAGTAGTAGCAGCAGTATAGGGCACCAGTTCAGCGTCAGCAGCAAGCTAACAATGTTCCTGTGAAGGGCAATGTCCCTAATGCTCCACCAAAGAATGGTGCACCAAAGGCGCCAAATGCAATCAATGACAATAGATGCTTCAACTGTGGAGAACTAGGACATTACTGCGACAGATGTCCTAAGAAGACGACTAATATGCAGCAGAACTATGTCCGTGGAAAGGTCAATCATGTGACCGCAGAGACAGCTCAAAAGGCACCTGATGTGGTGATCGGTACGTTTCTAGTCAACTCAAAGTCAGCTACAGTTCTTTTTGATTCTGGTGCTTCGCATTCCTTCATAGCATATACTTTCATAAAGAAGCATGGTATTCCCGTATGTGTTATGAAGAAACCCATGTTAGTAAACTCACCTAGAGAGGAAATGAAAGCAAATTGGATATGCTTAGCTGCTAGTCTCATCATAAGGGGGGTAGAATTTCAAGCCAACCTTGTAGTCATAGACTCATCTAGAATTGATGTTATCTTGGGTATGGATTGGTTGAGGTCCCAGAAGGCAGTTATAAATTGTGGGAACAGTTCCGTGAATCTAACCACTCCATCTGGGGAGGAAGTTGAGTATGTGGCAACACAGTCAGCCTCAGAAATCTGTCGGGTTAATCAATTGAAGGGCACAACCATAGAGGATATATGGATAGTAAATGAGTATCCAAATGTCTTCCCTGATGAGTTACCAGGTATGCCACCTGTACGAGATATTGAGTTTATAATTGAACTTTTACTTGGAACTGCACCCATAGCTAAGAGACCTTATAGAATGGGAGTGAATGAATTAGCGAAACTTAAGAAACAAATAAGAGACCTGCTAGATAAGGGTTATGTGCAACCTAGTTCTTCGCCTTGGGGAGCACCAATATTGTTTGTAGAGAAGAAAGATGGTACACAAAGAATGTGCATAGATTACAGATCATTGAATGAGGTCACAATTAAGAACAAGTATCCATTACCTAGAATCGATGACCTATTTGACCAGTTGAAAGGAGCTTGTGTATTTTCCAAGATCGACCTCCGATCTAGATACCATCAGTTGAGAATAAGACATTCTGACATTCCCAAAACCACTTTTGTGACCTAATATGGATTATATGAGTTCACAGTCATGTCTTTTGGTCTGACAAATGCACCTACTTACTTCATGTATTTGATGAACAAAGTATTCATGGAGTACCTTGACACGTTTGTCATTGTGTTTATTGATGATATATTAGTCTATTATAAGAATGAAGAAGAACATGAGGAACAATTGAGGCTAGTATTGCAAAAACTTAGAGAACATCAGCTCTATGCTAAGTTTAGCAAATGTGAGTTCTGGCTAAAAGAAGTATCTTTCCTTGGACACATAATCTCTAATGGAGGAGTAACAGTAGATCCCAAGAAGGTTAGAGATGTATTGAGTTGGAAGCCACCTTAGGATGTTAGTGAGATTCAGAGCTTCCTTGGTATGGCTGGGTACTATAGGAGATTCATCGAGGGATTCTCTAAGTTAGCCAAACCTATGACTTCCCTGTTAGAGAAGAATGCCAAATTTGTATGGTCTAAGCAATGTTAGGATAGTTTTGAGGAGTTCAAAAAGAGATTGACTATTGCCCCAGTGCTTGTCTTACCTGATCTTACCAAAAGTTTCTCTATCTATTGTGATGCCTCATGACAAGGTCTAGGCTGCATTCTTATGCAAGAGGGTAGAGTTGTTGCCTACGCATCCAGACAATTGAGAAAACATGAGTTAAATTATCCGACTCATGATCTAGAGTTAACAGCTGTGGTACATGCTCTCAAGATTTGGAGGCATTACCTGATTGGTCATAAGTGTGAGATTTATACGGATCATAAGAGTTTGAAGTATATATTCACACAGTCAGATCTGAATTTGAGGCAGCGTAGATGGCTAGAGTTAATCAAGGATTATGATTTGGAGATACACTATCATCTGGGTAAAGCTAACGTTGTAGCAGATGCTTTGAGTAGGAAGTGTTATATTAACATGTCCTATGCAACTCAATTACCTAGAGAGTTGTGTAAGGAATTTGAACACCTGAATTTGGGTATTGTGGCTAACACTATGGAGTTAGAGGTAGAACCTACTTTAGAATGAGAGATTCGTAAGAGACAGTTGAATGATGAGAAAATTAAAGATATTGCTGAACGTATAGTGATTGGTAAAGCCCCAGGTTTCCACATGGATGATCAAGGAATAGTATGGTTTGGTAAAAGGATTTGCGTGCTAGAAGTGAAGTCTATTAGAGAGTCTATTTTGAGGGAAGCTCATGACTCGGCCTATTCTATACACCTAGGGAGTACTAAAATATATCTTGATCTTAAAGAGAGATATTGGTTGTATGGACTAAAGAGAGACGTAGCTGAACATGTGGCCATATGTGATATGTGCCAAAGAGTAAAGGTAGAGCATCAGAGGCCAGCAGGTTTACTTCAACCTATGAAGATACCCGAGTAGAAATGGGAAGAAGTTGGAATAGATTTTATAGTGGGATTACCCCATACACAGAGGGGATATGAGTCTATCTGGGTAATTGTAGACCATCTGACAAAAGTAGGACATTTCATTCCTATCAAGACAACTTACTCTGGTGTGAAGTTGGCAGAGCTATACATGGAAAGGATTGAATGTTTACATGGAGTACCGGAAGAAGATTGTTTCATATAGGGGTACACAGTTCACATCTCATTTTTGGCAGAAGTTGCATGAGTCCATGGACACGAAGTTGAACTTCAGCTTAGCTTATCATCCTCAAATAGATGGGCAGACCGAGAAAACAAATCAGATTTTAGAGGATATGTTGAGAGCTTGTGCTTTACAGTATGGGAGAAGTTGGGATAAGAGTTTGCTCTATGCTGAATTCTCTTATAATAATAGCTACCAGAAAAGTCTTAAGATGGCACCATTTGAAGTGTTGTATGGCAAAAAGTGCAGGACACCACTGTTTTGGAATCAAACGGGGGAAAGTCAAGTCTTTGGACCAGAGGTTTTGCAACAGGGCGGAGAAATAGGTACAAACGATAAGGAAAAATTTGAAGGTCGCACTGTCTCGACAGAAGAGTTATGCTGACACCAGAAGGAGGGAATTGGTGTTTGAGATTGGTGATTTTGTTTATCTCAAAGTTTCACCTATGAGGGGAGTTAAGAGGTTTCATACTAAGGGAAAGTTGTCACCCAGGTATATGGGACCCTTCAAGATCGTCAACAGGAGAGGAGAAGTTGCTTACTAGTTGGAATTACCGGAACAACTCTTAGGTGTTCATGATGTTTTCCATGTATCGTAGCTCAAGAAATGTTTGAGAGTACCTGAGGAATAGTTACCTTTGGATGAACTGGATATCCAAGAGGATCTATCATATAAAGAATATCTAGTAAGAATCTTGGAAATAGCTGAGAGAATCACAAGGAGCAGGATTATAAGAATGTGTAAGGTTTAGTGGAACAGGCATTCTGTAGATGAGGCAACCTGGGAAAGAAAGGATGATCTGAAATCTGACTATCCTAATCTTTTTGAATCATTCAAATCTCAAGGATGAGATTCATCTTAAGGGGGGGTAGGTTTGTAACACCCTAAAAATTTATTATAAATTAGTAATTAAATTTGAGCATTTAATTAATTTTTATGGATTTTAAACTAGGTTAAATAATAACTTTTGGCTAATTAAAATTTACTATAAGATTTAGTAACATGGTTGCTGCATTCATGCCGAGGCATTTTGGTTTTTGTTTGAGTGTAGGGTTAGAGTTGAGTGGCTTTGAATTCAAATCTAATTTGAATTTGGAGCAAGTTGTAAAAACTAAACATGAAAAACAATTTCTCTTTTCTTTTCCTTTCCTGCACTCCATTTTGGCCTAGGACAATTGGTGTCCTAGCCCCGTGCCTCCCTTCCATCCCTTCTGAATTGCGTGCGTGGCCCATCGATGCGGCCTGCTCGGCGGCCCGCACCAGCGCCCTTCCTTTCCTCCGCACGTGAGCACGCACCGTGGCCTAGTTCGGCATGTGCTCGGCCCAGCCAGGAACCTGCACTGCGCCAGCATCCGCGCATCGCCGTATCATCCCTCCTCTTTCTCTAGCGACCAGGACCCGCCCGTCAGTTTCCCCTTCCTCCTTTTCCCTTTCCTTTCTTGCCGCGCCGGGAAGCTGCGCCTATCATCTGCAGCGACGAGCCAGGATGGCAAGCTCAATCCATGATGATGGCGGGCGGGTGACGCTCCTTCCCTTTCCTATCATGCTCATTCGCCCTATAAGACCCAATGCTGAGCCCCTCCCTCTCTCCCTTTCTGTTCACAGTCATGCTCGCACCGCCGCCCCCAAATCTGCCCGCTCCGGTGCCCAATCGTTGTCGACGTCTCACTTAGGGGCTTCGCTGTGCCTCGCCGCATCCGTAGGTGCTTTCTTCTCTTCATTTTGTTCACCGATTTCATGGGTTCACAATCATCGGTAATGGTTTCTCTCTCTAGCTCGCCGCCACCATCGACCAGATCCTTCGGAGCCCACCTAGACGCCATGAACACCTTCCTCGGACTCACGGTGAGCCACTGTACCTTCCCATACCCTTCTTTCTATTAATGTCGCTCTAGAGCACCGTATCGGTGAGCTCCAGATCACGCCATCCATGGTGCTGCCGTGGGGCCATTGTCTCGATGTGTTTCCCCGCCCTTCATTTATGCCGTGTTGAACTCTCATCGTTGCGCTCATCACGCTGGTGCCTTCGGTTTGGTCTAGGGCGGCCGGAATCACCGTACCGGTGATCACCGGTGAGCTCGGGCCATCGGCATTCATGGCACCGCCGTGCTGGCACTCCACATCAGTGAGGGGAGTCCATCCGTTCATCTACGCTGTTAGATCACAAGTGAACGGCTCTGATTAGAGCGTACCCCTTCGGGGTCATGACCGGTCCACCGTGGACCATAGAAGCGATGCACAGCGCCCATGTCAGCGCGTCCACACGCATGTGGTGCACCGAACCAACCAGAGCGCACCGTGTGGCGTCCACTCAGCGGCAACGCGGGTCGACCCACAGTCAGCCGTGTAGTTTTGCGGTTTAGCTCCTGGGTTTTCAAGGAATCAAGCCGGGGTCAAACATCAGTTCAAAAGTATTTCTTTACAGTCCTATTTTCTTCTGTTTTAGCCCCTGTACTTTTGAAAAATAGTGCACGCCGTCCAGATCACGTTAGAGTTCAGTTTTTATTCAAATTTGAGTTCGGTTTATTTACAGAAATGCCATTGAAACTTGTTTTATGCATAACTTATGCGTTTTAGGTCCGATTAGAGTGATTCTTTCGCTCATCTGTTCGTAGTAGTACATAGATTAGTTTTATAAGCTTTTCAGTCTATGTGTTTTACTATTTGTTATACTGTTCTAATAGAAGTATATTTGTATGCATGTGATGACTGGAATGGATGCTTGATTGGTGAATTGGAACACGTTTAGATGGTGATCAGTTCGAGGTTACTGAGGACCAGTTGGGTGACCACCAGTACCAGGAGGGAGACTTTGAAGAAGGCAAGTGTAGCAAAGGCCCTGTCGGTGTTTCGAACAAACACCAACTAGTAAATTTATAATTGTTGCGCATTAGGCTCGGATGGTATACTAAAGGACACAAGGTTTATACTGGTTCGGGTAGAATGTCCCTACGTCCAGTTTGCTTCTACTCATGTTATTAGTACCAAAAAAGGTTCATAGTAGGGGGTACAAATGATCGAGAGAGGGACAGGTCCCAAGTCTCTGATGGAAAGGTCGAAAGGACGCCAAGAGCTTGGTTGCTGCTTGGCTGTGTGTTGTGTGTGGAATCGATCCGTCGTCTTGTGTATGAAAATTGATCGGTCATCCTCAGTGGGGTGCCCTGTCCCCCCTTTTATAGGCCAAGGGGGAGCAGGGATTATAGATGGGAGAAAGGGGAAAACCAGAGGGTAGAGAAGGTCCTTCGAAGGAGCCGGGTCTTCCTTTTCCCCTGTGCCTGCCCTGTTAACATGGCAGACCGTGTCAGGGATGGTGTGTTCACTGATCCTCATAGGGCCATGCCCTGGTCTCATTTAGCAAGTGGGTGCGTCCCATCCTACACCCGCGGACGGTGCGGCATGCCAAAGAGCCGAACTGTGACCCTTCAGGGAGTAGACGGGGAAGTGACCATACATCTGTCACTATAGATGATGTGAGTTCTCTCTTGGACTGTAGTGGTTGTCATATACATGTGTTAGTATCCGCGTCCGAGGGCTGATGGCGGCGCCCACAACATTGTAAGACCGAAGTTGGCGCCTACAACACTGCTCGGGCTCTGCCATGCCTAGAAGGGCCTAAAGCGCCCATCTTGTCGTATCCTGACGGTACCTTCCTGCAGGCGTGCAGGGCATGGTCCTTGGTACTATGGTTGACTCGAACGTCCTATCATACCTTGTGCTCGTCATTATGAAGGAGCAGGGTGCAGTCGTTGGGCGAGGCGGAGCCCGCCCTCGGACGTCGTGCAGGGCAGGGCCAACCCTCAAACGTCGGGTGAGGTGGAGCTCGCCCCCAGACGTCGGGCAGGGCAGAGCCAGTCCTCAGATGTCGGGTGAGGCGGAGCCACCCCTCAGCCATCGGGCGAGGCGGAGCCAGCCCTCAGCCACCGGGCGAGGCGGAGCCAGCCCTCAGCCACCGAGCAAGGCAAAGCCAGCCCTCAGCCGCCGGGCGAGGCGGAGCCAGCCCTCAGCCATCGGGCGAGGCGGAGTCTAGCCCTCGGTGATCGGGCGAGGCGGAATTAATCTTCCGTCGTTCGGGCAAGAAGCGTAGTAGCGTTCTTGTCTGACCGGAAGCATCAACGTTCGATGGTTATTAGTTCCACCTCATTGGGTACCCTCGTATTAGGCAGTGTTCGCCTAAACGGATTAAACGACCGTTTCAACGGGCAGTAAATGGTAAATGGTGGTAAACTATTTTGTTTAGGGGGTAAACGGAAATTAAACGGTCGACCGTTTAAACGGTCAAAAAACGGGAACAAACGGCCTAAACGGAACGGAGATAAACAACATTAAACGGGCTAAACAGTTGTTTAAATGGTCGTTTAGGCGAACACGAGATAAATCTAGTTCAGTTTTGTATGGATAAATTTGTATACTTAAGTTTATTATATTTATAAATGTGTACACTTGATATGTTACATGCATAAATATCTATATTTGGTTCTTTTCACATGCATAAATATATATACATACTAAAATAATTGATTTTTACTCGGATAAATATGTATAAATGCTAGAATACTTGATTTTTTACATGCACATATATAATTATATGTATTTTTTTTAAAAGTACAAAACCGTTTAGACCGTTTAACTTCGTTTAAACACCGTGTAAACAGCCTAAATGCTAAACGAAGGTCGACCGTGTAAAGACCGTTTACCGTTTAGGAAAACATTGGTATTAGGTCCCTGACCGTAGCCCCCGAGCCCTCGGGTGATTCAGATAGAATCGCCTAGGGGTGATTTGACTTGCCAGAGGGTGCGCGTGAGCGCACCCGATGGGTGAAGCCCCAGAGCCCCCGGGTGATTCGGGTAGAATCACCCGGGCGGTATTTCGATTCGCCAGAGGGTGCGTGCGAGTGCACCCGTCGAGTGTAGCCCTCGAGCCCCCAGGTGATTTGGATAGAATCGCCCGGGGGGTAATTTCAGACCCTTCGTGGGTATGGCTGTGAGATTTGGTTTTTGTCAGCTGGACAATTTAAAGGGAACCCTGGTATCCTGTTCGCGGGGATTCATCCAGGGTTAGCCCAGTTGAGACTTGTTTGCCAATCGAGACTCCTTTGAGGTTCGTGCGCCCGAGTTTTGGTCATTCACGGGCCCATCCCTCGTTGGGACGACCGTCGAGACTATTGAGCTAGCGCTTGGACTCCTGGGCCCAGGCGGGCTGGAGAAAAGCTTTTTGACCCATATCCCCTCTGCGGGAAAAGAGTCCTGATCTGCTTGGGAAGGCGAAACGTCAGGCATGATTTTGGTGGGAAATGATAAGGATCGCAGGCGCATATCCCGCGATGTGACGTGGTGGCGTATCATGGTAGGCTCAAAGATCGAGGCGGACGATTGCTCTTCTTGCATCCATCGCCCCTATAAAACCATGGGGTTTGCCCCTAGGGTTCCGTACTTCGCCCCTCACCTTCGCATCTACAACCTCCGCTACCAATTGCCTGATCCTCCTGCACCCTCATCGCAACCGCCATCAAGCTCGCATCCGCATCGAAGCGTCGTTAAGCTCGCATCCACCCCCCTCCCAATCATTTCATTAGAGCCATGGTGCAGATCCGATGTCACCCCTCAGTGCCTGGAGGGCCTTGTTTGCCGTGGCCTCCTTTGCCCACTAACCGCCGCTGAGGAGTGACAGCTGCCCGGTAATGAGGATGAGCTGTCGCTGCCCGAATGGTATGTCGTGTCCATCACTCACTTCCACGAGCGGGGATTCACCATACCTGCTCACAAGTTCCTTCGGGGGCTGTTGGATTACTACCAGGTGGAGTTGTAGCACCTTACTCCCAATGGGGTCCAGCACATTGCGGCGTTCATTGCCCTGTGTGAGGGGTTCCTGGAGATTAGTCCCCACTTCGACCTGTGGTGGTATCTCTTCGCTGTCAACCTATCGAAGAAGCGAGTTAGGAAGCAAGAGTTGAGCGTGCCGATGGGATGTGCCATCATTCATCTCCGCAACAACTGGGTGAACGAATACCTGTCGATGCGTCTGTCGAGCTCCAACAAGGGGTGGCATTCGCATTGGTTTTATGTCAAGGATGACGTTGCCGCCCCCTTGCCAATGTTCTCCGGGAGCACCATTGAAGAGGTCCTAGGGCCGTGGAAGTGGGGTGTCCTGGATAAAGACAAGAAGAAGATCAAGGACCATCTCGCCGCCCTCCAAATTCTGAAGGAGAGGGGCGTGAAGGGATTGGGGATCATCGGCGCCTATCATACATGGAGGGTGGCGCCGCTGATAAGCCACGTGCTTCCCCTGTACCTGATGGCGCCCGGGGCGTCGCTCGAAGGGACGACGCTTGTCGATGAAGCACTCCCACCCACCAAAGTGGTGTAGCACATCAAGGAGGCGATGGAGCCTTCGAAGGACAACGCCGGTGTTGTCCTTGATTTCGTGTGTCCGGTGCCGAGGCATCCCCCAATGCGGCTGGAACCGGAGTTCATCGATTTCATAAGTTCTTTTTCCTCGTGTCTCCTTTTTTCTTGGATTCCTGGCCCTTGATGCTGACCTCGGGATAGCGGGACTAGCCGAAGAGGCTCGTCTTCAGGGATAGCCCGGCTCTGCTGCCGAAGGATCGGATCATGGCGACGGCGAATCGCACTGCGGTCGAGTGGGATAGGAAGATGAGGGAGCTCAAGAAGAAGAAGATGCTACGGAAGCAGCAAGCACGGGAGCAAGGAGAGGAGACAGACAGTGACAACGACGATGACAACGAGGAGTTTGATGAGGCAGTAGCTGATGTGGAGTGGGATGTGCTGGAGAGTGAGGATACGCTAACAGGTACCCACTCATCCATGCAGGGACACTTCCGATTCCATGCGGAGGGAAGTGAGTCCGTGAGGCCGGCGAAGGTGGGCCAAACCATCGGCCCGTCCTCTAGACCAGTGGGAGCAGGTGGATCCGCCACCACACCCGAGGTGCTGGTGGAGGACCGGTGGATGGGGGGAGGCGGATCTGCTGCCGCGCTTGAGGTGCTGATAGAGAGGGGTGGCTCCACCACCACGCCCTCAGAGGCAAGGGAGACGAGCCCCTCTGCCCGAGAGCAGGGGGTAGGTTCGAAATGATCCTGCCCAGACGAGTTGGAGTAGGAAACTGGGGGTTCATCCCCAAAACGTCCCTGCCGCCCAACAACCCCATCTAGGTGTCGTTATTAGGGTTGCGGCTAATCATGATGGCGTAGTCCTTGGATGTCCTAGCAAAGGGACCACAGTCGCCAACATGGTGCTTGATGTTGTAGATGACGGTGCCCTCAAGGATCCCGCAGAGCGATAGGATGTCACCGATGGAGAGCGTGGCGCGGTGACCACAGTATTGCTCATAGTAGAACTGGTCAGAAACTGTAATCGAATAAGTTGTGGGGGAGCCCCCAAGTGAATAGTCTTTTGTATTTATGAATACATTAGTCCTTTTCGTGATGAAATCACTTTGGAAACGATGAATTTATGCAAAAAATGAACAAATTTTCAACTTTCGTTATGGCAAACAACTTTTCAGCTCTGCTCCCTCTTTTTGTAAAAGAGGTTTGGTGCCTTCCGACCCTTACCATAGTTAAGGTCACAAAAAACTCAGAGTGCGGGCAAGCCAATTCTGATCACACTGGTGAGCAAGGAAGCTGTAGCCACTGGGGCATGGGTTTCCCGTAGTCCTACCAGTTATACTCGGATTTTGTTCTCAAAATCCTAGCCCTTAGGACTTGCCATGAGAAAAGAGGGAAAACTTAGAGAATGTTTCAAAGATAACACAGAGAGTGTTTTGCAAGATAAACGTACTTATATCAGCCCCCGAGTGAGGTCCGACCCCTCGCAATTTGTAGGGCTCGGATGTCACTAAAGACCGGGGATTTTTGAAGACAAAAACTGATAAAAAAAGTATGCGTTTATTTAAGGGTAAAAGCGACGTAGCTGCTCGATGTTCTAGGCGTTGGTGAAGACCTCACCGTCGATGGTTTTCAACTTGTAGGCACCTGGCCGGAGTACTTCCGCGACGACGTATGGTCCCTCCTAGGGTGGGGAGAGCTTGTGACGGTCCCTGTTGCTCTGCACAAGGCGGAGAACCAGGTCCCCGACATTGAAGGCTTGGTCCTGCACCCGTCAGTTGTGGTACCGATGCTACGCCTACTGGAACTTGGCCGAATAGAGGAGGGCGATGTCATGAGCTTCGTCTAGCTGGTCCATGGCATCTTCGTGGGATGCCTCGGCTCCCTTTTCGTCGTATGCTCTGATTCTTGGCGCTCCATAGTCGAGGTCGGTTGGGAGGACGGCCTCAGAACCGTAGACCATGAAGAAAGGTGTGTGGCCGGTGGCCTGGTTGGGAGTTGTCCTCAGGCTCCAGAGCACCACAGGGAGCTCGGTGGCCCAGCGTGCGCTGAACTTGTTCAACCGGTTAAAGATCCTAGGCTTGAGGCCCTGTAGGAGCATGCCATTTGCGAACTCGACCTGGCTGTTCGTTCGAGGGTGCGCAACGGTGGCCCAATCGACGTGGATGTGTTGTTCATCATAGAATTGAAGGAATTTCTTGTCGGTGAACTGTGTGTCGTTGTCCGTGATGATGGAGTTCGGTACTCCAAAGCGATGGATGATGTCGAGGAAGAACAGCACGGCTTGCTCGGATTTGATCACGGAGATCGGCCGAGCTTCAATCTATTTTGTGAACTTGTCTATGGTGACAAGCAAGTGGGTGTAGCCCCCGGGTGCCTTCTTGAGAGGCCCAACCAGATTGAGTCCCCAGACCGCAAAGGGCCACATGATGGGGATCATCTAGAGTGCCTGGGGCAGGAGGTGAGTTTGCCGAGCATAGTACTGGCACCCTTCATAGGTGCGTATGATCTGCTCGGCATCGGCTACTGTAGTGGGCCAGTACAAGCCCTATCGGAATGCGTTCCCAACTAGGGTTCTAGGCACGGCGTGGTGACAGCAGACCCCACCATGGATATCGCTCAGCAGAAGCTTCCCCTGTTCGATGAGGATACAGAGCTATAGGATCCTGGTGTGGCTTCGTCTGTAGAGTTCACCCTCTATAAGAGCGAAGGACTTGGCATGACGTGCGAGCCATCAAGCTTCTATCTTGTTCATCGGCAGTGTGTCATAGAGGAGATAGTCGAGGTAGAGTGTTCTCCAGTCGATCAGAGGGTCAGGCTCTGTCACTGGATCCTCTTCAAGCTTCATGACCTCAGGGCTAGATAGAGCCATTGGTTGGTTTGCCCTACAGGCTAGATCGGACAGACCGTCGTTGGCCCGTTCCGACCCTTCATAGTGTACCGAGGGCTTGTGTTGGTCGCTGGCAAAGACACCCGTTGGCACTGGCCCTTGACCGAACGCCGCTTTTGCAAGCGCGTCGGCTACTTCATTGAGGCGCCTTGGGATGTGATTGAGTTTGAGGCTGTCAAATTTGTCCTCAGGCTGTCAAATTTGTCCTCCAGCTGTCGGACTTCTTGGCAGTACGCAACCATCTTGGCGTCATGGCAGCTCAACTCCTTCATGACTTGGTTGATGACCAGCTGAGAGTCACCCTAGATGTCGAGGCATCGGATGCCTCATGCGGACCTAGAGGGGTGATACGAAGACCAGCCCCACGCCGGCGCCCTTCTTCATCAGCAATCCATCGAAGTACATCATCCAGTACTCTTGGTCGATGATCGCCGGTGGAGTCTAGACCTCAATCCATTCCATGATGAAGTCAGCCAACAACTGGGACTTGATCGCTGTTGGGGAGGCATAGTGATGCCTTGCTCCATCAACTCGAGTGCCCACTTTGTGGTTCTACCCATGGCGTCCTGGCTCTAGACAACCTCGCCGAGGAGGAACAACGTCACAACTATCACGGGATATGATTCGAAGTAGTGGCGTAGCTTCCTCTTGGTGATGAAGATGGCATATAGGAGCTTCTGGATTTGGGAGTAGTGGGTTTTAGAGTCAGACAGTACCTCGCTGATGAAGTACATAGGGCGCTGCACCTTGAGGGCGCGCCCCTCTTCTTCCCGCTCTACTACTAGGGTGGCGCTGACCACTTGCATGGTGGCCGCTATGTATAGCAGGAGGGATTCTCCATTGCTTGGAGGAACTAGGATCAGGGGCCTTGTCAGAAGCAGTTTGACCATATCAAGTGCCTCCTGGGCCTCGGATGTCCACTCGAAGTGGTCGGCTTTCTTCAAGAGTCGATAAAGGGGGAGATCTTGTTCGCCGAGGCATGAGATGAATTGGCTGAGGGCGACACGGCACCCTGTGATTCACTGAACCCCCTTTATGTTTTGAATCGGGCCCATCCTTGTGATGGCTGAGATCTTCACCGGGTTGGCTTTGATGCCATGCTCGGAGATGATGAAGCCGAGTAGCATGCCCCTCGGGACCCCGAAAACACATTTCTCAGGATTGAGTTTGATGCCATTCGCTCGGAGTTTCGCAAAGGTCTGCTCAAGATCAGCAACGAGATGGTCAGCCTATTTGGACTTAACTACGATATCGTCAACGTAGGCCTCAATGGTCCTCCCGATGAGGTCCCCGAAGCATCTAAGCATACAGCGTTGGTACGTAGCCCCAATGTTCTTCAGTCCGAACGGCACTGAGACATAGCAGAATGATCCGAAGGGGGTGATGAAAGACGTCGCGAGCTGGTCAGACTCTTTCATCATGATTTGATGGTAGCCAGAGTATGCATCAAGGAAGCAGAGGGTTTCGCACCCCTAGGTAGAGTCGACTATTTGGTCTATGCGCGGCAAAGGAAACAGATCCTTTGGGCATGCCTTGTTGAGAACCATATAGTCTATACACATCCTCCATTTCCTGCTCTTCTTTCGTACAAGAATGGGATTGGCTAACCACTCTGGGTGGTATACTTCCTTGATGAATCCGGTAGCCGACAATTTTGCTATCTCTTCACCGATGGCCCTGTGCTTCTCCTCGTCGAAGCGACATAGGCGTTGCTTCACCGGCTTGGAGCCTAGATGGATCTTCAAGGTATGCTTAGCGACCTCCCTCGGAATGCCTGGCATATCCAAGGGTTTCCACACAAAGATGTCTTTGTTGTCATGGAGGAAGTCGACGAGCGCGCTTTCCTATTTGGAGGAAAGTGTGGTACCAATGCATAATGTTTTGCCCTCGGACCTGCTGGGATCTATGAGGACTTCCCTAAAGCCCTCTGTCGATTTGAATGATCCGATTGATTTCTTCGCGTCGGGTGTTTCTTCAAAGACCTTGAGGGTCGCCAGTTCCCTAGAGGCAACGATTGCTATGGCGTGGCCACAGCACTCGACCTCACACTCGTAGGCCTGCTAGAAGGAGGTGCTGATGGTGATGACCCCATGGGGGCCCGGCAACTTCAGCTTGAGGTATGTATAGTTGGGGATGGCCATGAACTTCGCATAGCATGGACATCCCAGGATGGCGTGGAAAGTTCTGGGGAACCCAACCACCTCGAAGGTGAGGGTCTCAGTCCTGTAATTGAACTGATCCCCAATGGTAACGGGCAGATCGATCTGCCCGAGTGGCATGGCCTACTTCCTAGGCATGATGGCATGGAAAGGTGCTCGGGTTGGGTGGAGGCGTGTCCGTTCGACGCCCATCTCATCGAGCGTCTTGGCGTACATGATGTTGAGGCCACTACATCCGTTCATCAACACTTTGGTGAGTCGCTTTGGGCCGACGATCGGGTCGACTACAAGCGGATACCTTCTCGGGTGCGGGACAGTATCCGGATGGTCGATTTGATCGAAGGTTATGGCAGACTCCGACCACCAGAGGAAGGGAGGTGTGGCTAGTTGGGCCATGTAGACTTCGCGGAATGTGACCTTCTGACGGCGTTTGGAGTCGTAGGCCGCTGATCCTCCGAAGATCATAAGACAGCCATCCGGTGTTGGAAAGTCGTCGTCCTTCTCCTCGGCGGCATCCCTAGTGGGGGCAGGTTCCTTCCCCTGCTCCCCTTTGTTGGAGCCTCCGGACAAGAACCACTGCATGAGGCTGCAGTCCTTGAGTAGATGCTTAACAAGAAAGGCGTGGTTCGGGCACGGCCCCTCAAGTAATTTTTGGAAGTGGTTCGGAGTGCCCTCCATGGGCTTCTGACCACCCTTGCAGTCAGCATCGGCCACGAGTGAGTCCTCGCGTAGTTGCTTTTTGTTTTTCCTTTTGGCAGAACGATTGGAGGTGCCTTCGTCGGCGCCCTCATCCCGCCTTGCCTTTGAGGCGATCGAAGATCGCTCCGATCGCCTCTTCTCCAAAGGCGTGGTTGGTGGCAATGTCCAGGAGTTCGTTGGTGGTTCGTGGGCCATTGCATCCCAGGTTATGAACCAAAGACTCGCAGGTTGTCCCAGACAGGAAGGCCCCTATCACGTCGGCGTCGGCGACGTTAGGGAGCTCATTGCACTATCAGGAGAAGCATCAGATGTACCCACAGAAGGTCTCATTGGCTTCTGATGGTAGTTCTTGAGGTCCCATGGGTTCCCAGGGTGCTTGTATGTGCCCTGGAAGTTTCCTACAAAGATCTCCTTCAAATATGCCCAACTCTGGATTACGTTGGACGGCAGGTGTTCCAACCACGCTCATGCCGAATCGGCCAAGAACAGTGGAAGGTTGCGGATAATGAAGTCGTCATTATCTGCACCATCGGCTTGATTGGCAAGTCGATAGTCTTCGAGCCAAAGTCTGGGGTTTGTCTCCCCAGAGTACTTAGGGATATTGGTAGGTGGTCGATACCTTAGTGGGAAAGCAGCATTGAGGATGTGCTAGCCGAAGGCCTGAGGGCCTGGCAAGCCAGGGCTCAGGCTCCAATCCTCACCGCTATCGTAGCGTCCACCATGACGAGGATGATAGCTGAGGTGGGCTCCTTCTCTTGGGTCACTCAGGTACGTCTGCGGGCATCGAGGGTGCTGCGTGTGTCATGGTTGTGGCCGAGACACTGATGTATCTGGGCCGTGGAACGTTGCCTACCGCCTTGTGGTGCTTGGTGGACTGATGCATCCCTGGCGGGACGCCCCGAGGGTGTGCGCTGGCTAGTGTTGAGCTTGTGTCGCCGAGACAATGGCTCTCCGCCTACTGCGCCGCCGCACGCTCAAGTAGCGTGCGAATTTCACGGTGGGCCCGATGATCCTCGGGTGTTGTAGCCTCTAGAAGGCCATGGAGCAAGGCTATTGCGGCGGCAATGTTCTAGCTTGCTCGAGTGAAGTGAGGAAGGGTTTCATCATCGGCGATGATCCTTCGGTTTACCTCGTGGGCCACGACGCGTGCGAGCCCACCGTCTCCACGGCGTTCGATCTCTAGATCGACCTCCGCATATTCCCAAACAAGTTGTTGTCCAGCTTTGTCGATCTCCCACTTTTGGGCTCTCAGCTGCTCCACCCCTACATGAGGTGGGGCCACTATCCCCCCTTCGGTCCTGTCACTGAGGTTGCCTGCCGGGGTAGCCTCATCCGCGGAGATGCTTTCGACGTGTCCATGGGGGTACCCGCCATGAAACATTCCCGGGTGGGGTGATGGCTCCCCCTGCTGGAGTCAGAGCCAGAGTCTGACCCCAGTTCCTCCATGAGGAGGCCGTGGAGGGATTCTGTGATGCTTTCGATCATCCCCACGAACTCATTGTTCGCGGGGGACGGGATCGTGCGTTGTGCCACAAGGTGGCTAACGGTCACCACAGCGTTGTGGAGACCGAACGGAAGTGCCATCAGGGCACTCTATGTAGAATGTTTTGGAGAGAGGGTGAGGCAGCGTGGGTCCTCCCTGGATGGCTAGGGTCCAGGGGAGACACCGGGCTGGCGCTCGAGCCTCCCGTAGTTGAAGCCGATCGAGGGGAGAGATTGGATGGTGGCGTGGGCCAACGCCAACTCTCCTCCCACCGTGATGATGAACTCCAGGTCACTGAAGCACACGTGTGTGCTCGGGACCCAGCTGATTGCGTGGCTAGCCATCCGAGGCCTGATTTGGAACGCGCAAAGGCCCCTTCCTGGCGCGCCAACTGTCGGTGTTTCGAACAAACACCAACTAGTAAATTTATAATTGTTGCGCGTTAGGCTTAGATGGTGTACTAAAGGACATAAGGTTTATATTGGTTTAGACAGAATGTCCGTACATCCAGTTTGCTGCTGCTTGTGGTATTAGTACCAAAAAAGGTTCATAGCAGGGGGTACAGTCAAGAGAGGGATAGGTCCCAAGTCTCTGATGGAAAGGTCAAAAGGACGCCAAGAGCTTGGTTGCTGCTTGGCTGTGTGTTGTGTGTGGAATCGATCCATCGTCTTGTGTATGAAAATCGATCAGTCATCCTCAGTGGGGTGCCCTGTCCCCCCCTTTTATAGGCCACGAGGGAGCAGGGATTATAGATGGGAGAAAGAGGAAAAAACCAGAGGGTAGAGAAGGTCCTTCGAAGGAGCCGGGTCTTCCTTTTCCCCTATGCCTGCCCTGCTAACATGGCAGACCGTGTCAGGGATGGCGTGTTCACTGATCCTCATAGGGCCATGCCCTGGTGTCATTCAGCAAGTGGGTGCGTCCCATCCTACACCGGCGGACGGTGCGGCGTGCCAGAGAGCTAAGCTATGACCCTTCGGGGAGTAGACGGGGAAGTGACCATACGTCCGTCACTGTAGATGATGTGAGTTCTCTCTTGGATTGTAGTGGTTGTCGTATGCCTGTGTTAGTATCCACATCCGAGGGCTGATGGCGGCGCCCACAACACTGTAAGACCGAAGTCGGTGCCTACAACACTGTTCGGGCTCTGCCATGCCTGGAAGGGCCTAAAGTGCCCGTCCCATCGTATCCTGATGGTACCTTCCTACAGGTGTGTAGGGCATGGTCCTCGGTACTGCGGTTGACTCGAACGTCCTATCATACCCAGTGCTTGTCATTATGAAGGAGCAGGGTGCAGTCGTCGGGTGAGGCGGAGCCTGCCCTCAGACGTTGGGTGAGGCGGAGCCCGCCCTCGGACATCGGGCGGGGCGGAACCAACCCTTAGACGTCAGGTGAGGCAGAGCTAGGCAGAGCCTACCCTCAGCCATTGGGCGAGGCGGAGCCCGCCCCCGGACATCGGGCGGGGTGGAGCCAGCCCTCAGACATCGGGCGAGGTGGAGCCAGCCCTCAGCCGCCGGGCGAGCCGGAGCCATCCCTCAGCCGTCGGGCGAGGAGGAGCCAACCCTCAGCCATCGAGCAAGGCGGAGACATCCCTCAACCGTCGAGCGAGGCGGAGTCTAGCCCTCGGGGGTCGGGCGAGGCAGAACCAATCTTTCATGGTTCAGGCAAGAAGCATAGTAGCATTCTTGTCTGACCGAAAGCGTCAATGTTCGATGGTTATTAGATCCACCTCATTGGGTACCCCGGTATTAGGTCCCCGACAGGCCCCTTGTACCTATGAACTCTATAATTCATATGCATGCATGTGTTTAAATTTGAATTACCTTTAAGGACTTTACCTAGATTACTATTTGTACCACATATCCTTGATACCTATGGTTTGGGATGCATTTTGGATAGATGCTGCAGCGCTCAACATAAAATAATTGTTAAACATGACTAAAGGTATTATGCAATATGTAAAAATGGAGCTTTTTAGCAACAATTAGGGGCTAGAGTACTAGGTTGACTGCTCTAGTGCCTCTCCATAAGGACTTAATCCTGAAGCGGCCACCCAGGAGGTTTCGTACAACCCCGAGTGTCATATGGCTCTGACTTTAACCTGTTAACTAGATTGTACTAGCTCGTCTGTAGCTTTCCCTAAGGGCAAGAGGGGGCAGTAGTTGGTATGTTTCTTTTCCTGCTAGGGTGTGTACCGTGCTACGACCACGAGTGCCACTCCTAGTGAGGGGCCACATATGGCTAGATGGCTAAAACCTTAGCAGCTACAACCTGTTAGTGCGACTAGCGAAGGGTTATGTTGTGAAACCCTGCCACACTTCCTTGGTAGAGGTGATGTGGGCTTTGCAAACCCCAGCATTGGGAATCACGGCTCGATAGGTAAAGTTGTACAATTTCTGCAAAAATATTTAACCTGTTATAACAATTGTGCTCACGGATACGAGCAGTCTGGATCCTTCATGATTAGTGGTTACTATGGATGGTTGGGAATTGACATAATATTGATTATTCATTATTACCACTTGGGTTGGGTTTATTCACTAAAGTAGTGATTAAGGATGCTAAAACTTGACCAACTAAAATTGCTAACCACAGTCAAACCGTGTCTAGCCTTTGAGCCTCATAGATCCCTTTGATATACTTGCTAAGCATGGTGCGCTTACACTTGTTTTACATTCAATGAAAATCCCGGATGGGTAATAGATAATGTTTATGAAGAGTTCTAGAAGATGTCTAGGATTACTAGGGTGATGTCCCCCAGTTGGAGTCCCTGTGGTGTTTGGGCTTAGTCTTCTACTCTATGTAATAATGTTGCCGATGAGCCAGACTTATGATAACTATGTGATGAAATATGCGATGTAATAAAGTACTTTACTTTGATATTATTGTAATTTGAGATTATATGTGTGTTTGGACATCCTGGGCGCACATATATGAGCACTTGGTTTTGTTATGCAGAATTGGGTGCGATAGAGCGGCCCATGGATGACCTCCGCAGCCTGCGGGTGACGTGCTCGTCCATGCGCCGCATCTACGGTGACCCCGCCGTCGCTCGGCGCGTGGTAGTGGATCGGTGTAGACCCAGTTCGTCGAACAACTGCGTCAACTACTTCGCCCTCCTTGCTAGGCTAACCTAGTTTAGCAACCCAGAGGCTTGCTTGCTCATCGGGAATAGACCGTATTCATGGAAAACCATAGCCCCCGGCCATGCCTCAACTATCTCACCTGCGCTATCGATGGCAGGCACAATATGGTGGCCTATTTGGTCACCATATTCCTCTATAGGCACAATGGCGGTGCTGGCGACAACAACACTGCGAGGAGGTACATAAGACAGATCAAGGGTGAGGAAGAATCACCGGCGGTGGCGGCGGGCGACGACAGCGGACCAACGAGTAGGCAGCTAAGCAACAAGGGGTGTTGGTTGTGCCACGATGCGGCCGCAAACATGATCCACAAAATGGCATGGTGGCACAACAAGTGGCCGCCACCGCTGACATAGGAGCGCAGGACTATTGGACTCTATCGTCGACTGTGGCATTCCAAAAGGATGGGAACAAAGGACTCTATTTTGTAGCGAGGACTATTGGCTTCATCGTGAAATTATTTTGCTCGAAAAGGCAATTGGAATAGGAAAGTAATTCTCTTGACTATTAGCTTTTTATTTTCTGTTGCCAGAGTGAATATAGGAAACAAACTCCGTAATTAATTCAATATTAGTATTGTACTATAGTGCTCCTTCCTTATTCATTGTCTCATGGTCCTTCTTAACTTCTTCCTCCTATCTGAGGAGGACGTGGGGCTCTAGGCTATGTAAAACTAACGCTGAATCACAGTATGAAATGGCGATGGGAGCTGTCACACCACCATACTCTTCGCTCTAGATAAATAATCCAATTTGCAAACAACAAAGGCAAACTAGTTTAGCTACAATAATGACAACATCCATCCTAGAGGAAATTATCATGTCCATAGACAATCCAACAACATTTCTCCATTTAAACATGTCATCACGGAGAGATACATCAAATGCAACTTAGTTTAGTGCTCTCCTAATGACTCCGAGAACAAGGGAACATACAGAATAAATAATGTATGAAACGGGCGCATCACTATTAAAGCGGGGTCTATGTATGAAACAAGGTGCTGAACAGAAGAGCACTTGGATGATTGCACATCTTCTTTCTAGATCTTGTATTAACAGATGATGTGCAATCATCCGGATGCTCTTTTGTTTCGCTTTGGAAGTACATAACTTCTTTGGAGGACATTCTACTTCTATGTGTTTAGAACTTGATTTTCTACCAGCATCAGCTTCTGCATCATCAACAACCCTGGGGCGCTTATTTTTGTTATGCGAGCATTCAACAAGAGGCGATGATTGAGTCACATTAAGCTCATTTATAGCATTAGTTGCAGACTTTAATCGTTGTTCTTCGGTAGTCACCATAGAAAATTCTACTGCTACTGCCTCATCAGCATGTGCATTCCTGCATAGGATGACTAATTGTCAACATGTAAGTTTAGCAGTAGAAAAAATGAAGCATCTACACCTCTCATGGTCGAGAGGGGGCAAGAGGCAGAACAAGCGTGTTCCCATTACCTTCCAGGTGGAAGAGAAGGAAGGAAAACAAGCGTGTTCCCTTGCACCATCGCAAAACTTCCACTAGCACCGAGGAATTGAGCGGAAATGCATATAGACGCGCATAGGTGTTGGCAGAAGCTGATCTTGAAGGCCATCTCCCAGCGGTGCTGGAGTAGATGCAGGATGAGGGAGGCCATGGCGACAGGAGACTACATGCAACTCAAGGTTTTCTCTAGTTTTCTAATGCTAAGGGAGGAAGAAGGATTGGAGTTTGCTAGAGAGGCTCCCCTTACCTTGGCTTAAATAGCCCCACCTCAAGGTCCATGACATCTGTGGCCACCCACATGATTCATGGGCAACGGAGCGGTGAACATGATGTGGTTCAGATTCCCTAGCATATTTGATTCCCTACCACACTTCATCTTCATCTAACACTGTAACAATCATCACAACAATTTCATTGATAACTTCAATTATATTCCACAGTTGTACAATAACAAAGACCTATGGAAGACTACTGGGTGTACAATAACAAAGACCTATGAGTACAGGTACATCCATAGTCAAGTCTGGAGATAGGCAATGCAAGCTAACAATGAGGCAGCACCTCACAAAACTTCCACCAGCATCTCAGTGAGGTGCTTTACCTTCCCTGCTCCTGCACCTCTCATGGTCGCAAGCACGAGAGAGATAGAGGCATTGAAGAAGAGGAGGCGGCTAGGCGGGAAGAGAAGCGCCGCCATCATCACTGCTGCTCTAGAGGAAGGAGGATCGCCAGGGCACTAGGATGGTGAATCATCACAAGAAATGCGCATGGCAAACCAGGAATACCAAAGTGCATTGAGTACCCCTGGCTTGCCCAAATAAGTTAACCCCCTTAATCGCAAAACTTCCAATAGCACCTAGATCAAGCAGCCTCGCTGCGCCTAGATGCTGGTAGTACCCAATCTTGAAGGCCTTCTCCCAACACCGCTGCTGTCACCGAAGGAGTTGGAGAAGGAGCGCCATGGCGATGAAGAAAATATAGCTGGTTGGCTCAAGAACTTTGTCTGTATCTATCTATATCTAAGGAGGAAGGAGTGTGTGGATTGCCAAGAAGCGCATCCAGCCCCCGCTTAAATAGGCCAACCTTGAAGATGGAGAAGTAGAGAGGAGCAGTAGTAAGCATCAGGGAAGATGAGGCGCACTCTGTAGGAAAGTAATGGTGATGGAACTGTGTGGTTGGGAATTGGGAAATGGGGAAACAACTCACGCTGAATTTACTACCGCCCGGTACACCAAACGGTCGTGTAGGGCCGACGGCCATAACGCCTATCCCAGTCGGCATGGTGTTCCAAATGACGGTGGAATTCAACCCCACTACCACCGCCGCATTGATGGTTTTCAACTACCGGTTTCATTCCTTACAAGGCCTCCCTACCGGTCCAACCGATGGTGGAACTATCACACTAACGCTTTTATCACTATGGCAATGAAAGTGGCGATGGTGGAAAGTCAATCTCTAGTAGTGGTTTAAGCTCATATTTTCTATGGTTACTTCTTGTGTGATCCTTAATGAAGGAAAAATATCAAAAAAATAAAAAGAAAAGGTCAAGATTTCACAAAAAAACAACAATAGCTCAAAAAAAGATAAAAAGAGAAGGGCAAAAGTGGAACAATATTTAGAGGAGCATGTAGAGAGCGTGACCTGCCATAGCCCATCAAGGGCCTAATCCACAACTCCTAACTGATCCTTGTTCCATATGCACTTGAGGTTCATTGCTCAACCCCGCCGCAACTGCAACCGCAACCTCCATCCTTGTCCCCGTCGCCCGGAGCGATACCGAGGCACGACCTACTGCAGTAAGCCTGACCTGGCGCATCTCCTCCTAGCAGCAGTAGTAGCCTCCTAATGGTCAGTTTCACTCCCGACCCGCCACCACCCCCCGCTTCGGTGCTCCTGTTCTAGCCACCGACTGGTTTCGTGCACTAGAGCCCATGAATAGATTGGCGTCGTGGAGATTCACGGGGGGCCTTACTCGAAACACCCTTCCTCTATACGGCCGCCCAATTGGTCAAGCTCTATGCTCTGACACGCCGCAAGACGGTGAGATGGAGGCCGTGGTGTGAGACGTCATGTGCTTCGGGTCTGGGAGCCTCGATGAGGTGGGGAGTAGGCTAGACCGGCTGGGCGTGGCCGTCTCACCGCACCTGTTGGGGCACTGATCAACTCGTGCGGTGAGATAGGCGAAGGCTCTGGCAGGAGGTTGCTGTGCTTTTTGGCATGGTGCTAGTCCAAACACCCTGGGGCGTTAGGGAAGGAGGTGCTTGACAGGGCGATTGGGGCGCTTGCGCAGGCTGGGGACCTTACTACGATGAGAATCGCCATTACTGATGTTGAAAAGGACGGGCGGAGGATGGCTCCCAAGACATTTTCCACCGTGGTCGATGCACTTGTCAAGGCAGGGAGGGAGGATGAGGTAGTTTGCCTGTTTCGAGGCTTGTGTTGGCGGTCCTTAACGTCAAAATCTAACTACCAACTATTATCCAGAAAAGAAGTAAACTAACATATTTACATGCATATATTATTTATTTTAACATGATTCCACTTGTATTGGAGGTTCACTATTTTGCAGGACTTATACACAAATATGGTGGAATTATAACAAAAGGCGACATCCGAAAAGCGTAAATGCAAATCCGCACCAAAGAATCATGGGAAGGCCCACATACTTCACAAATCTAGGCCAGCCACCGACATAGAAGAGGTCCAGACACACTCAACAACCGATAGAAGAAGGTCGGTGGTGAGGGGGCCCGACCCGTGGTGCGGCTGCACCTAGGGGGCGGCCGTCCCCCTACCACCGCCTCTAAGGCCCAATCTTCTCGTGGCAGTTCCTTGATCCTAGGGGAGGTCGGTTTGGATAGTTACTATGTTTATCTCACCCCAAACCGACCTGTAGGTAGAATAAATAAATGGGGAGAGCTCATAGGCAAAAAGACACATCAGACACAACTCAATTCACCACATTCGAGCTCTACCATTGTACTTTTACTTTTCACTAGTAGTTTAGAGCAAGGCGAAGGTACCTTGGACGGCTTGACTCCTTGGAGATGATCTTGGTATGAATAAGATGAATCTCATCTCCAGAGTCTTGTTCTCATAATATCAATACAGTTATGCCTATGATCTAGAGTATAGTTCTTATGTTATGATCTTGATATATGAACTAGAATACAATTTCTATGTTATGATCTTAGCATATGTAACTTTATGCTTAAGATCGAAGTTATGTTAAGGTGGTGTTTCATCGTGCCGTTGGGTGTGCTCAAGTCTTTTATTTGTCGATCCGTAGGGTCAAAGTCTCGGGGGGGATTTAGGTAGTTTCTTTATACGCAAGCATGATGTTTGGGTATACAGGAACAGCTGAATGCATTTCATGCTCCATAGTTGAGGGGTAGGCTGCAGGTGGTGACAGCCCTGTCCATCCCGTGTAGTCCTCGACGTTTGGGTATGGTGTAGGAGTACGTAAATTGTCACATGAGGTTGCTGGCAGACTAGTACTTGGTGGCCTCCTAATCCACTTTAATATTAGCTGTAAACCTTAATCATGTTAATGTATGACTATATACTATTCTTTGCATAACTTGTATCAAGATATGCCTGCTCTACTTAGGATTATTCTTTTATTCTTTATTTATTTTCTTTATCCTTACTCGATGTGGTACACATGTGTGTGTCCACACTATCTTGAACCGTATAATGTTTACCCCTGTATTGAGTTTGGTCTATAATGTAGACATGTTATCTTGTTCATATCTAAACTCAGCTCTTACCAATATGCATTCCTTTGGGGAAATATAAATAATGATGCCTTGAATATTTTTGGGTGAAATGCTATAGCGGTATTTTTGTGCACTTGAGGAATTAAAACTGTAAACGTAAGAATTACCACATGTCATTTTCTAATGCTACTACTATGGACTAACAATCCTAGTGGTAACGTTAGGAAATGTCAACAAGCATTTCTAGCGCCGTTGCCGGGAAAGGCATAGGTTTAAAAGAGTTTAGTAAAGATATGTTCATGATAATATGCATGTATAGTAGCCATTGCTCAAGCGGGCTAACTCTGCTTGTTTTCTTCTATTGTGGATGAAAATGGGATAGTGTATGACTGGTTTCTCTCTGCCGGACAACTTTGTCGATGATCCGGAGGCGTTTTTGAGGAAAAGCAAGTCACTTCTAAGGAAGAGCCCAGTTAAGAACTCCACTTCTTCCTCTACCACTCCGTCGATAGATGAACCAGATACTCCCACACCATCCGCTACTAAAGCTATGGCTAAAAAGACACTCCACGAGTTTTTCATCCCTGCCATTGCCAATGTGCCTGATGGGCCCGCTGTCAATGTTGGTGACAGGAACTTCGAACTCTGTACCGGCCAAGTGAGGATGTGAATGCGCATCTTCAACACTTCCTCGAGCTATGTGACACCATCGTCATCAAAGATGTCGCACCTGATATTATCAGACTCCGTCTATTTCCTTTCTCTCTAGTGGGGAAGGCGAAACAATGGTTCTACAAGGATCAAGAAACTGTAAATTCATGGACAAAATGTTCCACGACGTTCCTTGCCAAGTTTTTCCCCATGGGTAAAACCAATGCCCTGAGGGAAAGAATACAAAAATTCCAGCAAGATTCCATCGAATCCATCCTTGAGGCATGGGAGAGGCTGCAAGAGTACATCCTCACCTGCCCGCACCATGGAATGGAAAGCTGGCTAGCTTGTGCTCCGAAACTTCTACAAATGGGTTAACACCCATGTCAAGAGGGCATTTAGATGACACTATTGGAGGGTTTTTTCTCTCACTAATAGCCACAGGAGCCATAGCTCTCAATGAAAAGATTATTACAAATCAGGCTAGGGTGAGGAGAGAACCCAAACAAAGCAAAAACGTATGCACACCGTCAAGGAGACGGATATGCTTGCTGTGAAAATAGACCTCCTGATGAAGCGTCTAGAAGAACGTGCTACTGAAAAGGAAGCCATGATGAAAAGCATGATGATGGTCATGGATTTGCATATGACATGCGAAGTCTGTGGAAATGTTGGCCATTTGGGAAATGACAACCCTGAAACCCACGAAGAAGCTGCATTCATCATCAACGGGTTCCGTCAACAAGGAGGTAATAATGGTTGGAATAATCAATCACGTCCACCATTCCAAGATAATTTGAATTTCAATTCAAATTACAATTCGAATCAACCTTCATTAAAAGATTTAGTTTTAGGTCAAGCTAAAATTAATGAGAATCTTACTAAAAAGCTTGCCTATAATGATAAAGTATTAGAAAATGTTAATTCCAAGATTGAAAGTTTATCTTCCTCTCTTCAAAATCAATTGAGCTTCAATAAAATGATAGAAATCCAACTAGCTCAAATTGCTGCTACTATTTCTGTTAGGCAAATTGTAGGGGGGAATAAATAATAACAGCTCAACATCTTGCTCTTCTCTTGTAGAAGTGAGGTGGGAGAACTTAAGCAGTGTGCTGCATAATGCAGACATCTCTGCATGCTTTGCTAGCTTAATGGGCCGCAACCAAAGCCGAAGCCAACTAGCCCAATATTATGAAGTATTTTATGGGATGGAGCCCCGCAGGCATTGGGATGCTTTCACTCGTAGGGCTACTTTTTTTAGCAACACCACCCTCTTTATTTAGCTAGGACGATTATACATATTACAAACACCATCAGGTGGGTTCAAGAACCAAACATGCTATCCTAACTCGGCATGGATCGAGCTACGAGCTATCCTATGAGCATTGGTATTTGAGTCCCTATGCTCATGTACAAACTCGACACTTGTAAAAGTTGCCTTCCTCGCATTGTTCTCTCAGATAACCTGTCCATAGATTATGAGATCTCCTTGTTGGATACTCTTCACGACATTCAGACAATGACTGGTGTAACACCCTAGTGTTAAGCATTGCATTTGGCATCTGCATTTCATGAGCACAAGCATCATCCATTTATTCATGAGCATGAGCATATGAAATTTCACTTCATTCTTTATACGTTATCACATGTGATGTGGATTAGATATATGCATATACTTGTAATCATGTATGGCCAATGTATGAAATGGTTGTGAGGTCATGAAAACACCTTATACACATCTAGGATGGTAAATGGAACAACTTTTGTATTCATGACATGGACCAATTTTTCTTCTAAGTGTTGGTGTACTTTGAAATGTCATTTTCATGATGCTAGTTTGACCAAAGTTGAACAGTACCTTAGATTATTTGTATGGATGTGTGACCTAAATAAAAGTTGTAGTCCACATCAACGGTAACAAACTTTATTTAAGGGTCATGAGCTGAATCAGTGTCTAACTTAGTCAAATAGGGCTCACAAAAATTAACAAAATGTTGTTTTGAAACTAAGAAAATTTTGCTAAGTCATGTGCTGACTATAGTTTCAAAGTACTCTACTTTGGAGCTTTGTAGTTTGAAAACTGTTGGGAATTAGGCCAAACTCCTTTAAGCATTTTTGTAGTACTCACTTAGCTCTACAAATTTGATTAAGGAAGTTTTCAAAAATTCACCACGGATTAGGAGTTATAGAGTCACGAAGTCCCGCTGTCAGTCGAGTTCAATGGCGTCTGAATTGGCGTCGTGCGCACGCGTCGTGGTCGACCGATGCAGGCCGCGCGTGCCGCATAGTGGCCGTACGCCGACGCTGGCCCGACCGATAAGGCTGACGTAGGCAACAAAGCCGTGCGACGCCGTTGCCCTCCCTCGCTCGCCCGCATTCGCGCTCCTCTGCCTCACTTTGCCTCTCTCTCACTGCGCCAGAGCAAAGCCGCTGCGCACCATGCCATCGCCGCCGAGCTCCGCTCAGCTCGTGTGCCACCATCATAGCACCATTCCGCGATAGCTCACGCACACCACTCGGCCATTTCCCCCTCCACCTCGCCGCCCACCCATCGCCTTAGCCTGAGCCAAGGTAAACGCCTAAGGGCAAGTCCGTCGTAGCTGCACCCTCGCTGGAGCGCCACCGAGCTTGCGCTCGCTGTGGCCGTGCTCCACCGAGCCATCTCGCTCATGTGTTCTGCTTGTTAGGGATAGTCTAGGGTTAGTGTTAGGTCATGCCACTAGCCATTAAGCCAACGCTGGCACACCAGCTCTGAAACGCCACTGTGCACCGCCATGCTCGTGCCACCGTGCCACCATGCACGCAGCCAAGCTTCGCCGCCACTCCACCCTGACCTAACCTACGCCGTAGAGCTTTGCTAGGGTTTGTAGATGCCATAGCCGTGCTAGAATGGCCATGTCATCGCCGAGGATGACCGGAGCACCGCTGCCGAGCTACCATGCTCATCGGTGAGCTAGCTCCGGTGATCCTCCGAGCAAACCTAGGTTACCTATAGATGCGGAATATGATGGGGAACACGTTGGTGCCGACCTCGTCACTGGTGACCTTGCTATCGGCGAGTTCTCATTGGTCAAAGCCGCCCCTTGCCTCTGTGTCTCTATCATGTGGGGTCAGTTGACCCATGGGGCTCAGTCGTCAGCGCCTCCGTGGTGTATACGCCGGGTGCACCTAGCATTTAGGGTTTAGTTGTTTTTAAATTATTTTCATAGATTTGAATACAAATTACAAAAATTCATATCTGGAGCCAGGAGTATCCAAATGGGGTGAACCAAATTTTGATAGATTCATCATGCAGTGTACTATTTGATAAAAATATAAAATCTTCAGTTTAGGGTATTTTTCTAGGAGAATTAAATTGAGCAAGATAAGTGCTTTTAAAGTAGTTTCTATCTTGTAAATTGCATAACTTGAGCTAGGAAGGTGATAAAATTGTGATTCCAATTTTGTTGGTATTGTGTTGACATTCTCTAGCTAGGAAAAATATTAAACCTACCGTAAACATACTTGTAATATGGTCTTCCTATTTAATCTTAATTAATTACTAGATTCTATTGAAATTAATTGGGGTACAAATACATAACATATGATCATACAAATTTTTACATAGTATTCTTATGCTAGGATGAAAGTAAGAAAAATATGAAATCTATTACTTGACACTTTTCACTATGTTAAACTAGTTTTGCTAAAATAAGCATATGTAACTTGTGATTTTTGTAGAGGTAGCTATACTTGTCCAAATGGCATGAAATTTGTATAGTAGACTATTAGGGTCATGTGTATCCCACTATAATGTTCTCAAAATTTATTGAGCACTGTAAATATTTACTCTATAAATCACCTTATTGTCTAAGGAAATTAATAAATGAATATAAATAATTTTGTTAGGCTTAATCATGATGTTTTCTGTGGTGTGTGTGATGCATATAATCTGTTGATACTATTATTGAGGCTTAGAAGTATTTTTTTATAGGCAACTAGTTAATTATTGCTTTATAATTCAACTAGATGACTTCATGTGTAGTTTCTGTTGTGGTGATGATTCCATGATGATAATGATCTATCTGTACAACTTGTTAATAACAAAGTTGTAGATAACTTACTTGTCTCCCTTGTGTTAAATTTTCATTGTCATAGGCCTTATGGTTTAAGAATTATAGCTATTACAAATCTGCTATCAGAAATGCTTGCTCTCTAGGTAGATCTGAAAGATTAAATTGTTTGACCTAGATAACTACTGAATCACATTAAGATGATTAATAGAAAGTTGTAGTAAATTTCATAAGCTTTCCAGAAAGTGCACAACCATATTATTTTGATGTGTATAACTCCAGTTATGGTCAAAACAAGTGGTTGTCGTCTTGCAGTCCAGAAAATTGCTTAGATGAGAATTTATTTAGTTACTAGAGAAGAGATATACACCTACTCCGTAAAATAAGATGTAACTTGTTATCACCTTAATACAATGCTGTTGAAAACACCTATGAGAATGCATTTCATCATACCCCACCATATCATGTATGTCGTTATATATGCATCCACGATTTCTTATTCCATGATCATACATATAGGATCGTCCGAGGGGATAACTCTTTTGGAATTCAACGAAGAAGAAGAGGAGGAACAGCAGGGGACACCTTAGGCCATAGCTCTAGAAGGAGAGGAGCAAACTCTTGAGGACCTCCCTTAGTGCCTGGATCACAGGCCAACCTCTTTCCTCAAAGGCCATCCCCGGAGCATTATAAGTCTCCTATGTTTTATAAAACTTCACTTGAGTCCTTTTATGTTTGATGCTTTAGGTGATAAGAGTGAATTGAAACCACTTGATGCATAGAACTACCTTGTCCAGATATATACACCTTTAACCCTGTGTAGGTCCAGGATCAAATACATGCTTAGCCATGCTTAGGCCGATAGAAGTCGGGTTATTTCCTGTCACCTGTGAGATATAGGTGGATACCGAAGCACGGTTGGCTATATTTGCTATCGTGGAAAAGAACCATGGGGTAATGTCAATGGAGGCGGGGTAGAGCCTTTGTGTAGGTTGACTCATGTGAATCCATCTATGCTGATTAAGGACCGTACCTTTGTTGGGCACTTCTGACAAGATTGAACGCATGCCTCTCACTTAGCTGGCCGGATAACTCATTTTGACTGTGAAGCCAAGTAGCTCAACTCAGGCCGGCCCCCGTTCTATAAAAGTGCGCACTTTGGATGGTAGTAAGGATGTGCGAGGAGCCAGACCTGAGCCTAAGGGCAGGCCAGGCCTGAACGTCCGGCAGCTAGTTGTCCCTGATTGTGTGGCACTAAGCGAACCCATGAAATGTGGAACTGAGTTGTACCAAAGGTGACCTAATGTGACCGCTGATCTGGTCTGCCTGGGTTTGTGTTAGGAATAAATTCCAAGCTGGTTGAAATCAATTCGAATCACTCTCTCCTGGACAGTGAGAAACTTGGCTAGTACCAACATCGTAGTAACTGTATTATGGAATGATGGTTATGATGAATATGGAATTATTATATCGGCTATGGTTACTATTGTTATGCTACTAAATGATATACCACATGTTTCGCATAGGTTAGTTGATAATCTAGAGATGAATAGCTATAATTAACTTGATGACCGAATTATAAAATGTATAGCAAAATTAGTGGCTTTTTATGCAAAATGTTGTCAAGTTAGCTCCACTTATAAAGCCTTGCATAATCCTTGGAGTCACTTTATTTTTGATTTATGATGGATAAGTCTAGCTGAGTACCTTCTCATACTCAGGGTTTTATTTCCATTGTTGCAGATGGTACAGTTTATCATGGCTATTGCAAGAACTACTTCTGTCGCGCTGTGGATGAGGAGTAAGCCCTAGGCAGGCATCTATTATTAATCCCTCTCATATGCTTTTGTGGAAGTGTGATCATGAGCTGGCACTATATTTAAACAATGTTGCAGATGTTGGTTTCAAACTTTTAATTTGTTTCCACTACTATCTTACCTGAACGTGGTTTGTAATGACTTTAATTCATACTCTGATGGATGAACTGTATTTGTGAACTTTATGTAACATGTGACATGTATGTTGAATCATGTACGATCTTGGTTGTATGTTGGTTGAATCGAGACCGTTCATAGTACTCGATGGACTATTGGGTTTATATGGACTCAAGTATGACAGTGCGACCGTTTGTGGGCTGCCATTGTACTTGTGCTCTTATAAATTGGTCGGTTCTGCTACAGCTGGCATCAGAGCAAGATTCAACATTAATTGCCACATGTGTATTTAAAACAAATATTTTTTTCCAAAACCAGTTTCTAGCAACTTATAGCTATATATATAGGTGTTTAAAACCTAGAGTTTGAATCTAAAGTGTGCCAGTGATCACTTTCCTTTATGCCCAGTTAAGGACTTCAGGAGGCTAATTAAGTACTAACTTGGGGGTTTTCAATTTCATCGTCCATACGGCGTGCTATTGTATGGATGCCATTCACTTGAGTTGTAATGTATGGATCAAATGCCTCTACACCCAAGGTAAGATGCCACTCATCATCACAGTGGCATGACCGCAAGATGTGAGTGTGCGTTCTATGGGGAGAGTTAGCTTTGATACTAAAGTGTATATATGCCTAGTATATATATGGAAGTATTTAATTGTGGGTTAGCTTTGATACGGCTATATATGCATATTTATATGTATATATAGGATGTATTTACTCTTGGGTAGCTTTAATACAGAAGTATATATATATATGCGTATATATATGGAAGTATTTAGCTTGTAACCTAGAGCCCAGATTTACATTCTGCATATATAATTGTGGGGTTGGGCTAAAATGAAATTCTTGTGCAGGTACACTAACAATGAAACATGTAGCCTGACTAGTTATGTTATATATGAGAGAATGCTTGTATGCCACCGTGTATGCCGTTAGAAGTTTTAAATTTTCCTAAGTTTGTGAGTACGTACGGAATGCGCATGCATCATGATAAATCATTATTATTACACTTGCATTGTTCCTCCCCTTATGGATTTCTTACTCGGTTATGTAACTCTTATCAATTATGACGTTGTCTCTCGAGAGTTGCACCATGTTGTTAGTACAGATGGCAGCACCAGCTGAAAGTGAGACTTTCCTGTTGATGTTTGGTACCCCTGCCCTACTTTAGAGAGTCTTGCATTATGCGGGGTATTACGAACCGCCCCTGTATTACTGGAATGAAGTATACCTGGAGGGACAACCATGGTATGAAGTATAGCTAACCATACCAGTTCATAACTAAGCACCCTTCTGGCAGGAATGGAGGGCAGAATCTGAAGGAAGAACTCCTTGGGAAGCTGCCCAAGTAGTGGCTTTTGAGGTGCTGAATCATATATGTCAACAACACAGGGATGAGCTTACCAACAGTGCTGCTAGTACTTTTCCTCGGCTGGATCCATCTACATCAGTATGGGCACAGCACAACAGCAATGCATTAATCCAAGACTGGGATGAGCGAGCAGATAGTTCTAGTCCCGCTATGAGTGCTATGTTCACCGTGATGAAGATGTTTTATGCTCGCTAGGACACCAGGGACTTCTGGCAGGAGTCCTATACAACTTGCATGGATAGGCTCATGAGAGCCAAAGCTGCATAGCATAAGCTGAGGAAGTGTGTGCACAAGCACAAAAAGGTAGCAAGTGAGGCTCCATGGGAAACTGATTAGGCATATGTAGCTTTGGGAAATCTCCACACTCAGATGGAGCAAGTTGATCAGCAGAGAGCTACCGCCCAAGCAGCAAGAACAAATGATCAGGCAGTGCTAGTAGGACTATAGGAGTAGTTGGAGGCTACTCATGCCGAGGCGCTCATAGCTACGCGCCAACAGGTCATAGCAAACAACCGTGCAGTTATGGCAAAAGCAGAACTAGACAGAACCCAAGCCTTGAGTGTACAGCAGAACCATGTCAAAAGGGACTTGTGCTAGTAGCTTGCATAGACCCCGAACATGGTGGTTGATCTTCAACATGAAGTGCATCATCTAAACAACCAACTGCACCCGATCCTTGATGAGGAAGAAGAAGATCCAGAAATGATGGTCGAAGATGACGGTTGGGAGGAAGAAGTGGAGCTAGAGGACGAGGATGATGCTATCTTCGACCTCGACAGCGAGCAGGCTGAAGATTAGAGTCGCCTAGTGACTAGTTAAAGCGCTAGATGTATCCCTGTTTTTCATGTAATGGACTTGTAGCTTGAAATTCGGTATTTGTGAATTAACTTCAGTGTAATATTGGTAGTTTGCATGTTGTCTCACTATGGATTGAGCTTTGATGAAATTCTAGTTTCGTTTTATTGGTGGATTATGGCATGCATATTAACGCGTTGCAAGTACGATAAGTGATCTAATTGGTGATGTCATGTTGCATGAATGGATGGTTATGCCTCTTTTTATTGTATGAATTTAAGATTCTCTCCAGTAATTTTAGTTTGGCATGATTACACAATTCATCTACAATCTCTTGACATCATCCAATAATCACTTATCGTTGCAACTTTGCAGATGGTGACTTAGCACCAGTTCTTGGGTAATCAGAGAGCCATGGAGGATACACTATGCCTCATTGCGCAAAACACCGCTCACGCCCGTCAACAACATCAAGGGCCTGAGCCAAATCAATACAGCTCTTTCAAGGATTTCCAAGACACCAAGCCTCCCATCTTTAAAGAGGCCGAAGAACCGCTCTAGGTGGATGAATGGCTTAACACGATAGAGCAGAAGTTCCATCTATTGAGAGTTACTGAGCATCTGAAGGCTGAATATGCATCCCATCAACTGCAGGGACCGACCGGGATATGGAGGACCCATTTCCTGTCCTCTTTACCTAACAACGCATGGGTCACATGGGAGCAGTTCAAGTTAGCCTTTAGGGGACATCACATTCCCTTGGGGCTAATGCGCATGAAAGCCGCCGAGTTCATGCGACTTACTCAAGGGACTAAGACCCTCACTGAGTACATGCATGCTTTTAGCAATCTTTCCCGATATGCCCCAGAGTTTGTCAGAGAAGAGAAGAAAATAGAGAGCTTCAAGAGAGGCCATGGTACCAAGCTAATGAAGACCATGTCCAACTCAAGGTGTACCACATACAATGAGTTCGTTAGTGATGCCTTGACCCAGGAGAACCAGAACAATTTGCACGCAGCAGCAAAGGGTCGCAAAAGAGCAGCTGAGGCAGGCGCCTTAGGATCTTCCTAGTCTAGAGCTCTAGTGGCAGCTAGGCCACAGTTTCATCCACCAATGCCTAAGTTTAGGCCTCCTCTGACAAAAGCTTAGGCCAATCGCCCCTAGAACACATTCCGCAGGGCGTTCGCCATTGCCCTACCCAAGGGAAACTAAGGGCAAGGAAGCTTAGCAGGACTAAGGAGCAATTAGCCATGCTTCAACTATAACCAGTTGGGCCATTGGCCCAAGGAATGCCCCCATCCCAAGAAAGGTGGCAATCAAAACTAGGGTAATCAGAAATAGGCAAATCCAAAGGCACGTCCTGGATACGTGCATTACATAGCTGTTGAAGAAATCCCTGCGGGAGAAGTTGTCACTGTCGGCATGTTTCTTGTTAACAAACATTCCACCATTGTTTTATTTAATTCTAGAGCTTCTCATTCATTTATGAGCCAAGCATTTGCATCTAAGTATGATAAAAAATAATTGAGGTAAACAAGGGTGGTTATAGTATAAGTTCAGTTGGGGCTACTATCTCAACAAATCAAATAGTCAGAGATGTGCTCATCTCTATACAAGAGAGGAAGTACACAATAGATCTGATAGTATTTTCTAGATTAGCCATAGATGTGATCTTAGGCATGAAATGGATGAGCGATCATGGGGTTCTCATTGACATTAGCACTAGAATAATTATGTTGAGAGAACCAAAGGGAGGTAATGCTTTTCTAGTACCACTTCCCCAAAGTTTTGATCTCCAAAACTTGTCTTGTGCTATCTAAGCCACAACCCTTTTGTGATATTCTAGTGGTTTGTGAGTTTCCTGATGTATTTCTAGATGAGTTGCCGGGTTTACCGCCTGATAGGGATGTGGAATTTAAGATTGAGTTAGTCCTAGGTACGGAACCTATCTCAAGAAGACCCTATCGGATGCCACCAAATGAGTTACCTAAACTTAAAATTCAGTTACAATGACTGTTGGACAAAGGTCTTAGTCAACCTAGTTCTTCTCCATGGGGATGTCCAGTTTATTTGTAAAGAAGAAGGACAAATCCCTGAGAATGTGTGTGGATTATAGGCCTCTCAATGCAGTCACCATTAAGAACAAGTATCCTTTGCCCCGTATCGATATCTTGTTCGATCAGTTCACAAAAGAAAGGGTATTCTCCAAGATTGACTTGAGATCAGGCTATCATCATATTAAGATTAGGCTGGGGGATGTACCTAAAATAGCTTTCTCAACTAGGTACGACATATATGAGTATTTGGTCATGTCATTTGGACTAACAAATGCTCCTGCCTACTTCATGTATTTGATGAATTTGGTATTCATGCCTGAGTTAGACAAGTTCATGGTTGTGTTTATCAATGATATCTTGATTTACTCTAAGAGTGAGGTAGACCATGCAGAGCATCTGAGAGTTGTTCTGTCCAGATTGATGGAACATAAGTTATATGCCAAATTTAGCAAGTGTGAATTCTGGTTGAGCAAAGTACCCTTCTTAGGTCAGATCTTATCTGAAGATGAAATATCTATAGACCCATCTAAAGTACAAGAAGTCATAGATTGGAAAGCCTCGACTTTGGTTCATGAAGTTTAGAGTTTTCTAGGGCTAGCAGGCTACTATCATCGTTTCATTCTTGATTTCTACAAGATAGCTAAGCCCATGACCAAACTACTTTAGAAGGATGAAAAGTTCAGTTGGATGCCAGAGTGTGAAACTGCTTTTCACACCCTATGGATATTGCTAACTACAGCTCCTGTTTTAGCACAACCCGACATTGAAAAGCCTTTTTGATGTGTTCTGTGATGCATCGGGTATCGGTTTGGGGTGTGTGCTCATGCAAGAAGGTCGAGTTATTGCCTATGCTTCTCGACAGTTAAGAAAGCATGAAGTCAACTATTCTACACATGATTTAGAGCTGGCAACAGTTATTCATGCGTTGAAGGTATGGAGACATTACTTGTTGGGAAACGTATGTCACATAAATACTGACCACAAAAGTCTCAAATATATCTTCACTCAACCTGAGCTCAACAAGAGGCAGCGAAGATGGTTAGAGCTGATCAAGGACTATAATTTGGAAGTGCACTACCATCCAGGAAAAGCCAATGTTGTAGCAAATGCACTTAGTTGGAAATCTCATTGCAACACTTTGGAAGCCTTGTTGGAAGATGGATTTAATTTGCTACATCCTGTTGTGCTACATAATATCACTGTCAGTTGTTCACTTGAGAGCAAAATCATAGAACTACAGAAGACGGATGTAGGTATATTTCACATTAAGAGAAAAATGAAAGAATAGGAAACCAAACATTTTAGGTTGGATGAAAGAGGTGTGCTATGGTTTGAGGACCGACTGGTAGTACCAAAGGACCGTGAGCTTAGAAATCAAATTTTAGATGAAGCTCATTCATCCAAGTTATCTATCCATCCAGGTAGTAGCAAAATGTATCAAGAATTGAAGAGCCATTTTTGGTGGACCAAGATGAAGAAGGAAATCGCTGCTTATGTCGCTAGGTGTGATAATTGCAGTAGAGTCAAGGCCATTCATTTGAAATCTGCTAGATTACTTCAGCCGTTGCCTATCCTAGGCTAGAAATGGGAAGAAATAAGTATGGACTTTATTACAGGCCTTCCGATGACACAACAAGGTCATGATTCTATATGGGTCATTGTAGATCGCCTTACCAAGTTAGCATATTTTGTACCAGTTAACACAACATATCTGACTGGGAAGTACGCCGAACTATATGTTTCCCATATCATGAGGCTACATGGAGTACCAAGGACCATAATCTTAGATCGGGGACCATAGTTTATAGCTCATTTTTTGGAACACTTGCACCTAGCCTTGGGAACTAAACGAATTAGAAGTTCAGCATATCACCCACAAACATCTAGATAGACCGAGTGAGTGAATCAAATCTTAGAAGACATGTTGAGAGCTTGTATAATATCTTCCAAGGGTTCATGGGAGAAATGGCTACCTTTAGTCAAGTTCTCCTACAACAACAGTTATCAAGCGAGCATCAAGATGGCTCCTTTTGAGGCCTTGTATGGTCGGAAATGTAGAACTCCCTTGAATTGGATTGGGCCTAGAGAAAGAAGATATTATGGCATTGACTTTGTCGCCGAAGTTGAAGAGCATGAAAAGATCAAGATGCCCAAGAGGGGGGGGTGAATTGGGCTAATTCTAAATTTTAGCAATAATTAAACCCTGCACTTATCCCACTTCACCCCTTGTGCCTAGAATGTGTTTCTATTGTTCTACCGCATAAAAGTTTTGCACCCTAGGTTCCAATCCTACTCTAACATGACAATTCTAGGAATATAAAGACAAGAAATGAATTGCTCAAATGTAATTGCTCAAAGTAAAGAGAGGGAAAGGAATGCGGCGATGTTTTCCCGAGGTATTGGAGAGTTGCCACTCCCCACTAGTCCTCGTTGGAGCACCTGCGCAAGGGTGAAGCTCCCCCTTGATCCATGCAAGGATCAAGTGATCTCTATAGGTTGATTCTTCGACACTCCGTCATGGTGAATCGCCCACAACCGCTCACAACTTGAGTTGGGTCATCCACAAGCTCCGCCGGATGATCACCAAACTCCCAATCACCACCGAGCCATCTAGGTGATGGCGATCACCAAGAGTAACAAGCACAAACTCTCACTTGACCACGACAAGCCTAATGAGAAGGGTGGATGCACACTTGCTACTCTTCTAGCACTAATGAGGACCTTAATCTTGGATTATCAAATCTCAATCACCTCACTAGGCTCTTGCTCTCCCTTGCACTCTCAAGGTATTTCTCAC
Source organism: Miscanthus lutarioriparius (assembly GCA_904845875.1). Classification (NCBI taxonomy): domain Eukaryota; kingdom Viridiplantae; phylum Streptophyta; class Magnoliopsida; order Poales; family Poaceae; genus Miscanthus; species Miscanthus lutarioriparius. The sequence continues at coordinate 51,668,053 of CAJGYO010000018.1, read as the reverse complement.
CTGAACAAATGGGCAAGAGACCTCCCTTGGATGAGTGGAGTAAGTATTTATACCCCCTCATTCAAAACATAATGTTTGGAGGCTAAGTTAGTGTTCTATGGGGTGACCGGACGCTTCGGTCAGTTATACCCACCACTGTGCTAGAAAGAGCCGTTAAGTTCTGACCAGCATTCGGTCAGCACTGACCGAACACGTCCGGTCAAGAAAAACACTCTCTGGAACCTTACTGATGTTGATCGAACGATGGCACCTAGAGTCCCATCACTTCACTGTTCAATGTCCGATCAGTTACTGGACCTTGACCAGCATCCCGTCGGCACCAACCGGACGCATCCAGTCAGGAAACAGACTCTCTAGAACATCTTTGGAGTTGACCAGCCACTAGCACCTAGCATCCGGTGCACTTCCACTCAGCGTTCGGTCAGTACCAAACGACTTCATATGATCAAATGAACTGACCAGACGAACCCTCTAGCGTCCAGTCACAACCAGACCAGCGTCTGGTCAATCATTTGACCCTCCATTCACTTACAACTCGAAATCCTATGTGAATGAAGTTTACTCCAATTGATGTTAGGGCTATTCCTGAGCTACCTAGTGCTACATTTGACAAGTGTGCACCACACCTAACCCACTAGACTTACCTAGGTCAAGCTACTAGTCCATACCCCCCCTTAATAGTACAACCAAAGAAAAAACAATGTTCTAAACTACTCTAAGTCTCTCTCCATCACCAAACGACACTTAGAACTAGTCCATCCTTTGAAAACCAAAATGATTTCCATCGACAGGGGCATGACAACTATGATTGCCCAATCAATTGCCATTACCATGACCTAACTTAAATTGCCTCTGCAAAACACACATTAGTCATAGTAATCTTGTGTCGTCATTAATCACTGAAACCCAACTAGGGGCCTAGATGCTTTCAATCTCCCCCTTTTTGGTGATTGATGACAACACAACCTCGAGTATGTAGAAGATATGAGTGAGGTTTTCAACATGCTTGGTTCATATAAGCTTTTGACAATATTGCTAAGAGGTTAGACATGCTTATATGACCCAAGCCAACATGGTGTACTCAATAGATATGAATTAAGCATGAGTACATGAAGTAAAGCTCATTTGAATCAGAGTAAAATGCGGAAGCAAAGCAAATGAGCATAACCAAGTGACATGACATATATATAAATCAAAGTAGAGAGCACACATGTCACATAAGTCTCACCATCACATGTAAATAAGACAATGCATGAAAGTAAACGTGAATGCATAAGTCTCACACAAAAGAAACGAATCACATGCTCCCCCTAGATCTAACATACTCGCTCCCTCTCCCCCTTTGGCGTCAAGCACCAAAACCTAAGGGTCGGACGGTGGGATAGGAGCAGACGAGTCTGGCACTGAGGTGCGGTGAGAAATCTAAAACTGAGCAGCATCATCCTCTAACCTTGAACTCTAAGCGGTCTGACCCTCTATCACTGGAAGTGAAGGTGAAGTGGTCTGGGTCTGCTCAGTAACTAGCATGGCCTATGACTCTAGAAGTATCACTGTAGGATGTGGAGCCACATCTGCCTCTATCGCTGTCGCTGAAGCCTCAAGTATAGGAGTGACTGTATGAGGTGGCTCAAATGATGCAACAGACGACGGGATCATCTCAATAGTCTCGGTAACTAGAGCAACTGTGGTAGGGACATGGACTCATAACTCTGGAGGTGTAGGCTACCCTATAAGCTCATTGAAGGTAGCACCGAGAGTCCTGGAGACTAGGGTGTCCGTCACTAACACTGAAGAACTCTAAGGCAGAGTGAAGCCCATAACAATAGGAGTAAAGTGCGGACCCTGAGCTATCCTTGGTGAAGCAAACCACTAGGACACCTACTCTATAGGTGAAGCAAACTGATTAGCTGGTGGTCCCTAACTCTAAAGCCCACTGGGCTATACAACTAGAGTCACTATAGTGGTGGTAGTAGGCTAGCCTATCTGAGGTGTAGACTGCTGAGGAGTGACCCCGATAGCAGTGAATACATGCTGCATGAAGCCAAGTAACTAATGTTGAATCACAAGCTACTGCTGCTGCATGGCCTGCTGCTGCCTCTGAAACTCATCCTATCAAGCCTGAACCTGAGCAAGTGTAGCTACGGTCTCCTAGGACTGTTGTTCCTGGTCCTGCCTCATCCGCTCAAGTACAGCTAGAAGAGTTGGGTCTATCTATGATGGCTATGGTGGAGCGGAGCTGGAGCCACTGGCCTCTCTGTCGTGTGGTCGAGGAGCCATCTGCAGAATAGGTTGATAGTCATCATCAGAGCTATCACTCGGGTCGCTCTCGACCACATCCTCCTGCTAAGAATCAAGCTCCTCCTCCTCTGTCACTACAATGTCTCTGATGATCTCATCCTACTTGGCTGCTGTCTCTAGTACCTCTGGGCGATGGCTTATCTAGCGAGGTGTCCTGGCATGACTATGACGTAGCATCTAGGTCATGTCATATGATGGGAACTCAATAGTAGCACCTGTGTACTCTACCATTGTCTCAGGAGACTTCTGTGTAACTGCCTTTCGGATTAGGAAAGTGATCCAATGAGCATAAGGCAGCTGACGGTGATCTCTGAAGCCCTCTACTAGTGTATCCTCCATCTCTGAGAGTATCACATCCCAAATATCAAATACAGTGTGAGACACCAGAGAATGCACTAACCAAAGCTAAATGCGAGTCGAACCCTCACGGTAACCCATCCTCGGGAGCAAAGTCCTCCTCATGATAGCATCAAGAAGCCGAGTTGTAGGTGTAAGGTCACGTGGTGTCCTGCTTGACCCCTCACCAAATGGCTCTGTGAAGCAAGGTCTGACAATATCTGTAGGTGGCACAAGTCTGTTGTGAGGGCATCTCGGAGGCTCTGTCTGTCCATAGCAAACCTCGTGAAGGCGAATAGGGGACTCTGGAATCCTTGGTATCTCTCTAACTCTCAAGGTCTAGAGCCTATAGTCATAGCCTCTGAATGTAAAGTGAATGAATCTGTGCCTCAGGTCAATCCAAAGAGAGGACTAGAACTCACGGACCCATGATGGAACAAAGCGGATAGTCCATCCAAGAAGATCTATCAAGCCTGGCAGATAGGAAAGGTGAGGACGGATCTGCTCGCCTGCAGCTACAACTAGAGACTCTATGGAGCAGACTCTCTAAGATCTAAAGACAACTCCACTATTAAGATAAGCATTATAGAAATCCTCCTGCAGTACTATATAGAAGTGCTCTGAAGCACACTCATCCCACCTCGGTGGAAATCAGTCCTCAAACTGCACAAAGTGGAGCTACTGCACCTGTCTGGATATGGCTACACTCAGGTCAAGTTGAACCACCAGAGGCGGACCCTGTGGTCTAGGAGGTGGACGAGAGCCCCTCCTCTGTGTCTCAGGCCTCGGTGACACCTGAGTGTGAGTGTGAGTGTGACCGGAGCATCGAAGCTATGGCTATGCTGCCTACTCTGTATGCTGAGTACCCTCTGTCTGCTCTACTAGTTGTGTCTGCTGCTCAGTCTCCCCCTAAGGCAGACTCTCCTCCAAGGAGACATGCCATCCTCCAAGCATGATAGTCCCAGGTGGACTACCATGACGAGTCTCAATCCTCTTGACGGCGTCCCTCTGAGCTGGTGATAGCTGATCGCCTATGCGAACGCCACTCCTAGGTCCACCTCTCTCTACTCCCTCTACGGCGGCTGCCACTGCTGCTGCCCTCTCTGCCTCAACATCGTCTATCTTGCGCTTCTTCTTTGTAATCGACTTTTTTGCCTTTCCTTTTTCCTGAGCAGTCAGGCGAGGCGGAGGCCTTGGATCCTCATCCTTGGGACCACCTCTGGCATTCTTGCAATGTGCCATTGCTGAAGCTGACGAGAATCACTGCAACTGACAAGAAAACCACTATCGACTGTCACTCGTGAGGCTTGGCCTCAATCCGTACTCACGGGCTTGGCCCTGAGTGTACTAACAACTGCCAAATCAACCACAAGAGCACCGACTCGCTGCACGATGGAATAGATAGGAAATATAAATAATCACTATATTCATCTAGAGGTGCGAAACCCTAAGAAGCAAGTAGTAGATAAGAAATTGAAAGCGATGGCTTGCTACCTGATGAAATTCAACAATCCAGCGACCAACCAGCAAAGGAAAGGATCACGGGGCACCATCGGGATCGGCGAAGCTATGCCTAGGGTTAGGCTTTGGCGACGCGAAGTGGTGTGGCGGCCGAGAGAGCACGGTAGTGCAATGCAAGCACGGGCACGAGTGCTTCGAGGCAGGCACGGGCGCTGGCAAGGATGTGGAGTGTAGGCGTGGTGCAGGGAGACGCGGTGAGGCTGTGGAAGCACAGGCGTGGTGTGTCGGTGTAGCACGGTAGATGCGGGTGTAGGCGCGACGGCGCAATGGCGGAGGCAGGCACGGTGACGTGGGGCAGACGTGGAGTGGGTGCGGCTAGGGCAAGCATGGGCACGGGCGAGGTAGCACGGTGAGGGTAAGGAGCGGACATCGTAGGTGAAGCAGGCATGGCGGTGCGAGGTAGGTGCGGCGATGGAGGCACAGATGACCTAGGTACGGGCGAGGCAATGGATTGAAACACGATTTAAGGAGGGGCCCGCGAGACAGAAAAAAGGAAAGAAATTAGATCCACTTGGATTCTACTGACCAGACACACTGGTGGCAACGACTGGACGCTGCCACCCGGAGTTCGGTCGACAACAAAAAGGTCCAAAACCCCTCAAGTCACGACCGGATGCGTCCGATTACCCTTGATCAGACGCAGGATAGAGTCCGGTCGAACCTCACAGCTTCTTCTTTGTTTGACCGGACATAGGATCACCTTCACACTGGACACTAGAAGAACACTGTGCAGCATCTGGTCACTCCTCTGCTGTCACAGAACCGACTAATTTATAAGAGCACAAGTACAAAAACAATCGCCGAAACGATCAAATTCTCGAACTTGAGACCATATAAACCCGGTAGTCAACTGAAATCTTGAAGGATTTCAAACCAACTTGCATACAACCAAGATCACAGTAATTCAACATAACATATCGTACGTTACGACATTTCGCAGACGTTCGCAAATAGATTACATCATCACAGAGTCAACGTTATTACAAAACAAGTCTTGTAAAACATGCGGAAGCCAATAGTTTAACTCACACACTGAAGTTCAACTACACATACCGGTTCGCCGATCACACCCCAAAAAGCATTTAGATAAGGAACAGAGATCATGCCCATGATCTAGTCTTCATCACCAGCGGGGTGGAGACAATACTTACAGAATCCCCGATATAGAAGGTCATCTCGCACCAAGAGGGAATAAACCACGAGTACGGGGAATGTACTCACTAGACTTACCCGCCGTAAAACCAAAATAAATGACACCAAGGATTATGCATAGCTTAATGTAGTGGATTTGGTGACACTTTCTTTTTGCGTAAAAGCATAAGTAATAATGATCAAATCTTAGCTTTGGACTAGCAAAGACTTTTTAGCAATTAACTCATCAACTATATTAGCACCTGTACTAAGCAATCATATTATTAGGGTGCAAACATTAATAACCATATCAGTATTCATTGTGGCAACCTTATCATCATCATCCATTTAACCATATCGTTAAATTAATTGAATCTACGTTGTCATTTGCTCACAAGTTCTCACTATCCGGAGAGAGCGGCGATTCAATCGATTCCTATCCAAATGGAGGGTATTCCTAAACACAAACCCCGCTTCTCCCATCGAGTCGCAAACAAGTCACCTTTGGTACGATTCGAGAGTCGCGAGTCCGATCGGATCGACATTCTCGAGAACCACTCGCCAAGGTTGTTCGGGACTCTAACCCGCCTTGGACTTATGCCAATGGCTCTCCGCACATCCTTACTACCTCCGAATGTCGCCATCGCCGCTCGCGTCCACAGCCTAAGTCGAGCTACTAGGCTTCAGCGGTCGGAACGACTTATCCGCCAGCTAAGTGTTAGGCTGCGTTCAACATGACATGAGGGACGTCTGTAAACAGATCGGTCCTTAAACGACTTCGAACGGAGTCACTATGTTCAAACCTACACAAGACTCCGCCCGATCTTAATTCATTAATCACATGGTTCTTTTCCACGATAGCAAATATAGCCAACCGTGATCCACCTCATCCTAAAGCTCGCAGGTGACAGGAAATCACCTGACTTCTACCGCACTAAGCATGGCTAAGCATTTAATCCGTTCCTGAACTTAAATAGGATTCCAGTGCGATATCTGGACAAGGAAGGATATATAATGCAGCAATTGGTTCCAACCAATTCCTATACTTAATGCATCATCAACAATAAAAGGTACTCAAAGTATTTGTAAAAACATGGGAGGCTTAATATGCTCCGGGGCTTGCCTTTCAGGAACGAGGAAGGCTGGTGGTCAGGGCACTCGGGCAAATCCTCCACGGCGACTGCTTCGTCGACTTCCTGCACCTCGGGTTCCTCCTCCTGGTTGGCTCCCTCGAACTCCAGCAACGTCACTCCCTCCGGCACACCTATTGCATGAATGCGCAAATAAATATCATGGATGCACATGAACGAATGTCAGGGATGCTCGAGGAATGCACATGTTCACTGTAGTTTGCATATTCCAACTTAAGCCCTATTCAAATCACTTTACTTACCAAGTTTATACAACCTAATGTATAATTGCTCATCTTCAGTTAATGACCTAGCACCTGCACCTAAGCATATTCTCAAGTTAGGCTAACCCCTAAACAATCAATGATTACATTGCAACACATTCACTCAAGCATTTGTATTTCAGCAAATGAAGACTATGTAGCGGTACGGTAAACTAGCCATAACTGGAGATTTATAATTCCAAATGACATGAAACAAGACAATCTGGAAAGCTTATGAAATTGTCTACAATTCATTTTTAGACCTCCAAGCATGATTCAAACCTTTACCAGCTCGAATTCATAATTCAACAGAACTCTGTCCTCACAAGGCAGAGAGTAAGCAAAACAGGAATCTAACTTTAAACAGCTGTAGTTTCTAAACTACTGGGCCAAATGCCCTCAAATTTTGACATGAGCTAGATACATAAATTATCTACAACTTTTGTATTCATCACAAGCACAGAAAACCACATTATCATGGGGAACTTTCCAAAGTCCCCAGATCTGTCTAGAGGGACATGATGCAAACAAATAATTGTTAACTTATGATATAAACGCTTAATTGGACAAAACCAACTTTATTGACATATCACACATATCACAAGAACACCAGAAAGTAGGGTGTCCATCACCAAAACATTTCTTTTAATACCTTTCTTAATTTATTTAATTAATTAGGGGAAATAGTAAACATATATGAAAACTGCCCCATTAATTCTACAAAAATTACAGTAGACACTACATGCTCTAAGTAGACTACCATAAAAATTTTACACCATTTGAGTAAGTATAACAACCTACACAAAAATGGTAAGGCAGAATGGATTAAAATGGCATAATTAGGAAACCTTAGTGAAAAGTGTCAAGCAACAGATTTCATATTTTTCCTTGCATCCTTAAGGTACTAGGACACTCTCCAACAAATTTCATGGTCATTGGATTCATAGATAATTTACAAAAATTCACCCAAGTATCTACCAGTGATAAAAGGAAAAACTATAACTCGAAAACTATACATTCAATGACTCTCAAGTTTTAACCAGAGCTTCTACTATACAAGACTAGCTTACCCACAAAATTTCATAATTTTTGGATCACAGAAACTCAAGATATGATTTAAACAAGTTTGCATGCATTCAAAAACACTTTTCAAGTTCCTATTTAATTCATCCAAAATTTCTACATAATGTGCTCAAGACATATTTTTCTTAAATACTAGACCTAACTGTGAGTCTAAAAAAATTGGAACCATCCAATTTGGATCTACAAAACAGGAGATACAAAAATATCAAATCAGCATTCAAAACTACATTTTTGAGCTATCCTTAGAAACAAATAGTCATTGACGAGTGGGACCCGGCTGTCAGCCAGACCCACCGGTCAGCGAGACGAATCAGAGGAGGCGCACGCGACGGCGCGGCACACGGCGAGGCTCGCCACCGGTGGCTCCTCTGGTGAAATCGAGTGTACCAACGTGCTCCCCTAAGCAACCCGCACCGACTGGTACCAAGAACCTAACCTATTCCTAACCCTAGCCTTGCCGGCGGCGAGAGCAGCGGCGATGCACAAGGTACGGCGGCGCTCCGACGATGGCGGTCCACCATTGTCCCGCTCGAGCTCGATACGAGCTCCGCAAGACCACGACGAAGCTTCCTAGGCAAACTATGGTTCCGAGGTGCAGTGCAGGTGCCTCGCCATGTGCGCCGACCATCGGCGACGCTCTGGGTACGCCGACGAGGTCAGCGGCCCGGCGTGAATATAGCGAATCACCGAACTACATCTAGAGGGTAGAAACTATAGCTAATAGGGAAGCTCATGCTTGCGCTAGCTAGAACGGAGACGAGACAGGCATGGCTAGCGACGGTGAGCTCGTGTATGCGGCCATGGCAGCCATGGCGAGAGCGACCGGCCGTTCCGGCATGCACACACGGTAGCGTCTAACGTTACTCCTACCCGAGCACCAGCAAGCTAGGAGGGTACTAGGATGGTAGAGAGCTCAACGAGAGAGGGAACAGGGAGATGGGGCCACGATGGCCGTGCGAGCGGCAGCGTTCTAGCCGGCCTCCGGCTCGAGCGCATCGCAAAATGTGGCTCACCAAACGGGGCAACATGAGCATGAAGAGGTGGAGATCGTAGAGGTGATGGTGGCAGAGCTATGGCCATGATCAATCGGACAAAGGTGGTGAGGCGAGGAAGCTAGACGGAGGCGGAGCTCGCTCGGCAGCAAAGGCGGGCGCTGAGCTCGGTCGCTGCTTGCGGTGGAGGCGAAGGAGGAGAAATGGAATGGCAGAGCGCGTGCGGAGGGCAGCAGGGCGCGCTCCACTTCAAGACGGCCAGCGTGCGGTGCGGTCAGAACGAGCAAGGCACGTGGCGGCCATGCGGCGACGACGGCCTGACGCCGGTCGGCCACTGCCGGCTGAAATTTTTGATTCAGTAACCCAATGAACCGACTGACAGCGAGTTTTCATCGCGTTCAAACTCAAAATAAGTGGCGAGTTTGTAAAACATCCCTAAATCAAAGTTTCAGAGCTACGATAGGTCTACAATTGTTATATAGAAACCTTTAGCTAAATGGCAAAGTATCAAGAGTTACATCAAGCCAAAGTCGGCTCCAACAAATAGTAACTGCAACTATGACTTAGAAATTTTTTAGAGTTTTGAATACAGCCCTAATTCTGACTTGTGGGACCTTTTTGAACATGTTGTGCACATTTTCATGAGATGGTCATAAAAGAACTTTTGTTGCACATATAATTCTCTACAATTTTGCTTTAGGTTGCTTAGACATGCAAACATCCTAAGTTACACTTTTTAAACAGTCAAACACAGGAGCTCTAGGGGTCCAAATTGGTCAACCATGACTAGGAAACCTAATTAGGCAAAATGATCAACATGAACATTGTTCCTAATGACATTCTAAGTATGACTAAGGTTCTTAGAATGATATCTAGCCACACCATACCTTGGTCACACAAGAATCAAGCAAGGTATGTACTGAAACAATGAAAAACACATGAAATGTTACAATTGTTTCATAGTCATGTTTCACATGTTTCATGAACTTGTTGCATAGTACTAACTAACCATGTTTCACTAAAGTGTGTTGTATATGTTGCACTTTAGTGTTGCACCCTATTCATTTCATAAACAAACATACATGATACATGACCATATGTTACAATGTTTCAAGAGCATGTTTCATGTAATATGAACTCATAAATGGATGAATGATGCTCAGGTTTATGAAATGCAAGTGCAATTGTGGAAGCCAAACACCTAGGGTGTTACAGCCCTCCCCCCTTATAAAAATCTCGTCCCGAGATTTGAAAAGCGTACCATTGTTGATAGAATTCCTTATAACCATCCCTCAAATAATCTTCCCTTTCCCATGTTGCATCGCGTTCACTACCCTGATTACTCCACATGACTTTGTAGAACTTGACCACTCGACTCCGAGTCACTCGCTCACGAGTGTCAATCACTCGAACCGGCTTTTCTTCAAAGGTCAAATCAGATTTTAACTCGATATCCCCCAATGGAACTCTCTCTTCAGGGACGCGAAGACATTTCTTCAATTGGGATACATGAAAGACATTGAAGATAGCACTCATCTTAGGAGGTAATTGAATCTTGTACGCCACTTTACCACTTTGTCCAATGATTTCAAACAGACCAACGTATCTCGGCACAAGATTTCGCTTCACACCAAAGCGTTGGACACTTTTCATAGGTGAGACTTTCAGATATACGAAGTCTCCAACTTCGAACTCAATAGGTTTTCTACGTCGATCAGCATAACTTTTCTGCCTAGCTTGAGCTGCAGCCATGTGGGTTTGGATAGTACGGACTTGTTCTTCGGCTTCTTGAACGAAATCAATTCCATAATATCTCCTTTCACCGGCTTCTACCCAGTTCAACGGGGTTCTACACTTCCGACCATACAAAGCTTCAAACGGTGCCATCTTTATGCTCTCTTGATAACTATTATTGTACGAGAATTCAGCTAGGGGTAACCATTTTTCCCATGAGCCCTTAACCGAGATGACACAAGCTCTCAACATATCTTCTAAGATTTGATTCACTCGCTCAGTTTGCCCATTGGTTTGCGGATGATAGGCAGAACTTCTTACTAGCTTAGTTCCTAATAATCCGTGTAAGTGCTCCCAAAAGCGAGCAGTGAACTGTGGTCCTCTATCTGAGACAATAGTACGAGGGATCCCATGAAGTCGGACTATCTGTTTGAAGTACAACTCCGCATAGTCGGTTGGACGAAAGTCTATGCGGACCGGAATGAAGTGTGCTGACTTGGTCAGTCGGTCCACAATTACCCAAATTGAGTTAAAATTCCTCTGAGTAGTGGGGAGTCCAACGATAAAATCCATACTTATCTCTTCCCATTTCCAACCTGGAATAGAGAGTGGCTGAAGTAATCCAGCTTTCATGTGTACCGCCTTGACCCGACAACAAGTGTCACACCTAGCCACATAAGCGGCTATCTCCTTCTTCATTTTGGTCCACCAAAATCGAGGCTTTAAATCATGATACATTTTACTACTACCAGGATGAATAGATAGTTTAGAGGAATGAGCTTCGGATATGATTTGATTTCTAAGCTCTCTATCCTTTGGAACTACCAACCTATCCTTGAACCATAACACGCCTTCCTCATCAACTCAAAAATGTTTGGTTTCTTGCTCTTTCATCTTGCGCTTGATGTGAAACACACCTGCATCCGTCTTCTGTAGCTCGATAATTCGACTGTGTAGAGTACAACTGACAATGATGTTGTGAAGGACGGCAGGATGAAGGAGCTTCGACAAATGGACATCACTTTCAATCAAAGAGTGGCAATGAGACTTCCTGCTTAAGGCATCCGCTACGACATTTGCCTTGCCAGGGTGATAGTGCACTTGGAGGTTATAATCCTTGATCAACTGGAGCCATCTTCTCTGACGCATATTCAACTCAGGTTGAGTGAAGATGTACTTGAGACTTTTATGATCAGTGTAGATGTTGCACACATTGCCAAGTAAATAATGTCTCCAGGCCTTCAGAGCATGAACAACTGCAGCGAGTTCTAAGTCATGCGTTGGATAATTCACTTCATGCTTCCAAAGTTGGCGAGAGGTATAAGCAATGACTCTACCCTCTTGCATAAGAACACCTCCTAACCCAATACCTGATGCATCACAGAACACATCAAAAGGTTTCTCGATATCCGGTTGTGCCAAAACCGGAGCCGATTTTAGAAGAGTTCGCGAGGTATGGAAAGCCGCATCACACTCGTGGAGTCCGACAAAACTTCATGTCTTTTTGCAAAGAATCGAGCCATCGGCTTGGCTATTTTAGAGAAATCTGGGATGAAGCGGCGATAATAGCTACCAACCCCGAAAAAACTCCGAACCTCGTGCACCGAGATGGGAGCTTTCAGTTCAATACTTCTTGCACCTTGGTGGGATCAACCATAATTCCACCATCGGACAACACGTGTCCAAGAAAAAGTACCTCGCGAAGCCAAAATTCACATTTGCTTGAACTTTGCATACAAATTGGTGTTCTCGCAATCTAGTGAGAACCACCCGCAAATGTTCAACGTGATCTTCTTCATTCTCAGAATAGACCAGGATATCATCTATAAATACCACCACAAATTTGTCCAACTCGGGCATAAACACTGAATTCATCAGATACATAAAATGTGCGGGGGCATTAGTCAATCCAAAAGACATAACAAGATACTCAAACAGACCGTATCTGGTAGAGAATGCGGTTTTTGGAACATCCTCAGGCCGAATCTTGATTTGATGATACCCAGATCTCAAATCAATCTTGAAAAAGACTTTTGCTTTGGATAACTGATCAAATAAGATATCTATACGTGGTAGAGGGTACTTATTCTTGATTGTAACTGCATTCAAGGGTCTATAATCTACACACATGCATAGGGATTGATCCTTCTTCTTCACAAAGATAGCTGGGCACCCCACGGAGATGAACTAGGACGGATAAGGCCTTTCTTTAGAAGTTCATTCAACTAGGTCTTAAGTTCAGCTAGTTCATTGGGAGGCATTGAATAAGGCCTTCTAGAGATAGGAGCTGTACCAGAAAGCAACTCTATCTTGAACTCCACGTCCCGATCCGGGGGTAATCCAGGCAAATCATCGGGAAAAACATCCAGAAAGTCACACACTACAAGGATATCTGCAATAGCCTTTGCTTGCACCGCATTAGCCGCACAAGAAAGATTGATGTCCCTGGGTAGTTGCACCAGAAAACCTTCCTGATTACTGGGATCTCTGAGCATGACTACTCTAGTCGATGTATCAATAAGCACCCCGTGCCTGCTCATCCAATTCATTCCCAATATCACATCGATACCCAGCCCCGGTAAAACTACCAGATCAACCTGATAACTTCGCCCCTCTATCTCAAATTGTACTTCCCCAACTACCAGCTTGGTTGGGATAACACCACTGGCAGCCCTAATACAATAACCCTCACCCTCAACAATATATGTTTTCTGCATAAACTTGGATGCAAATGCTGGACTAATAAAGGAATGCGAAGCACCTGAATCAAATAGTACAACTGCGGGGTGTTGATCGATCAGAAACTTACCAGCAGTCACTACCTCTCCTAAAGGAATCTCAGTAATATTAGTGTGGTTCACCTGCCCCTGACGACCACCTTGGTAGTTATTCTTCTTAGGGTAGGGGCATTCCCTTGCCCAATGGCCTGTCTTGTTGCAGTTCCAGCACGGCATGTTGCTTGGAGGAGCCCTGGAACTGCCCTGACTGGTAGTGCCCTTGGGAAGAGCAACTGTAAATTCCTTACGAAACCCAGTCTTGGCGGGATTCTTCTTCTGTGGTGGGCGAAACTTAGCGGCTAACGCTGGAGGACAGAATGGAGCCCTCTGCGTGATGGGAGCCTTGGATTGTGAGGCACCCGCCTCATAGGCTCTCTTACGACTTTTTGAAGCAGCATACACAGCATTGTTGTTCTCTTGCAATAAAGCATCACTCACAAACTCATTAAAATGAGCACACTTGCAATTTCCCATGGTCTTCATAAGTTTGGGGCTAAGTCCCCGCTTGAAACTTCATGATCTTTTTGGCATCGTGTTGTGGGGTATTAACCCCTATACCCTTACGGCTAAGCTTGGGTTGGCTTTGGATCGATAGTTTCAAATCCACCCGAAAGATGACGTATGCCCGATTAACTTTGATCGAGTCCCGCACAAGGAATCAAGATTTGATTTGGCGACCAAGCGGGATCCTCGTCGATTAGAATAGGAATCCTTATCCGCCACATATGGCAATTGTAACCGACTAGGATTAGTTTCAGATCTGTAACCCCGCCCCGGACTATATAAAAGGCGGGGACCCTCTAAAGATCATCTCTCATTGACATACAAACAATACAAATCGACGCAGGACGTAGGTATTACGCCTTCTTGGCGGCAACTCGGATAAAACCTCGTGTCATCTTTTGCGTCACCGCCTTTGTTTGGGACTTGCGCACTGTCTGCCGATAATCTACTACCTTGGGCATACCCCTAGGTAGATCGCCGACCATATTTCGTCGACGACGGCAGGCGCCGTAGGGGAGTGCGTCTTTGCTCTCCAAGCGAACAAGATGGTCATCATCTCCGGCTCCATGGCTACGCCTAACGGCCTCACGTTCACCATCGGCGAGATCACTTGGACCACCGGCCCTGACGTCTCCATCACCATGACCGAGGCGTGTATTCAACCCGCGCCGACGACTACTTCACCTGCATCGGCTACGGCTCCGACCACAGTGAACACGGCTCCGACCACGGTGAACACGGCTCTGACCACGACGAACATGGTTTCGACCACGATGGATCTGGCTCCGACCACGGTACATCTGGCTCCGACCACGCCTACAGTCACGCCGACAACCCGTCATCCGTTTCCCCACTTCACGGAGGGAAGCGGATCGACGACACCGACCTGCTCGACTCCATCGATCGGGTAACAGCTCCCCACAACAGATCTATCCGACCAGCTCGGGCCAGTCGTCCTGCACGGCTTGGAACAGATCTTGTGGTCGTATCTACTCCTGAGGGGCGCTCCGCTCATCGCCAGCCAGCCTTCGCGATGGGCCTCCGACTCTGCGGTCACGAAGTCCCGACGGAGAACCACCAGTCCAGCCCTACGGCTGCGAACGCCGCCTTTCAGCTACGCGTGCAACCTCTGACGCCGTTTGGATCTATGTCCTACACACCGATCTCGTCCGAAGCCATGCAACATCGTCAACATGGTCCGGATTGAAGATTATCAAGAAGGATCTGTCCACACAGTCCGAGAGGGTGACTCCAGCTCCTCATCCGCATCGCATCCAATGCATCTGCCCACACCGAAGCTTCGTCGTCAAAGATGAAGGCGTCAAATACGATCCGGATCTACCGGACCACGCCCGGTTTCCCCAATTTCCATCTTTCCCGCCAAGACGAGGGATTTGATCCATGTTGTCAAGAACGACGAGCCGCCAAAGCGCTTGGCGAAAACAGAACAAGAAAAGATCGCACGCTGGCACGCAACATTGACCGGTTTAATCGCCGGCAAATCGAAGTGAAGCGCATCAGAGGCACGGCGCATAAGGATCCAACTCACGACCTCAACAATGCTTTCGGCGTGGTGGGGACAAACAAGTCTTCAAGACCCCAAAGCGCCAACGTAGCCGTTGCCATGGCGACAATGCAATGCGGCTGCCAACACTCCGTAAACCCAAGCAATCGCGATGACATACAAGCATATCCGACGGCTGCTATGGCTCGCATCCGCAGAGATGAATCAAGCCCGGCCCCATCCGTTTGGTGGAATCAAGCCACAACCGCCAATACTCAAGTCACTCACACCGCTCAACCGACGTGGCTCGCGCGCAACAACGACGCGGACAACAATCGTCAAGGCGGAAACGGTGGTCATGATGGTGGTCGGGACGAAAACCGTCGCGCCGAGAGGATAACCGTCACGACGTTCGAGGTGACAACCGCCGAGATAACCGCGACAATCGCCATGATAACCACGGTCGCAGAGCTAGTCCAGATGGCAATCGAGATCACCGCGACGGCAATAACGATCTTCGCCATTACCTCGGCGGACGTGATCTGCGTGCTCGCATCAACCAGAGAGCCAACGATCGTGCATCCCATGAAAGCTATCGCCGTATGGAGTATGACACCGCCCACGGCCCTCCGGGTCTGAAGCAGTTCACTCCACACCTTCGCCAAGTCATATGGCCCAAGAATTTCAAGCTCGAGAAACTTCAGAAGTACGACGGCAAGGAAAACCCCGAATTATGGGTCATGCTCTACGAAACCACGTGCCGATCAGCCATGGCTGACGAGCACGTTATGTCTAACTACTTCCCAGTCGCCGTTGGTCATGCAGGTCACCAATGGCTAGTCAGCTTGCCGGCAAACTATTTTGACTCTTGGCAGGAGCTCAAGCAGGCCTTCATCGACAATTTCATCGCTACTTGTGAACAACCCGGCAACAAGTACGATCTGCAACGGATCGGATCCGAGATCGGAAAAGCGAACCATTGCTACGAATACGTTCGCGTTTCGGAGATGCGCATCAAGGTCCCATCAATCTCCGACAACGGCAATCGAGGCTTTCGTCACCGGCCTCGGTTCCACGACGCCCTAAGAGACAAGCTCCTCCGGAAAAGACCTGAGTCAGTCACAGCGCTCTTGGCCACCGCTAAGAAATACGCGGACGCTGACGACGCTAAAAAGATAATCGTCGAAGAAGAAGCAAGGATCCCACGCTCCGACCACCCTCCACGCCGCGACGATTACCGCGGCAACCGTAGTCGGAACGACAATTTTGACCGCCGCAACCAGCGCAACGACTCCAGCGACCACCGTGATCAACGTAATCAGCGGCGCAACCGCCGTGACGATTACAGGAGCAAGCGTGCTCGGGAAGACGACGGCGAGGTCAATACGGTGAAAAAGGGCGGCGGACGTCGTAACTACGAGGACGACTACGCCAAAGCATTGAAGGGCCCCTGCCAGCTCCATCCCAAGTCGAACCATACCATGGAGAATTGTCGCGTCCTCAAGACTATCTACACGCGCCAACAGGCTCCGGATATTTCCGACAAGCCTAATGACGTAAGGGAACAGCGCAACGAGGACAACGACGGCGATGATGCGATCCTCGCCATAATACGCTGCCGACCGATCGCGTGCACACCATCATCGGCGGCAAGGTGTCCATTGAGACCAAACGAGAACGCAAGCTGCTCGCCCGCGCCTGCTTGAACGTGGCAAAGAACGACAACCTTCTTACCGATCCGCGGCTTCCTCCGTGGTCTCACCGTGAAATCTACTTCAGCAGGAAGGACCAATGGGCCGCCATACCCGAGCCAGGGCGTTTTCCCCTGGTCCTCGATCCTTGTATCAACAAGGTTCAGTTCGACAGGGTACTGATCGACGGCGGCAGCTCCATTGATATACTGTTCAAGAACAGCCCGCCCGCTCTCGAAAATAGCCCAGCGGACTGAAGCCGTCAGAGCCACATTACGCTGGGCGTTCTCCCGACGAGCTCCACACCTCTCGGGCGAGATCACGCTACATGCGCGCTTTGGGACTCCGGACCACTTCCGCACCGACTACGTCAACTTCGTGGTCGCTGATTTCGACGGTACCTACCATGCTATTCTTGGTCGACCGTCGCTCACCAAGTTCATGGCCATACCTCATTATAGGTATCTGGTGCTCAAAATGCCTACTGAGAAAGGAGTTTTAACCCTCAGGGGCAATGTATACGCAGCTTATACCTGCGAGGACGACAGCTTCAAAATAGCAGAGGCCCACGACCTCTCTATTCGCATGGCCGAGACCATGCTCGACGCTAAGAAGACCACGGCCGACCACTTGGAGATCCCAGAGCTCGAGGCTCCGTGCAAGAACATCAGATCCAAGGAGCACAAGATGATCCAGCTGGTCGAGGGCGATCCCAGCACAACAGCCCTCATCGGGGCCAACCTGGATCCCAAATAGGAAGACACGCTCGTCAGGTTCTTGAGGGGCAACGTGGATGTGTTTGCATGGAAACCTTCCGACATGCCCGGTGTACCTCGGGACTTGATTGAGCACTCCTTAAATGTCAACAACAAAGCCAAACCAATCAAGCGAAGCTACTGACGGTTCGCTCGCGACAAAAAGGAGGCGATTAGGGTAGAAGTTACACGGCTTTTGGCGTACCGGATTTATCAAAGAAGTGTATCATCCGGAATGGTTAGCCAACCCGGTTCTTGTGCATAAAAAGAATAATGAATGGAGAATGTGCGTTGATTACACCGATCTCAACAAACACCGCCCTAAGGACCCCTTTGGCTTACCTCGCATTGACGAAGTCGTAGATTCAACCGCCGGTTGTGAGCTGCTTTCCTTTCTCGATTGCTACTCTGGTTATCACCAGATCGCTCTCAAAAAGGACGACCAGATCAAGACGTCTTTCATCACGCCTTTCGGCGCCTACTGCTACACGACTATGTCGTTCGGGCTCAAAAACGCCGGCGCTACCTACCAACGCGCTATACAGGCCTGCCTCAACGACGAGATAAGAGACGGCCTCGTCGAGGCTTACGTCGACGATGTAGTTGTCAAAACCAAGGAAGCACATACCCTTGTTGACAATCTGGAATGCACCTTTGCAGCCCTTAATACGTTCCAATGGAAATTAAACCCAAGGAAGTGCATCTTTGGTGTCCCTTCTGGCATATTGCTCGGCAACGTCGTCAGTTACGACGGCATACGCCCTAACCCGGAGAAAGTCAAAGCTATCTTAGACATGAAGCCCCCAAAAAAGGTGAAGGATGTCCGAGCTCACCGGTACCGCATGGCTGCTCTAAGCCATTTCATATCAAGATTAGGAGAAAAAGGACTATCGTTCTTCAAACTGCTCAAATCGTCCGAGAAGTTTGAGTGGTCGGAGGAAGCAGATGCTGCCTTTACGCAGCTGAAACAATACCTCACGTCACCTCCGGTACTTACTCGCTCCCGTGAGAAGGCGAAACTCTCCTACTTTACATTGCGGCAACCGATCGGGTGGTTTCCACTACAATGGTGGTCGAGCGACGAGTCGGGCCACGCCTTACAAGGTACAATGACCAATTTATTTCATCGGTGAGGTACTCAATGAATCCAAGACCAGTACCCACAGATTCGAAAACCGCTCTACGCCATACACGATAACATCCCGAAAGTTGAGACATTACTTGACGGATATCGTGTGGTGGTCATGACCGAGTATCCTTTGGGGACATCATTCGCAATAAGGATGCGAACGGGCGCATCGTCAAATGGGCATTGGAGCTATGCCCCTTTTCCTTGGAATTTGCAAGTCGTACTACAATAAAGTCTCAGGCACTCGTCGATTTCATCGTCGAGTGGACAGACTTTAGCACGCCTGCCTCTCCGAGATCCGACGAATATTGGACGATGTACTTCGACGGTTCTCTCAACATTGATGGTGCGGGAGCAGGAGTTCTTTTTGTATCACCATCCAAGGAGCAGCTCGACGTCCTCGGATTTATTTCCCGATCTAATAATGCCGCCGAGTATGAAGCATGCCTGCATGGTCTACGCATTGCGGTTGAGCTTGGAGTTAAACGTCTCTATGTCTACGGAGATTCGGCTCTGGTCATCAACCAACTCAACAAGGACTGGGACACGACCAGTGAAAAGATGGACGATATTGCAAATCGATAAGAAAGTCGGAAGGCGGGTTCTATGGCATCGAGTACATACACGTGGTCCGGGACAAGAACCAGGCAGCGGATGCGTTGTCAAAGTTAGGATCATCCCGAGCCAAAATCCCACATGGCGTATTCGTCCAAGACCTGCTCACGCCTTCCATTGAAGACAAAGATTCAACAACCGACAAAGTTTCAGACCAGCAATTAGTGGCTATGGTTCCGGCGCCGAGCACAACCGAGCCGCTTCCGACCACTCATGAGCCGGACTGGAGAACACCTTTTATCAAGTACTTAACAGACGGTAGCGCGGTTATATCGATCGAATCGAAAAATGAACGCTGATGCGTCGTAGTAAGCGATATCTCGCTTCGTCGATGGCAAGTTATGGCGCAAAAAACGCTAAGGAGGAAATCTTGATGAAGTGTATAACCCAGGAGGAAGGCAAGCATCTCCTAGACCAAATCCACTCTCGCTCTCTGCGGCAACCACACGGCCTCAAGAACACCGGTCGGTAAGGCTTTCCGGGGCGGGTTTTATTGGCCGTCGGCGAAGGGTCGACGCAGAAAGGCTAGTCCGCGCCGTGAAGGTTGTCGGTTCTTCTCCAAGAGAATCCATGTACCAAAGACATGAGATCCAGACGATTCCAGCCTCTTGGCCCTTCGCATGCTGGGGACTGGACATGATCGGGCCTTTCAAACCAGCTCTTGGGAAATTTACATGCGTCTTCGTACTAATTGATAAGTTTTCTAAGTGGATAGAATACATGCCTCGCATGCAGGCATCCTCGGAGAAAGTCATCACATTCCTCGACCAGGTCATCCACCGTTTCAAGCGTGCTCCAACAACATCATTATTCTTGATCTGGTACTTTCGGTTCACCGGAACGCTTTTTGGGATTTCTGCGATGAAAGGAGCATAGTTGTAAAATACGTCTCGGTGGCGCACCCTAGAGCTAATGGACAGGTCGAGCGGGCAAATGGCATGATCTTGGACGCATTGAAGAAGAGGATGTACAGAGAAAACGATAAAGCTCTTGGAAGATGGCTCAAGGAGTTACCAGCCATTGTCTGGGGCCTCCGAACTCAGCCCAGTCGTAACACCGGAGTCTCACCATACTTTATGGTTTACGGCTACCGAGGCGGTCCTCCCACCAGATATAGCTTTTAGATCAAGACGGGTAGAGAACTTCAACGAAGGCAAGGTCGACGAATCACGGGAGCTAGAAGTCAACAAATAGCGAAGAGAAAAGGCTTGATTCTTGCGTCTTTAACGGCCAAATACCTTGTTGCTTTTGCGTAGGTACTACAACAAGAACGTTAAAGAGCGCGTTCTTTGTGGTCGGGGACTTAGTCCTGAAGTGGAAGACGAACCAGGCTGGTGTCCACAAACTCGCAACCCCATGGGAGGGACCCTTCATGATCAAGGAAGTCACACGCCCAACGTCTTACAGGTTAGCTCATCTAGACGGCACGGACGTACCGAACTCATGGCACATCGACAAGCTTAGACGCTTCTATGCTTAACCACTGAGATATGTACTCTACTTGTATTTTTGATTTACTTTACTAAAGCAACTATGATTTCTCCGACCACTCATGTGTCACTCCAAATTTTATAATTATTCTAACTTAAGCCAAAGTACAAGTCGACCACCACTCTTTCTCTACGGTTTTCGGAGCAGGCCTGCATCCGGTTCCTCCCAACACGTGCACGGGATCCGTTCTCTACGTTGCGGGTGATCGGCAGGTCCCCCTTGGTTTGACTTGTCTGCGTCCACGTGTGCACAGGTCATGGTACCTCATACTCCGACCACATGCCAGACTAGGGCCGCACAAACTTTTCAAGGTGACGTGTCGAGCAAAACGGTACAACTAAACAGAACGTTAACACGTTCCCACTTAGTTACACCAACAAAAAATTTCAAGCTTAAAGTGCGTTTTGTATAAAACAAACAAGCTTATAATGATATACAGTTACGTTATTACAAGCTTGCCTGAAAAGGCTCAAGTTTACAATAACACAACTATGTCCTCCTTCTACAGCTCTAAGCCTATTACATTGGCTGGTCGGGACGCATGGCATTTACTGCCCGCCGCCTCTGATACCCTACTCGAGTCTCGGGGACTCTAGGGCTGGTCAAGCTGAAGGGGATGGCCCCGCCGGTGCCTGGCTGGTCGAGACCGCAGGCTTCGTTGGTTGGCTTGCAGCTGATGGCATTTCCAGCTGGCTTGTCGATGGCATACCCTGCACAGGTGATGTCCCACCTCCGCACAGGCTAATATCGCCAATTATCTTTGACGACAATTCCAGCTGGGCCGTCCGAAGCTCTTCGGCCTTGTCTGGGTCTATCTCCTTCGGGTACCCAGCCTCCAAGCGTTCGAGGTTGATCAGGGGGTAGTGAGCACGCACCATGCTTAGCACATGGGCACCCGTGTACTCACCCGCCTCCTTCACGAAGTCTTGGAACCATCCCCATGCTTGCTTGCATCTCTCGACCAGTCCGAGCTGATGCGTCCTTAGCTCTTCCTCTGCGAGCGCCGGGTCGATAAGGTCGAGGATGGGCACAATGCCAGTTGCCATTTCTTGGCACCGTTTGCTCCACATGTCCCGCTCCTCGGTGGCCTTAAGGCATTGCGCTTTCCAGTCGTCACGCTCCTTGATCGCGGCCTCAAGGTGCCTCTTGGCGTTGACTTTCAAAACTGAAAACAGTACAAGACATCAAACGTGATGACACGACAAGGCCATGTGGGCAATTGAATGAGAAAGGTGGTCCGAGGTGCTTACCTTTTAGGTTGTCCTTCATTACATTAGTGTGGTCTTGGAGTTCGACCGGTGGCGTGCGGCTCGTTGTCCTCCTTCAGCGACCACATTCTCGCAAGCGCATCGATCGTTCTCCCCCCAGGCGGGTCACTTCACTTCTAAACCTGCATTACAGCTATTATCATCAAGAACAAAATAACACAAGTCCTGCACTTGCTATGATACGGTGAACACTTACCTGCTTTCTCATGCTCTTTGTTTTCGAGTGACCGACCGTGCTTTGGTTCAGTGCTTCTTGGTCTTTTCTCTCTGGTCGGCGGCTTCAAGTTGGCGTCGTGAGGCGATCCACTTCACCGTCGGCTCCTTATTGGTCATCATGATTCCTTCTATCCGGTCAAGCACCTTTTTCGGTATCTTGCGCTTTTCATCAAGTCCTCGCACACGCACAAGTTACGTCGATACTCGACTACACAACAGGGTCAACGACTAAAGCCAAATATACACGACTTCATTCACCGGACGCTTGGCACCTGCGTTCGACTCTTATGGTCTCTTCGACCTCAGGATTTCCTCGTGCATGACCCATTCGTCGTTCCGATAGCGCGACACATATACATGTTGTCGCCTATCTTGGGGACGGCCGGGACTTCTTCCACTTCATCCTCTTCGCCTTCTGCTCGAGAGGCGGCCTTTGGTCCGGATTCGCAGACTCCACGATCACCGGGGCTTTCCCACGAGCCGTCGTCGCGTCGGCAACCATGTTCCGGCAACTTCGGCTGCTGCCCTCGGTTAGATCCAGCTCCTCGGCGCGCCGTGGTATCCGCCGCATCGTGGTTCGTGCTTCGAGCACTTGTATTCTCGCTTTCGGGATCGGGCGTCGTCGTCCGCTTTCGAGGCCCAGTGGAGTCCTCGCCATGGGCTCCTCCACGCTGGTTGTTTGAGCGCTTTGTCCCGCCGTTGTTGGTAAGGACGTTCCGCACCCAACTAGCTGGTCGGGTTTTCGGTGGACGCCGATCTAATACATTCGAGAGACAAATTCGAGAAGATAGTAGCATCCAATGCAAAACGCAAAGCTTACATCAAAAGTATAGATACTTACAGTTTTGACTTGCGAAAGGATGTGGTGAAGGAACGTCTCCTCGACCGCCTCGCTCCGCTTGCTCTCGGCGGTGGTCCACTGGGCTTGTTCAACCTCCGATGCGGGGCGCCGGAGTATGATGCGGCATGTTCCTTCGCTCGTGCTCACGTGTTGCGCGATGGTCGGTGCTGTTACCACTGCTGGCACAGAGGAGCCACCCTGCTCCGACGGTCCCACCTGCTTTCTCCTCTTTCGGGGGACGAGCCGAAGATGTCCGCATCCTCTGCTTCGTCGTCCGGCTGAGGGGAAGATGGCTTGACGCGTCGTTCTTTCGGCAGCCGGACGCTTGCCGGCCGCTCTGGGTCGAGGCGTCCTCTCACGGTCTCGAGTACCGCCCGCCCAGATGAACGTCGTCGGTCCGGGCGCTGGTGCAGGCGATTGGCCCAAAGAGTTTGTGGCCATTCTACACCGGGGAGGCGACACAAACACTCCTGCCTTGGCCACGACCATTACAATCGAGACACAAAATGAAGTAAAAGATGCTTATTTTCTTGATGCAACATGACTTTACAGTTAAAAGGTGGCGTCATTTACCTTTGGGGGAGGGCGAGCCAGCTTGAAGGCGTGTTCAATGGCGTCCAGTGCAACATAATTGGGATCGGCCAGGTTGAACAGCTCTCCAATCCTGGCCTTGATTTCCACCTTGTCGAGCGGCTCCTTCCTGGTCCTCGTCGGATCAGCGCCTCCTTGGTACTCGAAGCCGGGGTGAATCCTTTTCTGGCAGGGCTGGATTCTTCGGCTGATGAAGTTGCCGACAATGCTCGGGCCATCAAGCCTTCCCCACGAGATCATCCCGAGCAGTTCGGCGATCTGCTTCAAGTT
Organism: Miscanthus lutarioriparius; assembly: GCA_904845875.1. Lineage (NCBI taxonomy): Eukaryota > Viridiplantae > Streptophyta > Magnoliopsida > Poales > Poaceae > Miscanthus > Miscanthus lutarioriparius. Next base: position 51,643,913 of record CAJGYO010000018.1, on the reverse strand, counting down.
CTCGGGTTTCTCCGACCAGCTGCTTTTCTTCTCTGGAATCAGTCCCACATCGCACAGAGTGATGGTGTTCGGCTCTTCACGGATGTAGAACCATTTCTTGTACCACTCGTCCAAGGAGGTGTTCCAGGGGCAGTGCAGGTATTGAGCCTTCATGCCGTCACGCAGGTTCAGGTAAACGCCACCGGCGATCTTCGAGCCACCGCTCCCTTTCTTCCGAAGACAGAATAGGTGGCGAAAGAGGTCGAAATGGGGCTGGAAGCCACCATAAGCCTCGCAGAGATGGATGAAGGTGGAGACAAGAAGAATCGAGTTGGGATGCAGATTGCAAATCCCAATCTCGTAGTACAAGCAGAGACCCTGAAGGAAAGGGTGCACTGGAATCCCAAAACCTCGTTTGAAGAAATCTTCAAAGACCACAATCTCACCTGGTTGTGGATCGGGGAAGCTTTCTCCTACCGGTGCACGCCATCCCGCAAGTGCCTTGTTGTGGAGCACCCCCATGGCGACGAGGTCCTCGATGGTCTGCTCGTTGCTCCGCGATTTCCACCATTCCTTTGCCATGACCCTGCTTTTCTTCTGGGCGTCTCTCTTCGCCATTAGTTCGTGCTTACTAAGTGGGTGGATGCAGGAGACCGAGGGGATTGGTGATGATTTTTGGGGCAATAGGGCTCGGCAGGAGGAAGAAGAAGGTTGCGGCGGCGGATGACAATGGGGAACGGTATGAGTAGTTTACCAGATCTGCATTATATAAAACAACGAGCACCGTCGTTTCGTCCGCCCGAGAATATTGGGAGTTGTGCGCACGCGCCGCAGAGGGTTGTTCACACAACCTCGAAATCTGCGCCAATAAACGCGCTACTTCATTAATAGTGTACGCGCCTCCTCGTTGACGGTGTAAGGAGGCCCACACTGACACACCTCAATACAAGTGTCAACCAACTGTTTGCAAAAAAAAAAAAAAAAGAATGACGTATTGTACCTATTGACTTTTTTGACCAGACGTGTCAGACTGGTCTTGGCAGAGAATAGAGAAAATTACACAAAATAATAGTACAAGCAGCGCAAGTGATCGTGGATTTGCACAGACCACTACTGTGCTTGGATACTGCCCAGACCACTAATGTGCTCGGGGACTGCACAGACTACTACTGTGCTTGGATACTGCCCAGACCACTTTTGTGCTCGGGGATCGCTCCGACCACGGCCGTGCTCGGGGACTACCCCGACCACTGCTTGAATAATTGTTCTCCTTGGCTACATGTGATTTGTACTCACATACGCTTAAGAGACTTTTCTTTTTAGACCTTGCTACAAGGCTCATACTTCGTTTTCCGGCAAGAAGCTCCGGGACTACATCGACACGATGCACCCGCCGTGCATCTTGTATCGCCTGTCGGCAATTGGATTCTTAACCTCAGCGGAATTTCTTTTTTAGACCCTGGCACCACGTGACTCATGCGTCACCTAGGCTCGGGGACTAAGTGGGCACACTTCACCTTGCGGTGAATGTGTTTGATTAAATTGACCCTTGTGTTTTGAATGGTTATGAGGATTATTAGTATGCTCGGGGACTGCCCCGACCACTGCTTGACTAATGGTTCTCCTTGGCTACATGTGATTTGTACTCACATACAGTTAAGAGACTTTTCTTTTAGACCTTGCTACAAGGCTCATACTTTGCCTTCCAAAGAAGCTCGGGGACTAAGTGGGCACACTTCACCTTGCGGTGAATGTGTTTATTTTTCACCCCTACGCTTCGATGTTTAAGGATGCTATAGCCAGACCACTTACATTTCTTTTCGAAATACAAGTGGGCACACTTCTCGAGATAGAAATCTTTTTCTTTTTCTTAAGAGCACCATACATTCTTCGGACAACCTACTTCTCCGGTGATGACGGTGGTCGGAGGCGTCAAGAATTCAAGCCTTGCTTGTCGGAGAAGGTTAAAATGGCGTGTTGCAGCATAATACATGATGCTCGGGGACTAGATGTGGGGGTATTAACCCCTATACCCTTACGGCTAAGCTTGGGTTGGCCTGGATCGATAGTTTCAGTCCACCCGAAAGATGATGTGCGGCCCAGATTAACTCTTGATCGAGTCCCGCACAAGGAATCAAGATTTGATTTGGCGACCAAGCAGATCTTGGTCGATTAGAATAGGAATCCTTATCCGCCACATATGCCAATTGTAACCGACTAGGATTAGTTTCAGATCTCAGAACCACCCCCCTGACTATATAAGGCGGGCGGGGACCCTCTAAAGATCATCTCTCATTGACATACAAAGAATACAAATCGACGCAGGATTTAGGTATTACGCCTTCTTGGCGGCCGAACCTGGATAAAACCTCGTGTCTGTCTTGCGTCACCGTCTTGTTTGGGACTTGCGCACCTGTCTGCCGATAATCTACTACCTTGGGCATACCCCTAGGTAGACTGCCGACCATATTTCATCGACAAGTGTCAACAAACTCAGTAGCATACCTTGCAAGGTTATTGAAAGCCTACAGGTATTCATTCAAGCTCTTGTTCCCCTGAGTCAGCTTCATGAACTCTGTATGCTTGATCGCCATGAGACCAGGAGGAATATAATTTCCCCTGAAAGCAGACTTGAACTGATCCCAGTTGATTTGGGCATTAGCGGGCATAGTGGACCGATGATGACTCTACCAAATGCCAGCTGGCCCATGCAGTTGGTGAGATGCGTACTCGATCTTGACACCTCGGTCAAGCGGAGCGAGCATGAACTTCGCTTTCGAGAGTATTCAACCACTCATCAGCTTGTAGAGGCTCCTCAGCCTCCTTGAAGATCGGGGGTTTTGTGTCAAGGAAATCCTTGAAATCACTGTATTGATTTGGTTCCGGTCCTTGGCGTGGACCACGACCATCCCGAGTCGCAATCGTATGGAGGGCCTCAGCCATAGTGCGCTGTCCTTCCGCAAGCATTGCTATCAATTCCGTTGGTGTGGGTGGTGGTGGCGGTGGAAGATCATCATCATCATCACCCGCACCGGCAGAACGAGTACGAGGCATCTGCACAATGCGCAACCAGTAATTATTGATGATGTCAGCACATTGGAGAGGAACAATGTAATTGTGCCAAACTAAATTTACTGACGAGAATGAAAACTTCATACAATAACAGAGGCAATAATTCATTCTCTAATCACCACATCATCAAGTAGATTACTAGCGCCATACGTAGTGCATTCCAACATGACAAGTTTTTAAACTTAACCATTATGAAACGCGTCCCGAAGGGAGCGAATTAAAGTACATTACATGCCGAGTTCGAATTGAAAGAGTACATCCCACATCAGTCATCGTACTTAAGTCCATTACATCAATGACTGCAAAAGCTTATACTAGCGAGACTTGCTAACGAACTACGCATCGAAGTGATCGCTGTCCACATTGGAGACACCTTGGACTTCTTCTGGGTCTTCCTCTTCTTCTTCTTCCAGCACAGCTGCATTGTCAACCATCTACACGTCCTCTTCTTCCTCATCGGCCTCAATCACTTGAGGTCCACCCACATTTGGATACCTTGGTATGGGGTGAGGAATAGGAAATAGACGGTTGTGCAGTTGATGGTGCTCAACCTGAAGCTCTTCAAGCTGTCCTTGCAGTGCTTGTTCCCTCTGAAAGGCGTTGTGGTTGGCCAAAATCCAACCCCGACGTCTTTCTTCTGCTAACTCTAAAGCTGCATCCCGGTGACGTGTCACACGATCCAACTCTTGTGCAGCCTCATCTCTCTCAATAGTGAGGTTCATCAGCTGGTCATGAAGCTCGTCTCTCTCGCGTGCGGTTTGACCCCACTGTTGCAGACGATAATTTGCAATCCCACGAATCTCATCAACTTCTCGTTGAGCTCTCCCACATGCATTCGCCTTACGACAATACTTGCGGGCACGCAACCTGAACTTGTGCTGAGCTTCCATTGCCTTGCCGGCTTCATCAAGCACACTCGAAAGGGTGTTTTGCGACTCGACAAAGCTTCAGGATCGCCATCATAGCACTCATTCCAAATATGTCGCTCTGCACCCGTTCGCCACGGCCTCGAACCAAGGCTCGACCAACGTCCCGAGTCCACTCACCTCGGAGGAGACACTCGGGAATGGATGAAGCAGGTCCACCCACTAACTCATCCCTCAAGCTGCAGGCTATATCCATCAAGACATCCAGGCAAAGCAACTGAAGGGCTTCCCATGGGCTTTGCCCATCAGTCTCAATGCTCCACCCATGCCACAACGGTCTTGTGGGGTTTTGCGGCACGATGAAGGTCACGACGTACCATGGTACATCTCCCAATGGTACCGCCTGCCTCCACGTGTAGCTGGGTGTCTCCGGGTACCCAACTAAACTGAGCACCCTCCAGAGCAAAGTGGGAGTACCGAACTGGTCCAGAAAGGTGCTGCTACCAGTAGGAAACACGGGCGCGGCCATCTGTATCAAAAGGGGATGCAATTCACGTGAGAGGATTATTTTGCTGAGAGATTGCACTTTACACTTGGGGTAAGCAATTATAAGGGAGGGTAATGCAATATGAATGACATGAGTGAATATGATGCATGCGCGTTCCGTACGTCCTCACAAACCTATTCAAATTTAAGCTTTAGCGGAATATACGATGGCATATACATAATTCTCTCAATTAGCGGTAACTAGTCGATCTACACGGTGCGTTGTTAGCGCACTGCAGAAAACTTCATTGCAGCCCAACCCAACAAGATATAATGCTAATTACACAAGCAATAACTAAGATACTCTCCATATATACATCCCCCCGATATATATATACTTGAGATCCAAACTACCCGACAAATGTACCCACAATTAAGTACCTTCATATATACATGTATACAACATATAAATACTCCAGTAACCACAACTAGCTCTCCCCTAGACCGACAGTTGGATGGTCATGCTCTCACAATTCACACTTACCTTAGCGTAGAGGCAATTGATCCATACATTACCATTCAAACGAATGGCATCCATACAATATCACGCCGCATGGACGACGAAATAGAAACAATCAATTCCCCCAAGTTAGTAAATATATATAAGCCACCTAGAAGTCCTTAAGTGGGCTATAAAGGATGTGATCACCAGTATACCATAAAAATTTTTGATTTTTGAACACTTATATATAACTATAAGTTGGAAAACCGTTTTTACAACAAAAGCTTTTGTTTTAAATAGCCGTAAGACATGTTTAATGTTGAATCTAGCTCTGATGCCAGCTGTCACAGAACCGACCAATTTATAAGAGCACAAGTACAAAAACAATCGCTGAAACGATCAAATTCTCGAACTTGAGCCCATATAAACCTGGTAGTCAACTGAAATCTCGAAGGATTTCAAACCAACTTGCATACAACCAAGATCACAGTAATTCAACATAACATATCGTACATTATGACATTTCGCAGACGTTCGCAAATAGATTACATCATCACAGAGTCAACGTTATTACAAAACAAGTCTTGTAAAACATGCGGAAGCAAATAGTTTAACTCACACACTCGAGTTCAAATACACATACTGGTTCGCTGATCACAGCCCGCAAAAGCATTTAGATAAGGGAACAGAGATCATGCCCATGATCTAGTCTTCATCACCCGCCGGGTGGAGACAATACTTACAGAATCCCTGATATAGAAGGTCATCTGCAACAAGAGGGAATAAACCCTGAGTACGGGAATGTACTCAGCTAGACTTACCCGCCAGAAACCAAAATAAATGACACCAAGGATTATGCATAACTTAATGTAGTGGATCTAGCTGACACTTTCTTTTTGCAGAAAAGCATAAGTAATAATGATCAAATCTTGGCCTGGACTAGCAGTGACTTTTTAGCCATTAACCTGTCAACTATATTAGCACCTGTACTAAGCAATCATATTATTAGGGTGCAAACATTAATAACCATATTAGGTATTCATTGTGGCAACCTTATCATCATCATCCATTTAACCATATCGTTAAATTAATTGAATCTACGTTGCCGCTGCTCAGTCAAGTTCTCACTATCTGGGAGAGACGGTGATTCGAATCGATTCCTATCCAGCTGGAGGGGTATTCCTAAACACAAACCCTGCTTCTCCCGTCGGAGTCGCAAACAAGTCACCTTTGGTACGATTCAGGAGTCGCGAGTCCGATCAGATCGACATTCTCAGAGAACCACTCTGCCAAGGTTGTTCGGGACTCTAACCCGCCTTGGACTTATGCCAATGGCTCTCCGCACATCCTTACTACCTCCAGAATGCCGCCACTGCTAGCGTCCCCGACCTGAGTCGAGCTACTAGGCTTCGTGGTCGGAACGACTTATCCGGCCAGCTAAGTGTTAGGCTGCGTTCAACATGACATGAGGACATACAGCGTATCGGTCCTTAAATGACTCAGACGGAGTCCCTATGTTCAAACCTACACAAGACTCCGCCCGGTCTTAATTCATTAATCACATGGTTCTTTTCCACAATAGCAAATATAGCCAACCGTGATCCACCTCATCCTAAAGCTCGCAGGTGACAGAAAATCACCTGACTTCTACTGCACTAAGCATGGCTAAGCATTTAACCTGTTCCTGAACTTAAATAGGATTCCAGTGCGATATCTGGACAAGGAAGGATATATAATGCAGCAATTGGTTCCAACCAATTCCTATACTTAATGCATCATCAATAATAAAAGGTACTCAAAGTATTTGTAAAAACATGGGAGGCTTAATATGCTCTGGGGCTTGCCTTTCAGGAACGAGGAAGGCTGGTGGTCAGGGCACTCGGGCAAATCCTCCACGGCGACTGCTTCGTCGACTTCCTGCACCTCGGGTTCCTCCTCCTGGTTGGCTCGCTTGAACTCCAGCAACGTCACTCCCTCCGGCACACCTATTGCATGAATGCGCAAGATAAATATCATGGATGCACATGAACGAATGTCAGGGATGCTCGGGGAATGCACATGTTCGCTGTAGTTTGCATATTCCAACTTAAGCCCTATTCAAATCACTTTACTTACCAAGTTTATACAACCTAATGTATAATTGCTCATCTTCAGTTAATGACCTAGCACCTGCACCTAAGCATATTCTCAAGTTAGGCTAAGCCCTAAACAATCAACGATTACATTGCAACACATTCACTCAAGCATTTGTATTTCAGCAAATGAAGACTATGTAGCGGTACAGTAAACTAGCCATAACTGGAGATTTATAATTCCAAATGACATGAAACAAGACAATCTGGAAAGCTTATGAAATTGTCTACAATTCATTTTTAGACCTCCAAGCATGATTCAAATCTTTACCAGCTCGAATTCATAATTCAACAGAACTCTGTCCTCACAAGGCAGAGAGTAAGCAAAACAGGAACCTAACTTTAAACAGCTGTAGTTTCTAAACTATTAGGCCAAATGTCCTCAAATTTTGACATGAGCTAGATACATAAATTATCTACAACTTTTGTATTCATCACAAGCACAGAAAACCACATTATCATGTGGAACTTTCCAAAGTCCCCAGATCTGTCCAGAGGGACATGATGCAAACAAATAATTGTTAACTTATGATGTAAACGCTTAATTGGACAAAACCAACTTTACTAACATATCACACATATCACAAGAACACCAGAAAGTAGGGTGTCCATCACCAAAACATTTCTTTTAATACCTTTCTTAATTTATTTAATTAATTAGGGGAAATAGTAAACATATATGAAAACTGCCCCATTAATTCTACAAAAATTACAGTAGACACTACATGCTCCAAGTAGACTACCATAAAAATTTTACACCATTTGAGTAAGTATAACAACCTACACAAAAATGGTAAGGCAGAATGGCTTAAAATGGCATAATTAGGAAACCTTAGTGAAAAGTGTCAAGCAACAGATTTCATATTTTTCCTTGCATCCTTAAGGTACTAGGACACTCTCCAACAAATTTCATGGTCATTGGATTCATAGATAATTTACAAAAATTCACCCAAGTATCTACCAGTGATAAAAGGAAAATCTATAACTCGAAAACTACACATGCAATGACTCTCAAATTTTAACCAGAGCTTCTACTATACAAGACTAGCTTACCCACAAAATTTCATAATTTTTGGATCACAGAAACTCAAGATATGATTTAAACAAGTTTGCATGCATTCAAAAACACTTTTCAAGTTCCTATTTAATTCATCCAAAATTTCTACATAATGTGCTCAAGACATATTTTTCTTAAATACTAGACCTAACTGTGAGTCTAAAAAATTGGAACCATCCAATTTGGATCTACAAAATAGGAGATACAAAAATATCAAATCAGCATTCAAAACTGCATTTTTGAGCTATCCTTAGAAACAAACAGACATTGACGAGTGGGACCCGGCTGTCAGCCGGACCCACCGGTCAGCGAGACGAATCAGAGGAGGCGCACGCGACGGCGCAGCACACGGCGAGGCTTGCCGCCGGCGGCTCCTCTGGCGAAATCGAGTGTACCAACGTGCTCCCCTAAGCAACCCGCACCGACTGGTACCAAGAACCTGACCTATTCCTAACCCTAGCCTTGCCGGCGGCGAGAGCAGCGGCGGTGCGCAAGGTACGGCGGCGCCCCGACGACGGCGGTCCGCCATTGTCCCGCTCGAGCTCGGTACGAGCTCCGCAAGACCACGGCGAAGCTTCCTAGGCGAACTATGGTTCCGAGGTGCAGTGCAGGTGCCTCGCCATGTGCGCCGGCCAGCGGCGACGCTCTGGGTACGCCGATGAGGTCAGCGGCCCGGCGTGAATACAGCGAATCACCGAACTACATCTAGAGGGCAGAAACTATAGCTAACAGGGAAGCTCATGCTTGCGCTAGCTAGAACGGAGACAAGACAGGCATGGCCAGCGACAGTGAGCTCGTGTATGCGGCCATGGCAGCCGTGGCGAGAGCAACCGGCCGTTCCGGCATGCACACACGGTAGCATCTAACGTTACTCCTACCCGAGCACCAGCAAGCTAGGGGGGTACTAGGATGGTAGAGAGCTCAGCGAGAGAGGGAACAGGGAGATGGGGCCACGATGGCCGTGCGAGCGGCGGTGTTCTGGCCGGCCTCCCGCTCGAGCGCATCGCAAAATGTGGCTCACCAAACGGGGCAACACGAGCGTGAAGAGGTGGAGATCGTAGAGGTGATGGTGGTGGAGCTATGGCCGTGATCAATCGGACAAAGGTGGTGAGGCAAGGAAGCTAGACAGAGGCGGAGCTCACTCGGCAGCAAAGGCGGGCGCTGAGCTCGGTCGCTGCTTGCGGTGCAGGCGAAGGAGGAGAAATGGAATGGCAGAGCACGTGCGGAGGGCAGCAGGGCGCGCTCCACTTCAAGCCGGCCAGCGCGTGGCATGGTCAGAACGAGCAAGGCGCGTGGCGGCCACGCGGTGACGACGGCCTGACGCCGGTCGGCCACTGCCGGCTGAAATTTTTGATTCAGTAACCCAATGAACCGACTGACAGCGAGTTTTCATCGCGTTCAAACTCAAAATCAGTGGCGAGTTTGTAAAAGATCCCTAAATCAAAGTTTCAGAGCTACGATAGGTCTACAATTGTTATATAGAAACCTTCAGCTAAATCGCAAAGTATCAAGAGTTACATCAAGCCAAAGTCGGCTCCAACAAATAGTAACTGCAACTATGACTTAGAAAATTTTTAGAGTTTTGAATACAGCCCTAATTCTGACTTTTGGGACCTTTTTGAACATGTTGTGCACATTTTCATGAGATGGTCATAAAAGAACTTTTGTTCCACATATAATTCTCTACAATTTTTCTTTAGGTTGCTCAGACATGCAAACATCCTAAGCTACACTTTTTAAACAGTCAAACACAGGAGCTCTAGGGGTCCAAATTGGTCAACCATGACTTGGAAACCTAATTAGGCAAAATGATCAACATGAACATTGTTCCTAATGACATTCTAAGTATGACTAAGGTTCTTAGAATGATATCTAGCCACACCATACCTTGGTCACACAAGAATCAAGCAAGGTATGTACTGAAACAATGAAAAACACATGAAATGTTACAATTGTTTCATAGTCATGTTTCACATGTTTCATGATCTTGTTGCATAGTACTAACTAACCATGTTTCACTAAAGTGTGTTGTATATGTTGCACTTTAGTGTTGCACCCTATTCATTTCATAAACAAACATACATGATACATGACCATATGTTACAATGTTTCAAGAGCATGTTTCATGTAATATGAACTCATAAATGGATGAATGATGCTCAGGTTTATGAAATGCAAGTGCAATTGTGGAAGCCAAACACCTGGGGTGTTACATCTGTTGCACCTGTTCACCTCCTGTGAACTGATCGGATGCTGGAAGCAGAGTCCGGTCGCCATTTTTCAGCAGAACTTCAAAGTTCCTTCATGCTACCTTTTCTTAATCAAGTCCCAACTTCAATAAGATGCAAATAAACTCCAATTGGGACTGATGTGAGAGACCTCTCTCAAACCCTCAATTTTTTCAAATATTTTGCCTTAGGCTATAATTCTTTTTAAGAAAATTGGCAATAAAAGGATAATCGAAAAGAAACGACAAAGCAACACACATGCATATGCAATGCAATACTTGAAAGTAATTCTAGTTGCTTGTCAAGTTTGATCCAAGGTTAAGCTTCTTGACATGCTTTTCGACGGTTATCTTAACCATGTTAGACAAGCCCAAAGTGCATTACTAAAAATTAAACATGTTGTATATTACAATGCAATGCAAGGGACAACACAAGCTCATTTTTTAGTGAAGCTACTAGAATCAAGCACATTGAGCTCATTCCTCAACCGACAAAATGTAGCCTCATCTAGCGGTTTAGTGAAGATATCCACCAATTGATACTCGGTCCTTACACCTTTTAGTGATATATCATTTTTAGCCACATGATATCTAAGAAAGTGATGGCGGATATCTATGTGCTTGGTGCGAGAGTGCTGAACCAGATTATTAGCAAGCTTTACCACACTCTCATTATCACACAAAAGAGGTACCTTGTCTAGAACTACACCATAGTCTAGCAAAGTTTGCTTCATGTAAAGAATTTTTGCACAACAAGCACCCGCGGCAATGTATTCGGCCTCGGCGGTGGACAAAGCCACACTATTTTGCTTCTAGGAGGACCAAGACACTAGTGATCTACCAAGCAAGTGGCACCCTCCGAATGTGCTTTTTCTGTCAACTTTGCAACCGGCATAATCTGAATCAGAATAGCCAACTAGTTGGAATCTAGCTCCTTTGGGATACCAAAGACCAATGCTTGGTGTGTGCTTAAGGTACCTAAGGATTCTTTTAACGACAGCCATGTGAGCCTCCATAGGATTAGCTTGAAATCTAGCACACATACACACACTAAACATGATGCCAGGCCTAGATGCGGTCAAATATAACAAGCTACCAATCATAGAGCGGTAGAGAGTTTGATCAACCATTTTACCTCCCTCATCTAGGTCAAGATGTCCATTTGATGGCATAGGTGTCTTGATTGGCTTACATTCATCCATTTTGAACCTCTTGAGAAGGTCCTTGGTATACTTTTCTTGTGAGATGAAAATCCCTTCTCTCATTTGCTTGACTTGAAAACCAAGAAAGAATGTAAGCTCTCCAATCATCGACATCTCAAACTCCTTCGACATCAATTCACCAAACTCTTTGCAATAATCTTTATTTGATGAGCCAAATATGATATCATCAACATATACTTGACAAATGAAGATCTCTCCATCAAGCTTCTTGGTGAATAGTGTGGTGTCGACCTTCCCAATGGTGAAGCCCTTCTCAATGAGGAAATCCTGAAGGCGTTCATACCAAGCTCTTGGGGCTTGCTTGAGCCCATATAGCACCTTGGACAACCTATAAATATGATTAGGATATCTAGGGTCTTCAAACCCAGGAGGTTGATCAACATAGACTAGTTCATTTATGAAGCCATTTTAAAATGCACTTTTAACATCCATTTGATATAGTTTCATTTCATGATGCGATCCATATGCAAGGAGGATAAGGATGGCTTCAAGTCTTGCAACTGGTGCAAAGGCCTCTCCAAAATCCAACCCTTCAACTTGGGAGAAACCCTTTGCAACTAGTCTTGCCTTGTTCCTCACAATAATGCCTTGATCATCTTGCTTGTTGTGGAACACCCACTTTGTTCCAATTACTCTTGCACCTTGTGGTCGCTCTTCAAGTGTCCAAACTTCATTGTGGGTGAAGTTGTTCAACTCTTCATGCATGGCATTTATCCAATCCAAATCTTGAAGAGCTTCTTCTACATTTGTAGGCTCAATGCAAGAAACAAACGAGCGATGTTCAATAAATGAAGCAAGTTTTTGAGAGCGAGTCATTACACCCTTTGAAGGACTCCCTATGATAAGATCTTGTGGATGCGCTTGTAGTAGGGGTGAATTTCTTCTATCAACCACTTGAGGGGGAGGTTGTGGAGCATCAACATCTTGTGCTTGTGCCACCATTTGATCATGAGAGACATGAGTATCTTCATTTTCTACTCTCCCATCTTTATCATCATCTTGTGGCACATTTGATGAAGAAGGTGCATCAATCACTTGTACATCATCTTCATCATCTTTGGGCTTGATGTCTCCAACCAGAATGTTCTTCATGGCCTCCCTCAATGGTTCATCACCTACATCATCAAGATTCCCATGTGCTCCTTGGGAGCCATTAGATTCATCAAATTCCACATCATATGTTTCTTCAACCAAGCCAGTGGCATGATTAAATACTCAATATGCTTTGGACTTTGATGAGTAACCAACAAGAAAGCCAATATCACAACAGCTTTGGAACTTCCCTAGGTGTTGCTGCTTCTTGTAGATGTAGCATTTGCAGCCAAACACCCAGAAGAATGACACATTCGGCTTCTTCCCATTGAGCAACTGATAAGGGGTCTTGCCAAGAAACTTTTGAAGAAATAGGTGGTTGGATGCATAACATGCAGTGTTGATAGCTTCCACCCATAGAGCTTCGGGTGTATTGTACTCATCAAGCATTGTTCTTGCAAGAGTGATAAGTGTCCGGTTCTTTCTCTCTACTACACCATTTTGTTGAGGAGTGTATGTTGTGGAGACCTCATGCTTGATCCCTACTTCATCACAATATGCTTCAATGTTTGTGTCATCAAATTCTTTTCCATTGTCACTTCTTATCTTGTTGAGCTTCACTTCAAATTCATTTTGTGCTCTCTTGGCAAACTTCTTGAAACATGAGAACACTTCGGTCTTGTCATGAAGGAAGAACACCCAAGTATGTCTAGAGTAGTCATCAACAATCATAAGACAATAGAGATTTCCTCCTAAACTCTTGTAAGTTGTTGGTCCAAATAGATCCATGTGGAGAAGCTCTAGTACTCTTGTTGTTGACATGTAAGCTTTTGTAGGATGAGTGTTTGCAACTTGCTTGCTGGCTTGACATGCACTACAAAGCTTGTCCTTCTCAAATTTCACATCCTTCAAACCTCTCACCAATTCATTCTTCATTAGCTTCTTGAGTGGGCTCATTCCAACATGTGCAAGTCTTCTATGCCATAGCCACCCAAGTGATGTTTTGGTGAATAGGCATGTCTTCAAGCTTGCATCTTCGGAGGTTAAATCCACTAGATATAGGTTGTTGTATCTAAAACCCTTGAATATCACTTAATCATCATCTTTCTTAGACACAACCACTTCCTTCTCGATGAACAAGCATTGAAAGCCAAGATCACACAATTGACCAACAGATAGCAAGTTGAAGCTCAAAGAAGCAACATATAGCACATTTGATACTGAATGATCATTTGATATTACAACTTTGCCCAATCCTTGAACTTTGCCCTTTGAATTATCACGAAATGTTATCCTTTCTTGACCATCTACTTCTTCATCAAGTGAGGTGAACATACGAGGATCACCGATCATATGTTGAGTGCAACCACTATTAATAACCCTGTGGGGGGTACGATCCTGGATACCCATGGCAGACCACATGGGCTGTGCCCCCAGGGGCGGCCTAGCCCACAAGGCGAAGCCTTGCGGGGCACGATGCTGCTTGGCGCCTCTCGCAAGACAACGGTAAGATATCCTGAAGATACTACGAGATCTATTAGGATACGTATGATCCCATGATTTCTGTAATCTGTTATTACTTTCTGGTTATCTTCTAGATCTAACCAACTTGTAACCCTGGCCCCCGGACTATATAAGGCGGGCAGGGACCCCCTCCAAACTCACGCAATATCATACGATAGCCAATACAATCCAATGGACCACAGGAGTAGGGTATTACGTCATACTGATGGCCTAAACCTATCTAACTCGTGTGTCTCTGTTGCCTTCTTGTTCTTGATTACACGCATCTCTACCGATCAATCTACCTTCATGGGATACCCCTCGGAGGACTACCAATGATATTCTGTCGATAGTTGGCACGCCAGGTAGGGGTGTGCGTGCTGTTTCTATATCGAACAAGATGGTACGTTCTGTAGGCTCTTCGTCCCTCCCATAGCCTAGCCAGATCTTCATGGTCGGTTCAATCTCGTGGATCATCAACGTTGATGGAGTCGGATAGCTCATCGAGCTGGTGCAGATCAATACTGTGTCGATCACCCCAACACATGTGACTGCAGATCCAATCTTAGAACCACTTCTGAGGTTGTCTTTGCAGAGAACTCACCCCCCGCTCCCCCGCTACTAGAGGAGGTGAATCAACAATGACGATATGATCGCATCCATTGATCAGGTCAGCCAGAAGCTCGCCGATTGCCTCTCCATCATAGAATTGGCTTTGACCACTCTGGTTCAACGTCGACCACCCTCCGATCTAGATCTATCGGAGGCTACTTGGGAAACTCCAGGGGTTATGGCCCTACCCTTCGGGCTCACCAACATCACTGCCACTTATCAAGAGGCCCTACGAGGCAAATTCGCCGACCAGGTTGGAGATGTCCATCCTCTCGCTGACCAGATCACCGACCAGCTCCCGCCGGCTATCAACATGCTACACATCGACCGATGCCCCAGAGCATCCCTCCAAACCATTTTGGAGGAGAGTCCAGACTCCAAGTCCCAGGGCTCTATGGAGACTGTCACTGAGACCACCGTCGAACAACTTCCTTTCCCTCCATTCCGTGGGGGCGCAATCTTCAACGTCAGCATCGATAGCACCCCGTGAGAAGGGGAAACCGAGGAGGACCGCGCCGCCCATGTCAACAAGAACGTCAACTGTGCATAGTGCTGAGCAAACGAGGCTACCCTTGCAATGGCCAAGGCTCAGCTTGACTCGCAAGGAAGGCCACGCCAACTCCAACGCAACCTCAACGATGAATTTGTCCGTGTTGACGGCCACGACGTCTACAAGATCTGGAGCACCAACTTGGCCGTGGCCACCAACGAGCTCGCCCGGTCTCCCACAGACACCGAAGGTCACCAAGGTCACCACCATGCTTAAAGCGGCGCACTACCAAGTCAACAAGATCCGCTAGGATCAGAGGCCTTCGTACTCCACAAGCTCAATTTGCCGATCAGCCGCGCCAAGATTTGATCGCCGCCCAAGTCATTTCACCGACCAGCACCACAATGATAGACAACCCCTCTAGGGGGAGCTAGGGGCAACCGCATCGAACACCTTTGCCAACACGACCAGGAGGTCGACCAGGATGTCCAAGCGCACCTCAACAATCTCCGAGACACGTGACAACATATCGACGAGCGCCGTTTCGGTCATCATGAAGAAGAAGTACGTCGCCGTCAAGAGTACGAGCAAGAGTTCGATAACCCAGACTTAGCTCTCGAGCCGCTCAACGCTGGCAACGTTGTAGATCATGGCGCCAACAATCCCGAAGGGCCCCCAACATTCATGAGGGCACTTCGAACACTCCAGTGGCCCCGTGGTTTCAAAATCACTAGGGTCGAGCCCTACAAGGGACGAATGAACCCCACATAGTGGCTATAGGCTTACGCCACTGTTGTGCGCGCCACCGGAGGAGATACTAGTGTCATGGCAAACTATCTTCCTATCATGCTCACGCCAACTGCGATGAACTGGTTCACAAGCCTTACCCCGGACTCCATCGGATCCTGGGAAGAGCTGAAAAAGGTCTTCACCGACAACTACATGGCTACATGTACTCGGACGGGCACCAAGCATGATCTGAACCGCATCTACTAGAAGCCGTCCGAGCTCCTCCGTAGCTACATCAGACGCTTTTCTGAGATGAGGAATTCTATTCCTGACATCACGAAAGCTGAGGTCATCACCGCCTTCGTCTGAGGACTCAATCACCACGACCTCCGCTCTAAGTTCAATCGCAAGCCGCCAATGGGGATTGGTGAGATGATTACGATCACCAACCAGTATGTTGATGCCGAGGAAGCCGAGGTGCGCTTCAACGAGGATGCGGGCACTCATCGCCCAACTCACCACAGCAACGATTACCACGATGACCGGCGCCACAGCGACCGCAGCTATGACGACCGCAGTCACCATCGGGGCAGCAGCCGTGACCGGCCAGAAGGATCCAAGTCTAGTCAATATTGCCGCCGCCGACCAGACCATATTGTCACCGCTATTGATGAACCTCGCGCTAAGCGCAACTATGATGAGCAATACAAAAAGATCCTCGATGGCCCGTGCCCTCTCCACAAGAACGCCAAGCATAAGATGAAGGACTGCCTCGGTTTGGCTAAGGAGTTCTGGGCCAAAAAGTCGGACGACGACAACAACAACGGAGCCAGAGGCCGTCAACCACCTGGGGGCAACAACAATGCCTTCTAGGATCACGACAAAGTGGTCACCACCATCTTCGAGGGCCTCACCTCCGCTGAAAGCAGAAGAGAACAGAAGCTCATCGCCCGCCGGGTGCTCGCCATGAATGCGGAAGACGCCATCGCCAACCCCAGCTATTGCCCCTGGTCTGAGGTCCCCATCACTTTCGGTAGGGCTGATTAGTGGGCGGACATCCCTTACATAGGGCACACAAGAGATCAAGCTTGTTGTTTAGGGACCCAAACTTGATGGGGCCCTTGACTTTCTCAACTAGTTACTTTGCAACCCAAATTTTCTTAGGCCTATTCTTGTTGGGAGGACCTAAGAACATGACTTTCAATTTTCCACTAGAATCCTTTCTAAGCATGTAATGAGCATTGAAGGCAAAGGGTCTAGCATGCTTGGGCAAGGGTTGTGGTGGTGGAGTTTGACACTCATGAGCAAAGTGACCTTCTTGTCCACACTCAAAACATCTCTTTAGCTTTGGCTTTGACTTGTGTTGATGTTGATGTTGAGCTTGAGCCTTCTTCTCTTGATTTGCCAAGTACCCAATACCACTTCTATCCATTTTTATTATGGTGTTCATGAGTAGCTCACTTTGGAGATATTGGCCTCTTGTGAACTTGCTCAAACCGGTCTTGAGATGTTCTTCCTCCAACTAGAGCTTCTTGTTCTCCTCTCTAAGTTCATCATGATTTTTCTCCATCTTGAGTCTCTTGTTCTCTTATTTAAGCTTCTCATTCTCAAGAGCTATATCACAATCATGGTCAAGGTTCTCTATCACAATTGTGTTGGTGGTTGATAGCTTTTCAAGATCTTTCTTGAGCTTTTCATTCTCATTCTTGAGCTTGACAAACTCATCATAGTTGTCGGACTCAACCACTTTCTTGCCTTTGCTACTAGAACCTTACTCAATGCTCTCAACAATCAAGTCATCACATGATGTAGCTATATCAATCTTAACAACATGGTTAGTAGCATCATGTGGTTCATTGGATAATAGCTCATGAGAAACAACAAGATTATCATGATTAACATTGAGATTGGTGTACTCTTCTTTTAGCAAATTGTAGCTAGTGGTGAGCTCATTATGTATCCCCTTAAGTTTATCATGTTTTTCTTTAAGCTCCTTTTTAGAGGATTTGAGCTCCTTGAGTTTGGATGACATAGTTTCATTTTTGTCTCTAAGCTCAACACTATCTTTTTTGGCTATGTCATATTTTCCTAAGAGTGAGTCATTCTCAAGTTCTAGCTTTTTATTTTTAGCTCTTGTCTTTCTAATGATCTTAGTGTATTGATTTAGCAACTTGATAAGATCATCATAAGAAGGTAATTCAAATTCTTCATCACAATCACTATCATCATTGCTAGCATTATCATCACCACTACTATCATCATCATTTTGTACCTTTCGTTCACCCTTGGCCATAAGGCATAGGTGCGTAGAGGATGACGGCGGCGATGTCGGTGAAGATAGTGAAGAATCAATTACAATAGTGGCCACCTTCTCGTTCTCATTCACTTTCATCATTGGATGAGCCACTTGATGAATCAATATCCATGAGCCAATCACCAACAATGTATGCCTTGCCATTCTTCTTCTTCTTGTGGAATTCCTTCTTATTGCCATCCTTCTTCTTATATGGCTTGTTCTTTTTCTTCTCATCATCTTCATCACTTAAGTCATCTTTCTTGCCCTTGTACTTCTTCTTGTATTTGTCTTTCTTGGGTTTGGGGCATTGATGAGCTAGATGATCAAGTTCTCCACAATTATAGCAATCTATCTTGGAGATGGGCTTCCTTCTATTGCTAGTGAAAAATTTCTTCTTCTTGCCATCAAACTTGACACCATTCTTGTTGAGCTTCTTGAGCATCTTGGCGGTTCTTCTCACCATGAGAGCAAGACTTACATCATTAATTTCATCATCACTTGAGCTATCATGATCAACTCTTGCTTTGTCCTTCCTCTCTTGGCTAGCCTTGAATGCCAAGTCTTTCTTTTTGGTGGAAGAAGAGCCATCTTGTGGTGTGATGTGCATGTACATCTCATGTGCATTGATCTTTCAAAATATTTGAGTTGGTGTAGTGGTGGAAAGATCACCTTGATGAAGCACTATCACAATATGCCCATATTTTTCAATAGGGAGGACACTCAAAATCTTTCTTACAATGTCGGAGGGTTGCATTTGTGTGAGTCCAAGCCCATTGACTTCCTCTACAAGAACGTTTAAGCGTGAATACATCTCATTAGCACTTTCTCTAGGAAGCATCTCAAATGAATTTAGCTTTTTCATAACAAGGTGGAGCATTCCACACGCTCACTCTTAGTTCTCTAATGGAGCGCACAAATGTCTGACCATAGTGCATGGGCATCCTTGTGGTTCTGCACACAATAAAAAACAACTTTGCAAAGGCCTCTAAAGAGGGTGTTTCTAGCCTTTGCCTTCTATTTCTCGTAGTTAACCTCATCGCCTTGAAGATTTGTGGGGTCCTTAGGTTTTGGAAAGCCTTGTGAGGTGGCTCTAAGAACTCCAACATCTAAAGCCTCTAGATAAGCCTCCATGTGAATTTTCCAATAAGGAAAATCATCTCCCTCAAAGATAGGAGGAGGTCCATCCCTAGGAGACATCTTGCACTAGGCGGTTAAGCCTAATTTAGCGAGCACGAGGCTCTGATACCAATTGAAAGGATCAAGATGCCCAAGAGGGGGGTGAATTGGGCTAATTCTAAATTTTAGCAATAATTAAACCCTACACTTAGACCACTTCACTCCTTGTGCCTAGAATGTGTTCCTATTGTTCTACCGCACAAAAGTTTTACACCCTACGTTCCAATCCTACTCTAGCATGGCAAGTCTAGGAATGTAAAGACAAGAAATGAATTGTTCAAATGTAAATTCTCAAAGAGAAGGAACGGAACAAGGAGATGTTTTCCTGAGGTATCGGAGAGTCGCCACTCCCCACTAGTCCTCGTTGGAGCACCCACGCAAGGGTGTAGCTCCCCCTTGATCCACGCAAGGATCAAGCGCTCTCTACGGGCTGATTCTTCGACACTTTGTCATGGTGAATCGCCCACAACCGCTCACAACTTGAGTTGGGTCATCCACAAGCTCCGTCGGATGATCACCAAACTCCCAATCACAACTAAGTTGTCTAGGTGATGGCGATCACCAAGAGTAACAAGCACAAACTCTCACTTGACCATGACAAGCCTAATGAGAAGGGTGGATGCACACTTGCTACTCTTCTTGCACTAATGAGGACCTTAATCTTGGATTCTCAAATCTCAATCACCTCACTAGGCTCTTGCTCTCCCTTGCACTCTCAAGGTGTTTCTCAGTTGAACAAATAGGCAAGAGACCTCCCTTGGATGAGTGGAGAAATTATTTATACCCCCTCATTCAAAACATAATGTTTGGAGGCTGAGTCAGTGTTCTATGGGGTGACCGGACGCTCCAGTCAGTTGTACCCGCCACTGTATCAAAAAGAGCCATTAAGTTCTGACCAGACTCTGACCAGCATCCGGTTAGCACTGACCGGACGCATCCGGTCAAGAAAAACGCTCTCTGGAACCTTATTGATGTTGATCGGATGCTAGCACCCAGAGTCTGGTCACTTCACTGTTCAGTGTCCGGTCAGTTACCGGACCATTACCAGCGTCAGGTCAACACCAACCAGACGCATTCGGTCAGGAAACAGACTCTCTAGAACCTCTCTGGAGTTGACCAGACGCTGGCACCCAGCATCCGGTGCACTTTCACTCAGGGTTCGGTCAGTACTAGAAAACTTCAGTTGATCAAATGAACTGACTAGACGCACCCTCCAGCATCTGGTCACAACTAGACCAGCGTTTGGTCAATCATTTAACCCTCCATTCACTTCCAACTCTAAATCCTATGTGAATGAAGTTTACTCCAATTGATCTTAGGGCTATTCCTGAGCTACCTAGTGCTAGATTTGACATGTGTGCACCACACCTAACCCACTAGACTTACCTAGGTCAAGCCACTAGTCAATACCCCCTTAATAGTATGGCCAAAGGAAAAACAAAGTCCTAAACTACTCTAAGTGTCTCTCCATCACCAAACAACACTTAGAACTAGTCCAACCTTAACCTTGCCGTCCATCCTTTGAAAACCAAAATGATTTCCATCGACAGGGGCATGACAACCATGACTGCCCAATCAATTGCCATTACCATGACCTAACTTAAATTGCCTCTGCAAAACACACATTAGTCATAGTAATCTCGTGTCATCATTAATCACCGAAACCCAACTAGGGGCCTAGATGCTTTCAGAGTAGGTATCCATTATCCAACAACATATGAAAGCAGCTCGGTGTAGACAAAAGAGTAATGCTGATAAAAGAAGAAGACCACTAACTTTTGAAGTTGGAGACTATGTGTACTTAAAAGTGTCACCCATGAAGGGAGTGCAGAGATTTGGAGTAAAAAGGAAGCTTGCGCCTAGGTATGTAGGCCCATACCAGATTATTGAACAGAAGGGAGAGGTTGCCTACAAGTTACAACTTCCTCCTGAGATGAGTGCGATATTCGATGTCTTTCATGTTTCTCAGTTGAAAAGATGTCTTCGCATACCTGAGGAAGCCATTGCACCCACCAATATTAAGCTCCAAACGGATTTAACTTATGAAGAGAAACAAATCCGAGTGCTAGAAGAAATGGAAAGAGTAATACAGAGCAAGGTCATTAAGTTCTACAAGGTGGTGTGGAATAACCACAGTGAACAAGATGCCACGTGGGAACGGGAGGATTATTTACGTGAGGTTTATCCCGCCTTTTATGAGGAATGGTAGGTCTTTCAAATCTCGGGACGAGATTCCTATTGGCACTACTACAAAAAAGGTTTGTAGCAATGGCTCAATTTTTTTGTAGGAGCGGCTGGGGATGGAGCCGCCCCTATAGTGGGCGTGCTCGGGACCCATGAGACCAGCCACCCCTACAAATGGCACAGTAGGGGCGGCTGGTGATACGAGCCATCCCTATAAATGGGTCGATTTGTAGGGGCGGCTCACTCATCAGCTGTCCCCAGTGTTGCGATTTGTAGGGGCGGCTCAATCACCAGCCACCCCTACAAATGCCCCACGTATAAAAATCTACAGCCCCTTCTTCCTCCTCGGGTCACTCACTCCAACTCATGAAAAAAAGGTAGGGAGGCCTTGGGCACTGCCCAAAAATTTCTCTACTAAGGGTGGGAGGTTTTGATCTCAAATCCTTTGGTGGAGAGGTTGTAGAAGGTAAGAAAATGCTATTCCACACTTTTTTTTGAAGTTTTAATGGTTGGTTAGTGAGTAATTAGAGTTTTTCTTTTCTCTCTCTTCTATGGTGCTTGAGCTACTTATGAAGCAAATTAGACCCAAGTTTTGAATGTACTAGGGTAAATTAGGTAGGGGAACAAGATCATACCCTTATTTGGTCCATGGTTCTTGATTTTAGTGAACAATTTGTTAGTTTTATGGATGTTTCATGTGCATGTAGATCTAGATCTAGATCTAGGGTTTGGTTTTTTTATTAATTTTATTATTGTAAATTTATGTTTGATGAAATTGGACTAGGGTTTGCATGAAAGATATTGGGTAAAATATTAATTGTTGTGAATTATTGTCTTTGAAATTGTTTATTGTAATCAACAAATATGTATTTTAATTATTTATGGATAAATAGGCCATTAATTAATTTTCGTCTACCATGGTATGTTTGTATGCTTCATGTAATTATATTTGATTTATATTCATATATATCTTAAGTATATACAATTATTCTCAAGTAATTATTAATTTGATTCATTTTTATATATATTTGAATTAGTCCTTTAATGTTTGTTTTGTTGTTGTTGTAAAAGATGGAGTACAGGAACTCTTGGATATATGGTTCATTAAGGTTCAAGGCAGGTTTTCATGAAGAGGTGGATAAATTTATTAAAGCCGTAGAGAAGCATGCAACGACGTTGACAGAGAATAAGGATACAATTATTTGTCCCTATAAAGATTGTAAGAACCGTATGGCATGGATAGATGTGACTATCATCAGATCACATTTGATTATGCGAGAATTTGTTGAGGACTACACAGTGTGGATTCATCATGGTGAAATAGTTATTGTTAATGACAAGGATGAGGAATACGACGACGAAACCCTAGAATCCCTGTCCCAATATTCAGCAGAGCTTGATGCACGAACGGATCCCGAGTTTGGCAATGAACAAGGTGGTGATGCTGGTGGTTGGGATGGTAACGACGAAGGTGGTGCCAATAATGATGGCGAAGCACGTGTCGGGGATGAAGATGATTTAGAGGACATGATTCGAGCCCTTGGACCAGAGATTTTACTAAAGAGCCCGAAAGGTCTAGAAAATTTTGAAAGAGTGAAAAAAGCATCGAAGGAGGCTGTGTATGGTGTTGAAAAGGGTTGTCTGACACACTGGACATTGCTACATTTTGTTCTTGAGCTACTCATCCTGAAGGCTAAGTACGGCTGGTCAGAATGTAGTTTCAATGATCTATTGTGTCTCCTGTCATGGGTGCTGCCACAACCAAACTCAGTTCCCGCCAACACATACCAAGCGAAGAAGGTCATAAGTCCATTGACAATGAGGGTTGAAAAAATTCATGCATGCCCCAACCATTGTATCCTTTTTTGTGGCAAAACATTAAGTCACTGGATAAATGTCCCCGGTGTGGGGCCAACCGATACAAGAACAATGACCTTTATGGTGGGGACAAAGCCTCCATGGGGAAAAAGAGGAATAAAAAGGGTACGAAAAAGGTGGTACAAGAATCACAGCTCCAGAGGACACTCCATTAGGCATCGATGCAAAGCAGAGAAGAATTCCTACCTTGGTAATGTGGTACCTGCCAGTGACCGACCGCTTGAGACGTATCTTCCTAAACCCTAAAGAAACCACACTCATTACATGGTGGGATGGTGAGCGCAAGGTGGATGATGATAAGATTGCACATACGGCTAATTGTAGTCAGTGGCAAAGGATCGATGAGAAGCATAAAGAATTCAGTGATGACCCAAGGAATGTATGGTTTGGCTTGAGCACCGATGGAATGAATCCCTTCAATGAGAGGATGAGCGACCATAGCACTTGGCTTGTGATCTTGACCATGTACAACATCCCAACGTGGTTGTGTTAGAAGAGAAAGTACCTTCTCCTCACTATTTTTATTTCTAGCCCTAAACAACCTGGCATTGATATAGACGTGTTCCTCGAACCTTTTATGCAAGAAATGGAGAGGCTATGGAGGCATGGGGAGCTGATGTACAATGCGTTCCGAAAGGAGGACTTCATATGTAGAGCAATAATATTTATTACTACCAATGATTACCCCATACTGTTTGCTTTGTCTAAACAGATCAAAGGGAAGACGGGATGCTTAGTTTGCTTGGATGGTACTACATGGGTGTTCTTGGATGCATCCAAGAAGATAGTTTACCTAAGGAACCGGCGCTTCAAGTCACAAGTACCACAACAAATTATTCTTTAGATTTTATGACAACACCCCAGAGGTTGAACCCCATCTAGAGAGATGTCATAACAGAGAACACGTGTACATAATGGTGAAAAACATAAGCATCGTCTATGGAAAGAAGAATCCGGATGGGACTAACAGAGATAGAAGCACAACTCCTATCGAAGGCGTATGTTTCAAGAAACAATCGATCTCCTTTCAGTATCTGCCTTATTGGCCAGACTTGGAGGTTCCCCATGCCATTGATGCCATGCACATTCAGAAGAATGTCTTTGAGAGTCTCATTGCTACCTTGATGGACACAGGCAAGTCAAAGGATGGTCTAAAATCATGGAAAGACATGGTGCAGCTAAATGTGATGCCACAGCTTCACCTGGTACCTGAGGCTAATGGAAAATACACTTTTCCAGTGGCATGCTTCAACCTAACACCAGAAGAGAAGAGAGCTATATGCACTTTCCTGAGGGGGGTCAAAGTCCCGACTCAGTTTTTAGCGAATGTGAAGAAGCTAGTGTCGATGAAGGACTTGTCAATAACACACTACAAGGCTCACGATTGTCATGTGATGCTGACAGTGTTTCTACCTATTGCAATTAGGGCTATAAAGCCAGAGTTCTTGAAAATCGCCATCACCTGCATGTGCTACTTCTTTTTGAAGATCTCACTGAAGACGATTGGCAAGAAAGAGCTGAGTGACCTACATGAATTTGTGGTGGAGACACAAAACCAACTAGAGATGTGTTTACCTCCTGCTTTTTTTTATATAATGCCACATCTCATGATTCACATGGTTCATCAGATACAGGCGTTGAGCCCTTGCTACTTGCATGAAATGTGGTCCGACGAGCGGTGCATGTCAGTTCTAAGCCGATACATGTATAATCGAGCATACCCAGACGGCTCCATGATAGAGGGTTATAGTACTGAAGAAGTCATCGAGTGCTGTCAAGAGTACCTAAAAGTACAAAAAGGGATTGGTAAACCCGATTCTCATCACAAGGGTAGGCTGGCTGGGAAGGGCACCAGTGGTAGAAAAGTGTTCATCGACCATGATTACAAAGAAGTGAGTCGGGCGCATTACAGTGTCTTGCAGAGTACACAACTAATGCAACCGTACATTGATAAATGGTCGTTCAGATGATTGGGTCATGAAACAGCACAAGCAACGACTAACTACATGGTTGAAGGACCAAAACATACCGTCTAGAGAAACCATAGACTCTATTACCATCAGTAGGTTGGTGGAGGGGCCATCGAGACAAGTGACATCATGGAAAGCTTATGACATCAATGGGTACATGTACTATACCCACGCAAAGGATAGTAAATATGTGAACCAAAACAACGGCGTTCAAATAGAAGCTCTCGATGGAGTGGGGCAAAGGATCCAATACTTTGGCATCATTGAAGAGATATGGGAACTTGACTATGGAAGGGATATAACGGTGGCCCTATTTTGATGCCGCTGGATCAAACAACACCAACTGAACGAGATCGGATTGAGAGTCCCAGACCTCGAGAATCTAGGCTACGAAGATGACCCTTGGGTGCTCGCTTCACATGTTGCACAAGTTTTCTATGTGCCTCACCCACAAAGTAACCTCCCCCGAAGAAGAAGACAAAGCACGTGGTTGCCTCTGGGAAATAGCACATTATCAGAGTTGATGGCGTGGACGATGTTGAAGCTTACAATAACTACGATGAGATGCCGCTATTCATAGACTTTTCTAAGAAGCTTACAATAACTAACACTTTGTTAAATGAAGAAATAATAAAAATAAAAGTTATATATAGTGATGAGTTCAACAACTTTTATGTTCATGACTTTTCTAGTTGAAATCATTTAAGGTTTCAAAATATTGTTTGAAGTTGCCATTTATTAAAATTCAAAATTTGAACTGTTCAAATTTAGTTAAATGAAAAGATGACCAAAATAAAAGTTGTAGATAGTGATGTGTTCAACAACTTTTATGTTCATGACTTTCTTATTTGAAATCATTTAAGGTTTCAAAATCTTGTTTGAAGTTGCTATTTATTGAAATTCAAAATTTGAACTTTTCAAATTTTGTCAAATGAAAAGATGACTAAAATATAAGTTGTACATCTTGATGAGTTCTACAACTTTGATGTTTACAAAATTTTCATTTGAGGTCATTTAGTGTCCTAAAATTCTATTAGTTGTTTTGAAATTCAAATTTTTTATTTTTAAAATATTGTTTTGGTAAAGAAGAAAATATAGAATTATATCTATATATATAATAAAATTGTTTATGTATACATATATTTATATATATAGAATAATCAAAAAATTAATATATAAATTTACATTGTGTTCTTTATATATGAATGAATTACAGAATTAGTAATTAAAATAAATCAAAAAATATTTGTAGGGGCGGTTAACTCAGGAACTGCCCCTACAAATCGATTTGTAGGGGCGGCTAACTCAGGAGCCTCCCCTACAAATGAACTCCGGTATATAAACCAGAGCCCGCGGGTAGGCAGAAATTTTTCTAAGTCTGGGCGCTATTCTCCTCCACTACGTCGGTAGGCTGCCGCCTCTATGCCCTACCTTTGCCGCCTCTGTGCCCGACATCCGCCATGCCCTACCTACCCCAATCCGCCTCCAACCCTCGGCCCGTCTCCTGCCCTGCGCGCCGCCATTTCCCACGGCGGCTAGGGTTTCCGCCGTCGTTCCCCCTCCCACGGTGGCTAGGGTTTCCACTGCCGGTGCCCATGCTCCCTCCCCACATCGGCCCTGGTGCCCGTGCGCTCTCCCTCCGCTGGTGGCCCCGGTGCCGGTGCGCCCCAGCATCCCTGCTCCCTCCCCGACAGCTCTGGTACCCGCCGTGCGCTCCAGTGTCCGCGCTCCCTCCCCCGGCGGCTCTGGTACCCATTCGCTCCGGTGTCCACGACCCTTTTTTTGGCTCTGATAGTTTCATGTTTTGTTTTTTGATTTGATTGCTGCGGTGGTAGCCATTGATTTGATTGCTGCGGTTGACATTCATCAAGATTGCAATGTGGTCTTCGGTGTTAATGAATTAAGCCATAAATTGGTAACTTAAGACATGGACCATAAGGAAGTGATTGTTATTGGCACTTTTGAAAATCTAGACAGTACGATAGTTGCTTGTTATGTTTTATATTTCTCAGAAAATCACCGGTGCTAACAAGCACTAAAAGTGCATGCTTTAGGTATGAGCTAATAGCAGCTTTGTTAGGTTGCAGTAAACTCTGTGAGGTGTTCGGTGTCTGCTTGGGTGTATCCCATCTTGTGTGTTTGACCAATTAGTACTACAAAGCTTGTTGACACATTTATATAGTGTATCTTCATGGACATTACGTACGCCAAAACTGAATAGCTAGCTAGCTAGGGGAACTAGCAAGCTAATAGTAAGTACATCTGAACATTGGGATCTTGCATATCTTGACTTGCATTGGGATCTTTCCGTGCATGCCGTGTTCATTGGCACCTAGCTCTCTCAAAGAGGGCCATGCATGCATGAAATGCAGCACTAGCTAATAGCTGTACTTTGATACTACTAGATTAGTAGCTGTCTGGCCATTTGGCTTTGATAGAATATAGAAGACGATCTTGCTAGCTAACGGCTCCATCATTCTTGTTGCATCACGGCCACTGCATTATTTGGTTGGATGAAAAGGGAGAGCAAAAAGGCGACAATCATATTGTCTCTCTTCTGCTTTTGAATGCTATTTAGTTCGAACAATATATAGCTGACAATTGCATCCTTTCTTTTTCTTTGAAACGAAAGAGACCAATGGAGTTTGCTCTAGGAGGCAAAATACACTTATGTTACTTAATTAGAACATTGGAACTTTCCTTTATTAATTTATGTTAGATATTTTGTAGAAGTTTCAAGCATCATTTCTTCACCCAAATCAGTCCACTAGCAAACTTTTAAGTTCCTGGAATAGAAGTTCCAAATTTTATCAAAATTCCAAGATCGGGTCATGTTACATTCTTCTTCATGATAATAAAATAGAAAATAGGGAAATCTCAGTTTATTGTTGTCTTCTATTAGTGTCACTTTAGTTGGTTTAAAGGCATCACCAGCTTAATTAGTTTAACATAAATTGATTATTAGCTAGTAGCTAGATATCGTATATAATATCAGAAAGACCGGGGAGATGATTCTAGCTGGTTGCTATGATTCTGATCTCACCTATTAATTTCTGTTTTCATGATTCTTTTTCATTTCTTTTGTAGTGCCCCAGCAGGCCGGCACTAGTAGGTAACATTGATATATTTGAAGTGCACTTTCTAGATTGCGCATGCATTAGCAAACGTCACATTTACCTTGTTCTTTTTGTTTGATTGATGCATGGTTTGCTCCACAGATTTTTGCTTATGAGTTACTGCTTGCTTTGACTTTTTAGGATGTATTTTAGGAATTCATTATGTTTGCTCTGGTTCTTTTTCATGTACTTCGTATAGAAGATTCAGTAGGCCTTTTCATATCGAGCTTATTAACTTGAATTTCTCCTAGCAAAACAAGTCAATAATGTTGTTTGCTTTAAAGTTTATATATATAAGTGATAATACAGAACCATATGCACATATATATGTCCCTATCATCAGTAAATCATGAGGCATGCAGATCTTGTTGGTTTGTATACTTTATTACTTGATTGTGTATTATATTTTGAAAACATACCTAGTATATCTATACATGTATTTAAACCAAAGAGTGTGGCACGAGAAAATGACGGGAGAAAACGAAAGCAGCATACATACAGTTATCACAGTACTTACTATTAGCTTGCTGGTTCCCCTAGCTAGCTAGCTATTTAGTTTTGGCGTACGTAATGTTCAGATGTAATATAGGGAGGAGCTGGGATGTCGAATAAATATATTACTGTAAGATAATTGTTTTGCTGGTGCTTAGATGTATCCCTTGTGATGCTTAGGTTCAACTGATACTGCAAGCCAGTTGAGACATAATCCATGGAAGCTATCAATTTCAATTATCAATTTTAGTTAGCAATTGCAATTAGTAATTTCATTTTGTATTTTTAGTTTCTAATTTCAGATAGTGCTACTTTCAATTTTCAGTTTCAGTTAGCAATTGCAGTTAGTAATTTCATTTTTTAATTTTAGATTCTAATTACAGGTAGACTTTTAGTTTTCAATTTCAGTTTGCAATTGTAGTTAGTAACTTCAGCTCAGAAATTACAATTCTACATAGTATTTCAGTTTTATTTTCTTTTTTGTACTTGTTAGTATTTTCAGTTTGTAATTTCAATGTGCTTTCAGTTAGCTTGCAGTTTTGTAATATCAGTTAGTTTTAGTTTTTGGTAGCTATGTTGTCATTTTCAATTGTATTTTCTGTCTGGTATTTGTTAGTAATCTCAGTTTTTAATTTCGATGTGCTTCCAGTTAGCTTGCAGATTGCAATATCAGTTAGTAATTTTAGTTAGCAATATAATTTCTGTGCTGTGTTGTCTCGATTGTTTCTAGACTTCTAGTAGAATCAGTAAGAATCACGGTGAAATTAGAATGGTGAATTAGAATGTTGAATTTTAACTGCAGGCATTTGGTTTAATCATTTCAGTTTCAACCCCATGGTGCTTGCTTTCTTTTAGGAACTCTGAGAGCTCCAACTGATCCTGTGTCCCGTTGATTTTTTGTTTTTTGCAGCAAGAAGCCTAAAAGTTCTCCCCTCTCCATTCTTTTGGGAACTGCAGGCTTTTTTTTGCCAAATCTCCTCTCTCCTCTTCTCTTCTTTGTTTTGCCGATGATGAAATTGTCCAAGTCCATACATTATATGGAATATGAGCTGATGATCAAGAATTTGTGAGGAACTTGGCATCATTACCAGCCGCCCCTACATTACCTTCTCCTCTCTTGTCTGTTATGATGCCTTGATGCTCTAAGTTCATGATCCAATGATGATTGACATGTTTCTGAGGCCTCTACTACTGCTACTACTCTTTTTTTATATATTGTTGTTTTATAGGACTACTTTGGTTTATAGACCTTTTTTATTTCTTATACCTTCTCGCGTACCTAAAGCACACTTTCTTACATCTATAAGAACAAAGCGTGAAATAATGTCGTAGACACCAGACAGTGCAGCCCGATGCCCCGAGCATTATGAGCAGCCAACCTATGAGGAGCAAGCACTAGAGGACCAGCTTACTCAGGAGCAGTTCGATAATGAGTTAGAAAAGGATGTAGAAGTGATGCTTACTCAGGAGCAATGTGACAAGGAGGAAGGGGGAGCAGAAGGAAGGGCAGGAGAGGCTGCTGAAGGCGAAGAAGAAGAGGATGATGATGATGAGGACTCAGAAGAGAGATATGTAAGTCCCGAGGATCCTTTCCCACATGAAGCCAGATGGAGGCCAACAGAGGAAGATTTGGACAAGGATTTTGACCCAAACGAGGAGGTAGGGATAAAGCCTTAGCTTGTAAATTTTGCTAAAGCTTTGGCTGTGTTACCTCGGCTAACACTTTGACCTGTCGTATATACAGGTCCCTCCTGAAACTCTGAAAAGACGACGTCGACGCCCGTGACATCTCGTCGGACAAGACAGAGTAGAGGAAAGGAGAGCAGAAGCAACAACCACCGAGACAGGCATTGAGGCCTCTGCTCCACAACCTCAAGACACAACCACGAGCATGACTACCAAGCCAAAGAGCAAACGAGGGGATAGAAAAGCAAACCAATATCCAGATAAGGCATGCTATGTGATAACGAAGGTCAGGCTAGCAGGGGAGATCCTTGAGCCGAAGGAATTCAGAGGACGATTCCGTAATGCGATCAGGGCCCTAGTAAGAGATAAATTGAACCCAGCAATCCCTAACTGGAAAGAGGTACCAGAGAAGAAAAAGGATGAACTATGGGATAAGCAGCTGGAGCTCAATTTTATATTTTCGGAGGGTAAGCATGAACTGGTAAAAAAATGCTTTCAAGATCATGGGAGAGTCATTCCGACGTTGGAGGTCGGAGCTCAACAAGAAGTATATCCAAAAGGGGTTAACTCCCTTCAACGAGTTCGGCAACATAACTCCTAGTCAATGGGAGGAGCTCGTGGCTTAGAAGACTTCACCGGAGGCATTGGAGCTCAGTGCCCGTAACACCGAGCTGGCGAAGAGGAACAAACACCACCATCATCTAGGCCCTGGTGGATACTACGCCAAGGAAGAGTAGTTTAGGAAGATGGACGAAGAGGCCACAACTTCATGGTATGTTCTATGATGAGTAACACCGGTGCTTATAGGAGACACCCCTTAAAGGTAAGTTTGAACCTCTT
This sequence comes from Miscanthus lutarioriparius, assembly GCA_904845875.1. NCBI lineage: Eukaryota > Viridiplantae > Streptophyta > Magnoliopsida > Poales > Poaceae > Miscanthus > Miscanthus lutarioriparius. The sequence goes on along the minus strand of CAJGYO010000018.1, from coordinate 51,612,365 downwards.
CACCTGTAGTATAAAAACTTCGCACATGATATGATATACTAAACCAAAACTTGTTTTCTTGTAGTGCAAAGAAGAGAAAGAAATGAAAAGAGACCCATACAAGGATGACCAACGCTTAGAGCTCGTCGGTGACTTTTGCAACTTCATATTGGACTAGATTGTACACGTCAAAGGCAACTACTGTGACAGAATCGCCCAATTTATACAAGATCAAGTATGGTTGTCCCCGCTAACACGTTGACACGCGCATACTTTCACTTATATAAACCCGGTAGTCCGCCGAGTGTCACGAAGGACCTCGGTAAATCAGCATCACAACCAAGATCGCGTGATTAAGCAAATACACATCACATACGCAGAGTTGCAGCGGAAATAATATTACAAATGGGTTCACAAATAGTAGTATAAGTTTGGGTTTTAAAAACTGATTAGTGAAAACAACATAGCTTTCAAATGATTACATTAATATAAGTTCCAAATACATTGCTAGCATAAGTGACATCCTCTGCTAAAAGCATATAGATGAGAATAAATATAGAGTCACCGAGCCCACTAGTGGTTAGCCACCATCTTCAGCAGGCCAAGAACTTCACCTGCAACATGGTGGGATAAACCCTGAGTACTCGAATGTAATTAGCTATACATAGCCGTCATAAACCAAAAATAAAGTGACACCAAAAAGTATGCAAGGCTTTATAGGTGGAACTAGCTTGACAACATTTTGCATAAAACGTGACTAATTCAGTTGTACAATTATACTTTGGTCATTAAGTTAATTATAGCTATTCATCTCTAGATTAGCAACTAACCTATGCCAAACATGTGGTACATCATTTAGTAGCATAACAATAGTAACCACAGCCGGTGTAAGATTTTCAAATTCATCATAACCATCATATTCCATAATACAGTTACTACGATGTTGGGACTAGCCAAGTTTCTCACTATCGGGGAAAGACGGTGATTCGAATCGATTTCAACCAGTTGGGAATTTATTTCTAACACAAACCCAGACATACCTGCACCAAGGTAGTCTTAGGTCACCTTTGGTACAACTCAGGTACACATTTCGTGGGTTCACCCAGCGCCGCACAATCAGGGACGACCAGCTGCTAGGACGATCAGGACTATCCTGCCCTTGGGCTCACGTCTAGCTCCCCGCACATCCTTACTACCATCCAGAGTGCGCACTTTGACAGAGCGGGGCCTGGCCTGAGTTGAGCTACTCGGCTTCATGGTTGGAATGAGTTATCCGGCCAGCTAAGTGATAGGCATGTGTTCAATCTTGTCAGAAGCGCCAATAATGGTACGGTCCTTAATCGACACAGACGGGGATAGATCCACACCCAAGACCTCCATGTCTTGTTACTTCTCTATCGACATGCCGCCCGGTCTCCATTCATTATTAACACATGGTTATTTCCACGATAGCAAATATAGCCAACCGTGCTTCGGTATCCACCTATATCTCGCAGGTGACTGAAATCACCCGACTTCTACCGGTCTAAGCATGGCTAAGCATATATTCGATCCTAGACCTACACAGGGTTAAAGGTATATTTCTGGACAAGGAAATTATATGCATCAAGTGGTTCCAATCAACTCTTATAACCTAATGCATCAAACATAAAGGACTCAAGTGATATTTGTAAAAACATAGGAGGCTTAGAATGCTCTAGGACTTACCTAGGATCCAACACTAGGTTAGTGTTTGTTAGATGACACTTGCTTGGTGAGCATCTCCCATTTCGGCACTTGCTTAGTCCTTCCATCTTCGGGATAGGTCCACCATACACCGTCTTCGGGTTTGGTTCCAACATCACGTCCTTCACGTGGTTCATCTAGCGTACCTAGATGAGATGCAAGATGCAAGTGCATGAATATGAAGAATGGTAATATGAGATGCATCATAGAATAGCATTCAAGGCAACCATAAGATCATGCAAGACATAAGCACCTAGAGTTATTTAACTAAACATCACACAACCTATTATAAAGGGATAGCCAGCATATTAGGCATGGCACACAAGTGAACTTAAGTTCAGATATTGCACACATGCATTGATCAAGAACTAACCAACATGTTTAGTCAAGACAAGAGCAAGCTCAAGCAATCACCTGGCACATGTATAGAAATCTGGACAGCAGCACAATAGTCACTTATTTTAACCATAACTAGAGACATAAGCATCCAACAAGGGTGACCCTAGACTTTCTGGAAAGCTAATGAAATTGCCTATAAACTTGTTATTATCATCAAAAGATTATTCCAAAGCTAACCAGGTCAAACATGTCAATGTTTCAGATCTACACAAAACTAGGACAGAAAATTAGTAGTAGTTTCAAAAAGGCATAACTAGAGTTACAGACATCAAACAAGCATGAACCTTAACTTTCTAGAAAGATTATAAAATTGTCTAAAACATGTTTATTATCATCACAAGGTGATTCCACAATTAACAAGGTCAATCAAGCACAATTGAGCACCTCTGTCCAGACTTGGACAGATTCTACCATGCAACATCTCAAGCTTATAACTGGAGATTTAGACAACCAAAAGGAGTGATATTTAACAATTTGGAAAGATCATTAAAAGCAATACACTTCTTATATTATCTCCAAGACATGATTCAAAGCTTAGTTGAGTCAAACAACACAATCATTCAGATCTATACAGAGAGCATGCAAAACCTGGCAATGAACTTGCAAAATCTATAGATCCTAAATTACCAGGCCTATGGTCAGGAAAATTTAACACAATCTAGATTATGAAATTATATACAACTTTGGTATCTACTACAACCACATCAATCATCATTTACACTACGAAAAAATTGCACAAGCAAAACTGCACATGCAGTCCACATAGCAGTGGTATAGAAAACTGATAGGAATTTCAGAGAAGCATAACTAGAGTTCTAGAACTCCAACAAACATGAATCATAACTTTTTGAAAAGATTATGAAGTTACCTACAACTTTCTTATTCTCATCTTAAGATGATTCTACAGCTAACAAGGTCAATTAATCCAATAAATGCATCTCTATCTAAAACATGGACAAAACCTGACATACCACTTTAAACAGCTATAACTAGAGTTCTACATGTCCAATAAATGTGGTTCTATACTTTTTAGAAATTTTAGAAAATTCTAAAAAACTTTGTTCTAAATACCTAAAGCTAATTATACTGTTAAAAAGGCCCCACAGTACCAACAAGGCAACCCTATCTGGGTTTGGGCAGAAACAACCACAGAAATTTAAGCAACAATAACTAAAAATATACTTAACAAAAAATTATGCTATTTAGCTTTTTGAAAATCTTAAGAAAATTACTACAACTTATGTATTGTCATAAAGTCATGATTCATAACTTAACTGAGCCAATTAATTCAAACATTTAGGCCTATTCAGAATAGGAGCAAGGTTACATAGGGCAATTGTTATTTTTATAACTCTTAAACCGTCAAACCTAAACTCCTTAAATTTATACCAGACATCAACCATCACCTTATTAGCACTCCATAAAAAATTCACATTTATTTGAGAAGTACAACTACAGTTATAAAAAAGACAAGACACAACTAGTATTAAAAACCTAACTGCATAAATTTATTTTTACAGCAAAATATTTAAACTAAAGCATGCCATATTATAGATCTACTGCATAGATAATTTCACAAGGATTCCAAAAAGTCCTCATTTACTATTTTTGGATTTTTCTACAATTTTCCAAAGTGCAGCTGATTATATGCATATAATGAAAAAGAAAAGGAAAACGCTTTTGCACTGGGGACCCTGCAGAAAACATTAATTAAACTCTAGTGAAGAGGTCCTCACGAGCACTATTCAAATGAGTCATGGCTTCATACGTAGACCCCTTATTTTTCCCATATTTAAGCGTGAGGTCCTTCGCCTTCTCCCACAAAAAAGAGAGCAGAGGAGGACATCGGGGAAGGCCGATTCAAGCAGCCATGGTGACCGGTGGTAGCGGAGGCTGGCACAAGCTTGGCCTGAGCTGGCCACTGGCAGCATGGCCATGAAGTTTCCATGGGCGGCCATGGCTGCAGGGCAGCATGCACAGCAGCAGCACGGCGAGGGGCAGCAGCGCGGTTGGCAAAGTGGCGCGGGACAAGGGAGGAGGTGACTAGGAGCTGCAAGGGTGCTTGACGGAGGAGGAACAGTAGTGGCAAAGGAGCTCCCTCGGCGGCCATGCTCGAGCTCACGGCGGCATCCATGGCGGCCGCGTCCCGGAGCGCGCGCGCGACGCCAGTGAGCGAGGGAGGGCAGAGGAAGTGAGGGTGAGTGTGCTGGGTCACAGTGCCCACTCTAGGAGGACATAGAGGAGCGGCAGGGAGGCAGGCGCACGCATCGGCCATGGTGGGGCGTGAGCGCTCGCATGGATGCCACGCAGGCAAACTATCGAGCACGTGGCGAGCGACAAAGTGTCCAACTTCGGGATCAAATTCAGCATCTTCCTTTCATATTCGGTCCTAGATGCTTGAATCAAAGTTGTTTCTCTCTGAGTCCTATCCAACATTTGTTAAGGGTAACTAGCCATTAGGGCTGCAGGTTAGTGGCTAATTAAGCCCCAAAATGACAGTGTCGGTGCGTTGACAGTGGTTAAGTAAACTCAAAATTGAGGACCAAAACAGAGTCAAACTTAGTCCAACTTTTTATATGCTCTTCTCCACAATGTATACTTCAACTTTATCTTTGGACCAAATCAAGTTGTTTAACAAAATTTGGAGAACGCGGAATGCCAATGTCGATGCTAAGTGAAACTCCAGACTTAGAATATTTTTGGACTCTGAAAACGGCAACAGATTCAAAGTTTAAGCCTTAGTTTGACTTGCTTACAAGCTGATCTAGCTCTTGGTCCAAAAACAAAGTTTGTTCTAATCCACTCAAACTTCAACTTTTATTTAAGGTGCAACTCCATGCAAGCACTGTAAGACATAGTTCAAACCAAGTCAATGTAGCATCATGGTAAAGCTTAAATTAGAGTTTCAGACCGATTGAGGCATTTTCTTGACTTCTGCTCAGCACGAACGCTTCATGACTTTTGTTGTAGAGTTCAATTAGAGTCACATGGATAAGGTAGCAAGGTTTGGTTGATGACCTATATTTCCATTCACTTAATAGTGCAATTCAAGCAAGTATGTAACTCATCATTTCATGCGACTTCTTGATTCCGAACTTCATGAAACTTTTCCACTGGTCAAGATGGATGCATGTTGATGTAATGTACATGAAATAAGCATGTTTAACATTACTCTAGCATAATCTTAACAAGGGTCCACATGTAAGCAAAGGTGTGTTGTCCAAGTTTAAGTTGGAGCTCACTCTTGTAGATTTGATCTTGACACCTTCATCACCACTTAACATGTTATGTTTGAGCTCAAACCCATTGCTTAACTGGTGACAAACACCTGGGGTGTTACACCTATCATGACTGAGATTCTAACTTAGGTAGAAATCCTCAGTACCAACACCTTCATGAGACTAAAAGGCTAGCTCTAGGCCATTGATAACAATGTGTCTGGAATTTGACATTGGTCTTACCTTGTGGGACGGTTTGGACTTATGGAACGAATTAGACTTGTGAATTATACCTATTTAATGATGGATTGTATATATTCTTGTGAATTGGACTTGTAATGGTAGTTTATATAATGCTCTTGTGCTTGTGGTTAGACTTGAATTATATATGTTCTGGTCAGATTTGAATTATATATGCATATATATATATATATATCGAATTTGAATTATAAATTTGAATTTTTTTTTGCGGAAAAATGTACTGTAGGGGCGGTTCTAGACTGAACCACCCCTACAAACAGGTATTATAGGGGCGGCTGGTACTACGATCGCTCCTACAAATCGATTTGTAGGGGCAGCTGATAACACCAGCCGCCTCTATAAATCGATTTGTAGAGGTGGTTTGAAAACCGCCCCTACAAATACATGATTTGTAGAGATGGCATGACAGGGGCGGCTGGCCGAGCTGCCTCTACAAACCATCGCCAGCCGCCCCTACAAATGCTTATTATAGTAGTGTGGGGGAGGGGCTATTACACCCTAGTGTTAAGCATTGCATTTGGCATTTGCATTTCATGAGCACAAGCATCATCCATTCATTCATGAGCATGAGCATATGAAATTTCATTTCATTCTTTATACATTATCACATGTGATGTTGATTAGATATATATATATACTTGTAATCATATATGGCCAATGTATGAAATGGTTGTGAGGGCATGAAAACACCTTAGACACATCTAGGATGGTAAATGGAACAACTTTTGTATTCATGACATGGACCAATTTTGCTTCCAAGTGTTGGTGTACATTGAAATGTCATTTTCATGATGCTAGTTTGACCGAAGTTGAACAGTACCTTAGAGTGTTTGCATGGCTCTGTGACCTAAATAAAAGTTGTAGTTCACATCAAGGGTAACAAACTTTATTTCAGGATCATGAGCGGAATCAGTGTCTAACTTAGTCAAATAGAGCTCACAAAAATCAACAAAATGCTATTTTGAAACTTAGAAAATTTTGCTAAGTCATCTACTGACTATAGTTTCAAAGTACTCTACATTGGAGCTTTGTAGTTTAAAAACCATTGGGAATTAGGCCAAACTCCTTTAAGCATTTTTGTAGTACTCACTTAGATCTACAAATTTGATTCAGGAAGTTTTCAAAAATTCGCCATGGATTAGGAGTTATAGAGTCATGAAGTCGTGTTGTAAGTCGGGTTCAACGGCGCCGCGCGCGTCACGTGGTGGTCGTACGCCGATGCCGGATGAAACAACCCCGATTTCCATGAAGGGAAATCCACAGAGTCGAAGTGTAATAAGACCGTTGTAGATCATATTACCCAAATTCCAGTCGAATATCACATCCATACAACGACAATATCAGAGTTCAAATAGTGCGGAATACATAAATTATTACATCGCCGAATTGGCGGAATCAAAAGTAGCATTCATTCAGAACAGCTTGAAGATAAGATCGCCAAACTCGAGCGTAGGCACGAACCCCTCAACCGTCAAACTCCTCGGAGCTATACTCCTCAGCAGAACCTGTGTGTCAAAATTTATCAATACGATTTGTACTGGCCACTCCCAACCCTATGAGCATTGCTTTGTGGAAATTGGATGCAAGTTGGATATAATCAAAAGGAACCTATAAGGCTGGGGTTTCCTATGTATTAGCATATCAAGTACATAATAATAGTTGGTCAAGTTTTAATACCGTTCTCACACATTCCACCCCATTTCCCATTCCCGAGCCAGGTTTCGATCCTGGGATCAATATACCACCATCTCCACACCATCACCATAACACACCCATATCATTGCTCAGTCAACAGGCCAACTTCCTCTCGGCACTGTCTCAAGGCCCGTAGCCCCTGGCTATGTCCGAACACTCATTCTAGGGGGAGAAGAGAAGGACTCATCTCTCTATCTAGTTTAAGCGAAACCCAGGAAAGGTCCATAGCCTACAAGTCGGCACATGTATCAATTGATCAACCATACACTCTGCAGAGGTTTTACATAACCACAAGATCCGCCTTCCTCGCTGACCGTCATCAACTGGGCTGATTCCGGCCGCTTGCTAGCCTAGGATAATGCCACTCTACCATTCAGCCCTGGTACACCCCAAGTCTAGTCTGGGGTGGCTAAAACTGTGAGTCATGAGCCGGGTCCACAAGGTCTCCATGAAGTCTCGGAAGGGTGTGGGGGAAATCCACCGCGCCCCGTACCTCCTTACACTGTCTGCTACCAACCTAGCAGTAGTGGCAATATCCTACCAAGTAGTCCGGCCGTCCCGCACCATATAGGGCGAGTGGTACGTAAGGCTTCCCGGTGAATCTGAGTACTAGTAAGTCCTTAGGGATGACCAAGCTAGAATGTCTTCATCAGCATTTCCATTTACCGTGCCACCACAGCACCTCCACCCTAGGCTCCTCCTATCATAGGATCACACCCAGGGCCACCTCATATACCATTTACCCACCATAGGTATCCATTCTAGGGGTGCCCAGGTAGCACCCCATGGCAAGACTTGCCCCAGGCTCATCATATACTCCAACTTGGTCGACACAACCCTCACCCTCCACGCACCCAAGTCACACACGCAGCACTCTCCCCATGGTCCAGATAACACCAGTTTCCACTATGCATCAATGTAGTGCAAGCGTAGTAGAAGTAATAAGCGATGAAATGTAATAGCAAGCGTGTGACTAGCCTAACAGCAGGGTGAGTAGGGGTAAGGTTGCGTCAAGGTAAAGGCCATCAAGAAAACATACTACCATGCAAGTCCTACCATAATGTGATCATGACAATAAAGTAAGCACTAGCATTTCTATATTAGCCATGCGTAATAGGTGCTACGAGATTGGGTGGGATGTGGCACCTTCAGTGTAGTCGTCTCCATACTCCTCACGGTACTCACGATCCTCGTCCGTCCGGTTCTCCTTCGAGTCTGCAAACGACCGTATTATAGTCGCGTTAGCGACGTCTATAGAATAGCACAAAGAAGCAATGAAAATTCAAAAGAGCCAAATGCACTCAAATATGGGTCCATTGCGTAGAGCTCGATTTTAGATGAATTTTGGTCCTGGTTTCGTATTTTTCTGAGGTCATATGAATTAGTTATGAATTTCCGAAGATTAAATCCATTTCTGAAAATGAAAAAGGTTGAATTAATCCTGGGCTAACACGTGTCATGCTGGGGTTGGTCCACGTGGCTTGCTGACGTCAGCATCACGGTTCTGAGATGACAGGTGGGGTCCAGCTGACGTCAGCATGATGTCAGCATGACGTCATCAACGTCATCCACACCGACAGGTGGGGCCAGAGGCTATTGGGTCACTGACAGGTGGGTCCGGTCAAAGTCAACGGTGAGTCAACGGTCAATGGTCAAGGTCACTGACGTGTGGGGCCAGGGCTGCTGATGTCATAGTGACGTCAGCATGACGTCACCTTGTCTGCGCTGGCTTCTGACATGTGGGTCCCGCGTGACATCAGCATGATGTCACCATCTGACGTGTGGGTCCAGAGTGTCTGTGCCACTGACATGTGGGGCTAGGTCAATGGTCAATGTTGACCAGTTAACGATCAACATGGACTGGGTCTCAAATGGGCTCCGGTGGGCTTCGGGTTGGGCCGGTCTGGGCCGGGCCGGGCCGGACACGTGGCAAGCTGTGGCATTGCCACGTCACGGCCGTGGGCCTCTACTGGGCTTCGTCCACAGCTCACGGGCATGGGCGTGGCTCACGGTGGACCAGGTGGTGCTGGTCCATGGACCTAAGGCAGGGTCCCTGGTGGACCAAGTCCACCGTCATTTCCCTCGGCTCGGCTCTTGTGCACCGGGTGCAAGGCTGCGCTGCTCAACTCGCCCCTCCTCCTCTGTTTCTTCCACGGTGCGCTCCCGCCGGTGACGTACTCACCGGCGAGCTTCCACAGCGGTGCTAGCGCCCAATTGACATGGGGAAAAGCACCGTTAGGCTTCGGCGACTGCGATGGTGGGGTTGGGGCGACGGCTAGGACTCCCTAGGACCCTAGCCACGGTGGTTGGCTGTTCGGCGGTGCTCACCGACGGTGAAGTCGCCCGTGTAGGCTTCCTGGTGTCTCGGCTGGGCGGGTAAAGGCTTCAGCGGTTCCGTGGGAGCATGGCGAGGGCATCCAGTGCTCCAGGCGGGGCTCAGATTCTCATGAGGCCGGTAGGGGTTTCCTGGCGGCCACGGCGGCAGTCCTCCGGACACGACGGCGACGTCGGTGAGGTGGCCACGGCCTCGGAGAGGCATATCGGTGGTGCGTGTGAGCTTCACGAGGCTCCAGTGATCAGGACGGGCGAGTCAAGGAGACGCTAGGCACCCCTAGCGGACTTGGCCACGGTGGAGGTGCACGGCGGAACTCCGGCCAGTGGTTCGGTGCTCGTGGCTGAGGCACTGCGCTCGGCTATCGATGCCTCGGTCTATGCAGCTGTCCTCCAGATGTCACTACGATCCTCTTTGGCTATGTTCTAGTCTGGCGAGGTGGCCGTGTGTGCCAGCGGTGGCCGTGCCATGGCGGCGGCGGCGTGAGCGCGGTGTGCGCATGCTTTGATTCGGTGTCCGTGGGGCTGGGAGATGGTCGCAGGTGTGCGCGCGAGTGTGCCGTGCGTGTGTACCCAGTGGCTGGAGATGGCCTTGGCCTACGCGCTCACGATGTGGAGCGCCATGGCCGACACGGTAAGGTCCAGCGGCAAGCAGGGAGAGGTCGGAAGGCTCACCGTAGGTGTTGAGGACGAGAGGATAGCGGTGCAGTGAAGAGTCAAGGCCATGTAGCTCCGGAAGCCGTGCCGTGCAGTGTCGTCCGCTCCGGCTCCGGTGATCTCCCGGTCTTCCTCCCGGTAGCGGCTCCGGTGTTTCCTTTCCCCCCCTTCTTCCTCTCCTCCCTCTTCTCTCTTAGCTCGGGTGTGCTATGGACGGCCACAAGGTGGCGGCAGGGCACAGGAGAGCGCTAGGGCAACCGAGGACCATGGCTTTATAGCCGAGCTCCGAGCTCCAATGGCCGACGGCGATCGAGCGGTGGAGGCGTGATCAGTGGCATCCAATGGCTCGCGTGCGGTGGCATAGGCGCGGCGCAAGTGTTGCGTGGGTGCGGCGCCAAGGAGATAGGGCCATGCCCCAGGCATGACCCCTGGCCCGCCCTACCACCGCTGTCGGGGATTGGTCGCGCGGGCGGTTGAGCGTGGGCATGGAGAAGACGACGTCAGAGACGGGTGCGATCGACATGCGGGTCCAAATGAGCGGCAGCGGGTGGGTGAAGCAAAGGGCCGGGTGAGTGAACGCTGCTGGTGACGTCTTGGGGGCCAAGTGGCGAGAATCACAAGTGGGGGCGACGAGCCAGCAGCATGAGCGGTATCTTGGGCCACCGGTTAGGCTGGCTGCGTGCCACAGCGTGGGCCAACGGAGAGGAGGGGTGAAGATCTGGCCTGGTCGGTCATGCGGGCGAGCAAATTGGTCGAGGCCCACTTCTTCTTTTCCTTTTCTATTTTTTTTCATTTCTTTTCCATTGTTTGAATTCAAATTTGGTTTGAAATTTGAATTCCAAATTGGTGTAGCTTACTGATTGGAGTTTTAGATATGGGGCCCACAACATTCTTATTTAATTATTAGGAATTTATTTAGCTATTTTGTATAACAAAACTAGATGTAGTTTTGGTTATACAAAAATAGAAATTGTTTTCCTTTTAAGCCTTTATGCTTTTGATTTGATTAATAATTATTTTATGGTTTATTATTTTAATGGAGTGGTTAAGCATAACATAAAGCAAATGAAAATCCAAATCATAATTTGAGTTAACAATGTATGCACACTTTGTTTGTCAGAAATTAAATAACATAATCAACAATTGACATGCCATGCTTATGTGTTGACTTGGGTTGGGTTACTTCTAATGCAACACTTAGGGTTGGCTCCTACAATGTCACTCATCATCACATGGGGTTTTAAAGAAAAATTTTGTAGTTGTGATTTCTAGTGTATGGATTTTTGGGTTGTTACACTAGACCCACCGGTCAGGCCGACGCGGGCAACAAAGTCACGTGATGCCGCTGCCCTCCCTCGCTCGCCCGCATTCACATTCCTCTGCCTCACTTCGCCTCTATCTCACTGCGCCAGAGCAAAGCCGCCACGCACCGTGCCATCACCGCCGAGCTCCACCGAGCTCACGTGCCACCGTCGTAGCACCATTCCCCAATAGCTCACGCACATCGCTCGGCTATTTCCCTCTCCACCTCGCCGACCACCCATCACCTTAGCACGAGCCAAGGTAAATGCCTAAGGGCAAGTCCATCATCGCCGCACCCTCACCGTAGCGCTGCCGAGCTTGCACTCGCTATGGTCGTGCTCCACTAAGCCATCTCGCTCACGCGTTCCGCTTGTTAGGGATAGTATAGGGTTAGGGTTAGGTCATGTCGCTGGCTGTTGAGTCAACGCCAGCACACCGGTGCCGGAACGCCACTGCGCATTGCTGTGCTCACGCCACTATGCCGCCATGCACGTGGCCAAGCTTCACCGCCGCTCCACCCTTACCTAATCCACGCCGTAGAGCTTCGCTAGGGTTTGTAGATGCCGTAGCCGCGCTCGCCAATCCATGCTATCACTGAGGATGGCCAGAGTACCACCATGCACCACCGCTGAGCCGCCATGCTCGCCGGTGAGCTAGCTTCGGTGATCCTCCGAGCAAACCTAGGGTACCTATAGATGCATAATAGGATAGGGAACATATTGGTGCCAACCTCGTTGCCGGTGACCTCACCGTCGGCGAGTTCTCGCCGGTCAAAGCCATCCCTTGCCTCTGTCTCTCTGTCGTGTGGGGTTAGTTGACCCACGAGGCCTAGTCATCAGCGCATCTGTGGTGTATACGCCGGGTGCACCTAGCATTTAGGGTTTAGTTGTTTTTGAATTATTTACACAGATTTGAATACAAACTTCAAAAATTCATATCTTGAGCTAGGAGTATCCAAATGGGGTGAACCAAATTATGTTAGATGCATCATGAAGTGTACTATTTGATAAAAATATCAAATCTGTTGTTTAGTGTATTTTTCTAGGAGAATTAAATTGAGCAAGATAAGTGCTTTGAAAGTAGTTTATATCTTGTAAATTGCATAACTTGAGCTAGGACGGTGATAAAATTGTGATTCTAATTTTGCTGGTCTTGTGTTGACATGCTCTAGCTAGAAAAAATATTAAACCTACAGTAAAAATAATTGTAATATGGTCTTCCTATTTAATCTTAATTAATTGCTAGATTCTAGTGAAATTAATTAGGGTACAAATACATAACATATGATCATACAAATTTTTACACAGTATTCTTATGCTAGGATGAAAGTAAGAAAAATATGAAATCTATTTCTTGACACTTTTTACTATATTAAACTGTTTTTGCTAAAATAAGCATATGTAACTTGTGCTTTTTGTAGAGGTATCTATACTAGTCCAAATGACATGAAATTTGTACAATAGACTATTAGGGCAATGTGTAGCCTACTGTAATTTTCTCAGAATTTATTAAGAACTAAAAATATTTACTCTGTAAATCACCTTATTATCTAAGAAAATTAATAAATGAATATAAATAAATTAGTTAAGCTTGACCATGATGTTTTCCTATGGTGTGTGATGCATATAATCTGTTGATACTGTTAGTGAGGCTTAGAAGTAATTGTTTATAGGCAACTAATTAATTATTGCTTTATAATTTAACTAGATGACTGCATGTATAGTTTCTGTTGTGGTGACGATTCCATGATGATAATGATCCTTTCTATAAAACTTGTTAATAACAAATTTGTTGATAACTTACTTATATGCCTTGTGTTAAATTTTCATAGTCATAGGCCTTATGGTTTAAGAATGATAGCTGTTAGAAATCTGCTATCAGAAATGCTTGCCCTTTGGGCAGATCTAAAAGATTGAATTCTTTGACCTAGATAACTGTTGAATCACATTAAGATTATGAAAATAAAGTTGTAGCCAATTTCATAATATTTCCATAAAGTCCACAACGATATTATTTAGATATGTATAACTCCAGTTATGGTCAAAACAAATGGCTGTTGTCTTGTAGTCCAGAAAATTGCTTAGATGAGAATTTCTTTTGTTACTAGAGAAGCGATATGCACCTACTCAGTAAAATAAGATGTAACTTGTTATCACCTTAATACAATGCTGTTGAAAACACTTATGAGAATGCATTTCATCATACCCCACCATATCATACATGTCGTTATATATGCATCCACGATATCTTATTCCATGATCATACATATAGGATCATCCGAGGGGATAACTCAAGCCATAGCTCTAGAAGGAGAGGAGCAAACTCTTGAGGACCTCTCTGAGTGACTAGATCACAGGCCAACCTCTTTCCTCAAAGGCAAGCCCCGGAGCATTCTAAATCTCCTATGTTTTACAAAACTTTACTTGAGTCCTTTTATGTTTGATGCATTAGGCGATAAGAGTGAATTCAAACCACTTGATGCATAGAACTATCTTGTCTAGATATATACACCTTTAACCCTGTGTAGGTCTAGGATTGAATACATGCTTAGCCATGCTTAGACCGGTAGAAGTCGGGTGATTTTCTATCACCTGCGAGATATAGGTGGATACTGAAGCACAGTTGGCTATATTTGCTATTGTGGAAAAGAACCATGGGGTAATGCAAATGGAGGCCGAGCGAAGTCTATGTGTAGGTTGACTCATGTGAATCCGTCTATGCTGATTAAGGTCTGTACCGTTGTTGGATGCTTCTAACATGATTGAACGCATGTCTCTCACTTAGCTGGCTGGATAACTCATTCCGACCGTAAAGCCAAGTAGCTCAACTCAGGTCGAGCCCCATTTTGTAAAAGTGCGCATTCTGGATGGTAGTAAGGATGTGCGAGGAGCCAGACATGAGCCTAAGGGCAGGCCGGGCCTAAACGTCCTGGTAGCTAGTAGTCCCTGATTGTGCAGCGCTGGGCGAACCCGCAAAATGTGAACCTGAGTTGTACCAAAGGTGACCTAAGGTGACCGTTGATCTAGTCTATCTGAGTTTGTGTTAGGAATAAATTCCCAGCTGGTTGAAATAGATTCGAATCACTGTCTCTCCCATACAGTGAGAAACTTGGCTAGTACCAACATCGTAGTAACTGTATTATGGAATGATGGTTATGATGAACGAGGAATTATTATACCGGCTATGGTTACTATTGTTATGCTACTAAATGATATACCACATGTTTGGCACATGTTAGTTGCTAATCTAGAGATGAATAACTATAATTAACTTGATGACCAAATTATAAAATGTATAGCTAAATTAGTGGCTTTTTATGCAAAATGTTGACAAGCTGGCTCGACTTATAAAGCCTTGCATAATCCTTAGAGTCACTTTATTTTTGATTTATGACGGGTAAGTCTAGCTGAGTACACTCTCGTACTCAGGGGTTTTATTCCCATTGTTGCAGATGGTACAGTTTATCATGGCTATTGCAAGAACTGCTTCTATCCCGCCGTAGACAAGGAGTAAGCCCTGGGCAGGCATCTATTATTAATCTCTCTCATATGCTTCTGTGGAAGTGTGATCATGAGCTGGCACTATATTTAAACAATGTTGCAGATGTTGGTTTTAAACTTTTAATTTTCTTCTGCTACTATCTTACCTGAACATGGTTTGTAATGACTTTAATTCGTACTCTGATGGATGAACTGTATTTATGAACTTTATAAAACTTGTGACATGTATGTTGAATCATGTACGATCTTGGTTGTATGTTGGTTGAATCGAGACCCTTCACGGTACTCGATGGACTACCGGGTTTATATAGGCTCAAGTATGACAGTACGACCGTTTGCGGGCTACCATTGTACTTGTGCTCTTATAAATTGGTTGGTTCTGCTATAGCTGGCTAACTTGAAACTGTCAGCTCGTAGGTCTAAAGTGAGAGCCATCCCTTCTCTGCATGTAATGGATTCCATCACCTCTGGGTCAACTATTCCCCGAAGGACCAGCGCTGAGGCTCTCGTAAATCGACCATCCTCATCTCTTGATATTGCTGCCACCGAAGCCATGGATGTGTTCTTGGATAAAGCCGTGTCGACATTGATTTTAACAACAATGGAAACACAGTTCCCCGCTGGGAACCCGGCGTTATCCCCGTGGAAGGTTCCCACACGGAAGTTCTCCACGGGCGGGCGCTCGGGTCAAATTGGAAGCACGCGACATGGGTGTCTTGGCCCCGTGGGAGCCATGTTTTCATGGGGAAACACGCCTGGCCTCATGACACTAGGCGGCGTTCCCCGTCTCTCTCCATCTCGCGACTCGTGATAGTGACACCGCTGCCCCTCCTCCCTCACCTCGATTTCTCCTCTACCATCGCCATCGCTCTTCGGCACCAGCACCTCCATCTCTGCAAAGTGAGCTCGCTTCCATCCGCATCTCCCTACACCGCCTCTAGGGTTTCCTAATCCTATCTCCCCACTTCGCATCTTGTAGATCTTGCATGTCCCGCCGCCATCCGCCCACCCTCACTACGGCCGCCCGTACGGCTGCGCCTCCACGTTAGGTGCCTCACCTGTGGCGGCGATAAGGGAGGGAAGGAGGAGGGGGAGGCCGAAGCACCCGAGTCGCTCTTCGCCAAGGAGCTCCAGCGGCGCGTGATGGCGCCGGGTGCCAACATGCCTGCGGGCGCTAAGGAGGCTGATGCGCTGGAGGCCTTGACGAAGCACGGGGTTGCGGCCACCGAATTCGAGCGTGGCACCGCAGAGGACGGCCAGTGGGAGCTTCCATGGCGCTCAACAGCGTGGGCCTCGAGGTGCGCTTGCCACCCCCCACCCCCCCCACCCGGCTTTCTCTCAATCTCTCTTTCTCTCTCTCTCACGCCCGCGCGCCATTTTGATGTGGCAAAGTTGGCTTTTCCTGAGCTGGAAGATTATCTTTTGTAGCACGGCTAAGTTGAATGCGGCAAGAATTGGATATGGTGTTGTTGTACTAGTAATTGAAAAATGGAAACCTGGTCATTGGTTGCTTTGACAAGTTCCCAAAGAACTCAAACAAGATGGCTATCATAAATTAGCCAAATTAACAAGGTAGACAATCTGCCCTTCGATTTTATTTTTTATTATCAGTCCATTATGTCTGGAGTGACTGTATTTGATATCATGATAAATGGATTAGCTTGGTTTGGTGTTAGATGGTTTGATATGATGATAAATGGATTAGCTTGGTTTGGTACTGGTTTGATATGATGATCAATGGAGCTATTTTCATATAAAATTTTGTAGTTAGTTGCAGTGTGCTTAGTTGAAGCAATTCATGATCTGAGAAGCTCTGATCTCTTGAGGAAGGAGTACTAATTACAAGGCAGTTTGATGTGTGTGTTATTTAGAACACAAGCAGTAATAACCTGTGGCGATGAAGAGGGCCAGTTCCTTTTAGGAAAGAGTTCTGGTTTGCATATTTTCCTTCTCGAAATGCATGTCTGCTATGGCATTCCAGATTTTCTTTTTCTTTTTGAGTTTCCATTCAGTTTTTCATAATAGTGATTCAGTTTTTTTTAACTTGTTGGCCATCAGGCTTGATAGTAAAGCACCATCTAACTTGTTAGTATGACTGTGCAGTGCGTTCAGTTTAAGTTATTAGAAACTGTTTAATTGTCCTTTTCTGTATGTGCTACAAATTGAAGTTGCAAACTTGGCTAGCAAATTCCAAGCTGTAGTAATTGCATGGCTGGTAGGAAACTGTTTGGCTACCCAAATTGTTTGGGTAGCTTTTCTGATTCTATCTCAATCTGCCGTTGCACTATAATAACAAGTGAATTACGAAAACAAAAATGCACATTTATTTACCTCTGTTAATTATTGAATAGATATTTAACTTAATTTAGAAAGACAAGTATACAACTTGCTACTGCAGTACTCATTTGGTTTGGTCCTTACTGATTATTTTGGTTGATGTATTTGGATGAAGACAAGTAGCATTAAGCATGAAGCTAGTTGTGTATTTCATTTATCTTAGTCTAAACTGATAGATAGGCATAGAAATCATGAGAACAATCTCCTTTTACCTATGTTATATGTATTTTGGCCATATACAAATGCATTTTCCAGAGCCAGACGTGTCATGAGAGATCATCATTTTCATTAATTTTTTGTTACTGCAGATGTCTTAGTGGAAACAGTGCATAATTTGAAATAAGTCTGGTATGAAACTGTACTACTGACGTCCGGATGAGTTTATTAGGGACCTAGGTACTGACGTATGAATCTGTAATACTGACGTCCGGGCAAGTCAAGGGATCACCTGTGACATATGAATCAGTACTACTAGCGTCGGGCAAGTTTAGGGAACTCTTTAAGGCCTTGTTTGATATAATCGGATTCGCATCGATCCACATATATTGAGGTGGTGTTTACACCAAAATTTAGAGACAAAAGCGTGGGAACTCGAAACTTCTAAAATCGTGCCAATCAAAGAATCAATTGCATAAGGATCGATATCAGCTGATTCGGATACGACTCTAGAGTCGTATCTCTTTGGATGACGTCAGCAGATAGCGATGATGAGCTGCGGTTGGCGCCAGGAAACTACATATCGGACTCTACAAAAAGGGAAAGATTAGGGTCCAAGTTATCTTAAATTAGAAATGTTTTCTTCTATGCCGAAGATTGTAATGAGTCGTGCTCGAGTAGGATTCATGTTTAGGCTCCAGGTATAAATATCAAACCCCGGCTACTGTAAAGGACACAAAATCAATCAAATACAAGTTACTTATTTTTTTTGGCTCCGGCCACCCCTTAGCAGTAGGAGTACAGTAGATCTCGGTGAGTTCTTCAGCAAGTACGGCTGCTTCAATCCGGTCAACCTCCACTGCTTGTCTGTAAGTACCGTCATGGCTTATACTTCTGTTCGTACGGCTGCATCGATCCGGTCGACCTCCACAGCGACTCTGGTATAAGCTAGTTATCGACTCTTGTCTAGTTCAAGTAAGGCTGCATCGATCCGGTTGACCTCCACTGCTCGAACTAGATTAAGGTAAAGTTATCGGTTCTATCTAAGGGTGGCATTCCTTCGGATAGATTCATTAAGTTACTGATATTGCTTATTGCTTCCATTATTTATTTAATTACAGCAATATCACTTCGTCCGATTGGGATTGATCTAGATCGGCCTTATATCCTGCTTAACTCATCGTTTGTTAATCTAAATTTGATCTAATCTATATCTTAAATGATGAGTTATGTTTTATCGGACATTTTATGTCAATCTTGATCACACATAGTGTGCGGTTAAGGCATGTTTGTCTTCAGTAGATCTGTTGGCTAGCGAAAACCGTTCCTTGGCCTGTTATCACGGCCTGTGTGATTCTGCCTCACACCCCACTGTTGGCACCATAGAGTGGGGATCGTTATTTGGTAAATCTGTTTCTGATAGGGCATGACCTTAATTGTGCGTTATGCTTGAATCGGCTGTTTTAGCCGATATCGAGTGCTTTCACGAACAGTTCACGTCACGAGACCGTTGAAGTAAAGATAGGTTGAAAGAGGTGTTAGCCCCATGATCTTATTATTGTATTACGGCCTGCATGATCTGCCTCATGCCCCACTGATCATAGTGATAGATGAGATCTAATATATTTATTAGATTTATCTTTATTAAATGGTTAAATGACGATGAGTTGTTTCATTTATACAAAAAGGGATTCGGTTACTTACAGTCATTAGCTTAGCATAAATTAATCATTGTTGATATCCTTTCGCCATTGACTAATGTTTGTCTAAATAACGAGATCTATCCTGAGCGATAACTGATTTACCTTCCATGAGCTTTAATTGATTTATCTTTATGAGTATGCTAGAATCAACTATTTAGTCGATTTCCATCCATATCGGCTCTCAGAGCCGCATATTCGGGACTGTCTGGCAACACCAGCACATTCCACCTTAAATTATTGATTAGCTTTCTCTTCTTGTCAATTGCAGGGTCAAATTAACTGGCACGTCTCGGGAGGAGTGCGCAGGATCAACCATCCCTGAGCTGAAGCTAGGCGGATCTCCAGCTCCATCGAGCGGATCCTTTCGCCTTGCTCATGTGCCCTCGGCACGGGTCAAAATTTTGTGCCGACACACGTTCTTGGCACGCTCGGTGGGACCCCACAATCGTCATGGCGGTTCACAATAACAACAACATCCTTATGGTACATTATGAAGATCTACCTGATGAAGATAAAGATGTCATCGGCAAAGCTATAGAAGAATTTTAGAACAAGTGTTTGTTGTCCTATATCAAAACACGTGACAACACAATCGTTCAGAAATATCCACTACCAAGAGTTCTATTACACGGGCAGACAGATACAGTTGAAGCTGAAGACAGACGTTTCTTTAAGAAAGTTGTAAACAAATCTGTTCATGATGCCATATCAAGCCATAATGAAGCTTTCTTGGACACATTCCACAACGCTATGAAAGAGGCGATTCATGGGTTTCCAGTTGGTCAAATTGGGCGGACTTATTACAACATTCCACATCCGTCGACCCAAGGGACTAATCAAGTCAGTACCAGTCATCAAGAAGCAGCACCAGCTGGTAATGATGATGTCCAGGCAGTTCAGGGTTCATCTGAACAAGCTCAAGGTAATACTACGAATCAGACGCAGTATAATCCTGGATCGTCAGTACAGCATGTGCAACAGCCGGCGGGGCAAGGTCAGAACCAGGTGATTAATTTTGGCATATCGGGCCACATACCGTCATCGGCTCAAAAAATAGCACCATCAGTTCAAAGGATCCGTAGAGATATAGATCCTCATGTCTATAATCAGAGACTTCAAGCAGCAAACCAGCAAAGGACCCAGGAAATAGAGATTTCACAAGGGTATCATTATGACACAGATTATAATACCCTTCACATGATTTTGAATCCAGGGTATTAGGGCACACGGGATTTCAATCCATATATGGGTCAGCAAGTACAGACAAATCCAAATTCACATGCTGACGAGCTGTTGCTGAAGGTGACTGAGATGATAAAGAATCAGTTCGGTCTGAAGCCAACAGGGCTGACCTTTTCGTACAAATATCCATATCTAGAATGGTATAATTTGGTCGCTCTTCCTACAAATTACAGGCTTCTAGAGTTTGCTAAGTTCACTAGCCAAGATAGCACAAGCATAATAGAACATGTCAGTCGGAATCTTACACAGTTGGGCAAAGCATTCGTTGAAGAAGCCCATCGAGTTTGTTTCTTTTCTCTGTCACTGTCAGGGCCAGCCTTCACTTGGTTTTCATCACTGCCAGTCAACTCCATTGCCAACTGAGCTGACCTCAAGAAGAAATTTCATACATATTTTTATACTAGGACTGGAGAAAAGAAGATTAGCGATCTGACAACTATAACGCAGAAGACTAACGAATCGGGCACTGAGTTTCTTCAAAGGTTCTGAGAGACTAGGAACTTATGCTTCTCATTAAACTTGGCTGATGATCAGCTAGCTGCTTTAGCCGTTTAAGGAATGCTGCCAATGTGGAAAGAGAAACTGCTGGGACAAGAATTTGATAATTTGGCTTAATTGTCTCAATGAGTGGCAGCGCTCAATAGCCAATTCTAGAGTATGCGTAGAGATACCCGATTCTAGAAGAGTACCACAGTGGCCGAAGCTTATAATCCATACTTAGTCTATGACGGCTATGAAGATGAAGAGGAAGAGGTTGCTATGGCTGAATGGAATTGGGGCAAAAAGACAGTAATGGTGCCAAATCCTTGGGGAAGAGGAGTCGAGGAGAGCTATGACTTTGATGTCACAAAATCAGATAAGCTCTTTGATTTCTTGCTTGAAAAGTGACACATCAAGTTGCCCGATAATCATGTTATGTTATCCCCTGATCAGTTGAAGAATAAGAAGTTCTGCAAGTTCCATAACGCTACCTCTCATTCCACTGATGAATGTAGAATTTTTCGGCAGCATATACTGAGGGCTATTCAACAAGGAAGGCTCAATTTGATACACTTTGAAAGATGAAAGTTGATGATAATCCTTTCCCAGGGGATCAAAACATGGTTGATGCTAGGCTGCTCCAAGGAAAGACTAAGGTCCTAACATCAACCAAATCAAGAGAAGCTAGAATAGTCGATCCCGTGAGGCAAATATTGGCTGACAAATACAGGGAAATTAAAAGACGTCGCGACAAGCAAAAGAGCCGATATTAGCAGGGAGAAACATCAAAAGAAGGGATGACAAAGCCACGAGTTACATCGCGAATTCTGTAGAATAAATGGCAGCGGTAGAGGGAAAAGGATTATCAGCGTTGGTTGGAAAAGCAAGAATACCAGTGTCAACAGAAAAAAGAGAGGTACGAAAGAAAGCAAACTGAATTGCATTAGAATTGTCCTTTCTTCAAACATTGCTAGAACGAGGGTTTGAAATTGCCTACCAGGAGTAACTGTCTAGAGTGCAGCAATCAGTATTGGGAGTTTAGGCAATCTCAAGCCAACCGCCGGTCTATTCATGCCCAAGATGCATATCACCATAATAACATGGATCGATGCTTAAAAAATGGAAGAATTCATAATTGGCTGGGAAAAAGAGTTGTTGATCAAGATTGGGCTGATTATGAAGAAGGCAACAAGAGAGAATATGTTTGGCAGGAAGGCCAATGGTGTCTAGGAGGTTTGACAAGAAGCTAGAAGAGAAGGGTGCAATGTCTGAGGAACAAAGAGTTGGAACAGGCTCAGGCATTCGGTAGACCTCAAGTATGGCGTACTAAGCAAACAGCCGATAGAAAGCAACCATCGGCTAATATTCAAATGGCTTTTCTGTTGCCATCAGAGTTCAGAGCTCCGATAGATCAAGAAGTTTATTCGGATTTCGATGAATCGGAGTATGAGATAGTTGCCAAGTTAACGATTATACAGCAAGCAATATTTGACAAACTAGTCAAGCATCGGCACCTAAAGGCTTTATATGTAAAAGATTTGGTTGATGGGAAGCCGATAAACAAGATGTTGGTGGACGAAGGTGCTTCTGTCAATCTCATGCCTTATACCACTTTTCGTAAACTTGGCAAGGGACCAAGAGATCTGATGGAGACTGACATGATGCTTAAATATTTTGGAGGTAATGCGTCTAAGACCCGGGGGGCAATAAATGTCAAACTAACAATCGGGAGTAAGACTCTGCTCACCACGTTCTTCGTCATCGATGGGAAAGGATCATACAGTTTGCTCCTTGGTCGTGATTGGATTCATGCGAACTATTGTGTACCAACGACCATGTATCAGTGCTTGATTCAATGGCATGGAGTCTGTAAGTATCACAACAGCCGATCCAGTCTTTTAGGAGCTAGGAGACTTTGAATGCTTTTCTGACAAGTTATGGGAGTGAGGCTTCATTAAAATCAGCAATGAAAGCCAACAGCCGATGCAAGCAATCGGCTCTAAAAGTTTGTTTTAATAAATAGTCACGACTTTCCGTCGGCCGTTGGATTAAGGGAAATAAGCATTGGTTCTGAGTATGGATTTAGGCCAACATGTATGAACACTAAATGGGATCCTAGGTGCGAGTCAGAATTGATAGATTTCTTAAAAGAAGTTTTGTTGCACTTGATAAGATGCTTGCTCTAGATCGATCGATCATTTAACCTTTGGTTTGAAGAGTTCTGGTGCAACCTGTTAATAGCAATCGACGAAACATATTTGAAGGAATATTATACTAGCATTTGATCAATAGTTGATGACCGATTCATGTAGTCATCGGCTCTAATAGCCGGTACAGGAAAGGTATCGCCTCTAGTTCAAAAATGAAGAAACTTAAAAGACACAAAAGAAGATACGATATGTATCGCCTCCAGAGCAAAGAATAAAACAAGAACATTCATGACATGTACAGGGGCATTGCACTAAGACACGTTCATAGAAGAGCAAAAGATTTCATTCATTTGTTCGCCCTAAGTACAATCTAATCGAAGACCTTGTTCACCACATCCTGAGCGGATGTGATGTCCATGATGGCCTCCGCTGTTATGATGAATTCTTCCATCAGGTCCTAATGTTCTTCAGGGCCATCGCCCATTGGGAAACTGGTCTCCATGGCGTGGAGCTTGTACCCGGTCTGGACTTGCACCGTGGTTAGCGCCACCGACGCACCATGACAAACGCCATGGAGGGCGATCTCCAGAACATGAGCCAGGATGTCTTGGAGACGAGGGTTGATAAGGGTACCCCAAGCATTGATGACGTCCACGGCCGCGTTCGCCGCTAGTTGGAGAGACTCTAGCTGCACCATCAGGGCTGACAATCATAGGAATAGAAAAACTATCAAGATAAAGGCAGTGGAAATCAGAGTGGATGCATTTTGGAAATTCATCTTACCCGCCACCATGGCATCGGATTTGGCAAGCCACACCCGAACGGCGCTGGCCTCTTCTTTGGTGGCGTGAAGGGCAGCCTGAGAAAGCCCGAAGCGGATCTCGATCTGGCTGTTTTCCCGAGTTGCTTCAGAATCGCGGTCCTAGGCCGCCCTCCACTCTCGGAGGAAGCGTCGGGCATCATCGCCATTGTACGAGTCGGAGGAGTTCGACGATGAGGCGAGCGCGGAAGACACAGCATCAGAGGGCTCGCCGGCCCTGGGAAGAGGACAGAGACTATCATTCAAAATGAATCTATAGACAAATCACAATGGTTCATCATCACGAGCAGAAGATGTTGATCTCACCTCATGCGTTGGAGGCGCTGGTTCATCGGCATGTTCTCCTCCGGGACCTCCTTCACCGCGCGCTTGCCGCGGTTCTCCTCGCTAGCCATGAAGTTGATCGGATCTACAGGAAGAGAGAAAGGCCGCTACAGAGTTCTGCGAGGGCAGAGAAAAGCAAAGGAACAGGAACGGTTGTAAGTGCATATGTGTTCGAGGCTAGAGCTCTCAGCCGATATTTGAAGCCACGGAGGGAGGAGGTAGATGCCTCGGGACGTGCAAAAGGCAACCGCAATTAATAGAAGGCGAAGCGCCACTTCGCTAATACCAAAGAGAACGCGGCGCCAGATGACTAAGGATAGAAGATCGAAGGGCTCTCTTAATAAAGGCCGTGTTTTCAGACCTAAATGGGATTAAGATCGGGAGTCTGGAATCGGCTATTTTCAAAATCGGCTCTTTAGCCGGAACAAAGGAAAACATAGTGAGACAATGGAAAGCGTGGTTGTCATTGATTCTACACAAGACATATGAATTACATGTCTAGAACATCCTGGATCGCTTTCAACACTTCTAGCCGAATAGCATCGGCTTCTGTGATCTGTTGTTTGTCTTCTTCGGCTGATCTAGGAATGCTCTCGAGGCTACTTTGGATGGCTCTACCTTCTCTGACTTTGGCCAGCAATTCCCGTTTCTTTTGTTGAATGGCATCAGGTATTTGAGCCAGGGTGGACTTATGACAATCAATGGTAGCTTTCACGTCTCCTAGCTCCTTCTCAAGTTCTGCACACCTAGCTTCTAGTCGAGACAATTCTGGGTCAACACTGAGGGAGGAGTTCTTCAAGTGATCAATCGACTGTGACAATTATTTAGCCTCTTGTCTATTCGAGTTCCCCTTGGCCAAAAGACTTTCACGATCAAACAGATTCCTCTAAGCCTGTTTCACCTTCAGGACCTAATCTTCAAAGATGGAAAAAGGAGACAAGACTCCAGAGAGGGCAGGGGATGGATTGCCCTTGCTGGCCAAGAAAACTCTATGCATTGGATCATCGTCTTGGACTAGATTAGATATATTCATTTCAAATATTGGCAGGACATCTCTTAGCTAGTTTTTGGTCTCTTCTGGCAAGGTTTCCTTGGAGGAAGTGGCTGACGAATTGATTTCGTCTTCATCAAAATACTCCTCAAGATTGAAAGAGTAACTCGGAGCTGAGGGCTGAAAGATTGAGCGCATGTGTATAAAGAAATCTTGATTAAGAGGCTTAAATTAGTTTATAACAAATGGATGGCAAAAAGGATGCGGTACCTTCTCTATAGTAGCCTCTATCTAAAAAGAAGGAACAACTAATGATGCACCACCAACATCTGGTTGAAACGGCTCTGAGGTCTCAACGTTGATATCTGCAAACCTCAGGAAGGATTTTTAGTTCGTGTTTGTTGTAAATAAACGAGCTAAGCTTATGACTGTCTTACCATCAGTTGTGTGCTGAACCATGGAATCGACAGTTTGAATATCGACAACGGCAGGATTATTTTCAATAGGGAGATTGTCAGACTCCTGCTCCTGCATAGGTGTTTCCTCAGGAAGTATCTGACATGGCAAGGAATCAGATGAAGGATGGAAATCAAATAAAATCAGGAACTTTTGAGAAAATGCCCCAGCGAGCATCAAGGATAAAATGGAAAAGACTCACATTTTTTGTCGTTGTGGAAGCATTGGTTATTGCCACTGGAATCGGCTCCTTATGAGAATCAACCGATGAAGGTTCAGATGGCGCTAGACCAAGCGCCTGGGACAGCAACTCCGCACTCAGGGCAGATTGGGACGTAATGCTTGATAACTGTAAAAAGGGGGATCAGAAGTTGAACATCAGTTTGAAAAGAATGTGGATTGTTTACCTGAGCAGCTGATGGTCTCGTTCTACGAAGTCTTTTCCCAGTAGCGGCTTTCTGAGTTGTCCCTTGGACCGCCTTGCGTTTTGGAGATTGGTATGTCATGATCATGGGGGCAGCATGAGTTTTCATCAATTTCTTCAGCGAAGGTGCGGCCGACCCTATTCTTGAGACTGGTTACAGTGGCTGATAATCTATAGGATGCCCTTTCCTATCCAAACTTGGAGGATCGAACTCAGTATCCTGAAAGAGTCGGTTAGAACAATTGGCAGGATAGTTTACCAAGTAATTTCTCTGAAAAGGGAATAAAAATTACCTCGCTATTAGAAGCAAATTCCCCGTCTAAAGCTATACACAAAGGGTGAACCAACCCACATAAGAGGTGAGAGCGCCATTCTTGCCATTAGGAATCAAAAAGAGTGGAGGATAAGCTAGTCCTGATCCAATCATGCAAGCGAAGGGAAGGAAGATCTCATCCCAATTGAAAGACTCTGAAGGCTTCCATCACCTCACTGATATCTTCTCGTGGCTTCAGTGTGTTCTTGAAGAATAGTTGAGGAGGCAATTGACCAAGGCCAAACTGACAAGCCACAAATGAAGGGTTGTAAAACTCATAAGTTGGAAGGTTGCCGGGGGTAAAGAAACATGTAGCCATTTTACCACGGTCATGACGAAATTCGGCTGGAAGGACACAGGGCTTGATAAAAGAATTGAAAATCGCAACCGCCATCTCATCCGAATAGCCTGATTCAAATCAGAATTTGAATAAAAAGATCAACTCATTGTTTTCATCCTCATTGTATGGTAGCCAAGTCAAGAATTCTGCATCAAACCCTCTATAGAACTTTTTGAAGAGATGACCAACATCGAAATCAATTACTATGGCCGATGCAGCCTCGCCGTAGCTCGTGCACTGGCAGGTTCTTCCTTCTCCACCCTCATATTTCTCATCAAAATTAGAGGAAGGAAAGCTCAGGTTTCTGAGATCAGGCCTTGCAATCTTGTGCATATATAGATTAAGCCACAGTTGTATCAACCACCAAGGGCCACTGATAGTATGCACTAGTTCATTCTTCAGTAATTGGGCAGCCACCTGGTACATCAGATGATAAGCAGCTCCTAGTAGATACTTTGCAAGAGGGATATCCTTGTCTAATGCTAGGTGCTCCGCCATGAGTTTGTGATTGTAGGTTGGACCACAAGATGACCCACAGAAAATGAACCTTTCCAGCCACATGTTCAAGAAGGCCACGTATTCCCTTTCGCTGATAACTGATCCATCTCCAACATAGTTTAGAATGTAACTGGCCCATCCTGTACAGTCTGCTATTTTGGCTAATTTCTTGGAGCCAACACTCAAGTACTCATAAGGCTGCATTGATCTAGTGATTCTAAGGCTGGTCAACATGTAGACATCGGCCAGGGTGATGGTCATTGGGCCATGACCAAATACAAAGGTGTTCAGGGTGGTAGACTAGAAATAAGATGCAGCAATCAGAAGTTAGTTATTCCTCTCCATCCTAGACAACAAAAGGGTCAAGCATTGATTCAGATCATAAAGTTCCCAATCTCCACCCTTCCTCTCGGACACCCTACGAAACCAGTCTCTCCATCCCTTTGGCATTTTGGGCCAATTTCTAAAGGGGGTCTTAGTGTTCCAGGAAGATAAATCTACTGCAGACTATTTGAAGGGGATCTGGTTGTTTTCTTGGTGGATGAAATCGGATGGATCAGGATCACACATAGGCCCAAGAAAATAGATATTAGAAGCAACAGCTGATGGAATCAAGATTTCGTTCCTCATTTTCTAGGAATGGGACAAAATAAATTTGAGAAGAAAAGAAATACAAGGTAGCGACCGATGCTTGGAGAGTAAAAACTTGGAGGTATACCTCAAGGACATGGTCGATGGTCGCCATTGCAGCCAAAATAGGTTTGAATCTGACGAAGATCGCTTGGATGACGGCTTGATAGAACAGAGGATTTGCTAGGGTTTGAAGTCTTGGTGATGACGGTGTCGGCTGTTAAAGTTTGCTCAAGGGAAGGGGAAAAGGGGAAAAAGGCCGAGTGAATTGGAAGAGATACTGTTGGTACATTATATATGACATGGCTCAGGAAGTCAGGACTCGCGCGTATATCTCGGAGCAAAACGGTTGCAGCGTGGTGAACAGATAAATAGGAATTTTGGAATAAAATTACTTTTATCACAAAATTAGGGGGCATGTGTTTACACTAAAATTTGGACAGAAAAGCGCGGGAACTCAAAACTTCCAAAATTGTGCCAATCAAAGAATCGATTGCATAAGGATCGATATCGGCTAATTCGGATATGACTCTGGAGTCGGATCTCTTTGGATGATGTCAGCAGATAGCGATGATGAGCTGTGTTTGGCGCCAGGAAACTACATATCGGACTCTACAAAAAGGGAAAGATTAGGGTCCAAGTTATCTTAAATTATGAATGTTTTCTTCTATGCCGAAAATTGTAATGAGTCGTGGTCGAGTAGAATTCATGTTTAGGCTCCGGGTATAAATATCAAACCCCGACTATTGTAAAGGACACACAATCAATCAAATACAAGTTACTTACTTTTTCAGCTCCGGGCACCCCTTAGGAGTAGAAGTACAGTAGATCTCGCTGAATTCTTCAGCAAGTACGACTACATTGATCCGGTCGACCTCCACTGCTTGTCTATAAGTACTGTCATGGCTTATATTTCTGTTCGTACGGCTGCATCGATCCGGTCGACCTCCACAGCGACTCTGGTATAAGCTAGTTATCGACTCTTGTCTAGTTCAAGTAAGGCTGCATCGATCCGGTCGACCTCCACTGCTCGAACTAGATTAAGGTCAAGTTATCGGCTCTATCTAAGGGTGGCGTTCCTTCGGATAGATTCATTAAGTTACCGATATTGCTTATTGCTTCCATTATTTATTTAATTACAGCAATATCACTTTGTCCGATTGGGATTGATTTAGATCGGCCTTATATCCTGCGTAACCCATCGTTTGTTAATCTGAATTTGATCTAATCTGTATCTTAAACGATGAGTTATATTTTATCGGCTGTTTTATGTCAATCTTGATCGCGCATAGTGTGCAGTTAAGGCATGTTTTATCTTGAGTGGATCTGTTGGCTAGCGAAAACCGTTCCATGGCCCGTTATCATGGCATGTGTGATTCTGCCTCACACCCCACTGTTAGCACCGTGGAGTCGGGATCGTTATTTGGTAGATTTGTTGTTGATAGGGCATGTCCTTAACTGTGCGCTATGCCTGAATCGGCTGTTTTAGCCGATATCGAGTGTTTTCACAAACAGTTCACGTCACGAGACCGTTGAAGTAAAGATAGGTTGAAAGAGGTGTTAGCCCCATGATCTTATTATTGTATTACGGCCTGCATGATTCTGCCTCATGCCCCACTGATATTAGTAATAAATTAGGATCATCGAATCTATTATTGTTTCTACAGCCTGCATGATTCTACCTCATGCCCCACTGATCATAGTGATTGATGAGATCTAATATATTCCTTATATTTATCTTTACTAAATGGTTAAATGACGATGAGCTATTTTATTTATACAAAAAGGGATTCGGTTACTTACAGTCATTGACTTAGCATAAATTAATCGTTGTTGACATCCTTTTTTCATTGACTAATGTTTGTCTAAATAACGAGATCTATCCTGAGCGATAACCGATTTACCTTCCAGGAGCTTTAATTTATTTATCTCTATAAGTATGCTGAAATCGACTATCCTTCTGTATCGGTTCTCAGAGCCGCACATTCGGGCGCGGGCAGCGATGGCGGCGGCGCTGGTGCGTGCGTGTGTGCGTGTGTGCGGTGTGTGTGGGCCGGCCCAGCCGGCGGGGTTATATCCTCTTTGTCGAGTGTCCCCAATCTGACACTCGGCAAAGCTTTTTTTAATTTTTTTTAATTCTTTGCCGAGTGCCACCTGGTCTGTCACTCGGCAAAGAGGGTTATTTTTTTAAAAAAATCTTTGCCGAGTGCCAGCCGTCCTGACACTCGTCAAAGAGGCTCCTTTGCTGTCAATTTTTGACACTCGGCAAACCATTTTTTCACTTTTGACCAACAAACTTTTTCTGCAGTCCTTATACAATATTTAGTACTCCATGTTCCAATGTGGTACATTTCTCGGACTTTTTCTATATTTCTTTCATTTGTTTCATTTAATTGAATTCTCTTGGATAATTCAAATTATAACTGCTAGTCATTCGAATAATGAAAAAAAATGAATGAAAAAATGATATGCATGTTATTTAGTATAATGTGAGGCCTTATCCAGGAACAGACCACTAATTTTGAACATCTTGTTCACGAAACATGACCACGAACTTGCGGTCGAGTTGTTTTTAAATTCCATAAAAACCAAACGAAGTCCGAAAATCATGAAACTTATCAAGATATCATATGTGGAGGCTGTGATAAAAATTGAGGAGGTTTCGCGCAAGTTTGTCACGTACGATGCTTACCACCTGGTCGGCCTCTTCACGAAATCATGAAACTTCTTCGGAGATCTATCCTGAGCGATAACCGATTTACCTTCTGTGAGCTTTAATTGATTTATCTTTATGAGTATGCTGGAATAGACTATTTAGTCGATTTTCTTCCATATCGGTTCTCAGAGTCGCACATTCGGGACTGTCTGGCAGCACCGGCATGTTCCGCCTTAAATTACTGATTAGGTTTTTCTCCTTGTCAATTGCATGGTCAAATTAACTGGCACGTCTCGAGAGAAGTGCGGAGGATCGACCATCCCTGCGCTGAAGCTAAGCGGATCTCCAGCTCCATCGAGCGGACCCTTCCGGCTTACTCGTGTGCCCTCGGCACGGGTCGAAATTTCGTGCCGACAGGTGGATTGGACTGAAAGTTGAAATCAGAACTATGAATTAATTTTCTAAACATATTTGTGAATTGAGATGAATACGGTAACATCCTGAACATATTTGTCTCCTCGGAACTACGAAGCAATTTCCTTATGTACCAAAATACATGCCGTAGGGTATCAGTCTCTTATTGTTCCAGGATCAGACGTGTAATCTTAAGCCGAAAGCTGTAGGACGGTAATTCCTCCGTGGCACCACTTTGGTTTCTACAATCTTCTGTCGTTACTCTACAATACAATCCAAGGGCTATGACTTGTAACTTGTAAGCAAGCAGGCTGGTATAATAAGAGGACACCGTACCGATCCGTTGCTAAAGGCTGTAAAGAGCTCGAGCAAGTTGCCGATCATGGCTGCTTACTGGATCCTGCATTTGGCACTGCTCCTACTATCCATCACCTCTCAGCAGGTTCTCGCGGCGAGGCCGCAGGACCGCCATACCATCAGCGTCCAGTCTCTGCTGTCTAGCTCGATGTGTTCTTCGGCATCTGCCGCTCCAGGTTAACTTGTGTTTTAAAGTCTCAGCTGATCATTTTAAGAAAGATTAATTAATTTGTTCCTCCAGTGTCTCGTCATGGAGCAGCTGGAAGCACCCTCCAAATCGTCCGCCGCGCGTGCCTGCAAACCGGCGACCACGAACCAGTGCCGGACCACCACGACACTACTGCCATCCTGCACCGAGACCGCCACCGAGTCCAGTCCATCCACCGGCGCCTCACCGGGGCGGAGACCACAGCCACCAGCATCCCCGCCCGTCTCGGCCTCGCCTTCCAGAGTCTCGAGTACGTGGTCACCATCGGCATCGGAACCCCAGCGCGCAACTTCACGGTCCTCTTCGACACCGGCTGCGACCTCACCTGGGTGCAGTGCCTGCCGTGCCCCGACTCCTCCTGCTATCACCAGGAAGAACCCTTGTTCGACCCGAGTAAGTCTTCCACGTACGTCAACATCTCGTGCAGCGCGCCGGAGTGCCACATCGGTGGCGCCCAGCAAACCAGCTGCGGGGGGACCTCGTGCCAGTACAGCGTCAAGTATGGTGACCAATCTGTGACTCGGGGTAGCCTCGCCGAGGAGACTTTTACTTTGTCGCCGCTAGCGCCGCCTGCCACCGGAGTCGTGTTTGGGTGCAGCCATGAGTATATTTCTGGCTTCAACGACACGGACATGGGTGTCGCCGGTCTGCTTGGTCTAGGCCGGGGCGACTCGTCCATCCTCTCGCAGGCACGCCAGGGCAACAGCGGAGGCGGCGTGTTCTCCTACTGCCTCCCTCCACGCGGGAGCTCCACGGGATACCTCACCATTGGCGCCGCCGCTCCTCAGCAGTCGAACCTGTCTTTCACGCCTCTGATAACCACTATCTCTCAGCTGAGCTTTGCGTACGTGGTGAACCTCGCCGGCATCTCCGTCAACGGTGCGGCCGTGCCTATACCGGCGTCGGCTTTCTCCCTGGGGGCGATCATCGACTCCGGCACGGTGGCCACGCACATGCCGGCCGCCGCGTACTACCCGCTGCGCGACGAGTTCAGGCGCCACATGGGCGGTTACAAGATGCTGCCGGAGGGGTCCGTGGAATTGCTGGACACGTGCTACGATGTGACGGGGCAGGACGTCGTGACGGCGCCGCGGGTGGCGCTCGAGTTTGGTGGCGGCGCGAGGATCGACGTGGACGCGTCTGGGATTCTATTTGTGTTCCCGGTAGCAGATGACTCAGGGCCATCCCTGACGCTCGCGTGCTTGGCCTTCGTGCCCACGAATTCGCCGGGTCTCGTCATCGTCGGTAACATGCAGCAGAGGGCGTACAACGTCGTGTTCGATGTGGATGGAGGGAGGATTGGCTTCGGACCAAACGGATGCAGTTGAGTCATTGAGTGACACACATAACTGACATGCTTGAGCAAGGCAGGAAGATAATTCCACGAAATACATGCAAAATTTATGTATGTTTATTAAAACGGTTTGAACTGTTGCAGCTCCTACATTTTATTTTTGCGAGTATTTGCAGCTCCTACATACTAGCATATCACATTATCGCAGTCATGCGACTGTTCAATAAATTAAGTCTTTAAACTGGTAAATAATGTTGGATGTTTTGAAAATAAAGGTAGTGTCTTTGGGGATTTGCTTTTTTTGAATGTGAATAGAAAAAAAGAAAAATTGTGGGAGAAGTAAAGCTAGCTTGATTATATTACTATAACAATGAAGTACACGTACTGCGTCTAAGCACACGAAACCGTGAAGACATTGCGCTGTCATTCCATATTCAAGGCTGTCCCATTCAAATTGAACCACATCATATACCATTAATTCGTGTTCCATTTGGTTCAAATTTAACCACACCATGCATTCGTCTTTTCATTTGGTTCAAAGCTAGGAACCAAACACAACCTAAGACACAGCTCTATGAGCCATGTTGGTGATGCAAAGTTTTGCAGAAAGCCTCAGTAAACAGCACAAGACAATGAGCTTGTTGTCTCACGAGGATGACACCATGATGTGTGCTTCGAGGTGTACACAACAACTGAACCCACGTTGTACCGGCAAGGGAAAGGGATTCAGCTGCAGCGCACGCGAGTAAGCATGAAGCGCGCCAAAATCCATCCCGACACCATATATGTGCCTCGTGCGCTGTCCAGCCGCGCGCGAGCTCTCTGTGCCTCTGCTCTGCACACCCGAGCTCTGGCCTACCAAGAGCACCTGTTGCGGCGATGGATCGGAAGGGGGCGGTCTTGGGTACGCAGCCATATATGCAGATGGGAAGGAGACCATTATGATGGGTGGAGCCCTCGCCTCCGCATAAGCGGCCGAACGCATCACCGGTGGGTGGCCGGCTTTCAGGCCAGATTTGCAGCGGAGGTTGCAAGAGAGGGATAACATGCTCCTCAATCATGAGGACAGGGACGATATGCTCTTCAAATTTCCACGGGCGTGACGGCGTTCTATGCCTTCACGTCATCCTTCCGGTGCGCCTCCTGCATGGATATGCCCTCGAGCTATGGAATCGGTGTCCTGGTAAGCATTCTCAAAATTTGGAGCAACTTTGTTCCTTTGATTGGACAGCCTTGCCCGAGCACTTGGAGAATCGTCTCGCCCTTGTGGGCAGCCTTCTTCCTCGACAACTTCGCCGGCCTAGCCAGTGTTCCTCTTCTT
Organism: Miscanthus lutarioriparius; assembly: GCA_904845875.1. Classification (NCBI taxonomy): domain Eukaryota; kingdom Viridiplantae; phylum Streptophyta; class Magnoliopsida; order Poales; family Poaceae; genus Miscanthus; species Miscanthus lutarioriparius. The sequence continues at coordinate 51,578,184 of CAJGYO010000018.1, read as the reverse complement.
TTAGCCCGTGCTCCTCTTCTTTCTCATGCTCCTCACACATGCGTGCAGCACTCATCCCACTTGGGATGACTCCATTCGTGAAATTTCTAGGGGTGAGTTGAACCCTCATCTAGAGGGTATATTGTCTAGTAGGATGGTTATGTCTCTAACTGTCTTCAAACCAAAGTATCAAACACCATGCGAAGGTGGAATATCCATCATCCCGTCCCTAGAACAAAACACTAACTAACTAACACTAAAGACTACATCATTCGGAAGTGGACTATATACGGTGAATATACTACAAATAGTGCCTAACTAATATTCCCTCAATTCCAAATTATAAGACATTTTTTCTAGACATATTTGTTGACGTTGGAGATGATCCAAATCATACACCAGCATGGCTAGCATGCCCAAGGGGGTTGCAAGTAACCCACAACACAGCAAGAACATGAGCGAACCGACGAAACCGATCTAGAGACCGTTTAGGCTCATTTTAGGCTTGTTCTATGCGTAGAAAACTCCCGAACACCTCCCGGGATGACCCGTCGGGGAGGAGCATGTGGAGGGTGTCCTAGGACCAACAAGGCCGCCTAGAACGCCGCCAAATATCACAAGGAGACATGACGAACAGCAAGGTAGAGAGGAGAGAGAGGGTAAAAGGGGTTTGTAGATGTGTTTTTGATGATTAAGGGTTGGATTCTTCAATCAGCCGTGATCCTCTTATATATAGAGAGGGGTTGGTCTTATCCCAATAGAAAATATCTTCAGATCGTGATCACTATGTTTCCTATGCGAAAATACGTCCAAATCACGAACACAAAAGAGTTTGGGTCGGACTTGTACAGTCAAACCGGCCTAGTCGGAAACCGGCTAGGCCGGTTTTATCGGGCACTGGTAGGGGCAAATCAGCTAGGCGCAGGGAAACCAGCCTGGCCGGTTGGGCTGTGCTGCAAGCCACTACCGGAGGCGGCTTCTTTGCCGAGTGCCTTAGGCACTTGGCAAAGGCCGATATACACTTGGCAAAACCTTTGCAGAGTGTTACATTCGGCATAGGGCGCTCGGTAAACAGTTTATCGGCAAAGACATCTTTGCTGAGTGCACTTTATCGGGCACTCGGCAAAGAAAAGTGGCCATGACGGCGAGCGCCACCGTGACGGCGGCTTTGCCGAGTGTCAAGGTCCAGCACTCGGCAAAGGTCGCCGCTTTGCCGAGCTCCGTTAACTCAGACACTAGGCAAAGGTGGCCACTCTGCCGAGTGCCGCCGGCAGGACACTCGGCAAATAGGCGACCTTTGCCGAGTGCCTGGCCCGTGGCACTCGGCAAACCTGTGACGTTTGCCGAGTGCAATGGCCTTTGCACTCGGCAAAGCATGTTCCCAGGTCGTCACTTTGTCGAGTGTCATGACCATTGCACTCGGCAAAGTGACTGAAAACAATCTTTTTTATTTGTTTTTTACATTCCATCCAAACAAACAGAAGATATATATAACAAACATCACCAACATCACATATATATCATCAACAGCACATATATATCACCAACACCACATATATATCACAAAAGTCACATATATATCACAAACGTCACATGTCTCACAATATATCACAAATAAGTTCACAAGTAATCCAAGTGCTCCATCATCTTCAACCACAATTGCAAATAGAAGTACCATTAACAACCACAAGTATCATAATTGATTTGGTGAAGGATTCGCTGAAGCATGGGGATCGTTCGATGCCGCCAATTGATTCTGCACAAAGGAGAAGAGATTGCATGTGTGAGACAAGATAAATATATACCATACATGAATAAAACTTTCATACTCCTCTAGGTTTGACCATAAGCATGAACATACAAACTAAAACATTTATACTCACAGGAGTAGAATTTTGAGGAGGTGGAGGTGGAGTGAATAGCGAAGGTGGCGGAAGTACACCCGTAGCGGCGCCAAGACTTTGCATGTACTAAAGAATCTCTGCCATCCTCCGCTGCTCGGCCTCCCGCTCGGCCCGCTCAGACTCCACCCTCTCCATCTTCGCCTGAATCTGCTCCTGTATCCTCCTCTCTTGTTCCAGCTGGGCCTACAATATATTCACCCCAATGTTACAATAATGCAAAGGAAATGTATGAAAAAACCAATGAATGACGAATAAACCAGCAATAACCTCGAGTGCCTCCACCCAGTGGTGTGAAGTGTCCTACCGAGGTCGTATGGGCGGGCTCCTGCTCGTGCGGCTAGCTCGAATCTGGGAGAGACTGGGAGTAGCGGCTGAGTCGATTGCGCCATCGCCAATCCAGTACCGCCCATGCTTCTTGCCTCCTCCCACCCTCATGACGACTTCTCCATCAAGGTCCTCGGTGCTCGGATCGTACTGTGGCCCATGGACCTCCCTTGCCATCGATGTGTACTCACTGAGGCGGTTGTGAACGGTCGCATTGCTGTACGCCTCGGGCCCATCCTCCGGGTTGTAGTCATCGTCGGACATCGCCTTGCCCTTATGGGCCATAGCAAATGCCTTGAAGATGGAGCAAGGCTGGCCACCAGTGACGCCGACTGCGAGAAAAATAGCAAGATGATTAGAAATCATGCATAATTGAGCGTTAGAATAAATAAATAAATTCACGTACCCATGTTTCTGCGTATCCGCTAAGGCTGCGGCTGCCTTGATGGTGTGCTACACCTGGCATCATCAAACGCCGCTCCCGGCACAATGTGCGTCTCCTCCCACTCGCGTGAGCACCACTTGTCCACCATCTGTTCCCAGCACTGGGGATGTGCGGCGCACCAATAAGGAATCATCTACAGGCCATCAAGTACATGACATATCAGAAGATGAAATTAAGCCTACTTAATCTCAAAAGGAATCAGTATTAATGTTTTGTATTTACCTGCAGGTACTGGTCCCGGGTCAGTGTCATTCTCCTTGCGTCCCTTTTGGTGACTTTCGTTTCAAGGACGGTCCCGTGGTAAGTTACGATGGCCTGGATGCGTGCCTCGTAATGCATGTCCATGACGAGTTTTTTTTAGCATTTGGTAGCCACCGCATCCGCCCTGGCCTCATGTCCGTCCTGGCATCTAAAGAAATCCTGCATACAAACACTATGTATCCATTCATTATTTTCAAGAATGTCCAATGAATGCGATGTATTGAGCAATGTAGTGTGAGGAGGACTTACCCACAGCTCTTGCTTCACCCGCTCCGCCTTGTTGTTGAATATCCTACGGGCCCGATCTGCAGCGTCGGGGGCGGCGGCGTAGTGGTCAAACAAGTAGGCCGGCCCCATCACTCCGGCGTACTCAACCAGGCTAGAGAAGTGCTCCTTGCACAGAAGACCGAGGATGCCATTGACTTGGCATGTGTGAGCACCTCCACTCGCCACAATCGTCCAGTTCCTGCCCAAGTGACTAAGAAAAATTATTAGTTTCTATTTTGATTTTCAACATATCATATAAAGTAATGATAACATCTAAAGTTACTTACTTTTCCCCCTCGGGTCGAATCAGCGGGCGTCTCTCACGAGGTATCGGTCGCTGAGGGAGGCTCGCAGGACCTCGCAAGTAGACGATCGACGAACTAGAGGAACTGAAACCCCCTGCTGTCGCCTCCTCCTCCTCGTCCTCCTACGCGTCCTCCTACGCCTCCTCGGCATCCTCCTAGGGCACTTGCTCCTCCTCCTCCTCACATGACGGGGAGGCAGGCGATGGCTCCCTCCTACGGCTGCTCCTCCTCCTACTCTCCCCCGGTGCAACGGTGCTTGTCCTTCGGTACAAGGACGTTAGCTTCCTTGTCCCACCGCCCACCATCTTTGTTCAATCACCTGCAATTAAAAAGAGTAAATCAATAAGCACAGATAAACAAGAAGTACTTAGAAAGAGATGCAAAATAAACAAAATGTAATTACAAAAAAAATAGTATTACATGTATTAGAAATAATCTTCATGATCGGGCTTAGCTAGATCATAAGTCTCATCATCACTATCAATCATGTCGAAATAATCAACACTATCCAAATGAGCAATGTTGCCATTGTCATTGCCTAAATGTAATCGCTCAAGTATTTGTAAGTCCTTCACATTTTGCACCTCATCTGCAGTGTCCTCTTCAATAACCGTTTCATTGTCTACTTCCATTCCGATCGCTTCGGTTAAGTCTATCTCAAACCTCCCTTCTAGTCCCTCTTCTTGAAAGAACTCTCCATCATATGTGTTTGGGTCTAAGTTGTAATCTTCATCGTTTGGGACAGACACTTTACCATGTGGCGATACCCTGTGCACAATATCCCAACCCTTAAGATGACTTTTGGTTTGACACGCATATGGGAGATAATAAACTTGCGTGGCCTGTTGGGCCACAATATAGACATCGTCTCCTGATAAGACAGAATCCTGTCGAATTTCGACTAGCCCAAGATTAGAATATGTCCGTCTCGTTACTTTAGGATCAAACCAATGGCATTTGAATATGACGGGGTTAAAAGGTTTGGAACCATGAAACTTGAGTTTGTATATTTCTTCAATTCTTCCATAATACTCGACCTCATCAACGTCGGGCATAAAAACTCTGGAACTTGTGGTTCTTCGATTGGGCCGACTCTGCTCGTAGCTTGTTGTGCGAAAGCGATATCCATTCACGCCATAACCAAAAAATGACCTGACCCTATAGGCAAAGCCATCGGCAACCTGTCTCAACTCGGCACGCATAGACGCATCTCTTTGGCCCTGCAAGCTCAAGCAGGATACATCGTTATATTATTCGCACGTATGAGTAACTCGGAATGTCAAACTAAGTACGAGATAAATTGGACAGTACCTTCCGTTTGAACCAAGAAACGAAATCAGGCATTCCATTTTCCGCACCCTGTCTAAGAAGGGTATCTACCTGCTACGGGGTAGGATCCCTTGATTGACGCCAAAATTCATGAAGAAATTCCCTGTACCAACGAGAAACAAGGGGGTTGGATGCAGAATAGTGACGGCATATTTAACAAGTTCGTTGAGAACTTACTGCATGTACGGCGCCACTTCGTCAAGGTTGGTCAACACGTATACCATGATATGGCGCCACTCTTCATGATTTAAGGTCTTGGGGGTCGATGCACTTGCACTTCCGAGTTGCCCTCGGAAAAGGCTGAGGTTCGATTCATTTTTGCCAGCATTGTAACGAGGGGGTGGATTATGCACGCTAGGGAGGTTGTCATCATAGTATGTTGTTGTGAAGTTCGCCACCTCCTCCAGAATGTATGCCTCTGCAATGGAAGCCCCGATTTTGCATTTATTTCTACATTTCTTTCGAAGAACCTTTAGACGTCTCTCGATTGGATAGCACCAATGGCCCTGCACGGGCCCCCCCATTCATGCCTCATACGAGAGGTGCAAAATCAAGTGCTGCATCGGATTGAAGAAGCCGAGCGGAAAGATCTTCTCCAACTTACAGAGCAACACAGGTGCCATTCTTTCCAAGTCAGCAATCACGATCTGAGATAACTCCTTGGCACAAAGCTGGCGAAAGAAATAGCTCAACTCTGCCAGCACTAGCCAGAGATGCTCAGGGACATAGCCTCGAACCATCGCCAGAAGAAGCCACTCAATCCATATGTGATAGTCATCACTCTTCATCCCTAAGTCTCGCATAGTAGATAAGTTCACTCCCCTCCTCAGATTATCTACATACCCATCAGGGAACATTAACGTCTAAATCCATTCTAGAACTTCCCTCCTTTGGGGTTTGCTCAAGATAAAATCGGCCTTAGGCCTTCTCCATGTCTTGCCGCGACTAGGAGGCTTCATATGTTGGTTTGGTCTATCGCATAACATTGCCAGATCCACTCTAGCCTTAACGTTGCCCTTTGACTTGTCAGGAATGTCCATGATTGTTGCCCAAAGTGCCTCGGCAACATTCTTTTCAGTGTGCATTACATCAATGTTGTGTGGAAGGAGAAGGTCATCAAAATAGGGGAGCCGAGTCAAGCCCAACTTATGAGTCCACATATGTTGCTCTCCATATCCCACAAAGCCACCTTCTGGATAGACCACGAGACCATCTATCTATTCACGAACCGCGGCACCAATCATTATTAGTGGTGCAGGGTCTGTCACTACGACACCTTTCATAAAGTTCTTGATGTCTTGTCTGAATGCATGGTCGAGAGGGAGGAATTGCCGATGTTTGTCGAACGATGAATACTTGCCACCCTTCTGCAACTAAATGAACCTCAGACCTTCCTTGCATACTGGGCATGGGAACTTCCCGTGAACACACCAGGCGCAGAATATCCCATACGCCAGGAAGTCATGCAGGGAGTAGTGGTACCAAACATGCATTTTGAAGTTTTTCTTTGTAGCTCGGTCGTATGTCCATACCCCTTCCTCCCAAGCACGGATCAATTCATCAATCACAGGCTCCATGAACACACCCTTATTATTCCTCGGGTGTCCAGAAATTATCAATGACAAGAATATGTTCTGTTGTTGAAAGCATACGCCGGGGGGAGATTGAGGGGGATAACGAACACGGGCCAACATGTGTATGGGGCAGCCATCATTCCATAAGGATTGAACCCATCTGTTGCCAACGCGACACGTACATTACGAGACTCTTTAGCTTTCTCATGATGAATGCCATCAAAGTGGGTCCATGCTTCACCATCGGATGCATGTACCATCCTATCAGGATTGTATCATTTGCCATTTTTGTACCATGTCATCTGTTTCGTGGATTCCTCGGTCATGTATATCCGTTGGATCCTCGGTATGAACGGAAGGTGCCATAGGATTGTCACAGGAATGTCAAGCTGCCTCTTCTGGCCATCACCAGAATCTACCCCCAGGAACCTAGAGGATTTACACTTTGGACAGTACTTTGCTTCCACGTATTCTTTTCTAAATAGGACGCACCCCTTCGGGCAAGCATGTATCTGCTCATACGGCATCTTAAGTGCACGAAGGAGTTTCTATGACTCGTGCATGCTCTTTGGTGGAAGGTGACCCTCCGGAAGCAGGCTGCTAATAACTGTCAACATACCATCGAATGCGTCTCGACTCAGGCTATACTGGGACTTTAACGCCATTATGCGTCCAATGGCATCCAGTTGAGAAACCTTTGTCTGGCTGTGAAGGGGTTTCTGTGTCGCGGCAAACATGTCGTAGAACGCCTTTGCAGTTGCCTCTGGCTCCTCCTCCGTACGTCCTTCAGTGAACTGTGCCTCGTGATAGTCATTTAACATTTCTGCTACCCCGGCATCAGCATCATAATCCTCGACGCGTGGTCTCACCACCTCCTCTCTCATACGATCGGCTTCACCATGGTATATCCACCGGGTATAGTCTGCCGTAAATCCATTCTTCCAAAGATGTTCCCCCAAGACCTTCTTCGTTTGTCTTTTCCTGTTTGCACATTTGCTGCAGGGACAACAAATTTTACTCGCTCCTTTAGTAGCCACGCCAAATGCCCGTTCCAAGAAAGCATCGGTCTTGTTGATCCATTCATTGGTGACCTGACCCTGACTTGCGCGGCCCGTGTACATCCACTCACGGTCTCCATCCTCTAACATATATAGCGGCGAGTAATATAAACATCAATTGCACCTACACGATGTTCCTACTATCTAATAGGTGAGGATAGGTCCTAATCCCACGCGCGGATCCATAGATGAGGTTAGTTTTCATGCTCTACTCCTATCCGAGACAGAATTTCGGCAGCACCTCCCCGCTGTTCTCCAAATACACGTCTTGCCAGGGAGAGTGTGTATCCGGAGAACAATAGGGAGATGATGCCAAAACTCTGTCTTAGATCGGAGCAGACCATGGAAACTAACCCCACCTACGCATCCGCGGGCTGTCCAAAAAACGTGGACAATTCGAAACAGATACGGTTTTAGATATGAACCAATGGCACGATGGCCGACATGCACATATATATGAACGACACGATGGCCGACATGCACAAGATTATGTAAGGAACACCTAGCAACGTAATCAGGACAAGCAACGATCAGGGATTACAAATTCAGGATCTATATCCCATTACTAATATATTCTATAAGCTATATTAATTTATGACAAACATCAATCCATGCATCCACAATCCATCCATGCTAAACCTCATATTTGCAACTATGCACCATAACCAGCGTCCACAAAGGCACCCTAACCAGGACATCTTAATCTATTCATGCATCCACATCCATCAGGTGGAGACGGCATAGGGGCTCACCACTGCAGAATGGCGACCGAGATGGCCGGATGCGGGTCGCCGCTGCTGTGGGGCCGCGCCGCACCCCAGCGACGTTGCTGCGGTGCCGCTGTAGGAGCGCGCGAGGGCGAAGGTGCTGTTGCTTCGGCGGCCTCCTTCTCTTCCTCCTTCCTCCTCTCCTCCTCCTCCTCTCTTTCTCCTCCTCCTTAGGCGACGCGGCGCGGGGGCGGCGTGGGCGCACGGGCAGGGGCGGCACGCGGGCAGAGGCAGAGCTGGCGCAGGCGCGGGCAGCGATGGCGGCAGCGCTGGTGCGTGCGTGTGTGCGTGTGTGCGGTGTGTGTGGGCCGGCCCAGCCGGCGGGGTTATATCCCCCTTTGCCGAGTGCTCCCAATCTGGCACTCGGCAAAGGTTTTTTTATTTTTTTTAATTCTTTGCCGAGTGCCACCTGGTCTGGCACTCGGCAAAGAGGGTTATTTTTTTTAAAAAAAATTCTTTGCCGAGTGCTACCGATCTGGCACTCGGTAAAGAGGGGTTTTTAAAATTTTTTAAAAAATCTTTGCCGAGTGCCAGCTGTCCTGACACTCGACAATTTTTTGACACTCGGCAAACTATTTTTTTCACTTTTGACCTCCAAACTTTTTGTGCAGTCCTTATACAATATTTGGTACTCCATGTTCCAATGTGGTACATTTCTCGGACTTTTTCTATATTTCTTTCATTTGTTTCATTTAATTGAATTCTCTTGGATAATTCAAATTATAACTGCTAGTCATTCGAATAATGAAAAAAAATGAATGGAAAAATGATATGCATGTTATTTAGTATAATGTGAGGCCGTATCCAGGAACAGACCACTAATTTTGAACATCTTGTTCACGAAACATGACCACGAACTTGCGGTCGAGTTGTTTTTAAATTCCATAAAAACCAAACGAAGTCCGAAAATCATGAAACTTATCAAGATATCATATGTGGAGGCTGTGATAAAAAATTGAGGAGGTTTCGCGCAAGTTTGTCACGTACGATGCTTACCACCTGGTCGGCCTCTTCACGAAATCATGAAACTTCTTCGGAGATCTATCCTGAGCGATAACCGATTTACCTTCTGTGAGCTTTAATTGATTTATCTTTATGAGTATGCTGGAATCGACTATTTAGTCGATTTTCTTCCATATCGGTTCTCAGAGCCGCACATTCGGGACTGTCTGGCAGCACCGGCACGTTCCGCCTTAAATTACTGATTAGGTTTCTCTCCTTGTCAATTGCATGGTCAAATTAACTGGCACGTCTCGAGAGAAGTGCGGAGGATCGACCATCCCTGCGCTGAAGCTAAGCGGATCTCCAGCTCCATCGAGCGGACCCTTCCGGCTTGCTCGTGTGCCCTCGGCACGGGTCGAAATTTCGTGCCGACAGGTGGATTGGACTGAAAGTTGAAATCAGAACTATGAATTAATTTTCTAAACATATTTGTGGATTGAGATGAATACGGTAACATCCTAAACATATTTGTCTCCTCGGAACTACGAAGCAATTTCCTTATGTACCAAAATACATGCCGTAGGGTATCAGTCTCTTATTGTTCCAGGATCAGACGTGTAATCTTAAGCCGAAAGCTGTAGGACGGTAATTCCTTCGTGGCACCACTTTGGTTTCTACAATCTTCTGTCGTTACTCTACGATACAATCCAAGGGCTATGACTTGTAACTTGTAAGCAAGCAGGCTGGTATAATAAGAGGACACCGTACCGATCCGTTGCTAAAGGCTGTAAAGAGCTCGAGCAAGTTGCCGATCATGGCTGCTTACTGGATCCTGCATTTGGCACTGCTCCTCCTATCCATCACCTCTCAGCAGGTTCTCGCGGCGAGGCCGCAGGACCGCCATACCATCAGCGTCCAGTCTCTGCTGTCTAGCTCGATGTGTTCTTCGGCATCTGCCGCTCCAGGTTAACTTGTGTTTTAAAGTCTCAGCTGATCATTTTAAGAAAGATTAATTAATTTGTTCCTCCAGTGTCTCGTCATGGAGCAGCTGCAAGCACCCTCCAAACCGTCCGCCGCGCGTGCCTGCAAACCGGCGACCACGAACCAGTGCCGGACCACCACGACACTACTGCCATCCTGCACCGAGACCGCCACCGAGTCCAGTCCATCCACCGGCGCCTCACCGGGGCGGAAACCACAGCCACCAGCATCCCCGCCCGTCTCGGCCTCGCCTTCCAGAGTCTCGAGTACGTGGTCACCATCGGCATCGGAACCCCAGCGCGCAACTTCACGGTCCTCTTCGACACCGGCTGCGACCTCACCTGGGTGCAGTGCCTGCCGTGCCCCGACTCCTCCTGCTATCACCAGGAAGAACCCTTGTTCGACCCGAGTAAGTCTTCCACGTACGTCAACATCTCGTGCAGCGCGCCGGAGTGCCACATCGGTGGCGCCCAGTAAACCAGCTGCGGGGGGACCTCGTGCCAGTACAGCGTCAAGTATGGTGACCAATCTGTGACTCGGGGTAGCCTCGCCGAGGAGACTTTTACTTTGTCGCCGCTAGCGCCGCCTGCCACCGGAGTCGTGTTTGGGTGCAGCCATGAGTATATTTCTGGCTTCAACGACACGGACATGGGTGTCGCCGGTCTGCTTGGTCTAGGCCGGGGCGACTCGTCCATCCTCTCGCAGGCACGCCAGGGCAACAGCGGAGGCGGCGTGTTCTCCTACTGCCTCCCTCCACGCGGGAGCTCCACGGGATACCTCACCATTGGCGCCGCCGCTCCTCAGCAGTCGAACCTGTCTTTCACGCCTCTGATAACCACTATCTCTCAGCTGAGCTTTGCGTACGTGGTGAACCTCGCCGGCATCTCCGTCAACGGTGCGGCCGTGCCTATACCGGCGTCGGCTTTCTCCCTGGGGGCGATCATCGACTCCGGCACGGTGGCCACGCACATGCCGGCCGCCGCGTACTACCCGCTGCGCGACGAGTTCAGGCGCCACATGGGCGGTTACAAGATGCTGCCGGAGGGGTCCGTGGAATTGCTGGACACGTGCTACGACGTGACGGGGCAGGACGTCGTGACGGCGCCGCGGGTGGGGCTCGAGTTTGGTGGCGGCGCGAGGATCGACGTGGACGCGTCTGGGATTCTATTTGTGTTCCCGGTAGCAGATGACTCAGGGCCATCCCTGACGCTCGCGTGCTTGGCCTTCGTGCCCACGAATTCGCCGGGTCTCGTCATCGTCGGCAACATGCAGCAGAGGGCGTACAACGTCGTGTTCGATGTGGATGGAGGCAGGATTGGCTTCGGACCAAACGGATGCAGTTGAGTCATTGAGTGACACACATAACTGACATGCTTGAGCAAGGCAGGAAGATAATTCCACGAAATACATGCAAAATTTATGTATGTTTATTAAAACGGTTTGAACTGTTGCAGCTCCTACATTTTATTTTTGCGAGTATTTGCAGCTCCTACATACTAGCATATCACATTATAGCAGTCATGCGACTGTTCAATAAATTAAGTCTTTAAACTGGTAAATAATGTTGGATGTTTTGAAAATAAAGGTAGTGTCTTTGGGGATTTGCTTTTTTTGAATGTGAATAGAAAAAAAGAAAAATTGTGGGAGAAGTAAAGCTAGCTTGATTATATTACTATAACAATGAAGTACACGTACTGCGTCTAAGCACACGAAACCGTGAAGACATTGCGCTGTCATTCCATATTCAAGGCTGTCCCATTCAAATTGAACCACATCATATACCATTAATTCGTGTTCCATTTGGTTCAAATTTAACCACACCATGCATTCGTCTTTTCATTTGGTTCAAAGCTATGAACCAAACACAACCTAAGACACGGCTCTATGAGCCATGTTGGTGATGCAAAGTTTTGCAGAAAGCCTCAGTAAACAGCACAAGACAATGAGCTTGTTGTCCCACGAGGATGACACCATGATGTGTGCTTCGAGGTGTACACAACAACTGAACCCACGTTGTACCAGCAAGGGAAAGGGATTCAGCTGCAGCGCACGCGAGTAAGCATGAAGCGCGCCAAAATCCATCCCGACACCATATATGTGCCTCGTGCGCTGTCCAGCCGCGCTCGAGCTCTCTGTGCCTCTGCTCTGCACACCCGAGCTCTGGCCTACCAAGAGCACCTGTTGCGGCGATGGATCGGAAGGGGGCGGTCTTGGGTACGCAGCCATATATGCAGATGAGAAGGAGACCATTATGATGGGTGGAGCCCTCGCCTCCGCATCAGCGGCCGAACGCATCACCGGTGGGTGGCCGGCTTTCAGGCCACATTTGCAGCGGAGGTTGCAAGAGAGGGATAACATGCTCCTCAATCATGAGGACAGGGACGATTTGCTCTTCAACTTTCCACGGGCGTGACGGCGTTCTATGCCTTCACGTCATCCTTCTGGTGCGCCTCCTGCATGGATATGCCCTCGAGCTATGGAATCGGTGTCCTGGTAAGCATTCTCAAAATTTGGTGCAACTTTGTTCCTTTGATTGGTCAGCCTCGCCCGAGCACTTGGAGAATCGTCTCGCCCTCGTGGGCAGCCTTCTTCCTCGACAACTTCGCCGGCCTAGCAAGTGCTCCTCTTCTTTTAGCCCGTGCTCCTCTTCTTTCTCATGCTCCTCACACGTGCGTGCAACACTCATCCCACTTGGGGTGACTCCATTCGTGAAATTTCTAGGGGTGAGTTGAACCCTCATCTAGAGGGTATATTGTCTAGTAGGATGGTTATGTCTCTAACTGTCTTCAAACCAAAGTACCAAACACCATGCGAAGGTGGAATATCCATCATCCCGTCCCTAGAACAAAACACTAACTAACTAACACTAAAGACTACATCATTCGGAAGTGGACTATATACGGTGAATATACTACAAATAGTGCCTAACTAATATTCTCTCAATTCCAAATTATAAGACATTTTTGTTTTTCTAGACATATTTGTTGACGTTGGAGATGATCCAAATCATACACCAGCAGGGCTAGCACGCCCAAGGGGGTTGCAAGTAACCCACAACACAGCAAGAACGTGAGCGAACCGACGAAACCGATCTAGAGACTGTTTAGGCCGATTTTAGGCTTGTTCTATGCGTAGAAAACTCCCGAACACCTCTCGGGATGACCCGTCGGGGAGGAGCATGTGGAGGGTGTCCTAGGACCAACAAGGCCGCCTAGAATGCCGCCAAATATCACAAGGAGACGTGACGAACAGCAAGGTAGAGAGGAGAGAGAGAGGGTAAAAGGGGTTTATAGATGTGTTTTTGATGATTAAAGGTTGGATCCTTCAATCGGCCGTGATCCTCTTATATATATAGAGGAGTTGGTCTTATCTCAATAGAAAATATCTTCAGATTGTGATCTCTAAGTTTCTTATGCGAAAATACGTCCAAATCACGATCATAAAAGAGTTTGGATCGGACTTATACAGTCAAACCGGCCTAGCCGGAAACCGGCTAGGCCGGTTTTATCGGGCACCGGTAGGGGCAAATCAGCTAGGCGCAGGGAAACCAGCCAGGCCGGTTGGGCTGTGCTGCAAGCAGGCAAAACCAGCTAGGCCGATCGGCCAGCACTAAAGGAGCAGCATCACCAGTACGGCAGCAGCATGGCAAAGCTTCAGTCAAGCCGACTGGCTAGAGCACCCAAACGAGCATACAGCATCAAGGGGCAACCATGGGGCCCAGCCGGCAGGAGCTTATAGCACGCAAGTAGCAGCAGACCTGGTCGCTCAGCAGAGCGTGTAGCACAAAGGAGCAAGAGGCCAGCGGCCTTGTTGACCAACAGCAGCACGGCAATAGTCTTTGGACTGCCAACAGCTAGCCAAGACAATCAGCAAGAAGTGCACGGCAATAGGTGGTCAGGCACAGGAACCAACCGACCTAGCTGGTTTCCCAACCGGCCAGGCCGGTTTAGCAGGAAACGTTGCCGATTTCCTTCTTTCTTTCTCCGGATTTTTATACAATATTTCAAATATATTTTTTGTAACCATATTAATTCAAGAAATATTGTCTAAAGTTATTTCATGCTTCCGGATCAATTTTAGTCGTCAACAATATTACTTTTGCTATATATCTAGACAATAGTGTATATCTAAGTGCATAGAAAAACTACATATTTATAAATATCAAAGCGTGTAATTTGGAATGGACGGAGTATTATTCAAAGACACTTTTGCCAAGTTAAAGGTCGTGCCAATCTAGAAAGCAGTGGCTGTTTAAGCTAATAAATGAGGATGGAGTCTGGCAAGACCTTCTACGAAGGAAGTACTTGTCTAACAAACCACTAACCCAAGTACATCATAGGCCCGGGGACTCACATTTCTGGAGTAACCTTATGAAGACTAAAGATGAATTCTTATCTTGTGGCACCTTTCTAGTGCAAAGTGGGGAACAAGTACGATTCGGGAAGGATGTGTGGTTAGGTGATAAACCTTTTAGTGAGGTTTATCCTAGCTTATTTCGAATTGTGAGGCGCAAAGATGATACTGTGGCAAACGTCCATAGATCTGTTTTCACTTAACGTGTCTTTTAGACGAGGTTTGGTTAATATAAATCGAGTGGCTTGGCTTGATCTAGTGTCAAAAGTAGTACAAGTCCATCTCACAGATGACAAGGATGTTTTTCAATGGAATCTCACTGAGAATGGCCTATTCACAGTCCGATCCATGTACTCAACTTATATCAAGAGGGTGTTCCCTCAGACAAAAGTCCTCTCTGGAAATTAAAGATACCACTAAAAATTAAGATTTTTCTGTGGTACCTAAAAGAGGAGGTAACTCTTACGAAAGATAATTTAGCCAAGAGAAATTGACAGGGAAGTGTCAAATGTTGTCTTTGTAGTTCGGTTGAAACTATTCAACATTTGTTCTTTTGACTACTACTTTGCATGCTTTGTTTGGAATACTGTGCATATCACATATGGAATTCAACCTCCCGCTAATTTCGCCAATATGCTAAGTTCCTGGCTACATGGTTTAAGCCTAAAACTTAGAAACCAAATTTTGCTAGGAGCCGCTGCACTGTGTTGGTCGATTTGGTTGAATAAAAATGATATGGTATTTAACAAAGCTAAACCTTATACATCGATGCAGGTAATTTTCAGAACGACGTATTGGATACGACAGTGGTCCATGTTGCACAAGGAGGAGGAGAGACTACTGTTCTCTGAGGGATGCAGAAGATGGGAGACGCTGATCATGGCCATCTTCACGAGGTTCGGCTGGAACTTCATAAATCGTATTCAAGCCTAGTGTTCTGCTTTGTTCATTGTGCCCACTAGTTGGGCTGATTTTTATTTCTTTCCTTGGATGTGTAAGCCTTATGGCATTGGTGTTTTCCTGTGACTATCAGCTGTGTATCATCTACGGATGGTAGAGGCTGGAACTTTATTCCATTATCTAAAAAAAATTATTTTTTCGCTTGGATTCACGTATATTGGAATATTCCGACTACAAATCTATATCTATCTATCTATATCTATAAAAGAGCCAACAAATTGAAAAAAAACATCATGCTAATGCCTCTTATCCATCCCTTATTGTGTCCATAAGATGTATTTTGAGCAAACGGTCGAAAAGAAAAAACTTCCTTGTCCCTAATGGCTTCTATGATTCTATCCGCCCCTTTATTTTGTCTTTAGGATGTACTCAATCCATTCCAAATTGTAAGACGTTTGACTTTTTTGACACCAAATTTGACCACTCGTTTTATTAAAAAATTTGTGTAAAATATCACTTCTTTCGTCGTGGTTTGGTTTATTAATAAAAATTCTTCAAGAATGACTTAAATTTGACTATATTTGCACAAATTTTTTGAATGAGACGAGTGGTCAAACTTAGGGCCAAAAAAGTCAAACGTCTTATCATTTGAGATGGAGGGAGTATTTTGTAATTACAATCGAACTCTAAACCTCCCGACAACCCGATCATGCACGGCCAAGTCGGAAACTCGTCCGGCACAAGCATGTCTGCCGGCAAAACAATCAGTTTTTTCAGCGGCGATTTCCTTTACCCGCTTCGGCTACTGTTGCTGTCGCTGGATGACCTGTTCCGGACGCTGGCCACACCTCTCGGTCTCGGGTCTGCACGCCTACACGTTGGTGAAGCTCAGGGCCGTCAGGCGGGCGCAGGGCATCTCCATCAGCCACTTCATCGACAAATTGGGCCGGTTCGGCCCCGTGTCCAAAGGACTTCCTCGATGAGCATCGAGCGGCTCCGCCTCGAGGAGCTCGCCCCGCGCGTCACCGTCATTCCGTTCCGTCAAGTACCTTGACGCCTAAATACTAAAATAGTACCATGAAGCCTAAGGAGTAAGGAAGTTCTACATTATTCTTTTTTATATATAATCATGATGATCCCAATGTTCAGCCGCTGTGAAGCTTAGTTGATTTATTAAATAATATGACAATGATAACCTGCCTTGCAAGGTCTATATGTCTAGATCTTGCGTATTTACTGCTTGTGCATGTAAATTTTATGTCCGGTCAATTTTGATTTGGCCAAAGTATTCTTGGATGCAAAAAAGAAACGGCTGTTGTTTAAAGTTGGTATATTCTGGGTAGTAAATATAGAAGCGTCAATCAAGTATAATATAGTAGGCTCAGTTACTCAGTCGATTAACCAATCAGCAACTTATGGTCCTCGGAGATACGCTAACCCAGATCTGAATATCACTGCCGGTTTAAAAACCCACTTCACTGCCGGATTTTGAACCGATAGTGGCATACCAGCAGTGATGGCAGTGATGGGGGGTTGACATCACTGCCGGTCCTTAAAAACCGATACTGATCTACAGGAAACAGTGTCGGTTCCTGGCTCCACTCAGCAGTGTCCAGTTGACCAACACTGTCAGTTTATAGTTCCAACCGACAGTGACGGTTGCTTCAAGAGTGTCGGTTCTTAGCTCAAGCCAGCTGTGTTGAGCAAGCCTACACTGTCGGTTCATGGATCAAACCGGCGGTGTTGTAATAAATATCAGTGTCGGTTCGTGGATCAAACGGGCAGTGTTGAACCAACACTGATAGTTACGACAACACTGCTGGTTTGTTGCTAACCAGCGGTGATGGCCCGTTCGTATTTTATTGTTTTATAATTTATTTTAATTTATATTTTTTCGTGGAATCGGATTTCGCTTTATATACGCTACGTAGACGACAGGTCCATCAATATTAAACATTACAAATATTACGATTACAATTCAAATGTTCTTATCCACATCTCGATCCCTCAAAATAAAAAAGAAATGTTTTTGGACTTCACACATGCTTCTCGGACTTCTTACAATAATCTAGCGAGCCGCTCTAGGCCATACTGGTCCTTGTACTTCACGGATTGTGCAATGGAAAGTACTCTATCTTTTTTCAATACCTCGGCTAAGATGAATTTTGCCAGCTCCGATTATAGTGCGACGATCTCCATGTCTAGCAGCCTTTCGTGCTTATATTTCTTGCGCTGTCGTTCAAAAAAGATGATATCCAAAGAGGAACAGTAAATCATTTTGTTGATTTATTAACAAACATAAATGAAATGGGGATTATACACACCAACTTATCGGCTTCTTCCGATTTCCCGCCGATGTAGCGAAGCATTGCCCACATTACATAAAACCCGCATTCATTGTTTCCCGCCAGTTGTGATAGGTACTTCCCCTCTATTTCGACAACCTTGAATGGGACCGGCGTCCCACCGATATGTCTTCTTCGGACACTGAGCAATATTAAAAGGAGAAACATTAGAAAGCGGTATGTGTGATTAGAAAATAATATGTTATTAGGATCGCTTACTAATTCAGCACTGCCACCAGTGCATCCAGATGATGAAATGGTTTTTTCTTCGAGTCCCACACCTCGAGCATATTTTTGGCAAGATTAACACAAATGAAGACGAAATGGTTGCTGCAATCACAGAATCCTAATTATCGAATAATCTTAACGAAAAAAGAAGTATAAAATTAAAAGCCGAGAACACATACTCGCTGTTGTAGGCTAGAAATAGGTGGGTTTTCTTCTTCATCGTAAATTCATCGAAAACAGCAATCAATCTCTGTTTTAGGTCTTCCACGTCACATCCATAGAGACCTAGACATGTCCTCTCATTGACTCGCATGGGGTACAAGAAGCCTATGTAAACCCATTTACTTTTTAGAATGCAAAATTTTGCTATACGCCTACATAAAATCATGGGAAGTGCTTAAAAGTTAACAATTTATGTCTCGAGAGAGTAGTTAATTGTAATATCGTGCGTGTAGGGTACTTACATAGTCCACAGCGTCAACATTTGAACATCGAGAGAGTGTTTCTGGTATAGCTGGAACAAGCACTCCCACTCGACATCGAACTTCTCTTCTTCAGGATAATGGAAAACATGTGGCGAACGGATAATAAACTCAAAACCAAAGTCGTCCGTCTCTGTTGCTTGAGCCATGTAATATTCATGTAACTGGCGCATATATGTTGTTAGATTTTTATACTCATGATTGGAAACCAAAAGATTGCCCCTTTCATACTTTATTGCCGGTGTTGCCGTCCCTTGTACATCATAATAGATGGTCACGGCCTCTTCCATAGTTAATCCTGGGTTGTCTTCGACGTACTTCTGTATGTTCCTTAAATCTTTATTGTGTATTTCTTCGTCTTTTGTTGTAGCATATTTATTCTGTGTTTGCCTTTCGTATTCGGACTTCAACAAAAACGAAGGCAGTGAGACACAGAGATTAAAGAAACTAACACAATCTTCCTTTGACATGTGTGCTATAAATTTTTCTTTCATCAAGGTGGTAGCGCTGCCACTGAACGGCCTTTTTCTTTTCTATTGGTCCACTTTGGGAGGATTAGCAACCGAATCCAAGGACCTTTTCTGCGATTGCGAGGATATCCTTGATCTTGTTTTGGGCTGAGGTGGAGGAGGAGGAGGAGGAGGAGTCTCTTTTCTCGGGGCTGATGAAGATGGAGTCGAACGAGGAGGAATAGAAGGAGACCTCTGTCTTCTCGAGGGTGATGGCTCCCAATGAGGAGGGGGGTGATCTCTGTTGGGAGATGGTGAGTGATCATCGTGGGTGGGCGAAGACTCGCAGTCGTCCTTATCATCAGAGGACAATTGATGGTCAAGCTTAATGAAGCGCTTACGCCAGGGCACTTGAGAGCCCTTGTTTTGACCAAGTTTCGGCATGTCTTCCGCTACGGGGTACTCAATGGTTATCTTGTTAAACTTCTTATCAAGTATTCTGTCAATGGTGATGCGAGCGTACCCCAGTGGAATTGGGCGGCCATTAATTGTCCCGTCTCCCGTAGGCCAGGCCTGGCCGAGCGCCACCTTGTCCTTTGTCCATTCCTGATGGATGTACAACTTGACATTGACGGGTTCAGTGATGCCGTCCACTGGATGAGGCACATTCACCTCTTCTTCGTCGAGCGGGGTCGATCCACAGCTGCTGCGACCCCTAAACTGTGGGCTAAAGGCAGTAGGAGTAGGGTTTTGTGGTACTACTAACTCCTTGGACAACAAAATTTGCTCGACTCGCGCTTCAACAGTAGCCTCAATCCGTGCTTCCATTCTGTCTTCCATCTCTTTTAGTCTCCTTAAATACTCTGCCTCCTGTTCCGCTCTGCCCATCGAGCGGCTCCGGTAAGTGTTAGATTCTTGGGGGAATGCTAGTTTCCAAGTAACAACACCGGTTTCTCTAGTGCGACTAGGGTGCTCCTTGGTTCCGAGTGCTTGGGTGAGCACGTCTTTCTCCCTATTAGAAGTGCGAGTCCCTTGCCTCACCTCCTCAGTTACCTGGGAGATCCTCTCGATGAGTTCGCTCATGGGTTGATTTGAGGAGCTAAAGCTCCCGTCCTCGGCGTGCCGTACATTCCTCCCCATACAGTATATTACCGATCTAGGCTCCCAATCGACGGTCTCAACCTGAACGCCTTCCTCAGCAAGGCGATCCATTTTTTAAAGTTCTGCTTCAAATTCTGGCATCTTTTTGGCATAGCCACGAGAGCTGAGATGACGAGGATTCATCGCTTTCTGTGAATTCTCCTTATTCTTCCTACTCAGTTCTAAGTACTCCTCGGATAACCTGTATTCCTTGAAATCCTGCCAGAAGTCCTTCTGCTTGCTAAACTGTCCACCATCAAAATCTGGCTCTTTATTTTGGAGGACAAAATTCTTGTACAATTTCCCCTTGAAATTCTTGAAGCATGCCCCATGATTTCTTTTGCTTTTTTCTTGACTAACTTCCTGTCATACTCGGTTGGGAAAGTGAAATACTTTGGGATCTTAACATCCCATATGTAATCCTTCTCGCTTTCGGGAACCGTCCACCGGTCATCATCTTTCCCAATCCACTTCCTATACTTAATCGGGATGAAGTCCCTAACAAGTAACCCGAGGATAGTCTTGTATTTGGTCAAAGCTATAGGCGGTGAGAGTGGATCCCCGAATTCATCGAACTCAGTAATGTGCCAATGTGCTTTGCTACCAACAGGAATCTTTGACACGCCTCGCTTGGATCTGGCCTTCCTGCTACCCGAACCCTCTGGCTCCTCGGCCAGCGGAGGCTCCTGCTAGGGACACCAAGTAAGCTATGACCCTCTCAATTGATTAGCATATGTGGCTACATAGTCACATGATACCAAAGTTACCTGGCCATCTTGGTCATTTTGACCCAGATCGAGCAGGCCGGACGGGGTCCATGGCTGCTCGTTCTCACCGACCTGATTGACACCGTCACCGTTTGTTGGATCATGCGGCTCTCCCGTCCTAACAATATCAGCCGCATCTTATTGCCAATTAGTTCTTTGGCGATGGGGTAACAGGCGACGATGAGTCAAGGCTGTGACACGATCGTGGTTAGTTTTGGCCACGGACAACTACTAATAGCATATGTTCATATATATATATAATATGTTTAATGCAAAGTCTGATAATAAGTCCACATACAACAAAGTCAAATAATAGCATATGTTCACCTAGAACAAATTCATTGTTTGATTGACCACATACAACAAAGTCCACCTACTCTTCTATGAAACTAAGCCTACATCAACTTCCAACTAAGAAAAGCGATGACCATAGCCATAAATAAAAGCATGACATCTTTCCAAGACCAAGGAGCAATTCTCCTAATCTTCACATCTCCGGCGGGTGGCTTCTCTTCGATCTCCAGTGCCAGCGGATGGCCATGGTTTGCATTCATTGGACCATAGTAGGCCGGTTGCTCATGGTTTGCAAGGTAGGCCAGATGACTATAGTAGGCCCTCAAAGCTTTAAATTCTGTGTTGTATTTTTTGTGCAAATTACCAGGGTAGCGATTGACTTGAGCATAGCAATCTTCCTAGGTTCGATAAATCTCAGGCATGTGACCAACATGCACTACATACCATGCCATGGTTGCCTATACATTTAAGTAAATTAGGTTGTCATTCAAACATGATGTATTCTTATACAATTTAATATATTTACGAATAACACACAACCATTGCATAGATAGGAGTGTTTGGAAAACAGCTATTCACGTGCCTTAGTAATAGTTGTTAGATGTAGGAAAGATATAAAGAATATTTTTTATTCGTTAAAAACCAAATGATGATTTAGAGAGCCAGTTTAAGACTTTTGAATATACTCCTAGAGATGTCTTAGAGTCTTCAGTCTCACTATAAATCCCCCAACCATCGGCGCGAGGTTCTTTCACAAGTATCAGTGCAGGTAAGCATCTTTCCAAATTAGTGATACTTTGATCTGAAACTTACATGGTTGGTAGGGACAAATATGCATCTCATACTATCCCAGGAAAGTGACATGCAAAAACTCATAATAAGATAGGATTGTTGGAAAATATTCCCAGTTTAATGCACAAGGCTACTTAACTATGTATTACTTGTAATATTGCATAAGTTAATAATTATGCATCTTTATGCTGATAGCATGGAGAATTCCATGACAAGTTTGGACATATATTTGTTCTATAGGTCTAAAGTATATATACTCCATCATCACATCCAAAAACATTGAGCATTGGTGGCATAGTTCCAAAAACATTGAGTGTCCGCCTGATGGGAGCGTAGTTGCAATTGCAAGCTACGAGGTGAGGCCAGCCACTGGTTTCACATATGTATCCGGCCAAGCTCCAATGATGCACAAGATGGTTTCACAGAGAAAACGTAAGTTTGTTTCACAGAGAAAATGCAATTACTCAAAAAACAAACTACCATTAACGTTTAGAGAGCAATTTCTATCAAGTATTATGAGTCCCTGTTATGTTTATCCTGGTAACCAAAAATAAAATTACGCTTTTGTTCTTATCAGTATACTGATGAATAGAGCTGAGCAACGTGCTACTAAGTAACAATGTACTACTTACTAGCAATGCGTCCAGAAACATAAAGAAACAGACAGCACACACTATGTGGCAAACCTATGTTCTAGCATTCACAACTGCATGATCAAACTATATGACAGCACACACTGCATGATCAAACTGATTCAAGTCAGCAGCTGTGGGACATTTCATCAGACATGTAGCGGGCAGTGAGCCACGCACTCACCATGGGGGTGGAAAAGCAGCTGTCCGCGCGCTCCTGAAGGCCTCGGCGGTGGGACGGACGGCGCGGTGCTCCGGCTTGGCACAGACAGCGCGGTGCTCCGACTTGGGGCGGTGGACGGCGTGCGGCGGTGCTCCGGCGTGGGGCGGTGCTCCGACGTGGGGCGGTGCTCCGGCGTGGGGCGGTGGACGGCGTGGGGTGGTGCTCCGGTGCGGGGTGGTGCTCCAGCAGCGCGGGGGAGGGGTTGGCGCGGGGTTGAAATGAATTGGGATAATTTCAACCCGTGCCACTTTTATAGCAGTAGTTCATCACTGCCGTTTCTGCTTGTAAACCGACAGTGATGGGGAACATCACTGCCGAGTCACTCCCTAAACCGGTAGTGATGTGATGTACCAGTTAGGTGTTAAGTTAGGTGTTAAGTAGGATAAGTTTCCGTTTCCTTTCAAACTTCTCCTACTGGCGCAACGGTTAAGAACCCTCAACTTAGCCCCTGAGACCCGTGTTCGAGTCCCAGGTAGCCCAATTTTTTGTTCTATTTTATAAATTATTAATTTATTTCGGGAAATAGCTCACCACTGCCGGTTTTGCTTGCAAACCGACAGTGATGGGGTACATCATTGTCGGGTAATTCCACAAACTGGCAGTGATATTGTGTAGCAGTTATGTGTTAACTTAGGTGTTAAGTAGGATAAGTTTTCGTTTTCTTTCGAACTCCTCCTACTGGCGCAACGGTTAAGACCCCTCAACTTAGCACCTGAGACCCGTGTTCGAGTCCCAGGCGGCCCAAATTTTTTGGTCTATTTTATAATTTTTTAAGCGGCCTAAAGGTCAAAAGAAAAAAGTAAATAACCCTTGGCACACATCATATCGAGTTTTTTAACCGAGGGCTGGCATAATTTTTTTCAATTTTTTATATATCACTATTGGTTTTCAAAATAAACTGATAGTGATAACAAGCATCACTGTCGGTTTCTTCTCATCACTGCCAGTTTTTTTAAAACCGACAGTGATGTTTATATATATTAAAAAAATTCTTTTATATACTGAATAAATAGAAGCATATGTATTCCTAGGTCGAAATGGCTTGAAATTTTTTTGGCAAGCTTGTACACCCAAATTAAGATGCCACACAGGATCTTAGTTTTTCTAATCATTTTTTTATTAATTATATTTTTTCATCCACCTTCACAAAATTCTTATCCCTAGGGCACATTAGAGCCTATGTAAAAATTTGGCACCATTCTAGATCTTTTCATGGGTAGACTCAGTTCAACCTATAATTAAACGGTCTCATTGCGTGGAAATTCAATTAATCCTCAGAAAGTAGCAAACCATCTCTGAAAAATGCCAAACTTGGTGGTTCCTTCACACGTGGCACGTGCAAGCCTAAGAAAAAGTTTGAGACCAATACGACATCGGAATGCCTATGAACCATAGAAACCTTGATAACCTATGTGTATAGTCATGGTTCGATGAAATGGCACATGTACCTCTATGAAGCATGTATACTCCGCCTATGTCGAAATGGCTTAAAAAAATTTTGGCAAGCATGTACACCCAAATTAGGACCCCACACAGGATCTTAGGTTTTTCTGATCATTTTTTTTATTTATTATATTTTTCTCTATGCCAAATGAGACAAAAGAGGGTGAATTTCATCTTGGACCCAATAGATTTTTTCATCCACCTCCACAAAATTCTTATCCTTAGGGCACATTAGAGCCTGTGTAAAAGTTTGGCACTATTCTGGATCTTTTCGTGGGTCGACTCAGTTGAACCTATAATTAATAGGTGTCGTTGCGCGGAAATTTAATTAAACCTCAGAAAGTAGCAAATCATCTCTGAAAAATCCCAAACTTGGTGTTTCCTTCACACGTGGCACGTGCAAGCCTGAGAATAATTTTGAGACCAATACGACACCGGAATGTATATTTCTAGTTGCCCAACATATGTTACACGAATTACATGCATGACAAAAATTAAACACACAAAGCCGTACGTATTAAAATTAGAACCCAATTAAACTACGACCTTGAAAACCTAGCTAAATAAACATTAATTACTATCGGAATCACTGTTGGGATCAATCAGGCCATGCACACTAATATGCCTCTATAGCCATATATGGTAATTGATGTCACAGATTATAAATCCGCTTGTATCGATGAAGTCCAATGCCCGTATGGGTGCACTCTCTCGTGTCTCACAATACCAAAAGAATGGTTGGCCATAGATATAACCTACTGAATGACCACTGCCCCTGTTAGTAATCCTTATGTAGTACTGGCGTCCTTCTATAGTGAGCTGGCCGAGGTTTCTATTGTAGAAGTCCCAATCGTACCCGAGTTGCTCCGTAGTTTGGTCTAGAACGGCCCACAAGCCACATGCAGCATAGATAAGGTCCTGTAGAGTAATCATCTTGCGGAGAAAAAAAAATTAGAGAATATTATTACAATAATAAACAACAAATAACTACGACTCAGGTATAAGTGACCATTTTACCACATCCGCATGGTTGTAGCTCGCAAACCATTCGCTTGCTTGCGGGACGGGGATATCACTAGCATTCAAAGCAAGTGCCTTGAAGTGCGAGAAATCAGGCACATCATATCAAATACGTCGAAGTGCCTCTAAACAGATGTGCACGACACTTAATTGGGTGCTTATCACATCCGGGCTCTATATTCCCGTCCCGTGGATATGGTTCCGATGATTTGAACCCCTCACAGGGATGAAAAAATTGAGTTCACACGTCCATAGCCGACCACTTGCATTAGATGTCGTGTTCTCGACAATGTCCGAGATAAAGAACCAGCTAAGTGCTATTCATAGCCAATCTATTGGGGATATAGTCTACGACATATTTGCATACAACAATGATATTAAACTAATTACACTTATTTGTTAGCATAAAAAAACAAAAGATGTTGGAAAATATTTCATACAATAGCTGGAACAGGGAACCGTGGAATGGACACATTAGGAGCGAATGGCTCATCGCCAGGGTGGAAACCTGATTCTTGTGGTGGGGGGGGTCTGTTGTTCATACCACCTGATCGATAAAATGCAAAAAAAATATGAACATAAAATATATGCACGAAAAAATTCTTCCAAATAAAATGTGGCAACATAGTTAAATATAGATCGAATGCAAGGAATAAGAATATATATAAATATAAAATGCAAAGAAACATGAATATAAATATAGATCAAATAAATATAGATAGAATATTGGAGAAGACAACATATCAATACCATTGAAAATGCAGGAGGTATGACCAAATCATGTAGAGAGAGAGTGGATGTCTTAAGAAGTGAGAGTGAAACGTGAAAAATGAGACTGAGAGAGTTCGTGGGTGGGTGGGATCGATGTATGTGGCCGGGAGTTTGTTTTATATAGGGGGCATGGACATCACTGTCGGTTTTTAAATAGAACCGACAGTGAAGGTGGCTATCACTGTCGGTTTCTAAATAGAACCGATAGTAAAGGTGCATATATGTAAAGGATATATTTATTTAGATACTACAGTGGGAAAGTTTTAACAACAACGATATATTTATTTGGATAGTAATGAAATACATAAAAAATTACAAAAAATTATAAATAAGTTACATACAGGATAACAAAGACCTTACACTAAAATTTCATATACGATAACAAAGACCTATTTGCGTATAGGTCAATGTTATCATTAATGTGTATCAACACATTATAATTTAACTACCTCAGTAGCATTCTTCTTGCACCAACTAGGGTTCAAACAACAGCACCGAGGTGGTCTACGAGATATACTGGTTGGAGATGATAAGGTGGCATCAATGAATCCATGCCTCTGTTGTACATAGCCTTTTTCTCGGTACAGTCCAGAGCACATCAGATTCAGCTCGGCAGCACAGCGGATGGCTCTGTGAACCTCGTGGCATCTCCAATCTTCGGCGTTTCTCTATCTTCAGTAGCATTCTTCTAGTACCTCATGTGTGCACCATTTTGGTGGACTACGATGCATAACGATATCTATAGTTTGTTGTGAGAGGAAAACATTGTATCATGGCTGATAAGGCCTGGCTGAAACCAACATGCATGGAGAGGCTAGCTCCTGGCCAAGGGCCATTTTATAGGGGCTAGCAGTCGTGGTACATTTTTATTTCTGAACTAAAGTTGTCGGGGTAGGTGGGAGCAGTATTCCAACTGTTGTGGTCATGGGAGCACTATTGGCATGTGAGGATCATCTACACATCATTGTCGGTTTTAGTTTAAAAACCGATAGTGAATGGACCCTTCTGTGTCGGTTTGAGCAACCGACAGTGATAGAATCTATCACGGTCAGTTTTAAAACCAAAACCAATAGTGAAGGGTCCTGCTGCCAACTTTTAGTAAAAAAATATTAAAAAACACTGTCGGTTTAGAGCCTGCCATCGCAGCCTTTTCATAAAAAATATAAAAAAGTTTGGCTCGCCTGAGATTCGAGCGCGGGTCACGGGGTCGAGAGTGCGCGGCCTTAACCGCTGAGTTAGGAATGGGAGTTCGATAGAATATTTTTATTTTTTTTTTCTTTTATCTCATCGTAATGCACTACTAAATAATAAATGCAAAATAAAAAAAGTAGGACCCACCAGGGATTCGAGCGCGGGTCTCAGAGTACAGAGTGCGCGGCCTTAACCGCTGAGCTAGGATAGGGAGTTCGCTTAGTTTGCTTTTATTTATTTATTTATTAATAGAAATAATGTAGTTAGTTTATATTCTAAAATAACATAAAAATTTGTGTCTTGATTATTTAATTCTATGATAATTAATTAATGGTCTATAATTATCAAATAATAGTGTTTGTGAACATCAATTTAATATTTGATTACATAGTCAATAATTAAATTGTAGAGATGCGCACAAAATATAAATTAAATATTCAGTGTGAATTACTGATACAACGTCTGCATAATGATTACATAGTTAACAATAATCTAACTATCTTTTGGTGCATCAACAATGAGGGCCTCGTTGTGATCAATTCGTACATGAGCAGATTCGTCACCCTCTTGAAGGATAGGTAGGGGTACGTTCACCCCGAATGAAGGCATTTCCTGATAGTCCCTGTAGTCTTCTTCGTCCGTGACTCCATCGACACCGAAAATCTTCCTTTTTCATTCTAGGACTACTTTTAGCCTTCCTTTTGTCTTGTTGTCCCTTGCATAGAAGACTTGCATAACATCTCTTGCAAGGACGAAGGGGTCGTCTCTGTATGCGGTCTTAGTGAGATCAACGGTAGCGAACCCTTCGCTGTCAGTGTTGATTTCTTCGAGCCGGACCCACTAATAGTGAAAAAGAGCTGCCTTCAACGGACCGTAGGCTAGCTCCCATATCTCCTCTATGAAACCATAGTATGTCGCCTGCACGTTGCCGTTCTCGTCGTGAGCATCAAAACGAACACTACAATTTTGGTATGTGCTCTTTCCATCTTGCTTTTTTGTGTAAAATGTGAATCCATTGATCTCATACCCTTGGTACTTAAGATATATACTCGAAGGTCCCTTGGCTAAGGCATCCAGTTGATTACCCAACTTTATTCCAAGCAAGCGATATCGTAACCAGCTGACAAATTCCTCCTTATGTTTTTTATCCAACCAAGCCTGTGACCTGCTCGGATACAGAGTTTGTAGCGATTGCCTATGCTCATCAATGTATGGCATCACACCCTCGGCTTGCTGGAGAACAGCGAGCTATGCCTGTCTGAAAGAAACAGGGTCGTCTACTGTAACAGATTTCTCCCCGATCGTTCCTTTGCCACATAGTCTTCCCTCATGACGAGATTCTGGGACTCCGACCCTTTTGATGTCCAGATAATATGTGCAGAACTCAATAGCCTCCTCCGTTGACCATCCTTCAACCATGTCCACTTCTGGCCTAAATCTGTTCCTAACATATCTCCTAAAAACTTTTATCAATCTTTCGAAAGGAAACATCTGATGCAGGTACATTAGGCCAAGGGCTCTAATTTGGTCAACAAGATGAATGAGCAGATGCAATGAGATATCAAAGTAAGTCAGCAGGAAATGCATCTCAAGCCTAACGAGAGTTTTGGCTATGTCTCGCTGCAGCTGCTCTAGCGTTGACCTTTTTTGAGATCACGTTGAAGAACGAGAAAAGCTTTATGATTGGGGCGCGGACCTTTGGGGGGAGGATACCACGCAGGGCAACAAGGAGCAGCTAAGTCATAATGACATGACAGTCATGAGCCTTCATAGGGCCATAGTTGAACTTGAGTTCTCTCATGTTCACTAGCCTCTTCGGGTTCGCATAGTAGCCCATCGGGACTTTGAGTTCATTGAAGAAAGAAATAAGCGCACGCTTTTCTTCCTTCTTCAATGTCCATGACGCAACCGGAAGTACAAACTGGCCATTCTCTAGCTCCACGGGATGCAGCTCCTTCCTGATTCCCAAGTGTTGCATGTCCAGGCGTGTGGCTAGTGAATCCTTTGATGTCCCCCCAGTGTCCATCAAGGTGTTAAGAGTGTTAGCGCACACGCTTTTAGTGATGTGCATGGGATCAAGACAGTGGCGTACACTCAGAAATGGCCAGTAAGGTAGTTTCCAAAAAACTGATTTTTTCTTCCAAACGCTCCCATCAGGCGCTGCTACTGTATTGTCCCCCTTCCCAAGGACAACCTCTAGTTTTTTGAGTTCTCAAAGTATCGCAGGCCCGTCTCGATATTTTGGAGCTAAGCGTTTCTCAATAGTACCGCTGAAATCTTTTCTATTCCTGCGGTAAGGGTGATCCTTAAGTAGGAACCTACGGTGTCCCATATAAACTATCTTTGAGTTATTTGGCAGATTTACTGCATCGGTGTCGTCCAAGCACTCGACACATCTAGTATAGTCTTTTGTCTTCTCTCCGGACAACGAACCTCGACCTGGCAGGTCGGTGATTGTAGCGATAAGTACTCCCTTGATCGTGACATGTTCCTTTTTGTACTTGTCCCAAACATTCGGCACACCCTTTTTAAACATCTCCACTAGTTCATCGATCACTGGTTCCAGAAACACCATCAATGTCATTCCCAGGCTATCTTGGCACTTGGATCAGTAGTGGCATCTGGATGTACGACCGCTTCATACAGATCCAAGGTGGAAGGTTGTATATACAGAGCGTCACTGGCCAGGTGCTATGATTGCTTCTAACCTAGTCAAAAGGATTCATCCCATCTGTGCCCAAAGCAAACCAAAGGTGCCTTACCTCTCCACCGATATCCTTATAGAACATACTATTGACAGTCCTCTAGTCATGCCCATCGGTGGGGTGCCTCATCATTGTATCTTTCTTACGCTCTTCGCCATGCCAGTGCAACAGCTTGACTGACTTTGCACATGCAAACAACCTATGTACCCGGGGAGCTATAGGGAAATACCAAACGACCCTTCCTTGTACCGTGGAGCTTCACACTTGGGGCACTTGTCCAAGTCTTTGTATTTTTCTCCACGGTACAATATGCAATCATTGGAACACTCGTGGATTTTTTCAACCTCGAGGCCGATGGGGCAGATCATTTGCTTGGCCAAGTATGTCTTTTCTAGCAACTCGTTTTTTTCTAGGAGCATTTTTCTTATTATACCTAACAACTGATCGAAGCCTTTATCACTCAATCCGTTTGTCGATTTAAACTCTAACAGCATGATGTCGGCTTTCAGTTTGCTCATTGGACAATTCCTATACAATGGTGTTTTGCCATCTTGTCTTATTTTCTCTAGCTTTCTTAGCTGTCTTTCACTAAGATATCCAGTCTCTACATTACGTAGCAGCTGAGAAATGCCATCGTTATCCTTGGTGTTGTTAGCTAGCGTGTTCCTAAACACATTATTAACTGTGGCCATAGGTTCCATGTTGACATTGGGTTCCTCGTCAGCATCGTGGATGGCTACGTCAGGCATGTCCACATCATCATCGTTTTTCTGCAGAACATTCACACCAACCTCGCCATGCATAGTCCATATCGTATAGTTTGGCATGAACCCCCTGGTAATCAAGTGCGATCGTATAGACCTAATTTGACGAAAGTTCCTATGATTCTTGCAATCTTTGCATGGGTAGAAGACAGGGTTCCTATTCCCAGCATGGGCTTTGGCATCGGTGATAAACTGGCTAACGCCATGCATGTACTGCTTGTCCGTTCGGGACATATGCATCCACTCTCGATCCATCTCTGCACAAAAAATACTGAGACAGTAATTATAAAGAATTAATAAGAAATCGAGCTTCATGAACAACAATTGTAGCTCAAAAGTACCATTTTTGGAAAACATTATTGTACACTAATTATTGAAAAATTAAAATTGGTAGCCTCGGCCCTGTAAATTGAAAATCGTAGTAAAAAATAATTATTGCACAATATTGAAGAACAACTATTCTACTCTACTTCTAAGAACTAATTATAGCATCATATACTAACAATGATGATCTTGACCACCATGGAATAATTAGCTAGGAATTTAAATGTGTTCATAGACACCAACCTTTTGGATGATGGATTCATCACAATTTGAGCTTTGCATAAATGTCCAATTGGAAAAGTGCTCTTTAGAATGGAGAAAGAACTAGAATGAGAATCAAGCAATGTAGCCATCAAAACGAAGCTAATTAAGCAACAAAATCAAAGAAGTGGATGTTTGTTACTAACCTTAAAGCAAAAAGATCAAGCCATTCTTCAAAATCCAAGCACTAGCTTCATGGTGAAGAGTAGCCGCAACAATGGAGGGAAGGGTCCAAACGCGCGCCTCTGTTCTCAGGATGGAAGAGAGGAGGAAGGTGAGGATGGCTACAACCTTTTTGTGTTGTAGGCTTATCACCGTCGGTTCTTGGCTAGAACCGACAGTGATAGAGCCCAATCATTATCGGCTCTTGGCTTAAACCGGCAATGATGAGTGTCCACCAAAACACTGCCGGTTCAAGCCATAAACCCGCAGTGATGTGGTCTTTCATTGCCGGTTTTAGCCCAGCCCCAACCATTTTTTCATTTTCAAGCTCATAACCGGCACGTGAAGGTACATCACTTCCGGTTCTCACAAATCCGACGGTGATGAGGCCGGCAATGATGTGCAAATCTGGCGTAGTGATATATGCTTTTGTTTCCATGTTAAAGCAATGTGCAAGGATCCAAAATTAAGCTGAGGCCTACCGGGATCTAGGTGAAACCGGTATATCAGATGTTAAGTTTGAGTTGTATATGTAATGATGAATAGGTGCATCATATAATATATTAGTCCCATAAAGAACACTAGACATTTTATTTTCAAAATAAATTTGGTGGATTAAGGGATGGTAGTTGCTACTATACCATTATAGTCAATATCCTTTTTTTCATATATATTTATATTTTCAACCAATATAATATAAACTCATGTGCATATGCAATTTAATTAGTTCTTAATACCGGATCATTACATGTGAATGTATTATTTACATGTTACGACTTTTTAACATTGGTTAATTTTATTTGTTTTCTTATTGATTGCATACAAACTCTCTCCAACAAAAATATAATATTTTAAGAAAACGATCATGATGTATAATTAGCAAAATAATTTAGAAATCACATCTTACTTAAGCATCAACAATCTTAAAGCTTTTTTTAATGATACTAGCATATTACCCGTGCTAACACCACGGTGGCATTTTAGAGATACACATGTGTCAAGAACACGTCTAAACTACAGGTATGCAACTATTTTAGCCCTGAACATAATCTCCCAGCTAGCCTTGATCATAGTATCATAAACTTATGTGTGACGTACTTATGGCTACCGGTAACCTGAACAACAGAAATTAACCAACCCCACTAAATGACGAACGCTCGCTAAAAAGGAATCAAACGAACAATTTTCAGACATACCTTTTTTGGAAAAAAAATCTCACCTCTTTCCTTTTTGGCAGCCACTCAACCAAACCATCCACCCAACTGCGCATGCAGCACCTATACCGCGCCTCCCCCTCCTGCGCGCTTTTTCAGGAAGTGATGATCTCATCAGAAAAAAGGGAAACCTTTATTTCAAAATGCTCTAAATTTTGAATGGTGTATCTGTTTTTTATTTCGTCTGCACCAGTGTGTTCTACGTCACGAGCTAAACAAAATTAGATCCCACTTATATATGCTTAGAAGATTTTTTTTTCTAGTACCCATTTATATATATTAGCTTATAACATGTAACTTATACTATAAAACTTATAACATATAAGTTATCCCAAAGTTGGAAACACAAAAGTTATGAGATAAAACTTAAATACAAAAGTTATAAACACAAATGAATGATTAACTTATAACTTATACAAAAACTTGGAAACACAAAATGAACGAATTAACTTATGACTTATATTAAAATATGGAAACACAAAAGTTATGAAACACAACTTATGTAAAAAGGTTATCAAACACAACTTGTGTAAATAAGTTATTTTATACAACTTGTATACATAAGTTATATAGTATAATTTTGTATGCAGAAGTTGTAAATTATATGTTATAAGTTAATACATATAAATTGCTACTAGAAAAAAATTATTTAAAATATATTCAAGTGGGATCTAGTTTTGTTCGTCTCGTCACATAGAACACACCTGTCAAACCGAATTTAAAATGGATACACCGTTCAGAAGTTATAGCAATTTAAAATAAATATTTTGTTTTTTTTTCACTTATGTCAGCGCTGACATCACACCACGTCAAAGGAACCAATCAGCCTGCCAATCCCCACAACCACCACTTGTGACGTCACTATTATCTCGTTCAGCGCGTCCGTCCGTGCCGTACAGGGAGTAGAACCGCACCAGTTGGTACGTTGTCGACCGTTCGCTAGATTCCCGGTGAACGTTCACGGGATTGGATTTGGGGAAACCAACCACGTGATCCCACATGTACATTTTGTAAAAGCAATCTGGAAATGGTATAGGCCATCAATCTGTGCAAAGAGTTCCCGCGGCCCAGTTAGGTGCTTTTTTTAAGAGTTTCGTAGTTTTTTCGGCCTTCCAAAAGTCGAGCCAGCTGGGAGTGGTTGTAAACATTTATCTGTTTTTTCTCTTTTTTCTGAGTCTAACAAAAATTGCTCTTTTGCTGTTCTTTTCGGAAAAAATAAGGCATTTGCTAAATTTCAGGTGCCTGAATTTTAGTTTTCTTTCGGACGATGATTATTGCATATATTTTTATACTAAAATTATAGTTTTAGTCAGGGGCGGATTCACATGGGGGCTGGTGGGGCTTCAGCCCCCCTTTGGGCCAAATATTCTACTAGCAGATCTTCACAAACAGCCCAAAAGTTTCCTTCTGCAGCCCACCATGCACCAGCTTTTCATAATTAGTTGACTAAATTGATATGGTTAGCAAAGTAGCATAATTTTTTATATAAATTGATAGGTTCAAGATATTATTGAAGATTTTATTTCGAGGAATACCTGGAAGATGATCGATAACATAATGTCAGTGCTATCTTTACCTTCTTATAATTTCTTTAATTGTATTAGGACAAGATTAAGTTTTGTTTGAAATCGTAGAGCGCAACTTACATTCAAATTTCTAGAGACAGTCCTAACCAGTATCATTTCTAGCCTTGTATTATTTAGCGGCCCTCTTGATTCATTTCTGGATCCGCCACTAGTTATAGTTCGTTATAATTTCTATAGACATAATCTGCAATTTCTGGTTCCATGAATAAAAATCCATTAGACAAAATGACAAACCTAACAAAATCTTATGTGTGTTGTCACATAGTGGATTCAATAATTTTCAGTTATTTACATAGTCGACAAAGACAAAAATCTGATAATTTATGACACAAAGACAAATAAAAATCATAAAAGTGACAATTTACCTGTACTAGTTGGAGTATAAGAGTGTTGCATAAAATTATCTTAAAATTCAGACACTTAAAATATAGGAGAATAGAAAAAATAAAGGATAATAGCATTGTACCAGTCCAAATAATGAAATTGTATAACAATTATCACACAGACAAACTTCGTACGATCACATACACTTAAAAATGCAAACTAGTAACTGTGAAGTCAAATGCAAGAAACTAGGAACGCGATACAGCAACTAGGACAAAGTACACGCGACAGTCAATTTGGAGCATCATCAACGCAAGCCGCAACGGCTGGGGACAAAGGCAACCTTGCCACCGCGTACGTCGTAGACGATTTCCTTGGTCCGCTGCACCTGGGTTCCAATGAAGTTCCAGGGGAAATTCTCGTTGGGTGCTGCCGCAAACGCGAGGCACCCGAAGGGGAAGCCGTCGGTGAGGTGCTCGCGGAAGAAGTACATGAACTGCCTGTCGTCGAGGTCCATGGTCTCGCCGTTCCCGAACCTGAAAGTGATGTTCGGGAGGTAGATGTACTCGGTCAAGGTGAAGTTGTAGCACGTGTCAAGATCGCTGAACGCAGGCGCCGGTGGGTACCACTACGCCAGATTTTTACAGCAGGAACGGAGGCATTTTTACTGTAGGGGCGGCTGGGGTTGGGGGCGCCCCTACAGTGGGTGTCCTCGGGCCCCAGCAGCCCAGCCGCCCTTACAGATGTCACTGTAGGGGCGGCTGGTAACCTGAGCCGCCCCTACAGTTAGGGCTGATCTGTAGGGGCGGCTCAATCACCAGCCGCCCCTACAGTTAGGGCTGATCTGTAGGGGCGGCTCAATCACCAGCCGCCCCTGCAGTGCCGACTGTAGGGGCGGCTGAATCACCAGCCGTCCCTACTGATGGCAAGATGACTAATGTGTGCTAAGAATTTATCAAATGAATAAATGACCAAAATAAAAGTTGTAGATATTCATGAGTTGAACAACTTTGGTATTCATCATTTTTTATGTTGAAATCAATTTGGGTCTCAAATTTTGGTTCGAACTTGTCGTTTTTCAAAATTTCAAATTTGAAAGGTTCAAATTTTGTGAAATGACAAGATGACTAAAATAAGAGTTGTATATATTAATGAGTTGAACAACTTTGGTATTCATCATTTTTTATGTTGAAATCATTTTAGGTCTCAAATTTTGGTTCGAACTTGTCATTTTTCAAATTTAAAAATTTGAAAGGTTCAAATTTAGTCAAATGACATGATGACCAAAATAAAAGTTGTAGATCTTGATGAGTTGAACAACTTTTGTATTTATCACTTTTACATCTGAAATCATTTCGGGTTTAAAAATTTGGTTTGAACTTGTCAAATTTCAAATTTCAAATTTTAAAATGTGTAAAACATTGTCATATCCAAGTTTGATCAAACTTAAATGTTTGAAGCATGATTTTAGAAATTTTAGGAAAAAAAACTCATCACATTTGAAGTTAGTACGAGGAGAACAACTAGTTACAAAGTTTACCCATAGATTAAAAAAGAATCACACTGCTCTAGATGATCCTTACATGATCATAGTGAGCAGATGTGATTTCTCTTTAATCTGTGGGTCAACTTTATAACTAGTTTTTCTTTCTCATACTAACTCCAAATCTGATGATTTTTTTTCTTAAAAATTTCTAAAATCATTCTCTATCAATTTATTTTGTTGGTTTTGTCAATATATACATATGAAAAGTTTGAGCAATTTAAATTTTGAATTTCAAAAAAATGCAACTTTAGACAAGATTTTGGTACCCCAAATAATTTCAGCTGAAAAAGTGATAAATACCAAAGTTGAATAACTCATCAAGATCTACAACTTTTGTATTGGTCATTTCTTCATATGAAAAAGTGGTAATAACATTGTTTAAAAATGTGACACATCTCTCGTAAGGTTTTATAAACTACATGAGACATGTGTAAGATTAGTGAATAATGTGTGCTAAGAATTTGTCAAATGAAGAAATGATCAAAATAAAAGTTGTAGATATTCATGAGTTGAACAACTTTGGTATTCATCATTTTTTATGTTGAAATCAATTTGGGTCTCAAATTTTGGTTCGAACTTGTCGTTTTTCAAAATTTTAAATTTGAAAGGTTTAAATTTTGTCAAATGACAAGATGACTAAAATAAAAATTGTAGATATTAATGAGTTGAACAACTTTGGTATTCATCACTTTTTATGTTGAAATCATTTTGGGTCTCAAATTTTGGTTTGAACTTGTCATTTTTTAAAATTTCAAATTTGAAAGGTTCAAATTTTGTCAAATGACAAGATGACCAAAATAAAAGTTGTAGATATTGATGAGTTCAACAACTTTTATATTCATCACTTTTACATCTGAAATCATTTAGGGTTTTAAAATTTAGTTTGAACTTGTCAACTTTCAAATTTTAAATTTTAAAATGCGTAAAACATTGTCACATCTAAGTTTGATCAAACTTAAATGCTGAAGCATAATTTTAGAAATTTTTAGGAAAAAAATCATCACATTTTGAGTTAGTATGAGTGAGAATAACTAGTTACAAAGTTTACCCACAGATTAAAAAGAGAAATCACACTGTTCTAGATGATACTTACATGATCATAGTGAACAGTGTGATTTCTTTTTTTAATCTGTGGGTCAACTTTGTAACTAGTTTTTCTTCCTCATAGTAACTCCAAATCTGATAATTTTTTTTCCTAAAATTTTCTAAAATCATTCTCTATCAATTTATTTTGTTGGTTTTGTCAATATATACATATGAAAAGTTTGAGCAATTTAAATTTTGAATTTAAAAAAAATGCAACTTCAGACAAGATTTTGGTATCCCAAATGATTTCAGCTGAAAAAGTGATAAATATCAAAATTGAATAACTCATCAAGATCTACAACTTTTGTATTGACCATTTCTTCATATGACAAAGTGGTAATGGCATTGTTCACAAATGTGACACATCTCTTATAATGTTTTATAAACTATATAAGACATGTGTAAGATTAGTGAACAATGTGTGCTAAGAATTTGTCAAATAAAGAAATGACCAAAATAAAAGTTATAGATATTCATGAGTTGAACAACTTTGGTATTCATCACTTTTTATGTTGAAATCAATTTGGTTCTCAAATTTTGGTTCGAACTTGTCGTTTTTCAAAATTTCAAATTTAAAAGGTTGAAATTTTGTCAAATGACAAGATGACTAAAATAAAAGTTGTAGATATTAATGAGTTCAACAACTTTGGTATTCGTCACTCTTTATGTTGAAATCATTTTGGGTCTCAAATTTTGGTTCGAACTTGTAATTTTTTAAAATTTCAAATTTGAAATGTTCAAATTTTGTCAAATGGCAAGATGACCAAAATAAAAGTGGTAGATCTTCATGACCTCTACAACTTTGATGCTTATCAAATTTTCATTTGAGATGATTTGGTGTCTCAAAATTATTTTATTAGTTTTGATTTTAATTTTTTAAAATTTTAATTTTTTTCCCATTTTTAAAGGTTCACTACTATTCATCTACAGCTGCCCCGTCCCTGGCCGTTGGATCCCGTCCGCAGAGCCCGGATGGCCGCCACGAACGCTTCCAGAAACCACCAAGCCGAGTACCACCAGCCTCCTCTATCCATCTCACCGCATCCGACCGCCGCCTCGCAGCCTCCGCTTGCTCTTCCTCTCCCCTTTGTGCCCTCTCTGCCGCTGCCTCGGCCCTTTGAGGCCCCTGGCGCTCCGCCCGCCTCCGGCCAGCCAGCAATGACACCACGCCGAGCGCCCCCCCCTCCCGCTGCGCCCTCCCCCGCATGGCCTTGTGGCGCGCTTGGGCGCCCATGCCTGTTGCCGCCTGCAACGCTGCCGGGACGCCAGTGGCCCAAGCAATGGCGTCTGCCTGGTTCCGGCCATCTCCCTCGCGTACTCCTGCATGGCGGCAGCGACGGCCACCCTGCCCGCCAGAAGCGCGAGGCACCAAGCGTCCTCACCCACACCCGGGGAGATCTGAGTGCAGAGTAGGCTCTCCTTTCTCTCTCTCTTTTATTTCCTCAATTTTCCCATATGATATATTGATATGCGCATGAAAATTCATTTGCGAGGCCACTCCCTCTCGCTGATAGTGTCTACCTCCTCCTCCTGCATCATGTCACAGGCACTCCATGTGAGCCAAACCTATCTTGATAAACGATTCAAGGTATTTGGCAATTTCCTCAACAGAGTGTCGGGGTGGTGTTGAATTTTGCAGTTCTCACAATGTTTACAAAGTGAGTCATGATTTCTTTCTCTGTTGGTTTCGTCCAAGATTTGTTCAACAAATATATGAATTTGTGTTGTTACTTTCCTGCAACATTTACCCCTAAAATTATTCTCGACCAGTATTCTTGGTTCTACCAATTTGTTGTGTCCTATAGGCATAAAGAACTAATACTGATTGCTACGAATTTGGTTTCCGTGCATATGAGGAAAATCATGTTTACTCATTTTGGTTACGCAAGCTCATTTACATCCCTGAACATTCGAGAAAAATGAATCTTTGTGTATGTCATTCAAACACATAGATGTTAGATGTCCATTAGCCAATAAATTACTTTCTCCTTTCAGGTTAGTTGTCATATCCATTAGTTTTGTTCATTGTTTGCGATGCAATTTCATCTTCTACCGGATAATCTAACACAATGTTTCTTCACCCAAAAAACATGTTTTGCTCAGTTGCTGAACTGAATTTGACAATGTATTTTCTCTGCACAGAAAAAATTGTGATGATCCTTCTCATACACTACATAACATTGCTTATTTGCGACAAAGTCATGCTGGGCTACGATCACAAGAGTAACCTGTTGCCCCTCATCTTGGTTTTGATGCTTACTACAGAATGATTTCTTTTTTCCCAGGTGTCCACTTCATAGATTTCAGTGCCCATGTATTTGTTTTTCATAGTGTTTTCCAGGTCAAGATGCCAGGCCGCCAAAGTATTAGGCACAGAAATCCTTTAAAGGACTCCATGATATTACGGACTGCCTCAAAAGCAGTTTTAATGGTCGAAGCCACAAGCAGTTTTCATGGTTGAAGCTAAGGTTAGTTACCACTTACCGGTTAATGCAACTGACTTGCCCAGGGATTTACAAAGTTATTATTTCTGTAACAAAAAGTGATGTGTTTTATTACTCTTAACTTCAGTTGTACCCCAACGAAGAGCACATCGATTGTTTTGTGTTACCAAACTAGATGTTACCTCAAAAGATTTGATTTTACATGCTGCACATTAATGGTTTTTGTTATTAAATTGTCAGGTCATTATCTACTTACATCAAGGACTTCCCACATGGTCATGACCACGCTCGGAATTGTTGATTGATTGAGTTGAACTAAAACAGATCTCTTTTTTCCCCTAATATTCTTTCCATTCTATGATTTCATATCAGTCGCTTCCATCGACCTATAATTCTTCTTGCCTTATAGATTTATGTGAACCTTCCCCTGTATGTGCCACCATATTATAATAAAAATGATATACAAGTCTATGTCCTATTCTTTGAAAGTAGTCACGAAAATAGAAAAGGACGTGAAGCTGTTTATATAGATTGATCTCATAAAAAAACAAACATTCCATTATTTTAAACATTAATTTTGGCTCTGTGCTACTTGGGTTTAGCTAACAGGTGTTACGTTTCCATCCTGACAATAGGTTCTGTGAAGGACATAATTGTAGGCCTGCATTACAACCAAATCAAGGTAGCCAATATTCTTTGCTGGACAATGTTACACTTTTGTTCAACATTTCATCATGAGCTCTTTTAATTTCAAACATTTGCCATTCTTCTTCCCTAGGGTGATTAGGAAAAAGGATATTTGAACTTAGAAGATTTGGCTACATAACAAAGCGCACAACCTCCTACGTACTGGTGCCGTCTCTGAAAACTAAAACAACGCTGCATACATAGTCTGCAGGTACAGATTCCTCACTTCTAAAATTGGTGCATTGTGTCTTTCTTTATTTCTACATATTTTACTTCTTTTCAGCACTATCTGTTTTATTATTCTGCCTTTCTACTTTCCTACAGCAGTAGCCTGATTTGCTAATTACCTGTTGATTGTAGAGCAAAATGTTATATAGTGCCCGGTAGCCACTACATACTCCTTTATTTCAATAATATTTTTAGGTGATCATGCGGTTGCCACTATCTCATCTTTGGTTCACAAATTCAAGGTTTGAAAACAACAGATCATTAACAAGAACGGCATTATCATGTGTGATCCATCATTATGCAAAGTTTGCAACTTTTGCGGTGTGCTTTGTCATAATCCCGTTGCCTTATGCTCTTACTGAATACTCATCTCTGCAGTCTTGCTGTAGTTTTTTTTCCACACTTGTCAATTCATAGTTTGATCTTTCTTATGACCACAGTGTGTCAGACTTGATCAGTCAACTCATCAAACATTTCAGGAGGCTTGTCTTTTTGTTTTCCTTTTCTGATTCTGATTTTTTTTTCTAGTTTTACTTTATGTTAGGCACCATGTATGAGGAGCCCCAAGCTGGGGGACAAGATCGCGACACTTTAGTAGCTAGTCTCGCCATATGGCAAGGTAAGGACCAGCAGCTATTTGCTTTGGGTGCTGATTATTATCTGTCATTACTGGAAGTACATTCCATCATTGGAAAACTCGAAATCCGGCGTAGTATACTTTTACTCAAAGCATGTGTAGTAGTACTGTATGCTTTGGTTCAGATCTCAATAGCCCAAGTATAGATATTTTGACCAGACATGCACTAGTGTAAACAAAAGTGATTCCTTCTATTACAGAATGCCACAAAACTTTAGATTTCAAACTCTTATTATCTGTTCTGAACATGAATCATTTTCAGGAGGCAAACAATCTATATCTTTTCATTTGTCAGCATATTTTAATTTATAGCTACAGATATATATATGTTTTCACTACTAGGAACTTCTATGTTTGCTAATTATTGTTCTTTATCCAATAATTAAATACTATACGTAATTCTCATGTCTCACTATTCCATGGCCCAACAGCAGACATCAGACATGTTGATTTGTAGGAAAGTTTGTATCCAAAATATTTGACAATGTTAAGTACAAATCCTCAAGGTGAGGGCTTTCATATGTAATGAATCTATCTCTGTTGAAATTGGTTTTCCCTGTAGCTGTCCTTGCATGATTGTTCTTAACAATTATTTGTCTCCATGGAGATTTCTTAGCGATAGCAATATCTGCATGTGTAGTTGTGGACTGCATCAAATGTCTTGAATTTTCAGTATTGGCTAGAAACAAATGTTTGAACTTTATTATTAGAGTTGTATTTACTTGCTTTGTGAATATATTATTCTAGTATATATATATATAACTAGAATAATATATTCACAACAATAAATACTAACTAAATAATAAAGTTCAAATTAATTTGAATTATTTATTTTTTTTTTGAAAAATCCTTTGTAGGGGCGGTTCTTGATTGAACCGCCTTACAAATCTACAGCAGGGGCGGTGGTGATATAGCCGCCCTTACAGAAAGTTCACTACAGGGCGGCTGATGTTACCAGCCACCCCTACAGAGAGAAGACTTGTAGAGGCGGCTCAAAACACCAGCCGCCTTACAGGAGAAGGCTGTAGGCGGCTGAAAACACCAGCCGCCCCTCTGAGAGAGGCATGCTGCTTGGCGGTCAGGAAACCGCCCCTACAGAGACATCCTCTGTAGGAACACCCTGGGAAGGGCGGCTGGCACAGCCGCCCCTACAGAGGCTATAGAACCGCCCCTACAGTTAAATTCTGTAGTAGTGTACTGCGCCATCGCCTTCCTGAACTCGTCGCGGAGAGCAGCGTAGACGGGCGGATTCAGGTAGGTGAACGCCGCCTGCGAGTCGATCAGCGTCCCGTTGCCCCTGAACAAGGCTGGTGGGAACGGAAGTTCCTTGCCGTTGATGGCGATGGCAACGAGGTCGACGAAGTAGAAGTTGGGCCCAGTCGGGTTGGTCACCAGCGGCACGTACTTGACGCCGGCGTGGCCGGAGTAGTCAGACAGAGCTGGAGCAATGGTGAGGAAGCCGTGGGTGTCGGTGTCCGCTGGGAGGCAGTACGAGAACGCCGCCGTGCCGGGGGGTGAGGAGTTCAGCACACGGGTCGCCAGCGAGTGGCGACTGAGGCTGAGGTCGATGTTCCCAACGGCCACGTCGTCGGTGAACAAGTCGTTGTCGACATGCAAGCAGACGACGGCGAAGTTGTCGAAGGTTGCCGACGGCGAGAGCGTGAGGGTGTCCATCACGACGGTGCCGTTACCGAACACGAAAGTCGAGTTCTGGAACGTGGTAGTGCACGATCCACCAGTAGAGCACGAGTACCCACAGTCCGGCGAGCCGCACTGCACGCTGCGGAACGAGGACGACTTGGAAGGGTCGAACCCCACGTCGCACGGCTCCCCTCGAGACGACCGAGAGAAGCACGGCTTGCACCGAATGTCGGACAGGCCGCTGACGTCAAAAAACAGGGGGAGCTGCTGCGCTGGAGTGCCGTAACCAGCGAGGACCGTGTACTCGAACAATCCGGGGAAGCTGGCGACGACGTTCTGTGTGGCGGGGACGGACAGGCCTGATGCTGGCGTGTCTGCTGACGGTGACGGGGCTGGTGCAGCGGCAGCCGTAGCGGCTCGGACTTGAGATAGATATCGCAGGCGTAGACTGTCGCGGTGAAGGATCTCACGCAGCGATGGCTTGCCATGCTTCCGAGCGCCGCCGCTGGCGAGGGGAGAGCATGGGCTCAGCCGGTGAACGACTGGCAGCTTGTTGCCGTTGGTATGTCCTGCAAAAGTATCAGAAGGTAGTAAAATATGCGTCAGCGTCGTGCCTCGTGCGGTGTGGAGTTGGTCACGTTCACGTGCATCCAAGTGCGACCAAGTAGATTAATTATACAGCGCGTTGCACCTGAAGTGATCGACGGGCAACTTGTCGTCGACGGCGAGACATCTGAATCGTCAGACCATCGGAGGACGCGGCTTGACCCATGAGCGTGACTAACGACAAGGCATAGAAGCACAAGTGTCAGATGCATGGTCGAAGCCATGGTGAGGAAGAGGCTAGATGACCAGTACTACGTAGCACAGCTAATCCAGCTAGCCTTCCAACAACTTGTACACACTACTGCTTGTAAGATCAGCCTTCTTATATAGACATGGCAACGTTGTCATCTGCTTCTTGTCGTGTCCATTTGTAACGAAAAG
Organism: Miscanthus lutarioriparius; assembly: GCA_904845875.1. NCBI lineage: Eukaryota > Viridiplantae > Streptophyta > Magnoliopsida > Poales > Poaceae > Miscanthus > Miscanthus lutarioriparius. Next base: position 51,534,422 of record CAJGYO010000018.1, on the reverse strand, counting down.
TTAACAAACAAATGGTTGATGTAAAGTATGCGTTTGATTGTTTGCACTTGAAATGATTATTCGTCTATGATTCCGTACTCAGACAAATTAATGCCTGCACAACTACTGGATCAACGAAAACTGGCAGATCGACGGGATAATTCAACTGGTACAGGGGTACAACAGCTAGCTACCTGGTGATAACATATATACTTACCAAGAATAAACTCTGCGATATGCTTCCAGTCAGCTAGTTTCGTGTTAGTTTGGAACTTTGATGGAGCCAAGAACATCGCCGCGCCGGCAATCTGTACCAAATCATACACGCCCGTCTTTGTGCCAATCGAGAATCTACATTTTCTGCATCTACTCGATTTGAAGCAGCTGTTTGGTTGATTCCGTTTGAATACTGCCAGTGCTTCATTCCAAAATGGCCAATTGGGTTAATAAACTATGAAATGGCTCATTCTTTTGTGGAACGAGCAACTCCAGCAGGGGCACTAAAATCATGGCCCCTACTATTGATTTTGGCGCTCCAGTGCATTCCCTACTTTTGTTGGTCCAATTCTTTGCTTTCAATCCAACAGCAGCACTTAAATCTAGGCACTAAAATCCCATTCATGTAGAGAATCCCAAACGGGACCCGCTCGTCATCCTCAAAGTTCTACCATCTGAACTATCATCCTCAATGCAGAGAAGAGCGCCTCGCTCGTCCTATCGCGCCTCGCTCATCCTAGTGGCGGCCACAGGGAGGTCGCTCATCCTAGCAGCGGCCACGGGGAGGAACCGGCAGATCCTCATCCATCCTACCACCTGCAGATTTGCCGACAGATCCTCACATCCTACCGCGGGGACGACGGAGCCCCGGACGAGCGAGGCTCTCGTGACCGAAGGAGAAGCACATGAGTGAGAGGGAGCCTAGGACGAGCGGCGGCAGTGGGCTACAGAAAAACTTTTGCAAGGCGTTTGGAAAAGGGGCTCGGAGGTGGCAGGCAATTCAACCGCCTCGGTTAATGCATGGGATTAACCGAGGCGGTCACAATAAACCACCTTGCAAAATCTATTTACCGAGGCGATTAAAAGATAAACGCCTCCTAAAATCTATTAACCGAGGCGGGCCTCCAAAAATGCCTCCATTTTTGGAGGCGGGCCTTGTAAGTGCCCCGCCTCGGAAAAAAGAGGCCAAGGCCCAGACGGCTCAACCGAGGCCCGATAGACGCGACAGGTATAAAATGTGCATTAGGGTTTCCTGTCCCAATAGGCCGGAGCGCCCCCAGCCCCTCACTCTCTCTCAGCGGCGCGCCTCCCTCCCTCGTCGCACGGCGTGGCTCCCTCTCTCCCTTGTCGCACGGCGCGCCTCTCTCCCTCCACTCTCCCTCTCTCTCGCAGCTCGGCCGTGCTACCCTCCCTGCGGTGCGCCCTCTCCCCTCCCTCCACTCTCTCTCTCCCTCCCTCCCTTGTCAACACTCGCGCTCGAGCAGCAGGCAGCTCCACGGTCCTCCCCTCCCGGCGGCGCGCTACACCTCCCCTCCCGGCGGCGGTCCTCCCTCCCTCTCCCTCAAGCACACCTCCGACGATGTGGCGAGGAGCTCCTCCGTCTCCTCCTCCGGCGGTGCGGATCTGGGCGAGGAGCTCCTCCCTTTCCCTCAAGCTTCTCCGGTGGCGTGGATCCGGGCGGGGCAGCGTAGATCAAGGGCGTGGCGGCGTAGATCCAGGGTTGGGCGGTCCCCACCCGTGGCGGCACGCGAGGTCGCCCACACTCGCGACGGATCTAGTGTGGCGGTGGTGGATCTTCGTGGTGGGGATGCTGGCATGGACGCGGTGGCTATGGGCGCACAGCGAGCTACCAGCACGGACGTGGACGCGGGCGTGAATGCGAATGCAGAGCGTGGCGGGTCACGGTTCCCTCGGGGGCGGCGACGGCGCGCAGGGGTGGCAGAGCAAGGCCCAGATCTAGGCCCTCTGGGCTTTTTTTGTTTTTTTATTCAATTTACCGAGGCGGGCATCGAACCGCCTCAGAAAAGGTGCCATTAACCGTGACCTTTCGTCCGAGGCGGTTGCAAAAACTGCCTCGGTTAAGCATTTTTGCCCGCCTTGGTTAAATTTTGTGTAGTAGTGGCGCGCTGCGTGTGGGAGGGAGTCCACACACAGGGGCTGAATGAAGGAGTCACAGTGGGGAGAGAGGCTTTGCTAGATGGAGCCATGATGAATGGAGGCTGGATTGAGCATGTCACACGTCCTACCAGCGAAGGCGGACGATCAGGGAGGATGCGCCATCAGGGAGCATATTGAGCGACCGAGGGGCAGATCGAGTGGCTATAGGAGCAGATTGAGTGAGGGATCGTAGAGAAGCGGTGCGAGCGATGAGAGGGACGGAGCTTGGCGTGAGGAAAATGGACGAAAATCGTCATATCGGGGCTTGGCCTAGAGCCCATAGGAATGGGTGCTGGAGGGGGGACTTTGGTGCCCACACCCAAATTTCGCGTCTCAAGTAGAGGCTCTGCTGGAGTAAAGTTTTTAGTCTGGGCACCCATATTTAGCTATGGGGGATCAAGTAGAGGCCCTGATGGAGTTGCTCTAAGGATAATCACATGTACTTATCATTTTTCTGTATTGGTAGTTGATAGTCCAAAAGAAAGAATTTGGGAATTAGGTACCGTTTATAAGAAACTTAAAGCTAGCTTCTTTGGATAGAACGAGTTAGGACACATAAGCCTAGGTGAATAGTTGCCGAGATTATTTTTTGAAACTTCTTGCATTAGATTCCCATCCTTGAGCTTGTTTGTATTTTAGGATTTTCATAGGAATTTGAAAGGAAATCCAATTCCTATGTTTTGCTTATATCACATGATGTTTGGAATGGAGGAATGAAGGTTTCCTTTCCTATGAAAAGGCTTGCTTTCCTTCATAAAATGGAGGAAATAAAACATCCATTTCAAGCTGTTCGAAAAATTTCCTACATGTGCATGGAGGGATGAGCAAGTCCTTATTCACTAGAGGAATAAAGTTGTTCTTATATTCCTGTGTTTCAAACACCAATTCTAATAAAATTCCTGTGTTTTTCAATCCTCTATTTTTTACTAACAATAATTTTCTATTCCTGCACTTTCTTCCTTTCCTCTATTTTTCATTCCTCCATTCCAAACAAGACATTGTCGCATTAGGTTCTCGATATCAGGAACAACAGCAAGGAAGGTGTTCTGAATTTTCAAATGCACTAATCAAGTTTCCAAATGCAACATCCGGCGAAGCATTTGGGTATATATAAGGAGTTCAGGATACTAGGATAGACGTGTTGCCCAACATTTGCACATGGTTACTTCATGGCGTTGTGTGTTGGACACATGTGTTGTACATATAAGATGTGCCGTAAACTAATGACCCATTTCATGTCTCGTCGATGTTGTCGTAGATGGAATGAACTCGTTTTTCGGTGAATTTTGACTTTGTCTCCACTAGATTTTAGACGTTGGGAGGGTTCATGCGAGGTACTCGCTTTGCTCATCCGTTGTGCATCTTTATCTAGTGTGTCCAATAGCATGATTGGAAATGTTTAATTTGCTATTAATGTAGGTTAGTTGAGTTGTGTAAAAGTATAGCTAGGCATGCAAACGGCAGGTGTTTTTGATGAACTTGGCCTAGGGGCGGAGGAGCTGAGTTTTGAGCAACTGTTAGTGGATTCAAATCATTCAAAAAATTTAATTGGACATTTGTTGCTTTGGATATCTTTGGATAGGGTTCATTTGGATTTAGATATTTATCCCTATATGATTTAAAAATGCCTAATTCCATTGGGGAGAAACTTAAAAAGTTCAATGCCCATTAAATATTTTTGGATTGACAGAGCATTCTCCAATATATATCTAGTTTTGGTTCCTAATATGGGTCCCACATATTAACCTTGCCCACTAATATACACAGAGTAGCAAAATTGTTGTACTAAGTTATTTTTCAAACAAATTAAAGTTAATTTCGCTAAAATTTTAAGGTATAAACACCAACTTTCTAATCCAAGGTCCTACATGCGATCTTAGGCTTTTGGAGGGCCTAGAGAGGTTGGCCTGCTGGCCACCCTAGGGCTGGCCCTACAATGATGCATTATATCGTCATGCCATATGGCCATTTCGAGGATGGGGATCGAATTTCATCTGGCAGACTCATCACCCTTCTTCCAAGGGACATCTTTATGCTAGTGGCTATGAGCCTATTTGGTTTCCACCTTGGGAAACACGCCAGGGCCAGGCATCAATGCGTTCGACAATCGGATACAGTTGCCTGCCATCGCTCCCCAAGCGAGGGTGACATCCAAACATGCCCTATATATTACTTTACAAAGTGGATCACAGTTATGCCTTTTAAAACATAACACATAAGGAAGTAGTTGGATTTATCACTGAGCATATATTCACAAATCCGTCATACCTCAAACTTTAACTACGGATCAAGGTTCTTCTTTTGTGTCAAAAGAGGTTTGTGAATTTATTAATCTTATAAAATCAAATTCCTTGATTCATCAAAATTTATGCTCAGGCCAATTGTCAAGCCAAGTCTAGTAACAAGATCTTAATCAAACTTGTGAAAAAGAAGATGGAGGACAATCGAAAAAGGTCACACAAGGCTTTGTCTGATGCTTTATGGACTTATCGCATATCTAGACATGGTGTTACCAAAGTTACTCCCTTCAAGCTGGTTTATTGATATGAGGTGGTGTTGCTAGCTGAGGTAAAGTTAGATGCATACATATTGGCTAAATAGAATGACTTGTCTGATGTTATTTACCACGAGTTGATGATAGACAATGTCAACGAGGTGACCGACAAGAGGATGAAAGCTTTGAAGGACAAAACTTGTGTTTCCAAGACTTAGAACAAGAAGGTGATAAATAAATCGTGCTCCCCAAAAAGAAAAAAAAAGCTAGCCAGGATTCCGCAGGACCACTATTTTTTCGTCCTTGTCAACTTTATTTAAGCAATCCAGCTACCTTGCACGAGTTCCCTGTCCAAGCACGGATGCGAAGCACCACAAGTTGTCAACCATGTGATGTGATCAATATCATATCCAATCCCGTGTAAGTACGACGATGATGACTGAGAACTAACAATGCAATATAAGTGCCTGGAACCTATGAAATGTAAGATACATACACAGCGCTGGCACTACGGGAAACACGTGATTTGCCGAGTGCAAAAATCTTTGCCGAGTGCCAAATTTCGGGCACTCGGCAAAGACCTGTTTTGCCGAGCGTCGCACTTGGTAAAATATGGCACCCGGTAAAGAGGTTTTTGCCGAGTGCCTAAGACCTGCACTCGGCAAAGGCTGTCTTTGCCGAGTGCCAGGCACTCGGCAAAGGCAGACACTCGGCAAAGATTGGTAGGGGCCTAATGGCATCCAGCGGCGTCCTCTTTGCCGAGTGCCCCTGTTTGGCACTCGGTAAAGAATTTATTTTGCCGAGTGCCAACCCTAGGCACTCGGCAAAATATATTTTTTTTTGGTTTTTAGCCACCAATTTTTTTTAAGCTTTAGTACACTACCACAAACAACATGTTTAAATTTGGGATATTTTCATTGCCTTTTGGCATATTTTTATAGTTTATTTTGTTTTGTTGAATTTTTTCAGAAAATGTAAGTTTGAACTGCAGGTGCATCGAATAATGGATTACATTCGTTCAAAAAATGTTATCCTTGTTTCTTAGTGTAAATTTAGGCTAAATCCGAGGAAGATCTCGAAATTTCAATCAACGTGCTCACGCATCATTACATGGACAGAGATGTCCAACTTAACGTGGGAGTGGTTTTTAATTGTTTAAAATTTTTCCACGAATTATGAAAATCATGAAACTTATCGAGTTTCATGATTTTCGTATTGCTCATGATTTTATACAAAATTTGAAAAAGTCCCATGCAAGTTGGCGACGCTGCGTTCTCACGATCGAAATTTCAAGACAGCTTTCTAAATTTAGCCTAAATTTACACTGTGGAACAAGTGGATAACATTTTTGAATGAATGTAATCCATTATTCGATGCATCAGTAGCTCAAACTTACATTTTCCTAAAAAAATTCAACAAACCAAAATAAACTATAGAAATATGCCAAAAGGCAATGAAAATGTCCCAAATTTAAACATGTTGTTTGTGGTAGTGTATTAAAGCTTCAAAAAATTTGGTGGCAAAAACCAATTTTTTGCCGAGTGCCTAGGGGTTGGCACTCGGCAGTATAACTTTGCTTCGAGTGCCGCCACCGCACTCTCGGCAAAAGAGTCATTGATTTTTTGAAAAACTTCGCGCCGAGTGCCGATCACGACACTCGGCGAAGAAAATTGACTTTGCCGAGTGCCGCCGATCCGCACTTTGGCAAAGCCGCCTTTATCCTTCACCCGCCAGTCGGCGTGCTCTCTCTCTCTTTCTCTCATTTCTCTCTCTCTCACCTCTCTCTCCCTCCACCCACACAGACATCGCTGCCCGCGCCTCCCAGCCAGGCCCTCCCATGGTGCCCGATCCCGTCCGCCTCCCAGCGCACTGGCCTCTGCTGCATGACCTTCACAAGCTTGACGTCCCCCGTCCGGCTCCCCACGCCGGGTCCTCGCGTGGCCGCCGCCCCCGCCCGGCCTCCACCGCCCATGCCGGCCCCCTTGGCGGCCACCTCCCCTGCCTGCGCCCCCCCCTCGGCGGCTACCTCCCCCGTCGGTGGCCACTGCCCCCGCCGGCGGCCACTGCAGAAGAGAGGAGGAGGAGGCAGGGGAGAAGAGAGGAGGAGGGGAGAAGAGAGGAGGAGAAGGAGAAGGAGAGGAGAAGGAAGGTGCCGGCCTAGGCCCGTCGACCCTCACGCCGCTGTGGTAGTCCCCACTGTCGTCGCTGACCCTCGTTGTTGTCATTCTCATCGCGAAGGTATGCCCTACACCTGTAGTAGTTAGTAGTAGTACTTAGTAGTGTTAGTAGTAGTTAGTAAGTAGTAGTTGTTAGTAGTTAGTAGTGTTAGTAGTATTGTTAGTAGTAAGTAGTGATAGTAGTAGTGTTAGTACACTAGTAGAGAACAGACCTTTGATCCAAGGGCCAAACCAGACTCTAGTCCCGGGAAATATTGCGTCCGAGACTAGAGAGATCTTTAGTCCCGGTTGGTGGCTCTAACCGGGACTAAAGGTCTCTGCCCAATGGCTCCTGCGCCAGGCCATTGTGGCAGGGGACCTTTAGTCTCGGTTGGAGCCACCAACGGGACTAAAGGTCGACCTTTACTCCCGGTTGGTGGCTCCAACCGGGAGTAAAGCTCTTGTCCCGGTTAGTGGCGTGGCCCGGGACTAGAAAGTGACCTTTAGTCCTGGTTGGATCCACCAACCGGGACTAAAGGTCCCCCATATAAATTCTGCTGGCCGTCTTCTTCCTCTCCGAGCGCGCTCGAGAGCTTCAGTTCAAATTTAAGCAGTGTTCTTGCTCTTTCTCCATCCATTCTTCGATTCCTTCGTCGATTTCTTCGATTTCTCCGTCGATTCTTTGGTTCTAAAGGTTACCAACTTCATACTCTCATGTTTCACCATTGTCTTATCTCATTTTGTTCACTATATATATATATGGTTCTTTATTGTGGGTTTTTTTCATTTGTAAGCAATTTGAGCTCAAAATCACTTGAAGCTTGCATATTTACATGAAGAAAGGTTAAAGTAGCTATTAAAAACTAGTATTCACCGTTCATTTGTAGCATGCATAGCACACTTCATTGTTTAGAGATATAGAGAATTTTAGAGTTTTTTTAATTTTATTTGTTTATAAAATGAGAAATTTATAGTGTATTAAAAAATGAGTATAGAGAGTAGATGGCAACTGCTTCCGGCTCCTCGGCCTCTCATGGGTTTCCAAAGCGACTTAGGCCGGGCCTCCCACTCATTGCATGCAGCAAGTGTTGTGATGAGACGAAGATTGTGATGGAGTACCGAGTGAAGAAGGAGGGTCCCAACAAGGGTCGCATTTTCTACAAGTGTCCGGATCGCAATGTGAGTTATTTTATCGTATTTAGTGACTATGGTTAGTTTATACCTATTTTCATGATGGTTGTGATTAAAGTTCTAATTTTCTATTTTAATTTTAGTGGGATGGCACTGGATGTTCAGGCTTCTACTGGGAGGAAGAGTATGTTGAACTCGTGCAAAAATATCTTGCACAATAAGCAGATATGACGGCTAATGAGGAAGTGATCCAGCCGAAGAAGCCCAAAGATGTTGAACAAACGGGGGATCTGTCTGTTTTAGTTGGGATTGGTCACGAAATCCTTGTGCTCCTGAAGTGCATTTTAGCTTTAGTGTTTTTAGTGGTAGTTGGGATTGTCTACATTGTAGCGAGGCTTTCTTAAATTTATAGTTTTTGTGGTGGTATGCATGTTGTATAATTAACTAATTATGTTCTAGGTTTTAATACGGTATTTATGCCATGTAATGCAGATGAGTCAGCATTGGATGTACAATGCTGATCGTCGCTCCCAATAGTTCATGGACGGCGTGCATTCTTTATTATGTGCGACCGAGGCAAACAAACGCGATGGTTTCATGTGCTGCCCATGTGCCGTATGTAAGAATACGATGGAATATGCTAACTCAAAGACTCTTCATTCACACTTGTTCAAGTTGGGTTTCATGCCAAACTATATTTGTTGGACGAAGCACGGAGAAACCAGAGTTGTAATGGAAGAAGGTGAAGAAGAACAATGGGGCGATGATGACATTTTTGCTGAATATGGTGCCTTCAATGATACTTCAATGGGGGAAGCTGAAGAAGAGGTGGGGGCAAAGGAGAAGCCTGCTAAAGAAGAGGTGGGGGCAGAGGAGAAGCCCGCTGAAGAAGAGGTAGGGGCAGAGGAGGAGCCCGCTGACGATCTTGGTCAGGCCATTCGTGACGCATAAAGAGAATACGAAAGTGAAAAGGAGAAGATCAAGTTCGACCGCATGCTAGAGGATCACAAGAAATTGCTATACCCAACTTGTGATGCGGGGCAGAAAAAGTTAGGTACCACATTGGAATTACTGCAATGGAAGGCAAAGAATGGTGTATCTGACAAGGGATTCGTGGAGTCACTAAAAATCCAAAAGAAGATGCTTCCAAAGGATAACGAATTGCCCAGCACTACGTACGAAGCAAAACATGTAGTCTGCCCTTTAGGATTAGAAATCCAGAAGATACATGCATGTCCTAATGACTGCATCCTCTACCGTGGCATGAAGTACGAGAAGTTGGATGCATGCCCTGTATGTCACGCGTCGCGGTATAAGATCAGGCGAGATGGTCCTGGTGATGTTGAGGGCGAACGCCCCAAGAAGAAAATCCCTACCAAGGTTATGTGGTATGCTCCTATAATACCACGCTTGAAACGTCTTTTTAGAAACAGAGACCATGCAAAGTTGTTGCGATGGCACAAAGAAGACCGTAAGGTAGACAATATGCTGAGACACCCTGCTGATGGGTCCCAGTGGAGAGCAATTGATAGAGAATTCTCTGAGTTTGCAAGTGACGCAAGAAACTTAAGGTTTGCTTTAAGTACGGATGGTATGAATCCTTTTAGGGAGCAGAGCAGTAGTCACAGCTCATGGCCTGTTACTCTATGTATCTACAACCTTCCTCCCTGGTTATGCATGAAGCGTAAGTTTATTATGATGCCGGTGCTCATCCAAGGCCCAAAGCAACCTGGCAACGGCATCGATGTGTACCTAAGGCCACTAGTTGAAGAACTTCTACTTTTGTGGAACAAGCCAGGTGTACGCGTGTGGGATGAGCACAAGCAGGAGCACTTTGACCTGTGAGCATTGTTGTTCGTAACAATCAATGAGTGGCTAGCTCTAAGTAATCTTTCAGGACAATCAAACAAGGGATATAATACATACACGCACTGTTTCGGTGACATGAAAGGTATATTCTTGAAAAAGTGTCGTAAGGTCGTGTACCTTGGGCATCGATGATTTCTTCCTGCAAATCACCCCGTAAGAAAGAAAGGAAAGCATTTTAAAGGTAAGGCAGACCACCAGACCAAGCCTCGCAACCAAACTAGTGAGGACGTCCTCGATATGGTCAATGATGTGAAAGTAATATTTGGAAAGGGACCTGGCAGCCAACCTGTTTCGAAGGACACCAACGGTCACGCACCCATGTGGAAGAAGTCCATATTTTGAGAGCTACCCTATTGGCAAGTCCTAGAGGTCCGCTGCGCGATCGACGTGATGCACCTGACGAAGAATCTTTGTGTGAACCTGCTAGGCTTCATGGGCGTGTATGGGAAGCCTAAGGACACAATTGAAGCACGGTAGGACCTGCGGTGTTTGAAAGAATGAGACAACCTGCATCTAGAGAAGACAGATGATGGACACCAGTACTTAAGTCCTGCCAGCTACACTCTTAGCAAAGAAGAGAAGGACAACTTGTTTGAATGCCTAGATAGCATTAAGGTACCGTCTGGATTCTCCTCGAATATAAAGGGTATAATAAATGTGCCAGAGAAGAAATTTGGACACTTAAAGTCCCATGACTGCCACGTGCCCATGACTCAATTGCTTATAGTTGCATTAAGAGGAATTCTACCGCCAAATGTATGTCTAGCCACCGTGAAGCTATGTGCATTCCTCAATGCAATTTCTCAGAAGGCAATCGATCCAACGGATCTAGCGAAACTATAGAATGATGTGGTTCAATGTCTTGTCAGCTTTGAGTTGGTGTTCCCTCCTTCCTTCTTTGATATCATGATACACCTCCTAGTTTATCTGGTCAAGGAGATTACTATTCTCGGTCCTGTGTTCCTACACAACATGTTCCCCTTTGAGAGGTTTATGGGAATCCTGAAGAAATATGTTCACAACCGTGCTCGGCCAGAAGGAAGCATCGCCAAGGGCTACGGAACAGAGGAGGTCATTGAGTTCTGTGTTGACTTCATTCCCGATATTAACCCGATTGGTGTTCCTGAATCGCGACACAAGGGGAGACTAAGTGGAAAGGGGACACTAGGGAAGAAAACATATATTGGTAAGGGTGATGATTATTTCAATAAAGCACACTACACAGTTCTACAGAACTCCTCCTTGGTAGATCCGTATATCGAGACACACAAGAACCTCCTCCGATCTGAGTTCTCAAGGAAGTCTAAAGCATGGATTACGCGTCAGCACATGGAAACTTTCAGCGACTAGTTGCGAAAAGAATGTCAGGGCGATGAGAGTATTGATGAGGAGCTATATTTGTTGGCTAGGCAGCCATCGTGGCATATCCTCACATACAAAGGGTATGAGATAAATGGAAATACATTTTACACAGTAGCACAAGATAAAAGGAGCACCAACCAGAACAGTGGTGTCCGCGTAGATGCCACCGACCCTAGTGGAAATAAGCAAACATACTATGGCCGCATAGAGGAGATATGGGAACTAAACTATGCATCTCATTTTAAGGTACCTTTGTTCAAGTGCCAGTAGGTAAAGACGACTGGAGGCGGCGTAGCAGTCGACAACCAGTATGGAATGACAACAGTGGACCTCAACAATATTGGGTACAAAGACAAACCGTTTGTCCTTGCGAAGGATGTGACTCAGGTGTTCTATGTCAAGGACATGTCTACAAAACCGAAGAGAGGGAAAAACGACAACCACCCAATCAATGATGAGCCAAAGCACCACATAGTTCTTTTAGGAAAAAGAAACATTGTCGGAATCGAAGACAAGTCAGACATGTCAGAAGATTATGAAAAGGATGACCAAATTTCACCCTTCACAGTGAACAAAGACCCTAGCATCCAGCTAAACGATGAGGACACTCCATGGTTACGGCGTAATCATAACCAAGGGACATACATCAAGAAGAAGTTCACTACTGTGCCCGCTTGATATATATATTGATGTTCAATAGTGTGTATTAGAGATATTATGTAATAATTGTGAATTTATGTTTGATGTTGAATTATGTCACGTTGAAATGATGTGAAAACAAATTTATGTTTGATGTTGGGATTATGTCACGTTGAATGATGTGAAAACAAATTTATGTTTGATGGTGGGATTATGTCACGTTCAAATGATGTGAAAACAAATTTCTAGTTGAAACACAAGAGTTTTTCTGAATTTAATTAAACACTATATTTTTGCATTATCGAAATAGTAATTTAAACACTATATTGTGTTTTACAACTTGTTAAAAAAAATTAAAACTTTAGGTCACATAATTTTCCTGTGTGCAATAAAGCAAACTAGAATCTATATTTTTTTAAAATATTTTTATGTCTTTTATTTAATTTTCTATGCAATTAACTATCCTTTTATCATTTGTGTAAAAAGAAATATATTAAAATCCTAATGAATTGGCGGGCAGCGAAACTGCAGTTTGGCTGCCCGCCAAAAACCTTTAGTCCCGGGCGCCACCACCAGCCGGGACTAAAGGTTACCTTTAGTCCCGGGCGCCACCACCAGCTGGGACTAAAGGTGCGACCTTTAGTCCTGGGCGTTAACAGGGCCCGGGACTAAAGGGCCTTTAGTCCCGGCTGGTGCTAGCGCCCGGGACTAAAGGTCCTCTCCCTTATATAGCCTCTGCGCCCGCCCCGGCCCCTCTTCTTCCTCCTCCCCACTGCCGAGCCAAGCCCTAACAGACCCGCCACCACTCATCCGATCCGCCGCTGACGCCGCACCTCGCGAAGCCAAGACGCCACCGGCGCCCACCGCCCGGCGTCGCCAGACGCCCGACTAAGCTGCGCTTCGACGCGCCCGCTTCCCCACCGCCCGGCTGCCTCGACGCCACACTACGGCCCAGCCTGACGCCACGTCGCCCCTGACGCCGCCCCTGACGCACATCGCCCCTGATGCCCGACGCATCGCCCCTGACGCCACGCCGCCCCTGGCGCCCGACACCATGCCGCCACTAACGCCGCGTGCGCGGCCCTGACGACTCCACCTCGGCCCGACCGGCCACGACGCTCGCGCCGCCACCGACGCCACCCGGCCCAGCCACCGACACTGCCCTCGTCATCACTGCCTCTGGACTCCCATCACCGCCGACCCCTACGTACGTCGATCGTCACCACCGACTCCTACGTACGTCGATATGTGTTTGTATGTGATATATGCAGAGGAATGCCTCGTTGTGTTGTATGCAGAGCAACGCCATCGTTGTGTTGTATGTGGAGCAACGCCGCTTCGTTGTGTTGTATGCGGAGCAACGCCGCCTCGTTGTGTTGTATGCGGAGGAACGCCACCTCGTTGTGTTGTATGCGGAGCAACGCCACCTCGTTGTGTTGTATGCGGAGCAACGTCGCCCTGTTGTTGTATATGCGGAGCAACACCGCCCCGTCGTTGTATATGAGGAGCAACGCCACCCCATTGTTGTATACCCTAGCGAGAACGACGATTCGCCCTAGCGAGAACGACTCGTTCTCGCTAGGGCGAATCGTCGTTCTCGCTAGGGCGAATTCGTCGTTTATATGACTTGTTTACATATATGACTTGTTTATATATATGACTTGTTTATATGACTTGTTTACATATATGACTTGTTTACATATATGACTTGTTGACATATATGATTGTTTACATATATGAATTGTTTATATATATGACTTGTTTATATGACTTGTTTATATATGTGACTTAGATTTATTTTGTATATGACTTATTGTACATATATGACTTGTTTACATATATGAATTGTTTATATATATGACTTGTTTATATGACTTGTTTATATATGTGACTTAGATTTATTTTGTTTATGACTTATTGTACATATATGACTTGTTTACATATATGACTTGTTTATATATATGTGACTTAGATAAATTTGTATATGACTTATTGTATATATATGACTTGTTTATATATGTGACTTAAATTTTGTTAAATTTGTTAGATATGGCTGCCCCGGGAGACAACATGGAGGAAGAAATGATGAATATTATTGCCAATGCTGGTGAGCAGGATGTAGATGACGGAAGTCAATACCTAGCTCTTGTAAATGAGCAAGAAAATGTTTTGCAAGAAAATACAGGCGAGGTATATATACTAAATATATATTATATATGAATATTGTATATATTTCTGTGTACAAAAGATATTTATTTATTATTTTTTTATATGTAGCCCTCTAGATCGGCGACCACAACGGCGAAGAGCAAAAATGTTCGAGGACCGTAGAAACCACTAGAGGGCCGGTACATAATATCGGAATTCAACATCGAGACAGGCGAACCACTTGGTCCACATAAAAGGAAATTCGTGGAACACTGTGGGTACCTTGTAAGGGACAAAATTCTGATCAGTATCCGTGAATGGAAGAAAAAGATCAACGAGCCTGATGTTAGTTTTTTCTCTGATGTTGACAAGAATTTGCTCTGGAATGATATCCTTGCCCATTTCACGTTGCAAGCGGATGATTATGATGATATCAATGATGATAAATTGAAGGAGCTAGTTCGATCGTGGGCTATGAAGAAGATGGCCACACAATTCTAGACTTGGAAGAAACACCTATACAACACATACATCAAGAAGAACGAAACACCAAATTTCAATAGTGCTACGGGCCCGATCTCGAAACAGAGGCCCTATTGGAATGATTTCATAGAGTATAAGACATCAGCAGAGGGTGAGGCACGGGTGAGAAGGAACCAAGAGAATGCCTGAAAAAAGGTATACCACCATGACATGGGATCAGGTGGCTACGATACTGCCATTCCGAAGTGGCAAAAAATGGAAGCGGACATTATTGCCAAGGCGATCGAACCAGAATCAGCCAAGTGGCCCCCACGCTCGAAGAATTGGTTTTTCAGTCATGGGGGAAGACTCGACCCACAGACCGGTCTGGCAATGTATGGACAAAAACTCGAAACAGTAGTACGCCGATTGGCTTTTGCTATAGAAGCTAAAGAGATTGGTGTGTTCAAGGCCAATAGAGAGAAGGATGAGCTGACGTATGCCATCGGGACTGCTGAACACACTGGCCGAACGAGAGGCTTAGGACACAACACTCCATGGGTTCATGGTTTCCCTAATGACAGGGAAACCTACCGAAGCCACCAAAGAAGCAAGGAGGAGCAAGCAGCACGGGTGACAATGTTGGAGGAAATGGTTCTTGAAGCAAAGGAGCGAGAAAAAGCAATGGAAGCAAGAATACAGGAAGAAATCAGAAAGCAAGTACAGATAGCAATGAGTGCCCAGAGGCAGGCATCAGAGCCAGGAATGAATGTTAATATTAGCCCCACAATCAGTTTGAAAAGCAACAAGGCTTCCACCGAGCCACCAAAGCAAGATGACGCAGTGGCTGCAGCTTCCCCGTGGATGATGTCACTACTCCAATGACATCAATTGAGCTACATGTTCCAAGGGGGAATGACACAATCAAGGTCGCTATCGGTGTTTTTACTCCTCCAGACCCTACCAAGACACCAAGAATCCATGGGGCACCAATACAACCTGGATATGCTAGGGTCGCAGTGGATAAAGTGAGCAAAGATTATGAGGATCTAGCTCTTGACATTCCTAGAGGTGATGGAGAGAAGACTCTAGGAGAAGCAGAGAAGACATATATACTATGGCGCAAGCACTACATCATTATCCCTGCGGCGTCTGCTCCACCGCCAGTAGACATCAGGTGCGGACAAAAGTTAACAAAATAATTTTTTGATAATTTTCTATGGGCATGACTAATAATAAGCATTTACTTATATCTCATTATTTTTTGTACTCACAAAGCAGGGCCTCTGCCAACCAAAGTCCAGTTGTTGCTTCTCCCGACCATCATAGTGCTCAGGGCAATGATGATGCCTTCGAAGGCACTACTGCATCCCCACCATCTCCAACTCCTCCGCCACCTCCAAGGAAGTCCACAACTCCTCCGTTGAGGTCTCCAACACCTCCGCCGCCTCCAAAGTCTACACTGCCTCCAAGGTGTTCTCCAACGCCTCCCCCGCCTCCAAGGAAGCTAGCCCCTAAGAGGTCCGCCCATAAGCAAGCTGCTGCCACCTTGCAAACAAGAAAGAAGCGAAAAGCAAATACTTATCCAGTTATTCCCCAAAAACTATCTTATGAGAAAAGTGAACAGGAATTAAAGGATATAGTACAAAAAGAAGTGACAGATTTCTTTGAAGGTGCAAAACAGGCACGACGAGTGAGGGAGAACCTGGAACCAACATACTTCTTCCTACCTCCAGATCAGCTAAGAAAGAAGTTGGAACAAAAAAAACGGTATTCTCTTAAGAGCACCACGAAACAACCGATACCGGACTATGACCGCTCTCTCACCAAGTAATATGAGGCGGTGCAAAAAAGGAGTAGGGAAAGGTGTTGCACAACTCGGACAACAATCGCAACAATTAATCCCCCCCTTGTCGTTCCTAACGAATATGGTTCAAACTTAAACTTAGTGGAGGAGGTAGGCAACTATGAGTCGTTTCTTCGGTTTTATGAGGACACTGGTTTGAACCTTGCCGAAGTGCTCGCTGAAGGACCATCTGCTCCGGAAGTGGATCCTTACAAGAAATTTGTACCAGGCTAGAGTCTATACAACCCAGAGAAATTAGGTGAACTGGGTACACAAATGTACCTGCTAAACGGGTGGTACATGTCGGGCGTCCGATCTTGGGACAAATCTATCTTTTCATCGTAATTAGAAACCACCATTACTTCCATGGCAATGACATTATCTATGTCGAGCTTCCAAAATTACACCAACTATGCCACTCTGGACTCTCTCGACAAAAGTCTCAAGTAGTGCTATTGCTGTAAGTGTGATTATTTTCTACTATATTCACAATTTCTTTATTATATATTCACAATATATATTCACAATTTTGATGTATGCGATATGAGATGATGTGTAACTTAGAAAGAGAAAGGATAATGATGTTGGGTTCGTTGATCCGTATGTCGTATACAAACACCCTAACCCCCCGAAGGATTATAAGCCTCAACCTGAGAGAAATCTCATGAATTTCTTAGTGAACCAACGCGACAAGAAGGAGATACTCTTCCCCTATAACTTCAAGTGAGTGTTATTATAAGTAATTAATGTCGATCATATATATGGGACATCAATATTTCCTTACTAGCTAGTTACCTCTCTCTCACACACACACACACACACACACATATATATATATATATATATATATATATATATATATATGTTTATGCAGCAATCACTGGATATTGATAGTCATCGATATGGCCAATAGTAGATTGAAAATCTTAGACTCGTTGAGAAAACAACAAACGGAGTATCAAGACATGATAGATATTATACAAGGGTAATTAATTTAGTTTCTCTATAACAACATATATATAATAGTGCTGATCTCTCAACAATTATTAAAGGTTAAATTATTTTTTTATTTTATTGGGAGCAGGGTTTGGAAAAGGTTCATTGAGGAACAAAAAATGAAACATTGCAAAGCGCTACTGGGTGTAATCGCACACAAAGTAAGACTATAACTACACATTTATATTCAATTTTACCATATGATGATTTCAATTCATCCTAATTGATTTTTTTGTCGTAAAAGTGGGTTCTAAGGCATGAGCAGGGTAACAACTACTACGGATACTATGTTTGCGAGTTCATCATGACGTACTCAAAGAGAACTCCTGAAGAGCAACTCAAAGTACGTATATAAATACTTTTTCCTTTATATTATTTCGATCGTATATTTACAATTTCTTTATTGCTCTCATTTGTATAACTAATTACATGAGCAATACACATACATATATATATATATATTAATACTTTTTTCTTTAACTTTTATTGAAGACTGAATGGTTGAGGGAAAGAGTCATACGACTTGACCAACTTAAAGCAATTCAAGAGAGTATAGCAGGATTTCTAAATGACCAGGTCATCAACCCCAACGACGAGTTCTACAATGACCCGAACGAAACGTGGATGCCAAATCTGGAGGAGTGAATTGCTAAGGACATAAACAATTTATATATCAAACCTTTGTAATATATATATATATACTATATGTACATAAAATAACATGTGTATATATATGATCATCATATATATATGCATGTACGCGTATATTTGTTTGTTATTTATGTACAAAGTTCGAACGAAAACTTACACGTGCGAAGTACACATATATATTACTATTAGCAGCGTATTCGAAAATGTATTTTAATATCAAAACTAATCA
This sequence comes from Miscanthus lutarioriparius, assembly GCA_904845875.1. Lineage (NCBI taxonomy): Eukaryota > Viridiplantae > Streptophyta > Magnoliopsida > Poales > Poaceae > Miscanthus > Miscanthus lutarioriparius. Next base: position 51,516,306 of record CAJGYO010000018.1, on the reverse strand, counting down.
TTAAACGAAAAAAGAAACCAAAAATAGAAACCAGAAAAAAGAAAAAAAAAGAGGGACATTTAGTCCCGGTTGGTAACACTAATCGGGACTAAAGGTCCTGCCCCGTGGCGGTCCCTGGCCAGACCTGGAGGCCCCCTTTACTCCCGGTTGGTGTTTCCAATCGAGACTAAAGGTTCCCCTTTAGTCCCGGGCGTCAAGCCGGGACTAAAGGAGGGTATTTTAGTCCTGGATTGGTGCTCCCGGTTGGGAAACCGGGACTAAAGGGGTTTCCCATCCGGGAGCAAAAAGCCTTGCTGCACCAGTGGTAGTAGTAGTGTTAGTGTTAGTAGTAGTTGTAGTGGTAGTACTTGTTGTTGTACTACTTCGATACTTTCATCTGCATGGAAAGAGAACTAAAGTACATGGCTCGTCTTGGTATATATATGTTTGTTGGCCTTCGTGCCTATGTTTGGTATATATGTGGTTGTTGGCCATCGCGCCTACGTTTCTTGTAGGTTTTGGAAACCTCCCCGTGCAGGGGAGGTGCTGCCGAAATTTTCAATGGATTCTAACCTATTGCCTTTTTATGTAGGAGAAGGACACGTGGGAGGGACTCGGCGACCCCGATCATCTTTGTCGGCGTTGCTGGTCTGCCTGCACCGCATCGCCTCCCCACTACCCCGACACGCCACTGCCCCGCTAGTCTGACTCCACCGCCACCCTAGGTATAACCCCCTCCTCCTTTGCATGCATGTTTTATATGGTCACATAGCCCAGTTAGGCGTCTCCCATTCGAAAGAGATACGGTCGGAGGTATGCAGATCTTTGCATATTTGCGACCGTATCTCTTTCGGATTGTCCACGTATTTTGGACAGCCCACGGATGCGTAGATGAGGTTAGTTTCCATGGTTCGCTCTGGGGTCCGAGACAGACTTTCGGCATCACATCCCTGTTGTTCTCTGGATACACACTCTCCCTTGCAGGACGTGTATCGGGAGAACAACGGTTAGGTGCTGCCGAAATTCTGTCTCGGATAGGAGCGGAGCATTAAAACTAACCTCATCTACGTATCCGCGGGTGGGATTAGGACCTATCCTCACCTATTAGATGGTAGGAACGCTATGTAGATGCAATTGCTGGTTATATTACTCGCTTACATATGTATATGTCAGAGGATGGAGAACCGTGATTGGATGTACACGGGCCACGCAAGTATGACCCCAGAATGGATGACTAAGACTAATGCTTTCTTGGAGCATTCATTTGGCGAGGCTGCTAGAGGGTCGAGTCGGATGCCGTGTCCCTGCAGCAAATGTGACAACCGTGTAAGAAAGAATAGGAAGAACATGGGGGAAGATCTTTGCAAGTATGGATTCACGCCAAACTATACCTGCTGGATCCACCATGGTGAAGCCGATCGCATTAGAGAGGAGGTGGTGAGACCACGCCTCGAGGCTTTTGATGGAGATGCCGAGGTAGCAGACTAGATGGATGACTTTCAGGAGGCACGGTTCGGTGAAGGATTAGAGGACGAGCCAGAGGAATCCGCAAAGGCGTACTACGATATGTTGTCTTCGGCACAGAAGCCCCTTCACGAAAAGATAATGGTTTCACAACTGGATGCCATTGGACGCCTAATGGCATTCAAGTCATAGTGTAGCATGAGTCGAGACAACTTCGATGGTATGTTGGCAGTTGTTGGATCCCTGCTTCCGGAGGGTCACATTCTGCCGAAGAACTTGTACGAGTCACAGAAACTTCTTCGTGCCCTTAAGATGCCGTATGAGCACGTCCATGCTTGTCTAAATGGTTGCGTCCTATTTAGGAAAGATCACGAGAAAGCAACGCACTGTCCAAAGTGCAAATCCTCTAGGTATCTGGAGGTCGACACTAGTGATGGCAAGAAGGAACAACTTGGTATCCCCGTGAAGGTCCTACGGTACCTTCCTGTCATACCGAGGATCCAATGGCTGTACATGATAGAGGAGTCTGCGAAACAGATGATATGGCACAAACATGGCAAAAGATACAATGCTAACAAGATGGTACACCCATCGGATGGTGATGTATGGACCCATTTCGATGGCATACATCATGGTAAAGCTGAGGAGGCTCGGAATGTACGTGTAGCGCTGGCAACAGATGGGTTCAACCCCTATGGATTGCTGGCGGCCCCGTACACTTGTTGTCCCGTGTTCGTGATCCCCCTCAATCTCCTCCCCCAGCGTCATGTTTCAACCCAAGAACGTATTCTTGTCACTGATAATTTCTGGACACCCGGGGAACAAGATGGGTTTGTTCATGGAGCCTCTCATTGATGAATTGATCCTTGCTTGGGAAAAGGGGGTATTGACATACGACCGAGCTACAAAGAACTTCACAATGCATGTGTGGTACCACTACTCCCTACATGACTTCCTGGCATATGGCATATTCTGCGCGTGGTGTGTTCACGGGAAGTTCCCATGCCCAATATGCAAGACAGCTATGAGGTTCACTTGGCTGAAGAGGGGTGGCAAGTTTTCTACGTTTGACCAACATCGTCAATTCCTCCCTCTTGACCATCCATTCAGACGAGACGTCAAGAACTTTAGGAAAGGGGTTCAAGTCACCGACCCTGCACCTCAGATGATGATCGGTGCCGAGGTCCGTGCTGAGATAGAGGCTCTCAAAGATGATAAAGAGAAAGGTGGTTTTATTGGATATGGTGAGGAACACCAGTGGACTCATAAATCGGGCTTGACTAGGCTCCCCTATTTCAATGACCTTCTTCTTCCACACAACATTGATGTAATGCACACAGAAAAAGAATATCGCCGAGGCGCTTTTTGCAACACTCATGGACATTCCTGATAAGTCAAAGGACAACGTTAAGGCTAGACTGGACCTGGCAACGATGTGCGATAGGCCAAAGGAAGTGATGAAGCCTCCCATGCTCGGCAATAAATGGAGAAGGACTCCGGTCGATTTCGTCTTGAAAAAGGACCAAAGGAAGGAAGTACTGTAGTGGATCCAGATGTTAATGTTCCCTGATGGGCATGCGGTGAATTTGAGTAGGGGTGTGAACTTGTCCACTATGCGAGTCTTAGGGATGAAGAGTCATGACTACCACATATGGTTTGAGTGGCTCCTTCCTGTGATGACCCAGGGATACATCCCTGAGCATGTGTGGCGCGTGCTGGCAGAGTTTAGCTATTTCTTCCGCCAGCTTTGTGCCAAAGAGTTATCTCAGGACGTGATTGATGACTTGGAGAAAGTGGCACCTGTGTTGCTCTGCAAGTTGGAGAAGATCTTCCCACCCGGCTTCTTCCTGGCGATGCAGCATCTGATTTTGCACCTACCATACGAGGCATGAATGGGGGGCCCATGCAGGCCTGTTGGTGCTATACAATTGAGAGATGTCTAAAGATTCTTCGGAAAAAGTGTAGAAATAAAGCCAAAATTGAGGCTTCTGTGGTAGAGGCATTCATTCTGGAGGATGTGTCAAACTTCACAACAGCATACTATAAGGATGGCCTTCCCAGCGTGCACAATCGTCCCCCTCGTTACAATGCGGACGAGAATTCATCGAACCTCAGTGTTTTCAAAGGGCAACTCGAAAAGGCAAGCGCATCGGGCACCAAGACCTTGCGGCATGATGAGTGGCGCACTATCATGTTGTATGTGTTGTTGAACCTTAACGAAGTGAAGCCTTATGTGCAGTAAGTTCTCAATGAGCTTGTTACATACGCCCTTGTCACTATCCTCCATCTATCAAACCCCCTTATCTCTTGTTTTTTAGGGAATTTCTGAATAAATACTGGAGAGGGAATAGGGCTCCTTCCTCTCAAGAAGAAGATAGTCTTCTCAAAGATGGTGTGCCCAATTTCATATCCTGGTTTGATACGAAGGTACCATCCAATTTACCTCGTTCAATCTTTGACATCCCACTTTGCTCCTACGAGCGAGTAATGTAACGATCTATCTAGCCTCACCTTGCAGGCCCGCAAGGATGCGGAAATGGATGCTGAGTTGAAAGGGCTCGCCAAAGGCTTCGCCTACAAGGTCAAGTCATTCACCGTTTATGATGTGAATGGCTATCGCTTTCACACAAGAAACTACGAGCGGAGTCGGCCCAATCAGAAAACTACGAATACCGGAGTTCGTACGCCCGGCACCGATGAGCGCGACTACTACGGCATAGTAGAAGAAATATACGAGCTCAATTTTGAGTGTCGCAAAGCTCCTAATCCAGTCGTATTCAAATGCCATTGGTTCAATCCTAATGTCATGAGAATAGCCCCTGAGATTGGACAAGTCGAAATTCGACAAGATTCTGTCTATCAAGGAGAGGATGTCTATATTGTGGCTCAACAGGCCACGCAAGTTTATTATCTCCCATGGGTGTGCCAAAAAGACCCCAATCTTATCAGTTGGTACCTTGTGCAGTTGGTATCACCGCACGATAAACTGCCAATCCCAAACGATGAGGATTACAACTTTGACCCAAACACACGGGAGTTCTATCAACCAGAGGGGCTAGAAGGGAGGTTTGACATAGACATATTTTTGCTGATGGGCATGGAAGTAGACAATGACATTGATCAGGACGATGGAGATGAGGACGACGGAGAAGAGGTGCAAAATGCTAAGGACTTACAAATGCTTGAGCGATTACAGTTAGGCGATGACAATGATGACAACGATGGAGATGAGCCCGATTTACTCGACAATATTGATAGTGATGATTTACACCTATGATCCAAATTACCGATCGTGAAGAATATTTCTAATTCATGTAATACTATATTATTATTATTATTATTATTATTATTATTATTATTATTATTATTATTATTATTACAATTATGTTTCGTTCATTTTGCATCTCTTTATAAGTACTTGTAATTTAACTGTGCTAATTGGTTTACTCTTTGAAATTGCAGGCACTCGACAAAATGCCGGGCGGAAGGCAGCCCGTCGGGGGGTCAACTCCCTCTACATGAGGGAGCGCTCACCACCCCACGCTGAGGACGACCCCTTGCTGGAGCCGCCGACGAGGAGGACGATGAGCGGCCGCCCCCGCGGCCGTCCGAGAACGAGGGTGCAGCCGGCTGCCACCCCATCGGTGGACGAGGACGACCAGGCGGTGGGCCTACACATAGGAGGGGGTGGCACTTCCTCTGACTTGTCGGACCACGGGGAGGCGACGATAGCAACAGCAGGGGGTTCCACTTGCACTACCTCTGGCTCTACCTCGTCGGGAGTCTACTTGTGCGGGCCCTCGTAGCTCCCGACGCGGCCGATCCCACTTCACTGGCGCTCGGTGATTCGACCCAGCGGCAACAAGTAAGTATTATTTCACTACTATTTCATATGACATGTTGAAAATCGAACTAGAGACTAACAATTATTCTTAATGACTCTTGCAGCAACTGGGAAGTTGTGTCCGGAACGGGCCGGCACATCAATGGCACCCTGGGCCTTTTGATTCGGCAGCACTACCCTGGCATGGTCACCTACGCCTCGGTGACTTCGCCGCCCTGGACGTGGGAACACTTCTACGTCGCCGAGGACAGTGAGTTCGGCACCATTGCGGCATGGATCAAGGCCGAGTTCTGGGTGAGTCTTCATCGCACTAAATTGGTCAATACTACGCATTCATTGGTCATTCTTGAAATAATGAAACGATACATGATGTCTCAGATGCAGACTTCTTCAAAAAGCGACGAAAGGGTTTGAGGACCGGGCGGCGCGAGTGTAGGACAAGGTCTATAGGTCCCGACTCTCGGACCTGTACCACGAGACGCGGCTCCAGTGCATCATCAACTACAACGCCGACGTCATTGGTCAGGTGGTGAGGAAGGCCAATGCCAGGACCAGGACGCTCACCAAGGAGTGGTACCACTCGGTAAGTACGAAACTTTAATACTGACTCCTTCCATGAAGAATAGGTAGGCTTCATTTCATCTTCTGACATATCAATAACTTGATGGCATGCAGCAATGTCCTGATTGGTGCGCCAGGCACCGCCTCTGCTTGGAGGCCATTGTGTACATGTGGCTCTCGGAGGAGTGGGCGGAGAAGCACAACATCTGTCGGGACTGCCGCCTGCAGATGGGTGGGGCGCCACACCACCAAGGCAACCGGAGCCTCAGCGCGTACGCCTAGACATGGGTAATCTTCTTTGTGTTTTTATCTTTATTTATTTATTCTAACGCTCAATTCTCATTACTTGTAATCATCTTTGTGTTTTCCTCGCAGTCCCAGGCGCACCAAGGCCAGGAATGCAATGAGTTCATGGCGTATGCCCTGGCACACAAGGGCAAGGCGACGGCCCCGGAAGTAACCTACAACCCGGCGGATGGGCCCGAGGCGTACACCAACGTGAGCGTCCACAGCAAGCTTAGCGAGTACACCTCGGCGGCCCACGAGCGCCATGGGGAGGACTTCGATCCAGCCACCCAGCCCCTAGACATAGACCTCCTGATGAGGCTGGGAGGAGGGAAGCAGCACGGCCGGTACTGGATGGCGGACAACACAGTCGACTCTGCCTCTGTTCCCATCCTCGCCGAGATTCGAGCAAGGAGCATGGGCTCCTCCCTCCCCATACGCTCTCGGCAGCAGAGCTCACAGCAGCAGATGGCGGAACTCCAAGTTAGTACTATTTTATTCGTCGTTCATTACTTTTACACATCTACCTTGCCTTTGCATTGTTTAAACATTGTGGGTGGAATGTTGCAGGCCGACTTGCGGAGGTTGGAGGCCCAGTAGGCAGCCCAGGCGGAGGCCCATCGGCTGGAGATGGAGGCTGTACAAGCCTAGAGGGCGGCCGATGCGCAGAGGCTGCATGACATGTTCAGCTTCATGGCGAGCCTTCAGGCCTTGCCAGGTGTGGTCGTGCCCCAGTCGCTGCTCGCTCCAGTTGTGGCTCCTCCTCCTCCTGTAGGGACTCCGGTGAGTATATATGGTTGTTTATTCCTTTAGCTTATGCGGCCCTCCTATAGATACTCATGAATTCACTTTTCCTTTGTGCAGCCACAATCGGCGGGTTCGAACCCGACTCCTCAAGGTGGCCCTTCTCCACAGGCCGGGTGGCCAACTGGCCCTCCTCAAGGTGGCAGTTCACACTCCGGGTGGAGAGGCAGTAGGTACCGTTTATTTGTTTCTTTTCATGTTGCATGGACTTGTGTTAGACTTAGCCGTATGTTGGACTACTACTAGAGACATATATATATTGTGATGGATATTATCACGGATGATGCGAATGTATGTGATGGATTATGGACAATGGATTTGTATGTGATGTATTATGGATGGTGGATGTGTATGTGATGGGTTATGGATGTGTATGTGATGGAATATGGATGTGTATGTGATATATCATGTGCTGTGTGTTGATATATATGTGATTTCTTTGTTTGTGCTGATGAAAAGCAAAAAACCAAAAAAATAGCATTTCCCCCTCTTTGCCGAGTGCCACACTCGGCAAAGAGGGCTTTGCCGAGTGCCATGACCATGGCACTCGGCAAAGTTGGGAAGCAGAGACCTAATTTCCCAGCTTTGCCGAGTGCCAGAGCCACGACACTCGGCAAAGATTTTTTTTTAAAAAAGAAAAAAATTTCTTTGCCGAGTGCAAGAGTATGGCACTCGGCAAAAGAATTTTCAAAACAAAAAATTCTTTGCTAAGTGCCGCTGAGGTGGCACTCGGCAAAGAGGTCGTCAGAGTAGACGTCGGATTTTTTTTTTGCCGAGTGCTGACGTGACACTCGGCAAATGCTTTATCGAGTGCCCGATATGTAGCACTCGGCAAAGAAACCTTTGCCGACGGGTTCTTTGCCGACTGCTCTTTGCCGAGTGCGGCACTCAGCAAAGCCTTTGCCGAGTGCAATAGAGGCTCTGCCGAGTGCCCGAAGCACTCGGCAAAGAGCCCGTCTGCAGTAGTGTGGTAATCTCCGATCCCCAAGCATCCTACACTAGCTATACTCGTAGGGTGTAAGTGCGCAGCCTTCGGAAAACGAGATGAAATCAAGCTCCGTCCAAACTCACATGGTCGACGACGACTCGTCTACCCAAGGCACCTGCCCGTTGGTCGACAAAACCCTGTGCTACGCCTGCGACATCATCAAGCTCCTGCCGACCGGCACTGTCATGGCCTTCCATGCGCGCTGGCGCCGTCCTTTAGCAACCACGGCATATGCGGCACTGCCAGCCGGTACCTTACCCTCACGCTCATCGGCGCTTGCGCTGCCTCCTGCTTGCTGCTCTCCTTCACCTACAACCTGGTGGGCCACAACGGCCGGCTCTAGTATGGCATGGCCACGCCGCGGGGCTTCTACCCGTTCAACTTCGACAGCACATGCGACGAGCGGAGGCACAGGTTCGCCAACATCCCCAGGATGAAGATCAAGGCGCTGGACTTCGTGCACGCGCTCGTCTCCGCGGTCCTGTTCGTCGTCGTGGCCCTCGGCAACGCCGGCATATAGAGCTGCCTGTTCCCGGACATCAGGCCGGACGCCAGGGAAGTGCTCATGAACCTTCCGATGGGACTAGGGTTCCTGTCCAGCATGGTGTTCATGATCTTCCCGACAACAAGGAAGAGCATCGGGTACACAGACTTGATGCCTCATCAACAAGAAGAAGATGGGAAACGAAGTAATAATAATCACTACCGGATTCAGCTTCTTTGCCGAGTGCCTCAGGCACTCGGCACAGGCCGATATACACTCGGCAAAGGCCTATATGCACTCGGCAAAGCCTTTGCCGGCAGACTCATCTGGCAGACTCATCACCCTTCTTCCAAGGGACATCTTTATGCTAGTGGCTATGGGCCTATTTGGTTTGCACCTTGGGAAACGCGCCAGGTCCAGGCATCAATGCGTTCAACAATCGGATACAGTTGCCTGCCGGCGCTCCCCAAGCGAGGGTGACATCCAAACATGCCCTATATATTACTTTACAAAGTGGATCAAAGTTATGCCTTTTAAAACATAACACATAAGGAAGTAGTTGAATTTATCACTGAGCATATATTCACAAATCTGTCATACTTCAAACTTTAACTACGGATCAAGGTTCTTCTTTTGTGTCAAAAGAGGTTTATGAATTTATTAATCTTATAAAATCAAATTCCTTGATTCATCAAAATTTATGCTCAGGCCAATTGTGTCAAGCCAAGTCTAGTAACAAGATCTTAATCAAACTTGTGAAAAAGAAGATGGAGGACAATCGAAAAAGGTGACACAAGGCTTTGTCTGATGCTTTATGGACTCATCGCATATCTAGACATGGTGTTACCAAAGTTACTCCCTTCAAGCTGGTTTATTGATATGAGGTGGTGTTGCTAGCTGAGGTAAAGTTAGATGCATATATATTGGCTAAATAGAATGACTTGTCTGATGTTATTTACCACGAGTTGATGATAGACAATGTCAACGAGGTGACCGACAAGAGGATGAAAGCTTTGAAGGACAAAACTTGTGTTTCCAAGACTTACAACAAGAAGGTGATAAATAAATCGTGTTCCTCAAAAAAAAAAAGTTAGCCAGGATTCCGCAGGACCACTATTTTTCGTCCTTGTCAACTTTATTTAAGCAATACAGCTACCTTGCACGAGTTCCCTGTCCAAGCACGGATGCGAAGCACCACAAGTTGTCACCATGTGATGTGATCAATATCATATCGAATCCCGTGTAAGTACGACGATGATGACTGAGAACTAACAATGCAATATAAGTGCCTGGAACCTGTGAAGTGTAAGATACATACACAGAGCTGGTAATCTCCGATCCCCAAGCATCCTACACTAGCTATAGTCGTAGGGTGTAAGTGTGCAACCTTCGGAAAATGAGATGAAATCAAGCTCCGTCCAAACTCACATGGTCAACGACGACTCGTCTACCCACGACATGAAGCTGCTGATGCCACCACTTCCACATGGCGCCAGCGGTAGCACCAAGGCACCTGCCGCGTTGGTCGACAAACCCCTGTGCTGTGCCTGCGACATCATCAAGCTCCTGCCGACCGGCACTGTCATGGCCTTCCATGCGCTCTGGCGCCGTCCTTCAACAACCACGGCGTATGCTGCACTGCCAGCCGGTACCTTACCCTCACGCTCATCGGCGCTAGCGCTGCCTCCTGCTTGCTGCTCTCCTTCACCGACAGCCTGGTGGGCCACGACGGCCGGCTCTACTATGGCATGGCCACGCCGCGGGGCTTCTAACTTTGTGTCAGAGCTCTTACACTCTGAGAATCCTTGAGCAAGCCGGAATGAGTGGATGTAATCCATGCCATGTGCCAATGGAGAACAGATTAAAGTTGAGCAAAAATGACAAGTCTCCACCTGTTGACAAGACCAAATACAGAAGTATCATTGGAAGCTTGAGGTACTTAGTCAATACCCGGCCTGACATTGCTTATGCAGTGGGTATTGTGAGTAGGTACATGGAGGAACCCAGAGGGAGTCATTGGGCAGTTGTTAAGCAGACACTGAGGTACTTGGCTGGTAGAGTACACTATGGAGTTGTGTACAAGAGGTTGGGCACTGCAGATTCGCTTGTTGGTTACAGTGATAGTGACTTGGCCGGTGATGTTGATGATAGGAAGAGTACCAGTGGCTCAGTATTTTTGTTGGGAACAAGTCTAGTGACATGGGTGTCTCAGAAGCAAAGGGTGGTAGCTCTATCATCCTGCGAGGCTGAATATATAGCCAGTGCAAATGCTGCCTGTCAAGGCATTTGGCTCAGCCGGCTTCTAGCTGAACTCCTTGATGTTCAGGTACCCAAGGTGAGGCTTCTGGTGGACAACAGATCGGCTATAGCTTTGAGCAAGAATCCAGTTCACCATGACAAGAGTAAACACATCGACACTAGGTATCACTTTGTCCGTGATTGTGTTGATAGAGGTGAAGTCGACATTGATCATGTGAGCACGACTGAACAGCTAGCAGATATTCTGACCAAGGCGCTTGGTCGTGCCAGGTTTGTTGAGCTTCGTCAGCAGCTAGGTGTAGTTGAAGTGCAAGAGGATTAGGGGGTGAAATGTTGAACTCAATCCTGTGCACAGTTATCAGCATGATGTAAATTAGTTAGTTGCATTTGGCACGTTTACATTCAGTTAAGCTAGCTGCATTTGTGTTAGCGGTGTAGGCGCCAGAACCGTGCTGCGTTCACGGTGCGGCGTAGAGTTATCCCCGCCGGGTGCGTAGGAAAACAAACCCGCGGTTTAGGCAGGCGTGGTGCAGCATGCGCATGCACGGCGGGGGGAGGTTGATCACAAGATCGTGTAACACCGTTTCTATAAATAGAGAAAGCAACAGAAAAGGCCGTGACCTCTGGCGGCGGAAAAACTCGTGTGTTCCTTTTTTGTTTGTTCGTGATAACAACCGGAGCGAGTTGAGAGTTCGTCGGCCGAGGCCAATCGCCGTCGGTGTTTGCCATTCCGTCAGCCGGCGCCAACATTCTACCCGTTCAACTTCGACGGCACATGCGACGAGCGGAGGCGCAGCTTCGCCAACATCCCCAGGATGAAGATCAAGGCGCTGGACTTCGTGCACGCGCTCGTCTCCGCGGTCCTGTTCGTCGTCGTGGCCCTCGGCAACTCCGGCATACAGAGCTGCCTGTTCCCGGACATCAGGCCGGACGCCAGGGAAGTGCTCATGAACCTTCCGGTGGGACTAGGGTTCCTGTCCAGCATGGTGTTCATGATCTTCCCGACAACAAGGAAGAGCATCGGGTACACAGACTTGATGCCTCATCAACAAGAAGAAGATGGGAAACGAAGCAATAATAATGCAGTATAAAGAAAAAGAAATATCCAGTTGATTATTATCAATTTACCAGTAGTAACCATGGTTTTCATCAATGCAACATATCCCTGTTTTCAAGACTCACATGTGTTGGAATAAGTGTAAACAAGTTTCATCCCCATAAAATTTTTTGTTATCTCTTTTCATTTAAACTATATCATATCAATTTATTTAATGACCATGAAATTCTCATTGAGACTGATCTTATTGCCAGATGCTTCAAAACCGGCAGTGAAACGATATTCACTGCCAGTTGTTTTGGAATCGATATGCCAGATTTTAACATAGCCCACCGGCAGTGATATTATCCTTACATCTGGAAAAAAAATCAATTTTAGCTAAACCACAGCCTTACATCAACTAGTATAGAATAGACCTTCGGTTTAACACATTAGTCTCGGCTAGAATTGGTCCTGGGACTAATGTGAGCATTTGTCCTGGTTCTAAGTTTCTTGGGTGTTAGAGGACCTTTAGTTCCGGTTGATAATACCAACCCAGACTAAAAGGTCTACATTAGTCTCAGTTGATGTTACCAACCCAGATTAAAGAAGCTTAACCTGTTCCGGTTGATAACACTAGCTCGGACTAATATAGACTCTTTAGTCCCGATTGGTGTTACCCTTTAGTCCCTGTTGAAGGCTTTCCTAATCGGGACTAGAGATCGATTTTCTACTAGTGATAGCCCGAAGTCTTCGGCCCCCTCCACTTCTCAACTCAATATGGACCTGGCCTACCTCTCTCATCGCCGCCGCCTCCCTCTCAGCCTCTCTCCTTCCCTTTCCCAGTGCAGTAGAAGAGCTCATTCGATGGCAGCAGCGTGCAGGACCCTTGACAGCTACACTTGTGTGGGGGTCAAGGCTTCAGCGCCCACAGGGCTGTTAAGTAATTAGACAATTTTTAGATTAAAACCAGAATATAAATCATGATAAATCTATGAACCAGATCAAGCATAACTTGTATACTAGCATGATCTAACAATATGAACAAAAGAACTAGCATAAACATATCTCGTACACTAGCCATCATATCAAACAACATAAACGAATCACGAGATATATACCTTTGAACTGGAGACGACGTCGCTGGTGATGGAGATGGTGGTAGCGTGAAGTCGTCGATGAGCGGTGGAGGAAGAGATCGGAGCAGTTGGCGACGTATACGCCGGTATGTAGCGAAGCCTGACTTGGATGAAAGACGACCCGTCGTGAAGGTTGGGAGCAGTCGCGCTAAGAGCACTTCCTAAAAACCTTATTCGTTCTCTCCCGGTGCAGGATTGCAAAGATGAGGATGCGACTCCCAAAAACCTTATTCGTCCTCTCCCGGTGCAGGATCGTAAGGACGAGGGTTCCGGAGACCTGCTCTCCCGATCGCCGGTGCACGCAGACGGTCGGAATGGAGAGACTACGGCGTCTGCGCAATAGTGAGACGAGAAAAATACACTAATTGACTACCTTAGGATTTTTCAACTGGAACTCTTAATAATAGTTTTTGGTGTGTCTTTTCCAAGGAAGATTGATTCATATGTAAAGGGAGGAAAACTCCATACCTCCACATCAATTAGCAATATTGTACTAATTGATATTGCATCTCCAACGTCTACTTATGAGTTTAAACATTAAAGCCCATTAGGGAACACAGGTATTGGGGCTTTGAGATTTATTAGAATTTCCTTATATGGATTTAGAGGAGCTATCCATATAAGTTCTAAGTGCAGTGGTGGCATGTGTGTGGCGCATGCAGCATTTCACGTGGAGTTCTTGAGAGCACATGAGAGACACAACAACGACCTCAACAACGACTTCATGGTGACGATGGCAGCCTGGCGATGACTTGTTTCTTCACAGCTTGTTCTTTGCGACGAACATGTAAGTGTCCATGGAAATTTCAGTTCTTTGTGTTCATCTGCAATCTTCTTCTATTCTTCATGCTCTTGATGTTCAATTTGGTGGTGACGGCAGCTTGTATGTTTCGGTGTGGATGTGTGCATAATGTGCCAATCTAATTATTATAGCGTGATTCATTCAACTATCATGGTCGAATGATTCAGACTGAATGCAATTTTTAGCGTATTTCAGTAAATTATTGATTCGAACCAATTTTAGTTGAATTTTTTGAGGTGCCCCCTATCATTTATTGTGGTGCATTTTTTTTTACGGTGGTTGAAAGGTACCGGTGAAACTTTCAGGTACTTCTTCCCTATTTTTTCTTCCCGTTGATCTGATAAGTTTAATAAAAAACAATTTATTATTCATTATTAATTAATTAAATTCAGTACGGTCTAACCTATTTTTGGTACTGGTTCCATCAGTTTAGTACTTTCTGATATCTTGGTTTTGTACCTCCTATTTTTTCACCATTGGACTTCTACTTATTGATGGCCTCTATTTTTTCTAACCACCATAAAATTTTTCTTTTTCCTCTCTTTTGTAATTCTTACCGCATCAGGGAAAAATCATGTGGGACCTAATTGACGCCCATCATACTCCTCGTTGAAGCTAACCTGTTGCTTGTGCTGTCAAATTCAAATTGACACAGAATCCAAAACGGGACAAACGGAACCCCTCAACCTACAGTCGTCATTGCCAATTATTAAACCGCAGAAGCAATTGAGAAAATGTCAAGGACTATTTATCGCCGTCACTGGGGTCATCGTCTCCGATGAATGACTTGGCGCCAATGAGTTTGTTGTTGCAACGGATCCCTTTGCCGCTGCAAGAGCCCCTCCACCGCACTGGCGGTGGGGCGAGGCTGTGGCCATCGAAACAAGGATGCTCCAAGTTGACCCCGCCGTCCACCACCCCGATGGTGGTACCTTTGTCGTAGTCGGAGTTGCTCTAGAAGCCAGCGCCCCTGGTCAGGCCTTGGAACCATGGCATGCGTGTCGTCTGCCTGTACAGTTTTCGCTCTGGGAACCAGTGCCCGAAGCCGGGCATCCTGGACTTGGCGTCCAGAACCCGGCCGCGAAGCCGTTGAAGATTGTTCGGTATGAGCAAACTAGCCTTGGCTCGTTGGAGTCGGTGACCTCGCTGGGAGGAAGGTTTGATACCAACTCTGGTGAGCATTGTCATCATTGAGGTGCGAGTACGTCCGTGAATTCAGGCGGAGTTTTTGCCATTAGGGGCATGTGCTCCCACCCCATACACCATTGGATATGTATACTATTGTCTCTCTTGCATTGCACATATCTTCGTACACATCCAAAGGTCTCTGGGTGGGAGCACATGCCCCTAAGGGCAGATTTAACTTTCCCAAGGATTCAACTGCTCGTGGGTGTGGCTGGCACTAAGAGCTTGGGTCATTCTGGCTGCATCCATCCAGATGTTGGTGATCCACCACCTGTCCTGCTACCAGTTGTTCACCAGTCCCACAACAGTTGTCATGCAACCAGTTGGCCACCAGAAACGTAAGCACAGCTGGGACATAAATTTCCCCTAATCAACATTATTAATTTGAAAATGAGAAATGTACAGATTTTTTATTACGATTCGTGGGAGAATATTAAGAGCATCAAATCTCTACCAAAAACTAGATGAACATTAAACTTGCACCAGTTAAAAGGCATGCTACTGAAGAGGAATTCCGTAGTATGTAGTATGACGGATGCCATTGCTATTATATGATGAAAAATGGCCTGAGAAAACAAATTGCATGATGTTGGTGGACACTACACATTCATGAATGTGGCTTCATGTGGATTATTTTGCTAGACTACATTCCTAAGAAAACTTTTTTTATGAACGTACGGAGGAGTCTCCTGGATACGCTTAAGAAGAAAGGTAAGGCACCACGCAGGAACCAGCGCTCGAAACTGCAGGCGGACAGCCTGAGCCCCTGCTCAGCTGACCAACCGAGCCCCCGCTCGGTTCTCTACATTCCTATGAAAACTATCAGGCCCATATGCTGTCTTTTGCCTAAATTATTGGTGCCCAATGTAAGGTGTCTATATAAGCAACACCCGTGCCTTTCAACACGGCATCTCACTCCTCAATTCCTTCCCCTGTCGTAGGTGGTAAACAAGGAAACAATTAGGTGCAGTCTCCCTGCACCGACTCCTCCATGTAGGCTCACAAGGATGGAAGCCACGCGTCCCAGAAAGTCCATCACGTGGCCAGGCAGTAGATTTTTCAGTTGCCAGGAGGTCCACTCAGTTGCCGTCGAAGTTTACAAGCCTGAGCCATCGGAGGAGCCGCACCAGCCTGCCCGTGTGATAGACTTTTGGGATACGTGGCTTCCATCCGAGCTGGGCCTGCATGGAGGCACCGGTGCTTCGGCACCCAATTTTTTCTGGTAAACAAATGGCAATGCCATCCTTCTGTTATAATTTATATGGATAAAATTCCCTAAATCCATATGAAGAAATTCTAATAAATCTCAAAGGCTCAATATTTGTGTTCCTTAATGAGCTTTATTGTTTAAGCCCATGAGTAGAGGTGGAAGGTGCAACATCAATTAATACCATATTGCTAGTTGATGTGGAGGTAGGGAGCTCTCCTCCCTATATATATGTACCAATCCTCCTAGGAAAAGACACAACAATAATAGAACTATCATTGGAAGTTCCTAGTTTGAAAAATCCTAAGATAGTCAATTAGTGTTTCCATTTCTCACTACTATGTTGCCTTATAAGTTTCCCCGTCCCGATCCTCTGCGCGCACGGAGAGTTGGGAGGGCAGGCCTTCGGAACCGCCGTCTGCATCTGTGACACCTGCTCGGGTGTGCGGGCGATCAGGTTTTTAGAGAGCGTCTTTGCGACTGTTCGCTTCTTCCTGGTGACTGCCAATGTCTTCTTCTTCTTCCTCGGATCGTCTACTTCCCGGAGGATGTTCGAGGGACTACACTGCGAACATCGTCCTGCATCAACTGTGGTCCATGACATCGAGCAATGCACTATGTCGACTAGTGTGTGTGGAGTCGCCGGTGCCTTTAGCATGGGTCCCTCTGCTGGGTATAATTCTATTCTTGAATTTGTTAAATTCAATACCTTTTCTACTGTGATCGGTATGTCGTTCATGTTCATATCTACTACTAGTGCAAGAAGTAATATCACACACGTGCACATACATGTTGTCACCAATTTGCAATGGATTTTTTGGATTAAATTTAATATGAAAATGCCTAAATTCCTAACAATCTAAAAACCTGATATTAGACAATTTTCTGTTAGTGGTTTTGCTGCTGCATTGAAGCCGGATGATTTTGATGGCACAAACTATAAGAGATGGCGTGCTAAGATGGTCTTGTGGTTGACTGCTATGAATTTCTATCACGCCGCATAGAGGAAGCCCAAACAATTTACTCCTGAGGAGGAGCAAAGGTGTGTGGCTGCCGATAACCTGTTTTGAGGCGCCGTGATTAGTGCTCTTCATAGCAAACACGAGGATAATTACATAATATGCATGACAGGCAAAGAATTATGGGATGCAATTGACACTCAGTTCAGTGTTTCTGATGCTGGTAGCGAGCTGTACATCATGGAGCAGTTGTATGACTACAAAATGGTTGATAACCGTTCGGTAGTGGAACAAGCTCATGAGATACATGCACTGGCTAAGGAATTCGAACAGTTTCCATATGTGTTACCCGACAAGTTTGTGGACGGTGGTATTATCGCTAAGATGTCACCTTCTTGGAGGGATTTTGCTACTTCTCTAAAGCACAAGAGACAAGAGTTTAGCGTAGCTGAGCTTATTGGGTCTCTTGATGTGGAGGAGAGGGTGAGAGCAAAAGACAACCATAGAAAAGGAGTTGAGACTTCTACTGCCAATATGGTGCAGAGGAAAAACAACAATGCTTCTCGTAATAAAAATAAAAAGAACAAGCAGGAGAACAACTCGAAGCCTAAGCAAACAACCAATTTTAAGAAGAAAAAGAACAAAGATGGTGGTTGCTTTGTTTGTGGGTGCGAAGAGCAATGGGCAAGTGCGTGCCCAGACCGCAAATTCAAGCAAGAAAAGAAGGCCGCAAACATGGTTGTTAGCAGTGTTGGCGGTCACTATCAATCAAATCTGACCGCCAATTATAGTCCAAAAATAGGAGAAATAAACAATCTTTTGACACATATGCCTTTACTATTGACATAGTTCCACTTGTATTGGAGAAAACATGTTTTGCAGGACACACATTCGAATACATGTGGAAAATAAACAAAATCAAGCAAAAGGCGCAAAGTAGAAAGCGTAATGCAGAAATGCGCAAAGGAAATACATCAATAAGCCCACCTACACATCGAATCTAGGTCGAGCATCGATGTGGGAGAGGCCTAGACCCACCCAGTAACCGACCATGCGAAGGCGGTCGTGAGGCGACCTCACCTGTGTGCGGGCGCACCAGGCACCTGGGCCCGGCTTCCTTAGGCGGTTGCATGCTGCCATGCATAGTCGGTCCATGGAGGTTTCCTAATTTTCCTACGCCAAACCGACCATGCTTCACTATATAAGAAGATGAGGAGCTCATTCTTAAACACACATCATTTGGAGCTACACCTCACTACCACATCTTGTACTTGTACTTTCTTAGTAGTATTTGGAGCTAGCAAAGCTATCAAGGAGGGCTTGGATCCTTGGAAGAAGAGTAAGCTGACATCTTGGTCTGAATAATACTATGAAAAGTTCTTCCATATAGTAGTGCAAATGAACTAGAGTATAGTTGTCTTGTTATAATCATATAATCATGATATATGAACTAGCATATAGTTTGTGTGTTATGATCTTAACATCTTCAACTTCATGCTTAATCATTCATATGGTTTGATGAGTAGAAGTAGAGCTAGGGTTGAGGTGATGGTTCATCGTTCCTTCGGGTTTACCCATATTCTTGCATGTCGATACGTAGGGTCGGAGTCCCGGGGGGATATGGGTAGTTTCCTTGTACATGGGAACCTTCGGATATGACGGTGCCCCACTATTAAGGGATAGGTGGCAGGTGGTGACAGTCCTGTCCGTCCTTTGTAATCCCCCACGTTCGGATATTGTGTAGGAGTCTTAAAATCTCTCGCGCTTGCTGGCAGACTAGTGCTTGGAGATCTCCTCGTCCATCTTACACTTAGTTCTAACTCTAGTCATATAGCTTGTATGATCATTAACTGTTGTTTGCACGGCTATATTTGAACATACTAGCTCCATGTAGGAACATTCTTTTATTCTTTGTTTTTCTTTTATCCTTGAGGTTGGTCCAGATGTGTGTCCACTATCCTTGAAAATACCATTTTTACCCCTGTCATGAATTATGGTCCACTATGCAAATATGTAATCTTGTTCATGCTCATGCTAGACTCTTATACATTGCCCTCCTTTGGGAAAATATAAATAACAATACCCTGAATACTTCCGGGTAAAATGCTACAACGATAGATCCGTGCGCTTGTTGATATTTTCTGTAATCATTAAAAACTATCGTAGTTGGTGTTTTTGGCGGTGTCACTAAGGTTAACTCAATCTTAGTGATGGTGTTAAGAAATACCAACAGGCAATTCTGGCGTTGTTGCCGAGGATGGACTTAAAACCTCCACACTTGGTTATTGTGCTAAGAAATGCCAACAAGCATTTCTGGCGCTGTTGCCAGGGAGGGCATAGGTTAAAGAATCTAGTAGGACATAATCATGAGCACATGCATGTAATGGTAGCCATAGTTTATGCAGGCTAATTCTGCTTGTTTTCTTCCTATTGTGGATGAAAACAGGATAGTGTATGAGTGGTTTTGATCTGTCGAACAACTACACCGATAATCTGGAGGCACTCCTAAGGTAGAGCTAGTCTCGTACCGCTTCTTCTTCTGCTGCTCCACCGGCAGTTGAACCAGTCACCCCCATACCATCCTCTACTAACGCCATGGCCAAGTCATTTCACGACTACTCCACCCCCGCTGTTGCCAACGTGCCCGTTGGGCTTGCTGTCAACACGTGTACTGGAAACTTTGAGCTCCGGACTAGCCTAATCACGATGTTACAGGCAAACCAATTTTGTGGTTTGCCTAGCGAGGACGTAAGTGCACACTTGCAACACTTCCTTGAGCTATGCGACACCATCGTCATCAAAGATGTCGCACTAGCTAGCATCAGGCTCTGTCTGTTTCCCTTCTCCCTTGTGGGGAACGCGAAACAGTGGTTCTACAAAGAAAAGGAAGCTATCCGTACGTGGGACAAATGTTCCGCGGTGTTCGTCATGAAAATTTTCCCCATGGGAAAAACCAGTGCCCTAAGGGGGAAGATTTCAAACTTCCAGCAAACTTCACTGGAATCCATCCCCGAGGCATGGGAAAGGCTCTAGGATTACAACCAGGCCTGCCCGCACCACGGAATGGAAAACTGGCTAGTGCTCTAAAACTTCTATGATGGGCTTACGCCCATGTCAAAGGGGCACGTAGATGCCATGGCTGGAGGAGCATTCCTTTCGCTGACCATCACTGATGCCACGTCTCTCATCGAGAAGACGGTGGCCAATCACTGCTAGAGGAGGAATGCAAACAACATAAAGGCATGCATACCGTGAAGGAGATGGATATGCTTGCCGCAAAAATAGACTTGTTGCTATCAAGACTGAACGAAAGGGCCCACGAAAAGAAAGCAATTAAGGCCATTGTTCAGGCCACAGACTCGCAAATGACTTGCGAAGTCTGTGGTGAAGTTGGACATTCAGGGAACAACTGCCCTGAGACCCATGAAGACTCCGCCTACATCAACAACGAGTTTTGACAAGGTAATAATATTGGGTGGAACAATCAGTCCCGCCCACAAGGAGGTAATTTGAACTTTAACTCAAATTACAATTCGAATTCACCTTCCTTGAAAGATATGGTCTTAGGCCAAGCAAAAATAAAAGAAAATCTTACTAAAAAGCTTTCATATAATGATAAAATATTTGAAAATAAATTCAAAACTTGAAAATTTATCCTCCTCTATTAAGAACCAATTAAGTTTTCATAAAATGATAGAAACTCAAATTGCTCAAATAGCGGTTGCTATTCCTATCAACCATTCGGGGATAATCCCGTGGCAACCCAAGAATTCCCCCGAAATTGTTCATGCAGCTGCAGAGCAATGAAGGAGGTGAAGTCTTTATTACATACTATAAATGTCGAGCCCTTGCCGAAGATAGATCGGTAGTTATCTTTCACAAATTCAAAAATTCAAATTTTCAAAATTTTAAAAAATTCAAAATTTAAAATTTGCTTCAAAATAAACTTTTTAGAAAAATAAAATAAAAATCATTTTCTGATAGTATAGATTTTTTTGTTAGCATTTCTCATTTTTAAAAATATTTATGAGAATTCAAAATAGAATAAAAGTTTGGTGGAAAATCAAATTCGGGAGCAAATTTTTGAAACAGAGGTGAGCACCAACGGTCACAAGTTTGAAATAGCCGTTGGGAGCTACCTGACCAAGGGGGGCAGCAGTGGGCCCACCACAGGTGCGGGCGCACCCTGTAGGTGGCAGGTGGCCCTGCGCCTTCGCCAACGGGTCCTAGCCGTTGCCCTCTGCCTCCCTAGGATGGTGATTCACGCTATAAATACCGAGAGCCCGGGGTTGAGGCTCTCCTCACCCTCACACTATCTTTTTCCACTCCCTCTCACTCTCTCTTTCTCCATCACTTGCAAAAAATATTTTTCCACAAAGCTCAAGAGCAAAGAAACTCTACAGAAAATTCCTAAGCTCATCACCACCAAGCCAAGCTCACGGGTTGTTCATTCTGTTTTCACTAACGTAACCCCATTTGCGAGTTTTGATGTTGTCCCTTTCACCATGGGCAAGTTCAGGAGGAAGCTCGCCGGCGCTTTCAAGAAGGCCATAGGAGCGAGCTCAAGTCGCTCCCGCGGAAGTTCAAGCGCGCGCTACACCAAGCCCGAAGAGAGCCCAATGCATGAAGACGAAGAAACGGTGCCAACGGAAGAAGAAGAGCAAGATCAAGAGCAACCAATGGAGGAAGGCGACGATGATCCACACCTTGATTTGGAGGGAACCCAGGAGACGCAAGCGTACAACCTCATCAAGAATCGCGAGTTCGTCCACACGCCAGCATATGACCCCGACCTTCTCCAAAAGATAGGTATGGACATCGAATTCACTACCATCTGGAAAGCCGTTGGATGCGAGAATGTTGCTCCCATCGACGAGCTTGGTTCTTGCCTCTTAACAATTCAATTCTTATGCTCTTTACAAGAAGTTGAGGGTGGTATTACTTTCTGTCTTTTTGAGAAAGAGTACTATCTTACATAGAGAAATCTCAGCTCTCACTTAGGCTTTAGCACCAAATGCTCAATTGACTTAGATCATGCTCTTAAAGGTTTTAATCACTATGAATTTTAGAGAATGATTTCGGGTCAAAACGTAGTTGGCAAGTTTCAACCTCAAAATATGAATATTCATCATCGTACTTTGAGGTTCATGCATCATTGGATTGCCATGACTTTGTTTGCTAGGCAAGACATAAGATTTGTTTATCATGCCGAATTGTAAATTCTCTATGCCATGCTTAAAAGGACTAAAATTGCTCCTGTGAAAGAAACGTTTAAACATTAGTTAGAAACATTCAAGGCTTCTACATCTATCTCTTGCACGTCCCTTGTGACTCATATTGCCGTTGATATTGGTGCATTTGATGGACAAGATGTGACATACATCTCTACTCCACGCATTAATATTGACGAGCACTACTTGATGCAAGGGCATCACTTGAAGTATGATGATGCAGGGAACCTTGTATTTTTCTTTTTGGGATATACAAATGAGATTTCGTTTCCTAACCTAGAACTCTCTTTGTATAAATCCCCTTCACTCTTGTTGAACAAGAGGTAGCGTGCAGGATTTCTATTTCTCATAGGGCAACAAGGAGCAGTGCTAGAGATGAAGCTGGCAGCTCTCAACAGCCACTGTCGACACCGACACCACTTGTGCCTCAGGCATTCCATGCGGAGTTGGTCCCGACCATGCAGACGCCTCGGTTTACCCCTGGATACCAGCCCGGCTGGGGACACACACCCCGCAATCACACGAGGCCGGTGGATCAGGATGTCATGAGGCCAATGATGTGGCATGGGCGCATCATTCGTCTGACTCCGAGGGGCTCCCACCACCCGTCCATCCACGACAGTCTACTTCGGACCGTTGGGAGTTGGATGGCATCAACAATCGCCTCGGAGGATTAGAAATCCACATAGGTGAAATTCAAAATACACTTAACACTCATGTGCAGGATACAAGACAGTGGCACTTACAGCAGCAGTAACAATTCGCAGACATCAACGCGCTGCTGAGACAACAACAGGAAGCACATGCGGCCTACTGGAGGTCCATGGGATACAATCCCGGACCATAGGCCTGGAGCTAGCTTGGGGGAGGGCCCACGCAGTTGTGTGTTGACACAGAAATGTGGCAATGTGATCAACACGCAGCAAGCCAGAAGAATCTGCTTGATGGAGCAAGGCTAGAGATCCGCTTGGCTTCAAACACAATACTGGTTGGCTTCGAGGCCGGAGGCGTGCCAGTCAATTTGACCCTACAATTGACAAGGAAAAAATAATCAATAGTTTAAGGTAGAACATGCCGGTGTTGCACCAGACAGTTGTAAATATACGGCTTTGAAAGCCAATAAATAAGGCCATCGACTAAATAGTCGATATCCAGCATATCCATGAAAGGAAGATCCTTAAATCAAGGTTGATCAGCTAATATTAAATGATAATGACGTGAATTAAAATAACATATGCTCATGGACCATGGTAGATTCATGGGACTGATTAATTAAGACAAAAACAAGTACAATACACCCAATTATAAAGATCAATGATTTTATCTTTGAAAGCACAAACTATCGGCTAAACAACCAATTTAGATTAAGAGCGAGATTATAACATGTATGCAATCAACTATCTAATAAGAATGAATTTATAAACAAACTAGATCTAATCTATTACCATCATCAGTGAGGTTCGACCGGATTGATCTAGCTATGGTAACGATAATAAACTAAAACAAAAAAGGTTATAGATCTATCCATATTTTCGACAGTTTCATGGTACAAGCTATAGATGTGAAAGCATACGCAATCGGCTAAAATAGCCGATTTCAAACATGGTAAACAAACAAAGCACATGTCTTAACCATAAACAAACTCATTAATTAATAAATCCCAATCTAAAGTTCCACCAGTGAGGTTCGACCGGATTGATGTAGCTATCATAATAACGATAAATCGAGCTTTATCAATTAATGAATCTATCTAAAATTAATTTATGCCTTTGAAAACGTACTATGTATAGTTCAGATCGAGATAAAAAAGTTGATCTTAATAGAACAAGTCATCAAATTTAAGATCTGATCGTGACAAAGCCAAAAGACAACCAATTGACATGATATGATGCTGATCTATCTCGATCTTAACCGAATAAATTGTGATATTATTATAACTAACGAAACATTAATTATAATAAGATCGATAACTGGATAAATTGACCGAAAATAGCAAGAAGAATCTTACTAATCTTAGTAACTAGTGACCTTGCAATTAATACAAGATCGATAACTTTGATCATTATTAGTATCTACAAGAGATCAATCAGATGATGCAGACTCGCAAATAACGATACGAATCAATAACTAACTTATATTATCATTCGCAAGAGATCAAACAGCTGATGCAGCCTTACAAACGATAATACAAGTTGTGATGGTACTCACAGATAAGCCGGAGGTCGATCAGCCGATATAGCCCTGCTTATTTAAGAACTCGCCGAGATCTACATTACTCCTACTCCTAAGAGTTGCGTGAAACCAAAAAAGTAAAGATTGATTTTGATTGATGTGTGGATATCTATTACAATGACCAGGAGTTTATATTTATACCTAAGGCTAAAGACTCGTATAAACTTGCCTAACAATAAATATCTAAACAAAAACTGAGATACATGGACTCTAATCTCCTTCACGTGGAGTCCTTGCTGATGTGTGTGTCCTTGCTTATTAAGCAAATGGAATATAATATTCCTAATCTTCCACAACCATGTCCACGAAGCCCTAGTACTTGCTTTCCATCTGCTTCCATATTCCTTTAATATCTGATCCTATATACACGTGATTTATTTTGCCGTATACATATACGAAAATGCCATCTAGCCGGCCTCATGCACGTACATGATACGTGTCCTTTTTCCTTCACCGTTGATGTGCATCTAGACGTCGTGCTTATCCCAAATAAAATAATATTCCTTTTTGTCCATGCGCGGACTCCATCGCTAGCAACATATATCCATATATCAAATGAACCGAATAAACATGGCCAAATATGTTAATTGGCCGTACGTGCATGAGCACTTCGAATAGTTGATCACGCAAGCCTGGTGTTACGTGTTCATGCATGTCTCCTTTCCTCCTCTAGCTTCCTTGCCTTTTTACATATCTTCACGTGAGCAAATCTTGAATATCTTGCTTCTCCCAAAATATATTAAATAATATTTCTTAGCTGATCCGCAAATATCCCTTAATTAGGAGATTTTTCTGTCTTTGACACCATCGGCCGATTTCTTCCTTTCCAAGCAAGGCTTACCAAATTTTGGTGTCAACAACTTATATCTTTTATTTTTCAAATTTTAAATTTTTGCATTTATTTTCTACATTTATTAGCATATAAAAAATAAAAAAAATATCTGAAAAAAATTCAAAAATACCAAAAAAATAAAATATGATAAAAATACCAAAAATATGAATTCCACTCTCATATGTGTTTGAGGAATGTTTAGTTTCTCTTAAGTTGAAATGATGAATAGTTGCTCTGTCTATAATTCGTCTGTGCCCAGGTTATAACTTAGTGTTCCCCAAGATTTAAGTTTGTTGGCTAAAAATGTCTCATCCTAAAAACTTGAAAACTCATGGGTTGTAAAAGCATGCTCATTTTCTAAGTTGTTGCGAGTTATGATATAGTACAAATAGAATTTTCTATGACTTTGTTCTAAGAGAAAATTGACATCCAGAGATTTCATTTTCAAAAATGTTAAAATCAAAAGTTCCTCAATGATTATTAATACCTACTAAGGCCATATGACATGATATTCAAATTCAAACCTTACTGATATGCTACTTGTTTGAGCATTGAGCTTTGTCAAATTATCGTGACCTGTGTTGAGATTCTCGTCATGCACCCATGATCAAGACACACGTACACCTACAAATAAACCGCTAACTCTTACACTGAGAGTTACGCAAAAACATGTCTTTCCATACACAATATATTTACTCCATTCATCTATCATGTGTCTCTCTCTCAAAAAAAATTCATATGCCAAAAAAGAATAGTATGGGCTATGCTAAAAAAGGGAAGGAAAAGGAAAAAAATATCCATGCCAAAAGGCATGAGAGAAAAAAATACATGCCAAAAGAGCATGAAGAAAAGAAAAGAAAACAAAAGAAAAAAAATAAAGATAGCCCATACTTTCAAATAAAAGGCATTCATTCAAAAAGAGAGAGATTCATGATCCAAAGGAGTACCAAAAATATTTAGAATTAGGAACTTTATAAAAATTCCACACACTCGCACGTCTTGATCAAAGTGTATGACTTGCATCTCCTTGAGGTTCGGTCTTTGACTTAGCAAAATATGTGATGCAAGTATGCCTCAATTTCAAACCTACCCAAAACTCCACTCAAAAGTCTTTACTGGTAGGATATGAAAAGAAGGCAAAATATCAAATGCCTTGGTGAGGTTTCATACACATTGAGTGATCGAGAGAAACATTTGAGGAACTTACATTTATTTTGCAAAATTCATAAAACTTCTGGATAAATGGTTAATCAAGGAATGAATGATTGGTGATTCTGTTATAACCGTTCTATCTTGCAACCGCCCAAGAACTTGGAAAAGCTATATGTCCCACAGGGATTAATGTAAAAGGTGGATAAAAATGCTAACTTATTTGAATTGCGGAAGAATACTTTGTTATAGACATGGCACTGGTGAATTGTATCGGCATAGTAGCAACTCCTGATCAACAACCAAGTACTTAGCTATTTGCTCGGGACGAGCAAAGGTTAAGCTTGGGGGATTTGTTGGCGGTCACTATCAATCAAATCCGACTGCCAATTATAGTCCAAAAATAGGAGAAATAAATAATCTTTTGACACATATGCCTTTACTATTGACATAGTTCCACTTATATTGGAGAAAACATGTTTTGCAGGACACACATTCGAATACAAGTGGAAAATAAATAAAGCCAAGCAAAAGGCGCAAAGTAGAAAGCGTAATGCAGAAATGTGCAAAGGAAATACATGAAGAAGCCCACCTACACATCGAATCTGGGCCGAGCACCGACGTGGGAGGGGCCTAGGCCCACCCAAGAACCGACCACGTGAAGGCGGCCCCACCTGGGTGCGGCCGCACCCCTGCTTCTACCACCTAGGCATGGCTTCCTCAGGAGGTTGCATGCCACCATGCATAGTCGGTCCAAGGAGGTTTCCTAATTTTCCTATGCCAAACCGACCAGGCTTCACTATATAAGAAGAGAAGGAGCTCATTCTCAAACACACATCATTGGGAGCTACACCTCACTACCACATCTTGTACTTTTACTTTCTTAGTAGTATTTGGAGCTAGCAAAGCTATCAAGGAGGGCTTGTCTCCTTGGAAGAACAGTGACATCTTGGTATGAGTAATACTATGAAGAGTTCTTCTATAGTCATGCTCTCATATCATTTATATAGTAGTACATATGAACTAGAGTATAGTTGTCTTGTTATAATCATGATATATGAATTAGCATATAGTTTGTGTGTTATGATCTTAGCATATTCAACTTCATGCTTAATCATTCATATGGTTTGTATGAGTAGAAGTAGAGCTAGGGTTGAGGTGATGGTTCGTCGTTCCTTCGGCTTTGCCCATATTCTTGCTTGTCGATCCGTAGGGTCGGAGTCCTGCGGGGATATGGGTAGTTTCCTTGTACACGGGCGTAGTGCTCGGGTACACGGGAACCTTTGGATATGACAGTGTCCCACAGTTGAGGGGTAGGCGGCAGGTGGTGACAGCCTTGTCCGTCCTTTGTAATCCCCCACGTTCGGGTATTGTGTAGGAGTCTTAAAGTCTCTCGCGCTTGCTGGCAGACCAGTGCTCGAAGATCTCCCCGTCTATCTTACACTTAGTTCTAATTCTAGGCATATAACTTGTATGATCATTAACTGTTCTTTGCATGGCTATATTTGAACATGCCGGCTTTACGTAGGAACATTCTTTTATTCTTTGTTTTCCTTTTATCCTTAAGGTTGCTCCAGATGTGTCCTCTATCCTTGAAAATACTATTTTTACCCATGTCATGAGTTATGGTCCACTATGCAACTATGTAATCTTGTTCATGCTCATGCTAGACTCTTATACCTTGCCCTCCTTTGAGAAAATATAAATAACGATATCCTGAATACTTCTGGGTGAAATGCTACAATGATAGATCCATGTCCTTGCGGATATTTTCTGTAATCGTTAAGAACTATCGTGTTTGGTGTTTCTTGGCGGCGTCGCTAAGGTTAACTCAATCTTAGTGATGGTGTTAACAAATACCAACAGGCATTTCTAGCGTTGTTGCCGAGGATACACTTAAAACCTCTACACTTGGTGATTGCGCTAAGAAATGCCAATAGCTAGACTGAAGGAAGAGCGTCTGGGTATGGTAATTCTATACCTATGTTCTTTCAGTTTGTCATTCTCCTGAGTGGTGGATGGATACTGGGGCTAACATAAATGTGTGTGCTAATACTTCTTTGTTTTCTCCTTATTAGGCTGGTGGGACTGGAGCCTTGCTGATGGGGAACGGGTCCCATGCGCGTGTTCTTGGTGTTGGTACAGTCATTTTAAAGTTCACTTCGGGAAAGACGGTGTTGTTGAAGAACATGCAGCATGTCCCCTCCATAAAAAAGAATCTAGTTAGAGGCTCTCAATTATGTCGAGATGGTTATAAAATTGTCTTTGAGTCAAATAAGTATGTACTATCAAAGTATGGGACATTTGATGGTAAAGGTTATGATTGTGAAGGCTTGTTCCGCTTATCTTTGCATGATGATGCGTGTAATAAGGTTGTGAACAACGCTATTATCCATCATGAGTCAAATATTTGGAATTCACGACTTTTGTCATGTTAATTTTGGTTGTCTATCACGGTTAGTTAATCCCAAAATTTAATTTAGTCAAAGGTTCTAAGTGCCATGTATGTGTGTAATCTAAGCAACCTCACAAGCCTCACAAGGCTGGCGGAGGCGAGGAACTTGGCGCCATTAGAACTAGTTCATTCTGATCTGTGCGAGATGAATGGCGAGTTGACTAAAGGTGGCAAAAGATACTTCATGACATTTATAGATGATTGTACTAGATTTTGCTATGTGTACTTGGTAAAATTGAAAGATGAAGCGTTGTATTATTTTAAGACATATAAAGTTGAAGTAGAAAATCAACTTGAGAGAAAAATTAAACGGTTAAGGTCTGATCATGGTGGAGAATACTTTTCAAGTGAGTTTTCTGAATTCTGCATAGAACATGGAATTATTCATGAGAGGACATCGCCATACTCACGACAATCCAATGGGATTGCCAAAAGAAAGAATCGCACTCTAACTGAGTTGGTTAACGCTATGTTAGAGACAGTGGGACTATCTAAGGAATGGTGGAGTGAGGCTATTTTGACAGCATGTCATGTCCTGAATAGAGTTCCGATAAAGAATAAAGAAATCACACCATTCGAGGACTGGGAGAAGAAAAGATTAAATCTCTCTTATTTGCGCACTTGAGGTTGTTTGACCAAGATGAATGTGCCAATTAACAAGGAGCGCAAACTTGGGCCTAAAACTATTGACTATGTATTCCTTGGTTATGCTATTCACAGCGTTGGATATAGGTTCTTAATAATAAATTCAGGAGTACCCGATATGCATGTTGGTACTATAATGGAGTCTAGAGGTGCTACATTTTTTTAAAGTGAATTTCCTATAAAAATACACCTAGCACATCTAGTCATGAACCTATAATACCACATTAGCAATTTATTCCGATAGAACATATTGAGGAACCCATGTGCAAAATTTTGAGGAGGATGACATTGTAGTTACTCGAAAGAGTAAGAGACAAAGGAATGTAAAGTCTTTTGGTGATGACTATATTGTGTACCTTGTGGATGACACCAAGAACCATTGAAGAGGCATATTCCTCTCCTGATGCTGACCATTGGAAGGAAGCAGTATGGAGTGAGATAGATTCAATTAAGTCTAATGGAACTTGGGAAGTTGTTGAACGTCCTTATGGGTGTAAACCTATAGGATGCAAATGGGTGTTCAAGAAAAAGCTTAGGCTTGATGGTACTATTGAGAGGTACAAGACAAGGCATGTGGCCAGGGGTTATACCAAAAAGAAGGTGAAGATTTCTTCGATACTTATTCACCTGTTGCTCGATTGACTACAATTCAAGTGTTACTTTCTCTAGCCACCTCACATGGTCTTCTCGTTCATCAGATGAATGTTAAAACAGCTTTCCTAAATGGAGAGTTAGAGGAGGAGATCTATATGGATCAACCAAATGGGTTTGTAGCAAATGGTCAAGAAGGCAAGGTGTGTAGATTATTGAAGTCCTTATATGGTATGAAACAAGCTCCTAAGCAATGGCATGAGAAGTTCGACAGAACTTTGACATCTGCCAGCTTTGTTGTGACTGAAGCTGATAAATATGTGTACTATCGGTATGGTAGGGGCGAAGGTGTGATCTTGTGTTTGTACGTTGACGACATACTGATCTTTGGAACCAGCCTTGATGTGATTAGGGGGGTTAAAGAACTTTTGTCTAATAATTTTGAGATGAAAGATTTGGGAGAGGCTGATGTTATTCTTAATATCAAGCTATTAAGAGAAGGCAATGGTGGGGTTACACTTCTACGATCCCACTATGTGGAAAAGGTTTTAAGTCGCTTTGGGTTTAGTGACTGTCAGCCTGCTCCTACGCCTTATGACCCTAGTGTGCTATTGATGAAAAATCAGAGAATAGCAAGGGATCAATTGAGATACTACCAAATCATTGGTTCACTTATTTATCTAGCTAGCGCTACGAGGCCTAATATCTCGTTTGCTATGAGCAAACTAAGCTGGTTTGTATCAAATCCGGGAGATAATCACTGGCGTGCAGTTGAGAGAGTAATGCGCTATCTCAAAGGTAATGTGAGCTATGGCATTCACTATACCGAGTACCCGAACGTACTAGAGGGTTATTGTGATGCGAACTGGATATCTGATGCTGATGAGGTTCACGCCACAAGTGGATATGTGTTCTTACTTAGAAGTGGCGTTGTTTCATGGAAGTCTTGCAAGCAGACCATTTTAACGAGGTCAACCATGGAAGTAGAACTCACAGCATTAGATACCGCCACTGTTGGGGCCGAGTGGCTTCGTGAACTCCTTATGGATTTACCGGTAGTAGAAAAACCTATACCGACTATTTCCATGAACGGTGATAATCAGACTATGATAATCAAGGTGAACAGTTCTAAGGATAATATGAAGTCTACAAGACATGTAAAGAGGCGGTTAAAATTTATCAGAAAATTGAGAAACTCCGTAGTGATAGCGTTGGATTATGTCCATATGTCTAAAAATCTGGTAGATTAATTCACTAAAGGACTGTCACGTAATGTGATAGATAGTGTATCGAGTGAGATGGGCTTGAGACCCGCATGAAGTCTATCATAGTGGTAACCTGTTCTATGTGATCGGAGATCCTGTGAAGTAGGATAGTGAAACAAGCCAGTGGTAGACTATGAGGAAAGACCCTTAACTTGGCCCATGTCAGATGCACGTCTTTCCTTTACTGTAAGGTAGGTTAGTTTTTACCTTAATGTGTTACAAGTGACTTGCTGAAGCAAAGATGTCCTACAGAACATCTTTTGAGGAATACATATATATATGAGTTCGACTACTAGTCATAGTCTGAGATTTGGGTGGTCTCTAGATACTCATGAAAGGCCCATGAGTATGACTTATATGCTCGAACCAGAGGGAATGCTTTTGGCAATCTAGTATCAGTAAAGAGTTTAGGTGAAACTCATTCACATAAAACTTACAATTCAAGGTGTAGTCCATTGTTCAAGTTGTGGATGGGTGTAGCTTGAAGCTCTAGGCAGATGTTCAACTTAACAGTCTCTGTTGAAAAACACTAGTATATAAACACTAGTGAGAGAAGGAAAATATCTATACTCGGCTTTGGAGATCTGGTGGGGATTGTTAAAATTTATATGGATAAAATTTCCTAAATCCATATAAAAAATTCTAATAAATCTCAAAGGCCCAATATTTATGTTCCATAATGGGCTTTATTGCTTAAGCCCATGAGTAGAGGTGGAAGGTGCAACGTCAATTAGTACCATATTGCTAATTGATGTGGAGGTAGGGAGCTCTCATCCCTATATATATGTAACAATCCTCTTAGGAAAAGACACAACAATAATAGAACTATCATTGGAAGTTCCTAGTTTGAAAAATCCTAAGATAGTCAATTAGTGTTTTTCATTTCTCACTACTGTGTTGCCTTATAAGTTTCCCCATCCTGATTCTCTGCGCGCACGGAGAGTTGGGAGAGCAGGCCTCTGGAACCGCCGTCTGCATCTGTGACACCTGCTCAGTTTTTGGGGAGCGTCTTCGCAACTGCTCGCTTCTTCCTGGTGACTGCCAACGTCTTCTTCTTCTTCTTCTTCCTCGGATCGTCTACTTCCCGGAGGACGTTTGGGGGACTACACTGTGAACATCGTCCTGCATCAACCTTGGTCCGCGACATCGAGCAACGCACTATGTCGACTAGTGTGCCTGGAGCCACCGGTGCCTTGAGTTTGAGTCCCTCTGCTCGGTATAATTCTATTCTTGAATTTGTTAAAGTCAATATCTTTTCTGCTATGATCGGTATGTCGTTCATGTTCATATCTGCTACTAGTGCAAGTAGTAATATCAAACACGTGCACATACATCTTGTCACCACTTTGCTATGGATTTTCTAACTAAATTTAATATAAAAATGCCTAAATTCCTAAGGCCTTCCTCTTGCGATCAAAATAATTTATCCTTCCTCGTGCCTCGCTTTTCTGCTCCAGCATCCGTGCATTCCACCATGGACTCGTATCTATGGTCTGACCGGCGCCACGAAACAGAGGAATCCTGAAGCCGCGGCCGGACTCGATGGACGATGCGGCGTGGTGGAGATGGTACCAGTCGTTCCTCCCCATCCACCTCACCGACGCCGGCGAGCCATGGCTCATCTGCTCCTACAAGACCATCTTCGAAAGTTTCCACGGCTTCTCTGCCTGGCTAACCGAGGCCGAGCATGTCCAAGAAGCCGGGCTTCCGGCGCTGGATCCCGGAAGGGCTGATGTACGTACAAAATGTAGGCGCAGACGGCAGAGCGAGTTACTCGGGCTAGGGCAGAATCTGACAATGTACTAGCTAGGTTCACATATGCAGACTTTTGTTGGTCTGCAACAAGACTGTACAACGAATTCTATCACCGAGTAGAGGATGATAATAATATAAGTTGATCTGGTTCCTAGTACAAAAGGGATAATTTAGATTGATTTCCTTTTGTTTTGTTTTAATGTGAATTTCCAATGCATACATACTTGTGTGTTGAAATTTAAAATGCCTCCGATGCCTACAGTGAACTTCGGTTTACTGATATGAAGTTGTAAGCATTTCGCACACAGGCTCGCTCACCGAGGCAAGTTTAGGCTAGGGAAGCGGTGAAGAGCGTGAAAATGTGGCATATGCGTGAATGATCCTTTAAAATCCAATCCATGGCCTCAAGCGTTGGTGACTTGGTGTGCACCAAGAAACAGGAGAGGAAGTTAGCTTTTTTGGACGAGCGTTGGTGTACACTAGGAGAGCTTGGTTTTTGGGAAGTGCTATGCGTGGCTACTCAAGCTCTTCACAAGTTGTCTTCTGCCTAAGTCAAGTAACAATAACTGTCGACATCGATAACATAATGACTACTCAAGCCCTTCACGGCTCGTCAATGGAAGGTGAGAGATTTCCGTACCTCAGAAGTCTCCTGGTGCTACAACGCAGGCCATTAGCGAACTTGTCAGCCCATCTTCTGATGTGGCTGCGGGGCCACCTGGCCTGTACTGTCGACATGCCCAAGACAAGAAACAACAAAGAAGCACTTGCACGACATGACCAATCTTCCCTTCTAGTACCTAGTTGAAGCGAAGCCCACCTCCAGACACCCCTCGGCCCATGAAACGCTAAATCGTCTGCGCTGCACATTCTTAACCTAGTTTATTCTTCTGCGGACCAATTACTTACTCATGGTCATGGGTGTTAGTTTCATCTTCTTGGGCCATATATAATATCAACATTTGGCCCATCTTCCTTTTTTTTCTGTAGTTCTTTTATGTGCTCCTTAATTCATGTTAGTAGTACTTTTCATTCTCTGCTTTTCCTTATTGATTATTTACAAAAAAAAAACTGCATGTTTTAGTATACTTCTTTTAGTTTCTTATTCCTTAAGTGTTTTCTTCCCACAATTGTATCATCTGGAATCATTTGCAATATGTCACGTGATATAATGCAAATTTCTAGTAATTTATTTTTTCTTTAATGTTAAATTTCAGGGCCCCTTTGGAATGCAGGAATTATACAGCAGGAATCAGTTCATTTTTTACAGGGAAACGCAGGAACGGGACAAAAAAACCCACGGTCCAAAGGGGGCCTCAATGTTGTCATCCTATGTTGAATTTGAGAACGAGAAGGTAGCTAGCACTAAGAAAGCACAGACATGCTCAGGACAAAAAAAATAGAGGCATCACGTGAATGATAAGGCTTGCATGTGTCTTTTGAGTAAGAATGCGAGTGATGGATCAGGACAAACGTCTCTACAAATGGAGGATGGCTAGCTAAGAACTCCATGGTGGTTACGAAATACATGTGAGTGACACACCAAGGAATCCAAAGCTAGCTATGCACAGTTCAAGGAGTCATCAGGAGGGAGACCCGCATGTGTGATGGCCTTGTTGCAATAGATTGTATTGTGCTGATTATATTGGAGAAGGAAAGAAAGGTAAAAAGTCTGCCACTACAAACATTTTAGCAACTTTATCTGCTTCATATATTTACTAGTTGTTTGAGGTAGTCCACGGAAATACACAGCTAATAAACTAACTACCGGAAGCGTTGATCTCTGTCTTAGCATGACGTGTCTACGAATCCTTGTACAAATTCAAACAGTATATTCTTACGTCACAAAACAAGGTCAATTGTGTCAGCCAACTGTCAGTAGTAGTGCAGCGGTTACCCTGCCATACCAACAGACTCGACCACGTAAAAGTGCAAGCCCGTGCGTGTGCACGGTTTGTGACTGTGACAGACCATAGTTTCCCGAATTTTCTGATGACCAGTATGTTCTATATCGATCATACGAAGCTTGTAGGCGGACAGGGGAGGCCAACGCCAGGGAACAAATAGGGGAAGCTCTCCAAGACTCCAACTGACAACCAAAGGTGGATGCTAGATATAGTTGGGGGCGAAGCTCATTGCTGGCATTCACCGAAACTGTGGTTCTTTTATCCAAATTGATTTGTTGTGGGCCTGTTATTTTTTTTAGATAAAGGGAAGTTCTAGCTCATTAAGCGAATGGAAGTGTCCCGGTCTCTACATCCATGGATGTATCCAACCAAATCCATTATTACAAAGTCTTACCATGGCATCGACTCCGTCTAGCACATAGCCACAAGCACCATAAACCAAACGATGGCAGGAAAATAGCAAGATGTTTTTCATCACAAACACACTCTATTGCTAAATTTTCACCCATGGTTGGCCAAGATCTCCATGGTGTTGATCCTCCTTTTTCTGGAGCAGAGATTACAATCGGATCTAGTGAGTACTCCTGAAAATGACCTGCATGGGAGAACAGTTAGGTGATTTATCAAAAACTATATATGTCGTTTCCGCTTAACCATCTAGCCCAACATATGGCGCCCACCTCAACTAGAATCTTCCTTTTAACTTTATTTTCCCACCCATCTAGCCAAGAACCAAGAACCAAATAAATGAATCTTGTTGCTCGGCGTTTGTAGGCCAAAGGTAATCTCATCAACGGCTCTCCAGACAAATCTAGCAAAATGGCAATTGAAAAAAAATGTTGTATTGTCTCTTTGTTACCACAGAAGCAACAGTTCACATTTCCATGCCAATTTGTTTTAACTACATTGTCTTTTGTGAGAGTAACCCCTTTGTGTAAGAACCATAGGAAAATTTTTATCTTTAGGGGCAATTTTAATTTCCATATATCATTGCTTGTGATAGTTATATTATTTGCAAGGCTAGCACTATACATAGATTTTACTGAAAACAGACCACTCTGATGGAGTTCCATTTAAATGTATCTGGAAAATCCGTTAACTGTATAGGTTCTATTCTTGCTACTAGATCCATCCAAGCATCTAGTTTATTTCCTACAACTGCTCTTCTGAAAGTAATATTCAGCGGGCTTGAGCTTAGTACATTTTCTATGGTGTCGCGTACTCTTCCTGCTGGCCAAATTGTAAAATACAGGGTATTTTTTCCCTTAATTAAAGTGCATTGTCCCAACCACATATCTTCCTAGAAGCGTGAGTGCCATTCTGTAGTTTAAAATTACCAAGGCCCAAAACCTGGTCTTCAACACTCATCAAGCCATCCAGAAGTGTGAATCTCTAGGTTTTCGTTGCACTTGTGTTAGAGTTGTGGTTGCTCGATATTTATTTCTTAGCAGGCTCTGCTGTTGAATTAGAACTTAGCATAAACAGGATCTTATCTTAGCCTAAACATGATTACTAACTCATCTTAATGCAGAAACTAATCTTAGATACTAACTAGAACCTGGGGACGCTATCTGTGTCGCTGGAGATGTGATGGAGTTGATGTAGATAAAATAGGTGTACTAATCTTCACCAATTGAGAGTTAGAACTCTCTCTTGATGAAGAGCTTGGTGTAGATCTGCAGCAGTAGTACGTGGACATGGGAGATGGCCTGCCTAAACCCTCCAACGCCTTAGTGACCGGTTATGTGATTTGTTTCATATGGATGGATGGGATGGAGACGCCAGGGGCGCCTCCCCTTATTTATAATCGCGTTGTGGGCTAGGGGGGCGAACCCTAGAAGATCTAAGGGTTGCCGCCGATCACGGCAGATCTTATTTAGTTGGAAATAAATGACAGATGGACCAAAAACTTAACGCTTAATTAATCTTGTAATTAAGTTCAGGACTAGCCGAACCGGTCATATTCCAACATCTGTCATACCCTTTCTAGGGTTTAGGGCGTCCCCAACAAGGGACTAGGAGCTAGCTAAGAATCTACATGGAGGAGAGAGAGCATCGCTAGCTAGTACATCATCGCTATGCTTGCACGGTTCTCAGTGAACTGCACCTCTTCCTGACCCACTTTCACAGTTCATAATTTTTGTTCTTTGTTTATTTTCCCACCACACTATGTCAGCTAGCGATTTGTGGATGTTGTTTAGGATGCCCTAATTAACTTGAACAGACACAGAGGACTTGAGCAACGGAGTATCAAACATCTGTACCACTACCATCTAGCTGAACTTCCATTCGACCGTTGGAGTAAATTCCAGCAAGTTTTCCTTGGCCGCCGGGCGTGACACCCAAGCCAATGCGCTTCCGTATGCATTAACGCAACGCTTTGGTCTGAACGCGGAAGCATGAAAACAAGGTTGGAAGAATAATTATTATATTATCCTTAGTCTACAATCATCGTATACGAGAACGCTACAAGAACAATGCTGGCTAGTGGCTACGCCTATATATGAGGCAGGCTCTACAACTACGACTACTACCACCGGCTTTAGTTTCCAAGTATACTCAACACGTTCTAGGCTGCTAGCTAGCTAGCTGCAAAATGCCTTCGGCCGTTCACTCTCTGCTCGTCTGCTTGGTGCTCATTGTTTCGCCCTATCTTGGCTGCTCCTACCATACCAGCTACACCCAGGGCGGAAGGCACTACGTTCTCCGTTCCAACAGAGACCCACGGCAACCGAAGCAGACGCCGAGCTGCTCCTCCGCACATTCTGGTGAGGCATCATCATAGTGCTCCTTGTTATTTGTTTTTGTAATGGTGCATATATATGTGCCTGTAGTCTGTAAGGATGTCATGTTAACTTGTGACCTAACTAACATTGTAGGGCCGAGCAGCAGCCAAGCAGCGCCCGTGGTGCACCGGTTGAGTCCATGCTCCCCTCTCGGCGCCGCACGGAACCAGCAGCTGGAAAAGCCATCCGTGGCTGACGTCCTCCACCGCGACGCACTCCGCCTCCGCTCCATGTTCCAGGAGCACAACCATGGGTCCCCTTCCCCTGCACCCGCACCGACGTCAGCTGGAGGAGGGCTCTCGATCCCCAGCAGAGGCGATCCAATCCAGGAGCTGCCCGGTGCGTTCGAGTACCACGTCATCGCTGGCTTTGGCACTCCGGTGCAGCAGTTCACCGTTGGATTCGACACGACCACCACCGGT
Source organism: Miscanthus lutarioriparius (assembly GCA_904845875.1). Lineage (NCBI taxonomy): Eukaryota > Viridiplantae > Streptophyta > Magnoliopsida > Poales > Poaceae > Miscanthus > Miscanthus lutarioriparius. The sequence goes on along the minus strand of CAJGYO010000018.1, from coordinate 51,478,040 downwards.
GCCACGCAGCTGCAGTGCAAGCCGTGTGGCGCCGACGAACCGTGCCACCACGCCTTTGACCCGTCCGCGTCGTCCTCCATCGCTCAAGTCCCTTGTGGCTCGCCGGACTGCCCGTTCAAAGGCTGCTCCGGACCCAGCTGCACTCTCAGCGTCTCCACCAACAACACTTTGCTGGGCAACGCGACGTTCTTCACCGACACGCTGACGCTGACGCCGTGGAACACCGTGGACAACTTCAGGTTCGTGTGTCTCGAGGTCGGCTTCGGGCCGGGCGATAGCTCAACTGGTATCCTCGACCTCAGCCGGAACAGCCACTCGCTAGCGTCTCGCGCCGCGCCTTCCTCTCCGGACGCGGTCGCCTTCTCCTACTGCCTGCCGTCGTACCCGAGCGACGTAGGCTTCCTCTCCCTCGGCGCCACCAAGCCGGAACTCTTGGGACGCAAGGTGAGCTACACGCCGCTGAGGAGCAACCACCGCAACGGGAATCTGTACGTCGTGGAGCTCGTCGGGCTGGGCCTCGGCGGCGTGGACCTCCCGATCCCGCGCGCCACCATCGCCCGCGGAGGCACGATCCTGGAGCTGCACACGACGTTCACCTACCTCAAGCCCCAGGTGTACGCGGTCCTCCGCGACCACTTCCGCAAGTCCATGTCGATGTACCCTGTGGCGCCGCCGCTCGGAAGCCTGGACACGTGCTACAACCTCACCGCGTTGAACTCTTTCTCGGTGCCGGCCGTGACGCTCAAGTTCGACGGCGGGGCCGAGGTTGACCTCTGGATGGACCAAATGATGTACTTCCCCGAACCCGCGAGCCCCTTCTCCATCGGGTGCCTCGCGTTCGTTGCGCAGGATGGCGGCGCTGTGATTGGGAGCATGGCGCAGATGTCGACGGAGGTGGTGTACGACGTGCGCGGAGGGAAGGTTGGGTTCGTCCCGTACCGCTGCTGATTGAAGATCACCGGATGTCTGGATCACCAGCATATATGCACGTCTGCGTGCAGGGTGAAGAGCAAGCATGCCGTGGTGTGTGCTCCTTTTAACATCTTTTGTCTGTAATAAGATAAGACTCAGAGAAGTCGCGCGTGATGCATTTTCGAGGTATGGAGCTACAATGTCCGTACGCTCGAATAAGTAGCAGCAACAGCGATCAAAAGCTAGTTCTATGCTGCTTCTGTGTTGTCATGTTTGCCAATACTAAGAATTACAGTTTACTTTCTGTTTTATTTGATTCTTTTGTATTCTCCATAGCACTCGAATTGAATGCGTGACGAGAAGACGTACATGTCGACAATACGGGTCTCGGCAGAAATTTGATTCACTAGAGAAACCTGCATTTCGGTGAGCTTTGATCAATGTAGACAATAGGTTGCTGGGAGAGCAGACCATAGTCACACCTAATTGAATTCTAAGTCACAATTAATAGGGTACCAACCGTAGGCAAACCATCTAGACAACCATTGTGGTATCTAAAATCATAATAGACAGTACCTATGGGGTAGAACTATAGTCATACAGCGGCACCTAATAATAACAACAAGTTGCAGACTTGAAGCGAGCAAACTATAATCACACTCCTGCAGCAACCCCTCACAACAAGCTATAAATTGGGGATGGGGAAAGAAAAGTCAGAACCCTTGCTGCACTCCCTAATCATAACTGGTTGCAAGTTTCAAAATTCATTAAGTTGCGTTTCTTTTGAGTTCTGGCTTGTGTTCTCTATTTCGCAGGCAAAGATTAGCCCTCTCAGCGAGGTCAACCGCATTGTGACATGGTTGATAACTAGGGGAGTCAAGGTGCTAAGATGGCAGGGTTCGGGTCTTGTGATCTAAAATCGGATCGGTGTTTCGATCTCGAACCAAAGGATAGCTATCTCCATCTGACGGAAGATCAGGAACCTTCACTGCTACATAAATGATTTCACGAGACACTGTCCAATCTGTCGGGGACCTAATACCGGGGTACCCAATGAGGTGGAACTAATGACCATTGAACGTTGACGCTTCCGGTCAGACAAGAGCACTACTGCGCTTCTTGCCCGAACGACGGAAGACTGGTTCCACCTCGCCCGACCACCGAGGGCTGGACTCCGTCTCGCCCGATGACTAAGGGTGGGCTCCGCACGTCCGAGGGCGGGCTCCACCTCGCCCGACGGCGAAGGGCTAGACTCCGTCTCGCCCAACCCCCGAGGACTAGGCTTCGCCTCGCCCGACGGCTAAAGGCTAGACTCCGCCGCGCCCGACGGCTAAGGGCAAGACTCCGCCTCGCCCGACGACTGAGGGCTAGCTCCGCCTCGCCCCACGACCGTACCCTGATCCTTCATAAAGACGAGCACAGGGTCCGACAGGACATTCGAGTCAACCATGATATCGAGGGCCATGCCCTGTGCGCCAGCAGGAAGGTACCGACAGGATACGATGGGACGGGTGCTTTCGGCCCTTTCCATCATAACAGTGCCCAAATAGTGTTGTGGTCGCCGACTTTTGTCCCACAGTATAGTAGGCGCCGCTTTCAGCCCTCGGGCGCGGACACTAACACAGGCATACGACAGCCACTACGGTCCAAGACAGAACTCACATCATCTACAGTGACGGACGTGTGGTCACTTCCCCGATTACCCCCCGAGAAGTCACAGCTCGGCTCTCCGGCACGCCGCACCGTCCGCCGACGTAGAATGGGACGCACCCACTTGCTAAATGGGGCCAGAGCATGGCCTACGAGGATCAGCGAACACGCCACCTCTGACACGGTCAGCCATGTTAAGCAGGGCAGGCATAGGGAAAAAGGAAGATCCGGTTCCCTTGAAGAACCTTCTATGCCTTTTGTATTTTCCTCTTTCTCCCATCTATAACCCTTGCTCCCCCCTTGGTCTATAAAAGGGAGGGCAGGGCCCCCCACTGGGGGGATCGACTTTTGACGGATCAACTCACAGAGAGATCAATCGATACGATTCAACAACACACATCACGCACAGCTGAGCAGCGACTAAGCTCTCGGCGACATTTCGACCATTCCATCAGAGACTTGGGACCTGTCCCTCTCTCGACCATATGTACCCCCTACTACGAACCTTTTTCGGTACTAATAACATGAGCAGTAGCAGACTGGACATAGGAACGTTCAGCCCGAACTAGTATAAACCTCGTGTCCTTTAGTGCACCATCCGGGCCTAACGCGCAACAAATTACAAATTTACTAGCCGGTGTTTGTTCGAAACACCGACAGTTGGCACGCCAGGTAGGGGCCTTTGCGCGTTCCAAATCAAGCCTCGGATGGCTAACCACGCAATCAGCTGGGTCCCGGGCACACACGTGCGTTTCGGTGACCTGGACTTCATCGTCACGATGGGAGGAGAGTTGGCATTGGCCTGTCTCGCCATCCAGTCTCTCCCCTCCATCGGCTCCGGCTACAGGAGGCTTGAGCACCAGCCCCGCGTCTCCCTCGGACCCTAGCCATCCAGGGATGACCCGCGCCGCCTCACCCTCTCTCCGAAAGACTCCGCATGGAGCGCCCCGACGGCGTTCCCGTTCGGTCTCCGCAACGCTGCGGCGACCGCTAGCCACCTGGTGGCACAGCGCGCGATCCCGTCCCCCGCGAACAATGAGTTCGTGGGGATGATCGAAAGCGTCACAGAATCCCTCCACGGCCTCCTCGCGGAAGGCCCGGGGTTGGACTCTGGCTCTGACTCCGGCAGGGGGAGCCATCATCCCTCCCGGGAATGTTTCATGGCAGAAACCCTCGAGGGACACGTCGAAAGCATCTCCGCGGATGCGGCCACCCCAGAAGGCAACCTCGGTGACAGAACCAAAGGGGGAGCAGCGGGCCCACCTCACGTAGGGGTGGAGCAGCTGAGAGCCCGAAAGCGGGAAATAGACGAAGCCGGACAACAGCTTGTTCGGGAGTACATGGAGGTCGACGAGGAGATTGAGCACCACGGAGATGGTGGGCACGTATGCGCCGTGGCCCGCAACGTAAACCGAAGGATCATCACCGACGGTGAAACCCTTCCTCACTTCATTCGAGCAAGCCAGAACATCACCGCCGCAACAGCCCTACTTCATGGCCTTCTAGAGGCCGCGACGCCCGAGGATCGTCGGGTCCACCATGAAATTCGCACGCTACTTGAGCGTGTGGCAGCGCAGCAGGCGGAGAGCTCACTATCTCGGCGACGCGAGCCCGACACCAGCCAACACACCCCCTCGGTGCGCCCCGCCAGCGACGCATTGGTCCACCAAGCGCCGCAAGGCGGCGGGCAGCGCGCTGCGATCCTGGTACATCAACGTCTCGGCTACAACCGTGACGCACGCAGCACCCTCGACGCCCGCAGATGCACCTACAGCGACCCAAGGGAAGGAGCCCGCCGCGGCTATCATCCTCGACGCGGCGGACGCTACGACAGCGGCGAGGACCGGAGCCCGAGCCTCGGCCTCCTAGGGCCTCAGGCCTTCAGCCGGCACAACCTCAATGCTGTGTTCCCGCCAAGGTATCGACCACCTACTAATATCCCTAAGTACTCCGGGGAGACAAACCCCGGGCTTTGGCTTGAAGACTATCAGCTTGCCTGCCAAGCCGGTGGTGAGGATAATGACGACTTCATTATCTGCAACCTTCCATTGTTCTTGGCCGATTCGGCTCGGGCATGGTTGGAACACCTGCCGTCCAACGCAATCCAGAGTTGGGTGGATCTGAAGGAGATCTTTGTGGGAAACTTCCAGGGCACGTACAAACGCCCTGGGAACCCATGGGACCTCAAGAACTGCCACCAGAAGGCCGGTGAGACCCTCTGCGGGTACATCCGACGCTTCTCCCGGCAGTGCAACGAGCTCCCTAACGTCGCCGACGCCGACGTGATAGGAGCCTTCCTATCTGGGACAACCTACGAGTCCTTGGTTCATAAGCTGGGACGCAAGGGCCCACGGACCACCAAGTAACTCCTGGACATCGCCACTAGCCATGCCTCAGGAGAAGAGGCGGTCGGAGCGATCTTTGATCGCTTTGAGGGCAAGGCAAGGCGAGACGAGGGTACCAGTGAAGGCACCTCCAATCGTTCTGCCAAAAGAAAAAATAAGAAGCAACAGCGCGAGGACCCGCTCATGGCTGCTGCTGACCGCAAGGGTGGTCGGAAGCCCGCGGAGGACACTCCGAACCACTTCAAAAAATGCACGAAGGGCCATGCCCGAACCACGCCTTTCCCGTAAAGAATCAGCTCAAGGACTACAGCCTCATGTAGAAATTCTTGTCCGAAAGCTCCAACAAAGGGGAGCAGGGGAAGGAGCCCGCCCCCACTATGGACGACACCGAGGAGAAGGACGATGGCTTTCCAACACCAAACGGCTACCTTGTGATCTTCGGAGGGTCGGTGGCCTACGACTCCAAACGTCGTCAGAAGGTCGCACGCCGCGAGGTCTACACAGCCCAACCAGCCACGCCTCCCTTCCTCCGGTGGTCGGAGTCTGCTATAACCTTCGACCGGACCGACCATCTGGATACCATCCCGCACCCGGGAAGGTATCCACTTGTCGTCGACCCGATCATTGGGCCAAAGCGGCTCACCAAAGTGCTGATGGATGGAGGCAACGGCCTCAACATCATGTACGCGAAGACGCTCGACGAGATGGGCGTCGATCGGACGAACCTCCGCCCAACACGAGCGCCTTTTCACGGCATTGTGCCCGGGAAACAGGCCATGCGACTAGGACAGATCGACTTGCCCATCACCTTCAGGGACCAGTTCAATTACAGGACTGAGACCCGCACATTTGAGGTGGTTGGTTTCCCCAAAACCTTCCACGCCATCTTGGGACGACCATGCTACGTGAAGTTCATGGCCATCCCCAACTACACATACCTCAAGCTGAAGATGTCGGGCCCCCACGGGGTCATCACCATCAGCACCTCCTTCCAGCGGGCCTACGAGTGCGAGGTCGAGTGCTACGGCCACGCCACAGCAATCGTCACCTCCGAGGAACTCGCCTCCCTCAAGGAGGAGGTCACCGAAGAAACGCCCGACACGAAGAAATCAACCGGGTCGTTTGAATCGACAGAGAGCTCCAAGGAGGTCCTCATAGATCCCAGCAGCTCCGAGGGTAAAATGGTACGCATTGGTACCACACTCTCCTCCGAATAGGAAAGCGCGCTCGTCGACTTCCTCCGCGACAACAAAAACATCTTTGCGTGGAAGCCCTCAGATATGCCAGACATTTCGAGGGAGGTCGCTGAGCATACCTTGAAAATCCATCTAGCCTCCAAGCTGGTGAAGCAACGCCTATGTCGCTTTGATGAGTAAAAGCGCAAGGCCATCGGTGAAGAGATATCAAAACTGTTGGCCGCCGGATTCATCAGGGAAGTACACCACCCAGAGTGGTTAGCAAATCCCGTTCTTATATGAAAGAAGAGCGGGAAATGGAGGATGTGTGTTGACTATATGGGTCTCAACAAAGCGTGCCCAAAGGATCCGTTTCCTCTGCCACACATAGACCAAATAGTCGACTCCACCTCAGGGTGCGAAACCCTCTGCTTCCTTGATGCATACTCCAGCTACCATCAAATCACGATGAAAGAGTCCGACCAGCTCGCGACATCTTTCATCACCCCCTTCGGATCATTCTGCTACGTTTCAATGCCGTTCGGTCTGAAGAACGCCGGGGCAACGTATCAGCGATGTATGCTCAGATGCTTCGGGGGCCTCATCGGGCGGACCGTTGAGGCCTACGTTGATGACATCGTAGTTAAGTCCAAACGGGCTGACCACCTCGTTGCGGACCTTGAGCAAACCTTTGCAAAACTTCAGGCGAACAGCATCAAACTCAATCCCGAGAAATGCGTTTTCGGGGTCCCGAGGGGGATGCTGCTCGGCTTCATCGTCTCCAAGCGTGGCATCGAAGCCAACCTAGAGAAAACCTCAGCCATCACAAGGATGGGCCCGATTCAGAACATAAAGGGGGTTCAACGAATCACCAGGTGCCTTGACGCCCTCAGCCGATTCATCTCGAGCCTCAGTGAATGAGGACTCCCCCTTTATCGGATCCTTAAGAAAGCCGACCGCTTCGAGTGGACATCCGAGGCCCAGGAGGCGCTTGACATGGTCAAACTACTTCTGACAAGGCCCTCGATCCTAGTTCCTCCAAGCGACGAAGAATCCCTCCCGCTATACATAGCGGACACCACACAAGTGGTCAGCGCCGCCCTGGTTATAGAGCAAGAGGAAGCGGGACACGCCCTCAAAGTCCAGCGCCCTATGTACTTCATTAGCGAGGTACTATCTGACTCCAAAACCCGCTACTCCCAAATCCAGAAGCTCCTTTACACCGTCCTTATCACCAAGAGGAAGCTGCACCACTACTTCGAGTCACATCCCGTGACGGTTGTGACGTCGTTCCCCCTCGGCGAGGTCGTCCAAAGCCAGGACGCCATGGGAAGAACCGCAAAGTGGGCACTCGAGCTGATGGATCAAGGCATCACATATGCCTCCCGAACGATGATCAAATCCCAGGTATTGGCTGACTTCATCGCCGAATGGACCGAGGTCCAGACACCACCAGCAATCGCCGATCAAGAGTACTGGACGATGTACTTCGACGGATCGATAATGAAAAAGGGTGCCGGCATGGGGCTGGTCTTTGTATCACCCCTCGTGGTCTGCATGAGGTACATGGTTCGGCTCCATTTCCCCTCATCAAATAATGTGGCCGAATACGAAGCACTCATCAATGGCCTACGCATCGCCATCGAGTTGGGCATCCGACACCTCGACATTCGGGGTGACTCTCAGCTGGTCATTAACAAAGTCATGAAGGAGTCAACCTGCCACGACGCCAAGATGGCTGCGTACTGCCATGAAGTCCGATGGCTGGAGGACAAGTTCGACGGCCTCGAACTCAATCACATCCCAAGGCGCCTCAACGAGGCAGCCGACGCACTCGCGAAGGCGGCGTCCGGTCGAGAACCAATGGGCGTCTTCGCCAACAACCCACACAAACCCTCGGTGTGCTACAAAGGGTCAGAGCGGGCCGACGATGGCCCATCTGATCTAGCCCCGGGGCTGACCAGCCGACGACTCCGCCTGGTCCCGGTGTCATGGAGGTTGAAGAGGACCCAATGATAGAGCCCGACCCTCCGAACGACTGGAGAATACTCTACCTTGACTACCTCCTCCGCGACATGCTGCCGACCGACAAGACGGAGGCTCGACGGCTCGCACGTCATGCCAAATCCTTCGTTCTTGTAGAGAGTGAACTCTACAAACAGAGCCGCACCGGGATCCTGTAGCTCTGTATCCCCATTGAACAGGGAAAACTTCTGCTGAGCGACGTCCATGGTGGGGTCTGCGGTCACCACGCCGTGCCGAGAACCTTGGTTGGGAACACATTCCGACAGGGCTTCTACTGGCCCACTATAGTAGCCGACACCGAACAAGTTGTACGCACCTGCGAAGGGTGTCAGTACTACACTCGGCAGACTCACCTCCCGGCATAGGCACTCCAGATGATCCCCATCACATGACCCTTCACGGTTTGGGGGCTCAACCTAGTTGGGCCTCTCAAAAAGGCACCCGGGGGCTACACCCACTTGCTTGTCACCGTGGACAAGTTCACAAAATGGATCGAAGCTCGGCCGATCTCCGCGATCAAGTCCGAGCAAGCTATGTTGTTCTTCCTCGACATCATCCATCACTTCGGAGTACCAAACTCCATCATCACAGATAATGGCACACAGTTCACTGGCAAGAAATTCATTCGATTTTGTGATGAACAACACATCCAAGTCGATTGGGCTGCCGTCGCGCCCCCCTGAACGAACGAGCAAGTCGAGCGCGCCAACGACATGCTCCTATAGGGCCTCAAGCCCAGGATCTTCAACCGGTTGAACAAGTTCGGTGCATGCTGGGTCGCCGAGCTCCCTGCGGTGCTCTGGAGCCTGAGGACAACTCACAGATGGGCCACCGGCTACACACCTTTCTTCATGGTCTACGGTTCCGAGGCTGTCCTCCCGATAGATCTCGACTACGGAGCACTAAGAATCAGAGCATATAACAAATAGGGAGCCGAGGCATCCCACCGAGACACCATGGACCAGCTAGACGAAGCCCGCGACGTCGCCCTCCTCCATTCGGCCAGATACCAGCAGGCGCTGCATCGGTACCACAGCCGATGGGTGCGGGACCGAGCCTTCAATGTTGGAGACCTGGTTCTCCGCCTCGTGCAGAGCAACAAGGACCGCCACAAGCTCTCCCCACCCTAGGAGGGGCCGTACGTCGTCGCGGAAGTACTCCGGCCAGGCGCCTACAAGTTGAAAACCATCGACGGCGAGGTCTTCACCAACGCCTGGAACATTGAGCAGCTACATCGTTTTTACCCTTAATAAACACATACTTTCCCTTATCAATTTTTGTCTTCACAAATCCCCGATCTTTATAGACATCCAACCCCTGCAAATTGCGAGGGGTCGGCCCTCACTTGGGGGCTGATATAAATGATATAAATACTTTTATCTTGCAAACACTTCCTATGTTACCTTTGCAAACATTCTCTAAGTTTTCCACTTTTCTCATAACAAGTCCTAAGGGCTAGGATTTCGGGAATGAATTCTGAGTACAACTGGTAGGACTACGGGAAACCCACGCCCTAGCGGCTACTACCTCCTTGCTCACCAGCGTGATCAGAATTGATTCGCCCGCACTCCTAGTTTTTGTGACCTGAACCATGGGAAGGGTCGGAGGGCACCAAAACCTCTTCTATAAAAAGAGGAAGCTAAAAGGCTGTTTGCCGTAACAAAAGATGAAAATTTGTTCATTTTTGCACAAAATCACCGCTTACAAAGTGATTTCATCACAAAAAGGACTAATGTACTCATAAATACAAAAACTGTTCACTCGAGGGCTCCCGCACGACTTATTCGATTACAGCTTCTGCCCAGCTCTACTGTGAGCTCTACTACGAGTCGCCGCACCACGCTCTCCTTCGGCAACATCCTACCGCTCCGCGAGGTCCTCGAAGGCACCGTCATCTGCAACGTCGAGCACCACGTTGGCGACTATGGCACCTCCGCCGGGGCGTCCAAGGACTACGCCATCATCATCAGCCGCAACCCCGACAACGGCGCCTCCGCCAGGGTGTCTGGGGACTATGCCATCGTCATCAGCCGCAACCCTGACAACGGCATCTGGACGGGAGGTGCCTCCCTCCGAAGAAAGGCCGCAACGAACGATGGCAAAACTGACAACGCTTGGCACCCTCCAGTGCTCCTCCTCCTTCGGCAGTAGTAGCCCCCTCTCAGCAAAGGTGGCCCGCACCATCTCATCTATGTTGGATGACCTCCAGCTCGACATCACGCTCCGGATTCATGAACGGATCTGTGAGTTCTTCTCCCCCTAGCATTACCCTCTCTCACTTAGGAACCGCTACGACGCACGAACGCATTCGGTGGATAGGAAGGAGAAGAGGTAGCGGCTCAGAGGCTGACAAAGGAGTGGGACGAGAACTCCCCTCCCCCTCCCTATTTAAGGAAGAGGCGCAACAGCTGAGGAAAGGCAAAAGCTTGGGATGAAAAACTCTCTACCTTCTCCTATTCAATGCAGATGGGAAATCAATGCTGACGGGAATCCGAGGGGACGCGCCGGAACCAACGACACGCGCTGTGGTCAACGAGACATTGCTTGGTTAAACAGGACATTGCTTGAGTGTGGCCCACCACCAATGCGCGCCGGGCGCGAGAACCAGGGCACACCCGCATGCAGGCGACTCTCCGCTTCCCTAGGCAGGACCATAGAATGACCTGACGACGGAACCCCTGTCCGGGGGGGGGGGCAACGGGCCTCCTGGGTCGATCGGACGGCCCAGGTGAAACAAAAAATGAACGGCCGCAGCAAGATAAGCACCTCTGTTTTCTTACTTTGCGTGTTAATTTCATTACCGAGTTTCTGACCCCGGCAACGGCAGGGGCACAGACACCACTCGGGGGATGCCGAGAGTGTATACCTATTTAGACATCCTCTTCGCCCGACCCCTCCTTACATCTAAAAACCGAAAGCACGGTGTGTGGGTATAAAGCTTTAAATACAACTAGATGAACCGCCAGACCATACGCCCCGATGGCTATGGTGTCTTTTGTTCACCAGCATAATCGAATCCACAAGTTCCCCGCACCGCAAGCTTTAGCTCCTGCCTTCCCAAGAAGGGTTCGGAGGGGTCCTCCTATAGAATCACCTTCTGGGAGAAGCTGTTAGGTCGCCTAAATCAATCGGACGGCTCGAATCGCCACCGAGAGACGGAAACAAAAAATTGCGACACCCGTGCGGGTCACGCCGGCCCCATCACAAACGTTGGACTCGAACCCCACACGGACATGCCTGGTAAGAGCTTCTCGTCGCTCATGCCACTGAGGTAACGTTACCGACCCCCGCTTTCGTCTCAATTAAATCATCACCCAAACGTTGCATATGCAAATCGCTGCATCTCAACGCTTTGTGTCGCGTCACGAAGCGGCAGCCGCCTCATTCGATATGAGTGGCGACTGACCGAGGTTCGAAGGTCGGCCCACAAAGGGTTCGAGGCCGCCTCGTGTCAAACAGAGCTAGGGGAGAAAAAACCGAGATGAGCCCCAGTGGCCTTACCCGAACCCACTCAGAGGCGGACAGGGACATCTTGACCTTTCTCGTTCGATTCTTACCCCGAGCCAAACCCACAGAATCCCCATCGATGGGAGGCCAACGGGCCACCTGAGCCTATCGAAGGGCTCAGGCATCTACCAGGAGGCGGGTTAAGAAGTAGTGAAATGCCACAAGAGGGCTCTGCCGACCCCATCAGCGAATGATGGACCCAGATTTCACACGAACATACCCGTTAATGAGCTCATTGAGCGCGACACTCGAGCGTGGAGTCAAGTGTCGCCAACTCAGCCCCTCCGGTTGCGGAAATCGAGGATGGGGTGACACGTGAAACATTGCCGACCTCTATCAGACCCTAAGGGGCTCGGGGGCTCGAGCCGCCCGATCTGAAATCGAGAGGCCGAGGTTCGAAGGCTGACCCATGAAAGGTCCGAAGCCGCCTCGCGTCAAACAAGAGCCAGGGGAGAAAACGCAGATGAGCCCCAACAGCCTTCGCCCTTCTCACATTGAGGCGGATAGGGTCATCTCAACCTTCCAGTTCAATCCAGCCTCTAGCCGAGCCCATAGAATCCCCATTGAGGCAGAATCTGTTGGAAGGCGGGTCAAGGAGCAATGGAACGCCACCCGAGGGCTTTGCCGACCCTGTCGCAAAGCAACGGGATCGGATTCCGTCCGAACATCACCATTAGTGAGCTCATAAAGCACGTCACTCGAGCTGTCGAGGCAAGTGACATCGCCTTAACCCCTCCGGTTACAGAAAACACGGACGGGACGACAGTCACGAAATGAGCCAGCCCTTGACCGAATCTCCACCACATGCGAGGGCTCGGGGAAGGCCGGGCCAGCGATAAGACCAAGCGCACGGTCACACAACAGTCGCCAGAATCCTAAGTAAGGGGTATGTGCGAATGTAAAAGTAAGCTCGCTACCCTCGCTCTGACCTACAGTGACATCCGGCCCTAGCGACCGCAAGGGGCCAGATCTCACTCAGGGGCTGATAAAGGTATGAATACCTCCTTTCCTTTTTCATAACAGTCATTACACCAGACCTTTTCCTCGCATCGAGACTGGTGGCAAGGTTCGGGGGAACAGATAGGTAAGACTGCAAAAGAGCCCATGCCTAGACGGCTACGGTAATTTTGCACACCAGCTCAATCAAAATTTCCCCACACACCTTGGGCCCTGTAGTCTAAACGAGCGGAAGGGTCGGATCACATAAAATTCTTTTCAGTGCAAAAAGGGACGAAGATAAGATCGAACAAACGAAACGAAATTTCGAAACAAATACACGAATCTGTTTTCCGACGCGAAAGTACTGACACTTGTCCACATATTACAGATAAATATTTATTAGACTCAACTAACTAACTACCCCTCCGAGGGAGAACCATGTCTTCAATTTTGCTCGCTAGGCTTTCCGCGAGAGGAGTCACCGCCGCTTCTATTTCATCCAGCTCGGAGAGCTCATAGCCAGGCGCAAAACCTAGGCTCATTGCCCTCAGGTTGATGTTGTCAGCATAATGCGAGTGGGCGATGGTGAAGGCTTGGATAACCCCTAAGCGAAAAGCTTCCTTCTCCAGCTGGCGCACCCGCGCTGTGATATCTACGGCACGGGCCACAAGCGAGCTGGTCCCTTCCACATGCACCACCCGTAGGTCATCGCAGACAACGGTTAGGCCAACCTTCAGGAGTTCGAGCTCGTCACTCTCCGCCTGAAGAACACTCCTCGCTTCGGTGAGATCCCTGGCAAATCCGGCAGCTGTGCCCTCGGCCTCAAGCTTCTGAGCCCTCGTGGTGTCCAGCTCGGCCTAAAGGGAGTTGATCCTCTGCTGTGCCTCGTCACACTCCCGCACGGCCCGGTCGCGCTCCCCGCAGATCGTACCATGCTCTAAGCGAAGCCTCTCTGAGGTCTGGCGTTGCTCGTCTCGCTCCCCGCGTAGCCGAGCGATCGCCTCGTCGTCTAGCTTCGCCCTCTACTCCAGGGCCATGGACCTCTCCTCAGCTCGCAGCTTGAGCTCCTGCTCCTTCCCCACCCCCTCCAGGAGGTCAACGATCCGCTGGCGGGCCTCGGCATCCCGCTGGAGCAGCTTGTCCCGCTGCTTCTGCACCCTGGCAGCCTCCTCCACGTCAAGCCGCGCCCTCACCGCTAGATCCTAGAGCATCCCCGTGGCATCCTCCGCGTGCTGGCAGGACTCGGCTTCCCGCCATCGAAGATTGTTCGCCTCTGCCATGAGGGGAGTCAGCTCAGCCACCCTCTAGCGGAGCTGGGCGGTCACATCCCTGTGCAGCCGTGCCTCATCGATGAGGTGGTCCCACTCTTCCTTGTGTTCACGCAAGAACCGGGATTTCTCCTGGCTACGAGCAGCAAGAGACTAGAAAAAAGACAGGTGATCAGAAAATAGAAATAGATGAAGAAATAAAAAATCAAGAGGCAAGACCAAGCAAATACCTGGCCGGTGGGAACAATGATGCCTCAAAGGGTGCCTGGGGCATGGTTTAGGGCATCCAACATGGCCGTGATCCCATTGTCGAGGCTCTCCCTGTCCATGTCCTCGGCGTCATTGTCGAGGGTGAAGATCGCCGACGACGAATCCTGTGGACTCCCCCACCAGAGCGGGTGCTCGTCCCGCATGGGCGGGCGGCTGCCCCCTGATATTAGGGATAGGGACAACTCCCTGCCGGCCTCCTCGGTGACCACTGCGGCGTCCGAGGGTCCCTCGCCAGCGACCCCCTCCGCCCTACCCAGGACGGGCGTCGCCGCGAAGGCCGTCGGTGGCACAGGACACGCCGCTGCCTCGGGCGTCATCTCCACAGCTTCTGGCAATGGTCCACCCATCACCACCACCGTCACCTCTGCCCCCTACGGCTGGACCTCATCTGGCTACGCCTCGACCACCACAGCCAACGCAACGGCTGCGGCCAACAGCTCCGCATGCTCCACCGCCGAAGGCAGGATCACTTCCGTCGCTAGCCGCGCGGCAACCTCCGAGGGTGATCCCTCGGCTGCGCCGGGGCTCGACCCATCGAGGGCACGGGCACCATCGCGGGCGGTGCCACAACCGCCGGTGAGGCTGTGGCACCGGCTTCGCTCTCGCCGGGAACGGGGGCAACGTCAGACGGTGGACCCCGCCTTGCCTGAAGGGCGAGGGTTTTCTTGGGTGCTAGTGCTATAGGAATGCCCCGCCTGACTAGCCCCCTGTAACAGAACCGACCAAATCATAAGAATGTAAGTACAAAAACAATCACCGAAGCGACCAATTCCTGTACTTAAGCTCCCATAATCCCGGTAGTCCGGAAATCACGAAGGATTTCAACCAACTCTTGATATACAAACCAAGATCGTAATGATTCAACACAACATATCATTCGTTACAACATTTCACAAGTAGCATTCGGATTACATCCATCAGAGTTCAAATAAAATATTACAAACCAAGTTTGAGTGTGCGGAAGCAACATAGTTTAGTACATGACTTCATAGTTTTAAATACATTGCCAGATCAGAGTCATGTCCCACAAAAGCATTATCAAGTACGAGAACTAGTAGAGACCGCGCCCAACGGTCTAGTCTTCATCCCCAGCAGGGAGAAGGCAGTACTTGCAGCAACCAAAGAAGAACTGGTCATCTACAACAGGTGGGAAAATAAACCCTGAGTACGAGAAGGTACTCAGCTAGACTTACCCGACAAAAATCAGAAATAATAGACACCAAGGATCATGCAAGGCTTTTCAGGTGGGCTAGCTTGACACAGTTGCATAAAAGAGCTTATGATTATAGTAACCAATTTAAACTTATTATCAAGCTTATCATTATTTACCTGTCCACTAAATTAGCACCTGTACTAGAGCACTCACTTATTAGGAGCAAACAATATTAACCATAGCAGGTATAATAAGGCTGTCATCATCATATCATCATTTCCGAACCATTAAGTTATTAAGTGTATCTACATTGGAGATAAGCCCATCAAGTTCTCACAAACCGGGAGAGACGGCGATTCGAATCGAATTACAACTCAGCTGAGGGGGTATTCCTAACTCTCACCCTGGCATACTTTGCAAGGGTAGCCGTGGTCACCTTTGGAACATCTCAGAACCAAATTCGGCGGGTTCGATCAACGCCAAGACTCGGGGATTACCCTTCCGCCAGACGATCAGACTTTTAAATCACCTGCCCTTGGACTCACGCCTCGGCTCCTTCCCGAGGTGCACTTTATACTTATCGACTCCCGGCCCGAGGTGAGCTACTCGGCCATGGTCGGTCATCGGACACACTGGCCAACTAAGAGAGGGCATCGTTCAACATGAACAGGAAAGGCTCCAAGAATCAGTCCTTAAGCGACACAGAGCGAGTCACTTTGCAAACCGCAAGCCTTCGTCTGGTCTTCATTTCAAATTAAGACCGGTTCTTTTCCACGATAGCAAATATAGCCAACCGTGCCACATGTATCATCCTATATCTCGCAGTGACAGAAATCACCCGACTTCTACAGCGTTTAAGCGGGGCTAAGCACTACTCGAGCTGAGCTACATAGGATTTAGGGTAACAATATCTCGGACAAGGAATGGGTAACCAATGCGACAAGTGTTTGCATTCAACACCTAAACTTAATGCAACAATATATATGTAATAATAATATAGAATCGCAGTTCGGAAAATAGGAGGCTTAATATGCTCCGGGGCTTGCCTTTCACAAAGTTGCAAGGACGGTAGTCAGGGCACTCAACGGCGACCTCGTTTGGCACTTCTCCTGAAGGTTGCTCCTCCTGAATCTCCGGTATTCATTTGCTTTGCTTTCGTTCGGTTCTCGAATTCCAGCAGGGTTACTCCTTCCGATACACCTATTGCATGCCGATGCACAAGATAAATATCATGGATGCATAAGGAATGACATGATGCTCACGATGAATGAATCACAATGGGTGTTTACGAAAACATCACTGGACACTCGTTTACCGAGTAATTTGCTCTATTCAAAACACTTTAAGCATGTATCCAACTTAACTTAAATAACAAGAGCAACTTACCTAACTTGCATAACCTAAGATAAAGATGCTCATCTTCAGTTAAAGGCCTAACACCTAGGAACAGTACCATGAACTTAGAATAGTAAAGACATACTTAAAATAACAGTTAAAGCTTCATGTGCAAACAAGTAGTTACTTAATTCAATCATAACCAGAGTTCTATAACTCCAAATGACTTGCAAGAGGACATTCTGGAAAGCTTATGAAATTCTCTACAATTCATTTGTAAACATCAAAGTATGATTCTTAAGTTACCCAAATCAATTTCCAGTAAATTTAGAATTGGTCCAGAATGACAGGGTTACTAACTTAATTATTTAATGATTGTGCAAAAACATACTTTGATCAAACCAAGTTCACCAACTTGTTTTTCATACCCAAGAAACATCAGAAAGTATAGTGCTAACTTCTAAATAAATTATTTAATATCCTTTTCCAATTTATTTAGTTAATTAGGTGATTTAAGCAATATATAGTAAAACTATTCATAAAAATCTACAAAAATTACAGTAGCTATCTCATGCTGCACATAGACTACCATAAAAATTTCAAAGCCATTGGACCAACATAACTTGCTGTATCCAAAATAACAGATGACATGTCTATTTCTAGCATAATTAGGAAACCTTATTAACAAGTGTTAAGCAACAGATTTCCCATTTTTCCTAGCATCTTTCTAGCATAAGAATAGCACCCATCAAATTTCACCTACACTGGATCTATAGAAAAATTATGAAAATTCACACAAGATCCACCCATTAATAAAAGGAAATTCTATAACTTAAAACTACACATGCATTAGTTCTAAAATTTTTACCAGAGCTTCTAATAAGCAATAACAGACTGCCCACAAAATTTCATAATTTTTGGACCACAGAAACTCAAGATGAAATTCAAACAAGTTTGCATGTATCCAAAAACACATTTCAAAGTCCTAATTAATTCATCAAAATTTCTAAAACATATGCTCATATAATATTTTTTGTTAAATACTAGACATGACCAGGAACCCAACAAAATTAGAACCACATCATTTGGATCTATCAAACTTGAGTTACCTATTTTTGAAATGGTGCACCAAAACTGTGAAAAACAGTTAAACAAAACAAAATAAAAACCTAACCGCTACTGGTGGGCTGGCCCAAGGAACGGCGCCCACACGAGCCACAAACGCACGGCCAAAGCCGACGGCGCGGCCCGAGCTGGACTCCCTTTGAGCCTCGGCCCGGCGACAAAGCGGACCCGCAGCTTGTCGGCCGAGATGCATGGGGGGCGGAGGAAGACGACGGCGGGACTCGCCGTCGGTGGCTTCTCCGGCGAGACCAACGGTGCCTACGGGTTCGCCTCAACCTAGCGGACCTAGGGTAACCCTTATTTGCAGCTATCGACGCAACTAGGAGGGGTGGCGACGAGCACGGCGGCGCTCGGCCACGGCACGGCCGGCTCCGGCGATGATACGGCATCGCAGCCCTAACGGTGGGCGCTACGGGCTTCGGTGGTGTTCACCGGACCTAGCTGCGAGCATAGGAGGGTGGAAAGGTCGCGCGCGACAGGCTGGCGCGTGGGCGCCAACTCCGGCGAACTTCCGCCATGGCTGTGGTGGAAGGAAATGACGGATTCATCCTTACCAAGGCACAATCGACCTGGCTGAGCGGTGTGGGTGACAGAGGAGATCACGCGGCGCTTAGCAAATGAGATGGCAGCGCGTTTTTTGCAGCGACGAGCAAGCAAGCGAGGCAAAAAGGCGGAGCAATGGCGGTAAGCGTGCGCTTTCGGTTCTTCTCGCGCGGTGGGAGGCGAGGAAAACGAAATGGGGCGGCGAAAAGTGCGTTCGGCGGCGCTGGGTGACTTCGAACACGGCTACGACGCCAGAGGCGCCGCGCGGCGTGGCGGCGCGATCAGCCGCCGACGACGCGCGGCGCCGCCACGCCGTCCGACGTTTTCAAAACGGTCGGTCATCAGAGCGCGCATTCGATCGACTTGGATCGCTGACAACGTGAATTCAACGCCTTACTACGGCTAATCCAATGATGCTTTGCGAAATGGTGTACATGAGAAATGTAGAGGTACCATCCAGCTACATTTTCCTTTCAAGGACCATTTCCTAATTCGCCATGGATCAGCAGTTATATGAAGCCTGTTGGCTTCGATCCAACCGAAAATGCGATTTATGACTTAAACAAATTTTTCAGTGAAATCAGCATGTAATTTTGACTTGTGGGCCATGTTTGAGCATGTTCCACACATTTTCATGAATTGGCCATAAAACAACTTTTGTTCTTTGATAAATTAGCTACAACCTTTGTAAAGAGTGCACAGCCATGCAAAGCTTCTAAGTTGGACTTTTGAATCAGTCAAACGATGACACTCCATGGGTCAATTTAAGTCAAACTTGCACTTGAGGACATTTTGGTCATTTTGGTCTACATGAACAATGTTCCAACAAGTAAACTAAGTATAGTTAAGGTGTATTAGACCATGATCAACCATTTTACAAAGTTGTTATACCACTTCTACTGATCACATGTGATAAAGAAAGTAAAACAAGCAATTCATACATATGTTTCAATACAATGTTTCACATGTTGCATGACCTTGTTGTTATCCTATACTTGTCACATTACTACCATGTTGCCATGCTTAAAGACATGGGAAATTCATGTTGCATTCATATGTTGCACTACTACCATTCACAAGCAATCCAGTACGAAACAAACATAATATGCACGATGTTTCATATGTATGTTTCAGGAAAATGACATGATGAGATAGATGATGCACATGTTTATGAGACAAAATGCAATTAGTAGAAGCCAAACACCGAGGGTGTTACAACCTCCCCTTAGAAAAATCTCGTCCTTAGATTTGGAAAGCGTACTAATCAAGATAGAAAATTGGATAGTTTTCCTTTAAATAATCTTCCGCTCCCAAAGTTGCATCCGTTCACTATGATTACTCCAAACTACCTTGTATAACTTAACCACTCGTGTACGAGTCACTCTTTCTTGAGTATCCAGAACTTGCATGGGTTTTTCCTCATAAGAAAGATCAGATTTCAAGTTGACTTTTCTTGTTGCTATTCTTTCCTCGGGAATATGAAGACACTTCTTCAGCTGGGACACATGGAATACCAGAAATATAGCTCCCATCTCATGGGGTAGATCGAGTTTATAGGCTACTCTTCCACTTTTCTCGATAATGCGGTAGGGTCCAACATATCGAGGCTCAAGCTTCCTTTTAATTCCAAAACGCTTGACTCCTTTCATAGGGGATACCTTCAGATAAACATGATCACCTACTTCAAACTCAATAGGTTTCCTTCTCTTGTCAGCATAGCTCTTTTGTCTAGCCTGTGCGGCAATCATATTCTTTTGTATAGTTCGGACTTGCTCTTCGGCTTCTTTTACAAAGTCAATACTATAGAATCTTCTTTCCCCGGGTTCCACCCAGTTCAAAGGAGTTCTACACTTGCGGCCATAAAGAGCTTCAAAAGGAGCCATTTTGATACTCTCTTGATAACTGTTGTTATAAGAGAATTCAGCGAGAGGTAACCAGTCTTCCCAAGAGCCTTTGCAAGAAATAAGACAAGCTCTAAGCATGTCCTCTAGAATTTGATTAACACGCCTTCGATCTGTCACGATGTTTGCGGATGATAGGCGAAATCATGGATTAGATGAGTGCCAAGATTCGATGTAAGCACTCCCAAAAGCGAGCCGTGAACCGAGGTCCTCTATCGAAAACAATGGATTTGGGTACACCATGGAGACGTACCACTTGTTGAAAATAAATCTCAAAGCATAATTGTGAGGATGATAGGTAGACTTGACCGGAAATAAAGTGAGCAGATTTAGTTAGACGATCTCGATAACCCGGATAGAATCACAACCCTTGTTGGTAGTGGGTAATCCAACAATAAAATCCATACTAATTTCTTCCCACTTCCACCAGAATAGAGAGTGGTTGCAACAGTCCGGGCCTTATGTGAATAGCCTTGACTCTTGCAATGCTTATCACACCTTGCCACGTAAGCTACGATTTCTTTCTTCATCTTGGTCCACCAATAATACAGTTTGAGATCTTGATACATTTTACTACTACCAGGATGGATGGACAACTTAGAAGAATGGGCTTCACCATAATTTGATTTTCTAAGTCTTTTATCTTTGGGTACCACAAGTCTATCATTAACCCAGAGAATTCCTTTGTCATCGATCCTAAAGTGCTTGGTCTCTTTCTCTTTCATTTCCGTTTGATATGGAACACACCCACATCGATCTTACGGAGTTCGATAATTCGACTTCTAAGAGAGCAATCCACAAGTGATATTGTGAAGTACTACAGGATGAAGGAGGTGTGACAGATGAAAGTCTTCACTAACTAAGGAATTGCAATGGGCCTTTACGCTTAAGGCATCAAGAACCACATTTGCCTTACCGGGATGGTAGTGCACTTGAAGGTTGTAGTCCTTGATCAATTCTAACCAAATACCGTTGACGCATGTTCAACTCGGGCTGAGTAAAGATGTACTTGAGGCTTTTATGGTCAAGATAGATGTTGCACACATTACCCAAAGCAAGTAATGTCTCCAAATCTTTAGGGCATGAACAATCTGCGGCTAGCTCTAAGTCATGGGTAGGATAGTTGACTTCATGCTTTGGTCGGGCGCCAAGCATAAGCAATTACTCGGCCTTCCTACATAAGAACACACCCCAAACCGGTGCCACATGCATCACAATAGACATCAAAAGGCTTTTCGATGTCAGGTTGTGCCAATACAGGAGCAGAGGTTAGCAAGGTCCGCAAAGTGTGGAAAGCCTCTTCACACTTCGGAGTCCACACAAACTTCTCATCTTTTTGCAGTAGGCGAGTCATAGGCTTGGCGATTTTTGAGAAATCCGGGATAAAGCGACGATAATAGCCAGCCAATCCCAAGAAACTTCGAACTTCTGTGACCATAGTAGGTGCCTTCCACTCAAGGACTTCTTGCACCTTCGTAGGGTCAACCGAAATTCCATCACCAGATAACACATGACCTAGAAAAGGTATCTTGTTCAACCAGAATTCACACTTGCTGAACTTAGCATAAAGCTGGTTGTCACGCAACCGAGTTAAGACAATTCTCAGAATGTTCACATGCTCTTCTTCATTCTGAGAATATACAAGGATATCATCAATGAACACGACGACAAACTTGTCCAATTACGCATGAATACAGAAATTCATCGTGTACATAAAGTGTGCGGAGCATTTGTCAACCCAAAAGACATGACAAGGTACTCGAACAAACCATAACGGGTAGAGAAAGCTATCTTAGGTATATCTTCAGGACGAATTTTGATCTGATGGTAACCAGACCTCAAATCGATCTTGGAGAATACCTTAGCTTTAGAGAGCTGATCAAACAGAATATCGATGCGAGGAAGAGGGTATTTGTTCTTGATGGTAACAACATTTAGGGGACGATAATCTACGCACATGCGCAAAGATTCGTCCTTCTTCTTCACAAAGATAGCCGGACAACCCCAAGGAGAAGAACTAGGCCGAATCAAACCTTTCTTCAATAGCTCATTCAACTGACTCTTTAGTTCAGCCAACTCATTGGGCGGCATTCTATAGGGCCTTCGAGATATAGGAGCCGTGCTTTAATGAGTTCTATCTTGAATTCTACATCGCGGTCCGGAGGTAATCCGGGCAAGTCATCGGGGAAGACATCTGAAACTCACGGACAACCGGGTAGATCCTCAATGGCTTTGGCTAGGGTAGCATTGATCGTATTGTGAATAGAGATATCACGAGGTAATCGCACTAGAAAACCCTTCTTATCCACAGGGATCCCTCAACATTACCACACGGGTTGACGTGTCGATCAACACTCCATTTCCACTCATCCACTTCATTCCTAGGATTATATCAATTCCTACCCCCGGTAGCACTACAAGATCCGTAAGGAACTCTCGATCCCCAATTTCAAGCTTTACATCTTTTACTACTTGGTTAGTCATGATATTATTCCCAGCAGCACTAATACAATAACCACCCTTGACAATTGTAATCACATTCATCTTATGTTTAGATGCAAAAGTAGAACTCACAAAGGAATGTGAAGCACCCGAATCAAAGAGCACAACTGCAGGGTGATCATTAACAAGAAACTTACCAGCGGTGACCACTTCACCAAAGAGGAATTTCCTCCACAAGAGTGTAATGAACACGCCCACGGACGTTTCCTTGAGCATTCTTGGGAGGATGGGGACACCTATTTGCCCAATGACCAGTGCTGGTTCACAGTTCCAACACGGCCGGTTAGTGGTGGGACATTGGAGCTGCCACCTTGAAGGTATTCTTTGGCAAGGAAGTTGTGTACCCCTTATGAAAACCAGTTTTAGCTTGATTCTTTTTTCTAAGGTGGGCGATGCACCGACATTAGCATTGGGTGGACGAGTCTTTGGGCCTTGGATACTATTGGTGCCTTAGGCCGAGAAGCACCGGCTCAAAGTTTCTTTTGCGGTTCTTGGAAGCGGCATATATCTTATCATTGTTCTCCACGAGTCGAGTGTCACCGATAAACTCATTGAAGGTGACACACTTGCGATTGCCATTGACTTCATCAATTTAGGGAAAGTCCCTCTTGAAGCTAGCTATTCTCTTAGCGTCGATGTCGACAAACTCGAGGAGCATACCTCGCCAAAGTTGTTGAATGCCCGGAGGTATTCATTGAGACTCTTGTTGCCTTGGGTGAGCTTCATAAACTCGGTATGCTTAATGGCCATAAGACCGGGAGGGATAAAGTGTCCTCTGAAAATCACTGCTGGCCGACCCCAAACTATCTCGGCGTTTGCGGGGAAGGTGGTCTTGTGATGTGTCCACCAGATGCCTGCAGGGCCTTGGAGCTGGTGTCCTGCATATGTGGCCTTCATACCTTCAGTCAACCGGAGCAATCCAAACCTTTGCTCTATCGTGCTCAACCATTCATCAGCTTGTAATGGTTCTTCTGCCTCACGAAAGATAGGAGGCTTTGTATCCATGAAGTCCTTAAAGCTGCTATACTGGTTTGGCTCGGGTCCTTGGCGGACATGACGATCCTCACGGTTAGCCATCTGACGCATAGCCTCAGCTAACATGCGCTGACTTTCCACAACTGTCTGCATTAGCTCGGCTGGTGTGGGCGGTGGCGGAGGTGGTTGTTCCTCATTTCCCATGCCACGACCGCGACGAAGGTTATGATGAGCCATATGCAAAATGTATAGCCAATGAGCACTGACGATGTGGAAATTTTTGTAGATGAATCGTATAATTATGCCCAAACTGAGTCCATTGGAGGGAATGCATTTAGATAATCAACAGAGGCACAATCATTCATCACAACCACACAACTCATCAAGCGCGTCAATGGACACATAAATGCGATGAACTTAACCAACCACGCGATCCATAGACCGCAAAGACGGAATTTATCAAAGGCTCACATACGTGGAGCATAATACGTTCGATAGGTTACATCCAAGCCATAGTGGTTCCAAACTTACATCCAAAGATAACTTATGGTTCGATATTACATCCCAACGATTACTTATTCCAAAGCTACTCGTTCATGCATGAGGATCAACAAAAGACTAGCTCTTGCGCATTAGCTAAGTAGTAAGCTAAACTACGCATCGTCCTTGGAGTCAGTGTCGAAGATCTCTCCTCCATCTTCATCACTAGCAGGCTCCAACTCCTCATCTTCCTCCTCATCAGGTGGAATGTCCTCAGGTCCATTGACCTCCATGTCATCATCACCTTCAGCCATGATGACACCAGAACCCATCTCATCCTCATCCTCAGGTGGCAGGAGAGGGTGAAGTTGATTGTGTAATAGGTGAACCTCCTCATGGAGATTGTCATTGTACTCCTCAGCAACTGCCACTTGCTGCTCTAGCTCTACCTGTCGCGCTCTCAACACATTCTCTTTGTGCTAGGCTTCATTCCGTTGGTTCATCACGTGAATCAACATGCATTCACAGTTGCGGTGAGCAACTATCAACCTCTGAACCTCAAGGGTCTCTTGGTCCCTTTCCTGTGTTACTTGCTCCAAGCGGTGCTGAGCCGCATTCCTCTCAGCAGTCACCCGAGCTAGCTCTGTCCTCAGCCTTTCCTCCTCAGTAGGCTCAGGACGGGGCTCACGAGGAGCTAAACGGTGACGAGGCGCCCTGCCTCCAGCGGACTTGCGAGCAATGAGCTTCGTGCGCGCCATCTGTAGCAAAAGTTATAATGTAAGGGGAGAATCATTTAAGGGATACGAATTTTAATTAGCCAGGACAATCATATTTTAAAGGAGGGAGTAATGCAAGAAATGCCATGTATGCTTGAACATGATGCATGCACGATCCGTACGTCCTCACCATCCTAGAAAAATTTAAAGGCTAGCGAAATATACGGTGGCATACATACGTTCTCTCGTATACGGTAGCTAGTCGATCTACAACGATACGTTGTTAGTGTACCTGCAGAAAATTTCATTTCAGCCCAGTAATTTCCCAAAATGCATAAAAGCAGGCAATAACTAAATACTTTCATACATACATCCCCTGATGCACATACTCTAGTATCACAGCTACCCGTCAGAGATACCCACATTTAAGTACTCTCATAGATACATGATTGAACATGTAAATATGCGAGCAACCACAACTACTCTCCCCTAGACCGACGATTGGACGGTCATGCTCTCACAACTCCCACTTATCACAGCGTAGAGGTATTTGATCCAAACATTACCACCCAAGCGGATGGCATCCATACAATAGCACGCCGTATGGACGACGAAACAGGAACAAGCAGGAACCCCCAAGTTAGTACTTTAATAAGCCACCTAAGAGTCCTTATTTGGGCATAAGGGATATGACCACTGGCAATACTTAGTATTTAATTTAGGATTTTCACAAATACTTTTGTTTTAAATACACAAATGACGTGTTTAGTGTCAAATCTTGCTCTGATGCCAGCTATAATAGAACCGACCAAATCATAAGAACGTAAGTACAAAAACAATCACCGAAGCGACCAATTCCTGTACTTAAGCTCCCATAATCCCGGTAGTCCGGAAATCACGAAGGATTTCAACCAACTCTCGACATACAAACCAAGATCGTAATGATTCAACACAACATATCATTCGTTACAACATTTCACAAGTAGCATTCGGATTACATCCATCAGAGTTCAAATAAAATATTATAAACCAAGTTTGAGTTTGCGGAAGCAACATAGTTTAGTACATGACTTCATAGTTTTAAATACATTGCGGATCGAGTCATGTCCCACAAAAGCATTATCGTGTCACGAGAACTAGTAGAGACCGCGCCAACGGTCTAGTCTTCATCCCCAATGAGGAGAAGGCGTGCTACGACAACCAAAGAAGAACTGGTCATCTGCAATGGTGGGAAAATAAACCACGAGTACGAGAAGGTACTCACTAGACTTACCCCGACAAAAATCGAAAATAAAAGACACCAAGGATCATGCAAGGCTTTTCGGTGGGCTAGCTTGACACAGCTTGCATAAAAGAGCTTATGATTATAGTAACCAATTTAAACTTATTATCAAGCTTATCATTATTTACCCGTCCACTAAATTAGCACCTGTACTAGAGCACTCACTTATTAGGAGCAAACAATATTAACCATAGCAGTATAATAAGGCTGTCATCATCATATCATCATTTTCGAACCATTAAGTTATTAAGTGTATCTACATTGGAGATAAGCCCGTCAAGTTCTCACTAACCAACCGGAGAGACGGTGATTGAATCGAATTACAACTCAGTGAGGGAGTATTCCTAACTCTCACCCCGGCATACTTTGCAAGGGTAGCCGTGGTCACCTTTGGAACATCTCGGAACCAAATTCGGCGGGTTCGATCAGGCGCCACTCTCGTGGATTACCCTTACGCCAGACGATCGGGACTTTTAAATCACCTGCCCTTGGACTCACGCCTCGACTCCTTCCGAGGCGCACTTTATACTTATCGACTCCTCCCGGCCCGAGGTGAGCTACTCGGCCATGGCGGTCGGTCATCATCGACACGGCCATCTAAGAGAGAGGCATCGTTCAACATGAACCGGAAAGGCTCCAAGAATCAGTCCTTAAGCGACACGGATGGAGTCACTGCAACCCGGCAAGCCTCCGTCCGGTCTTCATTTCAAATTAAGACTGGTTCTTTTCCACGATAGCAAATATAGCCAACCGTGCCACATGTATCATCCTATATCTCGCAGTGACAGAAATCACCCGACTTCTACCGCGTTTAAGCGGGCTAAGCACTACTCGAGCTGAGCTACATAGGATTTAGGGTAACAATATCTGGACAAGGAATGGGTAACCAATGCGACAAAGTGTTTGCATTCAACACCTAAACTTAATGCAACAATATATATGTAATAATAATATCAGAATCGCAGTTCGGAAAATAGGAGGCTTAATATGCTCCGGCTTGCCTTTCACAAAGTTGCAAGGGCGGTGGTTAGGGCACTCAACGGCGACCTCGTCGGCACTTCTCCCGAAGGTTGCTCCTCCCGAATCTCCGGTGTCAAACCGCTTTGCTTTGCTCGTTCGAGACTCAATTCCAAAGGGTTACTCCTTCCGGTACACCTATTGCATGCCGATGCACAAGATAAATATCATGGATGCATAAGGAATGACATGATGCTCACGATGAATGAATCACAATGGGTGTTTACGAAAACATCACTGGACACTCGTTTACCGAGTAATTTGCTCTATTCAAAACACTTTAAGCATGTATCCAACTTAACTTAAATAACAAGAGCAACTTACCTAACTTGCATAACCTAAGATAAAGATGCTCATCTTCAGTTAAAGGCCTAACATCTAGGAATAGTACCATGAACTTAGAATAGTAAAGACATACTTAAAATAACAGTTAAAGCTTCATGTGCAAACAAGTAGTTACTTAATTCAATCATAACCAGAGTTCTATAACTCCAAATGACTTGCAAGAGGACATTCTGGAAAGCTTATGAAATTCTATACAATTCATTTGTAAACATCAAAGTATGATTCTTAAGTTACCCAAATCAATTTCCAGTAAATTTAGAATTGGTCCAGAATGACAGGGTTACTAACTTAATTATTTAATGATTGTGCAAAAACATACTTTGATCAAACCAAGTTCACCAACTTGTTTTTCATACCCAAGAAACATCAGAAAGTATAGTGCTAACTTCTAAATAAATTATTTAATATCCTTTTCCAATTTATTTAGTTAATTAGGTGATTTAAGCAATATATAGTAAAACTATTCATAAAAATCTACAAAAATTACAGTAGCTATCTCATGCTGCACATAGACTACCATAAAACCTTCAAAGCCATTGGACCAACATAACTTGCTGTATCCAAAATAACAGATGACATGTCTATTTCTAGCATAATTAGGAAACCTTATTAACAAGTGTCAAGCAACAGATTTCCCATTTTTCCTAGCATCTTTCTAGCATAAGAATAGCACCCATCAAATTTCACCTACACTGGATCTATAGAAAAATTATGAAAATTCACACAAGATCCACCCATTAATAAAAGGAAATTCTATAACTTAAAAACTACACATGCATTAGTTCTAAAATTTTTACCAGAGCTTCTAATAAGCAATAACAGACTGCCCACAAAATTTCATAATTTTTGGACCACAGAAACTCAAGATAAAATTCAAACAAGTTTGCATGTATCCAAAAACACATTTCAAAGTCCTAATTAATTCATCAAAAATTTCTAAAACATATGCTCATATAATATTTTTGTTAAATACTAGACATGACCAGGAACCCAACAAAATTAGAACCACATCATTTGGATCTATCAAACTTGAGTTACCTATTTTTGAAATGGTGCACCAAAACTGTGAAAAACAGTTAAACAAAACAAAATAAAAACCTAACTGCCATCTTTGGTGGGCTGGCCCAAGGAAGCATGCCCTGAGCGAGCGACAGTGCACGCCCCAAGCCGATGGCGCGCGCCCGAGCTGGACTCCCGCCCGAGCCTCGGCGGTGACAAAGCGGACCCGCTTGTCGTGAGAGAGAGACAGCAGAGGCGGCGGAAGGCAGACGACGGGGACTCGCCGTTGGTGGCTTCTCTCGCATGAGACCAACGGTGCCTGGGTTCGCCTCAACCTAGCGTACCTAGGGGAACCCTTATTTGCAGCTATCGACGCAACTAGGAGGGGTGGCGACGAGCACGCAGCGGAGCTCGGCCACGGCACGGCCCGGCTCCGCGGCGATGATCTGGCATCGCAGCCCTAACGGTGGGCGCTCACGGGCTTCGGTGGTGTTCACCGGACCTAGCTGCGAGCATAGGAGGGGTGGAAAGGTCGTGC
The DNA here is from genome assembly GCA_904845875.1 of Miscanthus lutarioriparius. Taxonomy (NCBI): domain Eukaryota; kingdom Viridiplantae; phylum Streptophyta; class Magnoliopsida; order Poales; family Poaceae; genus Miscanthus; species Miscanthus lutarioriparius. The sequence continues at coordinate 51,449,038 of CAJGYO010000018.1, read as the reverse complement.
GACAGCTGGCGCGTGGGCGCCAACTCCGCGAACTTCCGCCATGGCTGTGGTGGAAGGAAATGACGGATTCATCCTTACCAAGGCACAATCGACCTGGCTGAGGGGTGTGGGTGACAGAGGAGATCACGGCGGCGCTAGCAACGAGATGGCCGGCGCGTTTTTTGCAGCGACGAGCAAGCGAGCGAAAGGCGGCGAGCAATGGCGGCGGCGCTGCGGCTCGGTTGTCTTGCCAAGGTGGGAGGCGAGGAAAAAAACGAAATGGGACGGCGAAAAGCGTTGGCAAAGCGCTGCGGGGTGACTTCAGACACGGCTACGACGCCAGGAGGCGCACGGCGCGTGGCAGCGCGATCAGCCGGCCGACGACGCGCGGCAAGCACACGCGTCCGGCGTTTTCTGAAAACGGTCGGTCACTGTAGCGCGCATTCAGTCGACTTGGATCGCTGACAACAGTGAATTCAACGCCTTACTACGGCTAATCCAATGATGCTTTGCAGAAATGGTGTACATGAGAAATGTAGAGGTACCATCCAGCTACATTTTCCTTTCAAGGACCATTTCCTAATTCGCCATGGATCAGCAGTTATATGAAGCCCAAGTTGGCCTGATCCAACTGAAAATGCAGTTTATGACTTAAACAAATTTTTCAGTGAAATCAGCATGTAATTTTGACTTGTGGGCCATGTTTGAGCATGTTCCACACATTTTCATGAATTGGCCATAAAACAACTTTTGTTCCTTGATAAATTAGCTACAACTTTTGTAAAGAGTGCACAGCCATGCAAAGCTTCTAAGTTGGACTTTTGAATCAGTCAAACGATGACACTCCATGGGTCAATTTAAGTCAAACTTGCACTTGAGGACATTTTGGTCATTTTGGTCTACATGAACAATGTTCCAACAAGTAAACTAAGTATAGTTAAGGTGTATTAGACCATGATCAACCATTTTACAAAGTTGTTATACCACTTCTACTGATCACATGTGATAAAGAAAGTAAAACAAGCAATTCATACATATGTTTCAATACAATGTTTCACATGTTGCATGACCTTGTTGTTATCCTATACTTGTCACATTACTACCATGTTGCCTTGCTTAAAGACATGGGAAATTCATGTTGCATTCATATGTTGCACTACTACCATTCACAAGCAATCCAGTATGAAACAAACATAATATGCGAATGTTTCATATGTATGTTTCAGGGAAAATGACATGATGAGATAGATGATGCACATGTTTATGAGACGAAATGCAATTAGTAGAAGCCAAACACCGAGGGTGTTACAGCCCCCGGCACTGCAGAAGAAACAAAGGTCATGAGTCACCGTGAAAAATAGCGAAAAACAGAGATGACAGAGGAGTCGGCAAACTACATTGGCGCTATTAGACGATGTTTGGGGGACAAACCCCCAGCTTCCTGCTCCACCTCGTCATGGCGGGGCCGCTTCGAGCCTGCCCCCTGCTCCCGGGCAGAGAGGCTCACCTCCCTTACCTCCGAGGGCATGACAGCGGAGCTGTCCCTCTCTGTCGTTACCTCAGGCGTGGCGACAGATACATCCGCCCTTGTCGTCTTGTGGGGAGCAGCGTCGGAGCCGCCCCCCTCCACCAGCACCCTGGGCACGGTGGCCAACCCGCCCGCTTCCATCGGTCCTAAGGACGGGCCCATGGTTAGGCCCATCTCTGCCGATCTCGAGGGCTCGCTTCCCCCCGCGTGGAACGGGAAGGGTCCCTACATGGACGGGTGGGCACCTGTCAGTGAATCCTTGCCCTCTAGGACACCCCAATCCATGCCGGTGGCTGCCTCATCAAACTCGTCATTGTCATCATTGTCATTGTCATCGTCACTGCCTGTCCCCTCTCCTCGACCCCGTGCTTGCTGCTTCCGAATCATCTCCTTCTTCTTGAGCTCCCTCGTCCTCTTGTCCCACTCGGCCGCAATGCGATTCACTTTCGCCAGGGTCTGATCCTTCCCGAGGTCAACTTCAAGGGGTCAGCTTGAAGAATAGTACCCTCGGCTGGTCCCGCCATCCTGAGGTCAGCTTCAAGGGGTCAGAATTTCAAGTAAAAAGGGGACGTAGGAAAGAAAACTTATGAAGTCGACAAACCCTGGTTCCGGCCACATTGGGGGATGCCCCGGCACCGGAAACACAAAATCGAGGATGACTCCAGCGGTGTCCTTTGAAGGCTCCATCGCCTCCTTAATGCGCTGCGCCACTTCAGAGGGAGGGAGCGCTTCATCGACAAGCACCATCCCTTCAAGCGGTGCTCCGAGCACCATCTGGTGTAGGGGGAGCGCGCGCCATGAGCAGCGCCACCCTCCTCGCGTGGTAGGCGCCGATGATCCCCGATCCTTTCACGCCCCTATCCTTTAGAGTTCGGATGGCGGTGAGAAGGTCGTTGAGGTTCTTCCTTTCCTTGATCGAGACGCCCCACTTCCATGACCCCGGGGCCTCCTCGATGACGCACCCAGAGAAAACTGGTAGGGGGCGGTGGCGTCATCCTTGATGTAGAACCATTGCGAATGCCACCCCTTGTTGGAGGTCGACAGATGCATTAGCGGGTATGCTTCTACCGGGTTGTTGTGGAGGTGAATGCCGGTGCATCCCACTGGCGTGTGCAGCTCTTGCTTCCCTACCCGCTTCTTCAGAAGATTGACTACGAAGAGATGCCACCACAGGTCAAAGTGAGGGTCAATCCCTAAGAACCCCTCACATAGGGCGATGAACGCCGCCATGTGCTGGACCACGTTGGGGTTAAGGTGCTGCAGCTCTACCTGGTAGTAATCCAACAGCCCCCGAAGGAACTTGTGAGCAGGTATGGTGAATCCCCGCTCATGGAAGGGAGCGAAGGACACGACATACCCTTCGGGCGGCGACGGCACGTCCTCATTACCAGGTAACCACCACTCCTTGGCGGTGGTCAGCGGGCGAAGGAGGCCACGGCGAATGAGGCCCACCAAGTGATGAGGGGTGATGCTGGAGCCGCACCATGACTCCATCAAAACGATTGGGAGGGGGCGGATGCGAGCTTAACAGCGGCCGCGATGCGAGTGCGGGAGGCTCTGATGATTGGCAGCGGAGGTTGACGATGCGAAGGCGAAAAGGCGAGGTACGGAACCCTGGGGGCAAACCCCGTGGTTTTATAGGGCGACGAATACAAGAAGGGCAACTGTCCACCTCGATCTTCGAGCCTGCCATGACTCATCGCCACGTCACATCACGGGATACGCGCCCGCGATCCCTATCCATTCCCACTAAAATCGTGCCGAACAGTTCACCTTCCCCAGGCAGACCAGGACTCTTTTCCCACCGAGGTAATACAGGTCAAAGGGCCCTCTCTCCGGCCCACCTAGGGCCCAGAAGTCCAAGGGCCGGCCCAACAGTCTTAACGGGATACGAGCGTCAGTAGGGCCTCGACCCATAGTCAAGCCCCAGCCAGGCTAACCCTGGATGAAATCCCCGTGAATAGGATACCAGGGTTCCCCTAAAAAACTATCCAGTTCACAAAAACTGAATCTCACAGCCTTACCCGCGAAAGGTCCGAAATTACCCCCCCGAGCGATTCTACTCGAATCACCCATGGGCTTGAAAGCTCTAGTTTGGTTTTGGTGAATTAATGAAACCCTAAGTGCTAACCTAGTTTATCAAGTGATCATGATATAGGTAGCACACTCCAAGTGGTGAAGAAAATGAAGATCATAACATGATGATGGTGATGCCATGGTGATGATCAAGTGCTCGGACTTGGAAAGAACAAAGAGAAAAACAAAAGGCTCAAGGCAAAGGTATAAATTGTAGGAGCCATTTTGTTTTGGTGATCTGAGTGTGATCACATTTAGGATCGATAGCCATACTATTAAGAGGGGTGAAACTCGTATCGAAATGCGGTTATCAAAGTGCCACTAGATGCTCTAACTCATTGCATATGCATTTAGGATCTAGTGGAGTGCTAACACCCTTGAAAATGTTTGTGAAAATATGCTAACATATGTGCACAAGGTGATACACTTGGTGGTTGGCACATTTGAGCAAGGGTGAAGAAGTTAGAGTTGAAAAGGAGTTAGTGTCGCTAGCTATACAGTGACCGGACACTGGACCTCTGGGGGACCAGCGTGTCCGGCCAGGTATAGCAGTGAAGACGCCAGCGTCGGTAAATGACCGGACGCTGGGTCACTCAGTGATCGGACACTGGAAGGGTGTGTCCGGTCGTGTTGTTAGACAGCATAGACAGAAGTCAGCGTCTGACCGGACACTGGCAGGGTCCAGTCAAACATGATCGGACGAGTACGGTCGAGGAAAAACGTTTCTGGAACCTTACTGGAAACGACTGGACGCTGGAGGCTCAGAGTTCGATCAGTTGTAGCGGAGCATCCGGTCAACAGATGACCTTGAGATCAGACGACTCCTGTTAAATGCAGTGTGACATGTGGCTGACATCGGGCGACTGGACGCTGGGTTCAGAGTCCGGTCAGTATGATCGGAGCGCCCGGTCACCCCGCACTGTACCCAGTGAAGGGGTACAACGGCTCTATTTCGTGGGGGGCTTCTATTTAAGCCCCATGGCCGGCTCAAGCTCGCTCTCTTGGCCATTTGCATTGACATAGCTGTAACACCCTAGGTGTTTAGCTTCCACTAATTGCATTTCATTTCATAAACATGTGCATCATCTATCTCATCATGCCTTTGTTACTGAAACATGCATATGCAACATTTTCCAATTGTGTATGTTTCCTACTTGAGTGTTGTGAATAGTAATGGTGTAACATGTGAATGCAACCTGAGTTTCTTATATCTTGAAACATGGCAACAAGGTAGTAATGTGACAAGTATAGAATAACAACAAAGTCATGCAACATGTGAAACATTGCATTGCAACATATGAGTGAATTGCTTGTTTTAGTTGCTTTATCACATGTGATCATTAGAAGAGGTATAACAATTTTGTAAAGTGGTTGAGCATGGTCTATTACACCTTAACTACACATAGGTTACTTGTTGGGACATTGTTCATGTAGATCAAAATGACCAAAATGCCCTCAAGTGAAGGTTTGACTGTTTCAAAAGACCAACTTAGAAACCTTGCATGGCTATGCACTCTTTACCAAAGTTGTAGCTAATTTATCAAGGAACAAAAGTTGTTTTATGACCAACTCAAGAAAATGTGTGGAACATGCTCAAACTTGGCCCACAAGTCAGAGTTACATGATGATTTCACACTTAGAAAATATTCTAAGTCATGGCTGTAATTTCAGTGTGATTGAGCCATCTTTGGCTTCATGTAACTGCTTATCCATGGCGAATTAGATGATGGTCCTTGAAAAGAAATTATAGATGGATGGTAGGTCTACATTTTTCATGTACACAGTTTTCACAAAGGATCATTGGTTGAGCCGTGTTGACACGATGAAATGGCGCTGTCAGTCATGGTCATCAAACACTGAATCGCCGTTTTCAGAAAACGGTCAGTGATCGTCATGGCCGACCGTCGCAGGAGCTTCTCGCCGCGTGGCCCACAGGCTCTGCCGAAGGCTCCACGTCGCGCGTCTGCGCTCTAGAAGAGGGCCAGCGCCTGCCCGAACGCGCTCACCGCTCCATTTCCCTCTCTCGCCTTCTCCGCGCACAGCGCCGTGTCCGCATCAAGCTCCACCATTGCCGACTGCACGTCGCCGTCGTCGTGCATGCTCACCACCGCAAAAACGCGTCGGCCAGCTCGTTCGTAGCTTCGCCGTGTTCTTCTCCACCTCCTCCACCTCTCAGCCGGGTCATTTGGGGCTTGGTAAGGGCGTATTCGCCATTTCCTCCACCGCCACCATGGCGGGACCTCGCCGGAGTTGGCGCTCCACGCGGCCAACTGCCACCGCAGCCTTCCCATCCCCTCCTCTGTGCTCGGTTATCTTGGTAGTGAACTCCGGAAGCTCGTCCCTAGCTTAGCCGCACCCTACGGGGTCGGGTCTCGCCGGAGCCGGCCATGCCGCGGCCATGCGCCGCCGTGCTCGTCGCCAGCCCCGGTAGCCATGCCAATAGTTTCCATTTAGGGTACCACTAGATGCGCACGAGTGAGACGAACACAGTAGCGCCGTTGGTCTCGCTGGAGAAGCCACCGGCGGCGAGTCACACCGTCGTCTTCCTCCTTTCCCCTGTTTCTCTCACTGACGCGCGGGTCCCCTTTGTCAGTCGTCGCTGCTGAGGAGGTAGCCAGCCTGGGCCGCGCCGAGTGCTGGGCTGCGTTTGCGCGAGTTGTGGGCCGCCGGATCTGTTCGGGCCGGCCCAATTGCGAAGTTGATTTTCTTGTTTTTGGTTTTGTTATTTTGTTTTTCACAGAATTGTGTGCATGATTCAAAAATGTGTATCTCCTAATTGGTAGCTCCAAATGCTATGGTTCCAATTTTGTTGAGTTCCTAGTAATGTCTAGTATTTAATAAAAATATTATATGAGCACATGTTTTAGAAATTTTGGATGAATAAAATAGGACTTTGAAATGTGTTTTTAGATGCATGCAAACTTGTTTGAATTTTATCTTGAGTTTCTGTGGTCCAAAAATTATGAAATTTTGTAGGTATTCTATCATTGCTTAGTAGAAGCTCTGGTTAAAATTTTAGAGCTAGTGCATGTATCGTTTTTGAGTTATAGAATTTCTTTTTATCAATGGATGGATCTTGTGTGAATTTTCATAATTTTTCTATAGATCTAGTATAGGTAAAATTTGGTGAGTAAGGTTCTTATGCTAGAATGATGCTAGGAAAAATGTGAAATCTGTTGGTTGACACTTTTCATTAGGGTTTCCTAATTATGCTAAAAATAGGCATGCCATCTGTTATTTTGGATACAGCAAGTTCTGCTTGCTCAATGGCTTTGAAATTTTTGTGGTAGTCTATGTGAAGCATGAGATAGGTACTGTAATTTTTGTAGATTTTTATGAACAGTTTTACTATATGTTGCTTTAATCACCTAATTAACTAAATAAATTAGAAAAGGATATTAAATGATTTATTTAGAAGTTGGCATTATACTTTCTAGTGTTCCTCTGGTATGTGTAACAAGTTGGTAAACTTGGTTTGGTCAAATTTGGCTTTTGCATCATCATTAAATAATTAAGTTAGTAACCCTGTCATTGCGGGACAGATTCTAGGTTTACTGGAATTCGATTTGGTTAACTTAAGAATCATGCTTTGATGTTTACAAATGATTTGTAGAGAATTTAATAAGCTTTCCAGAATGTCCTCTTGCAAGTCATTTGGAATTGTAGAACTCTTGTTGTGATTGAATTAAGGAACTACCCGTTTGCATATGAAGCTTTAACTGTTGTTTTAAGTATGCCTTTACTATTTCTAAGTTTGTGGTAATGTTCCTAGGTGTTAGGCCTTTAACTGAAGATGAGCATCTTTATCTTAGGTTATGCAAGTTAGGTAAGTTGATCTTGTTCTTCAAGTTAAGTTAGATGCCTATTTTAAAGTGATTTGAATAGAGCTATTCTTAATCGGTAAACGAGTGTCCAGGAATGTTTTCGTTAAACACTTACTGTGATTCATTCATCATGAGCATCATGTCATTCCTTATGCATCCATGATATTTATCTTGTGCATCGGCATGCAATAGGTGTACCGGAAGGAGTGACCCTGCTGGAATTCGAGGAACCGAGCGAGCAGCAGCAGCCGACACCGGAGGTTCAGGAGGTGCAGCCTTCAGAAGAAGTGCCAGACGAGGTCGCTGTTGAGTGCCCGGATCACCGCCCGTGCAACTTTGTGAAAGGCAAGCCCCGGAGCATATTAAGCCTCCTAATTTCCGAAATGCAGTTACAGTATTATTGTTACATATATATATTGTTGCATTAAGTTTAGGTGTTGGATGCAAACACTTGCTGCATTGGTTATCCAATCCTTGTCCAGATATTGATACCCTGAATCCTATGTAGCTCAGGCTCGTGTAGTGCTTAGCCCTGCTCAAACACGGTAGAAGTTGGGTGATTTCCTATCACCTGCGAGATATAGGAAGATAAATATGGCACGGTTGGCTATATTTGCTATCGTGGAAAAGAATCAGTCTTAATTTGAAATGAAGACCGGACGGAGGCTTGCCGGTTTGTAGTGACTCCGTCTGTGTCGATTAAGGACTGAATCTTGGAGCCTTTCCTGTTCATGTTGAACGCATGCCTCTCTCTTAGTTGGCCGTGTCCGATGACCGACCACGAAGCCGAGTAGCTCACCTCAGGCCGGGAGTCGATAAGTATAAAGGGCGCCTCGGAAGGAAGCCGTAGGCGTGAGTCCAAGGGCAGGTGATTTAAAAGTCCTGATCGTCCTGGCAGAAGGGTAATCCCTGAGAGTGCTGGCGCTGATCGAACCCATGAATTTGGTTCCTGAGTTGTTCCAAAGGTGACCCACGGCTACCCTTGCAAAGTATGCCAGGGTGAGAGTTAGGAATACCCTCTCAGCTGAGTTGTAATTCGATTCGAGTCGCCGTCTCTCCCGGTTAGTGAGAACTTGACGGGCTTATCTCCAATGTAGATGCACTAAATAACATAATGGTTCGGAAATGATGATATAAAGATGATAGACTTATTATACCTGCTATGGTTAATATTGTTTGCTCCTAATAAGTGAGTGCTCTAGTATAGGTGCTAATCTAGTGGACAGGTAAATGATGATAAGCTTGATGCTAAGTTTAAATTGGTTACTATAATCATAAGCTCTTTTATGCAACTGTGTCAAGCTAGCCCACCTCATAAGCCTTGCATGATCCTTGGTGTCTTTTATTTCTGGTTTTTTATGGGTAAGTCTAGCTGAGTACCTTCTTGTACTCAGGGTTTATCTCCCACCTGTTGCAGATGACCAGTTCTACTTTGGTTGCTGCAAGTATTGCCTTCTCCCAGCTGGGGATGAAGACTAGGCCGTTGGGCGCGGTCTCTACTAGTTCTCGTACTTGATAATGCTTTTGTGGGACATGACTCAGGCTTGGCAATGTATTTGAAACTATGAAGTTATGTACTAAACTATGTTGCTTCCATAAATTTGAACCTGGTTTGTAATATTTTATTCGCACTCTGATGGATGTAATCCGAATGCTACTTATGAAATGTTGTAACAGATGATGTGTTGTGTTGAATCACTACAGTCTTGGTTTGTATGTCGAGAGTTGGTTGAAATCCTTCGTGATTTCCGGACTACCGGGATTATGGGAGCTTAAGTACAGGAATTTGATCGCTTCGGTGATTGTTTTTGTACTTACGTTCTTATGATTTGGTCGGTTCTGTTACAATAGCAACCTTGTGAGCTTAGCCAAAGCCCTCCCACTCATCTCCATCATTGATTCATCATCTTTGTGAGATTGGGAGAGAATCCAAGTGCATTACTTGAGTGTTTGCATCTAGAGGCACTTGGTGTTCGTGTTTCGTTGCGGGATTCGCTTGTTACTTTTGGTGGTTGCTGCCACCTAGATGGCTTGGAGCAGTGAGGATCGTCGAGCGGAGGGTGGTGATTGTCTCCAGCTCCGATCGTGGTGATTGTGAGGGGATATTGACCTTTCCCCGGTGGAGCGCCAAAAGGTACTCTAGTGGATTGCTCGTGGCTTGTGTGATCCTCATCTTGTGTTGGTTGTGCGGCACCCTATTGAGGGTTTAGCGTGTGAAGCCAATTAGCGCGTGAACCTCCAACTGAGTGAATCGCCACAACGAAGACTAGCTTGCCGGCAAGCAAGTGAACCTCGGTAAAAAATCATTGTGTTCATCATTGATTCTGAGTTGATTGGTCTTCGTTGTTATCCACACTTGTGATTGATTGGTTCATACATCTACACGGCGGTATAACCTTTTTGCCTACTCTTTACATTACCGCAAACTAGTTGTCAAGCTCTTTAGTGTAACTAGTTGTGAGAGCTTGTTAGTTTAGTTAGTGTGGCTCTTTAGTTAGCATTTGAGAGCACATTAACTTAGTGTAGTGATATAGCTATTGTGTGGATATACTCCATCTAAACTAGAATTGTGGTAGGTGGCTTGCATTTTGGTAGGCTAGCACAAAACTCGCTTCGCCTCATATTTGTCTAATCCTTTTGTTAAGTGTTGTTGTAGAAATTTTATTAGGCTATTCACCCCCCTCCCTCTAGCCATTAGGACCTTTCAAGTGGTATCAGAGCCGAGGTCACCGTGATTTGAGGCTTAACAACCTTCGGTGTAAAAATAGCTCAAATCAACAACACAAAGAAGCCACCCCAATTTGATGGAACAAATTATCCATATTGGAAGTCAAGGATGACCACACATATCAAGTCAATCAATAGAAAGGTGTGGAAGGTGGTAGAAACCAAAATTGAGATTGATGATCCAGAGAATCCCACCGCGGCCGAAGAAGTGCTTCTCCAAAACAATGATATTGCTCTAAGTGCCATTTATGATGCAATTGATGAGAGAACATTTGAGCAAATCAAGAATATTGAGATGGCTCATGAGGCTTGAAAGAAGTTGGAAGAATCATTTGAGGGAACTCAAGCCATGAAAGGTGCAAAGGCATACATTCTCAAAGAAAAGTTTGCAAGCTTCAAAATGAAGGAGGATGAGAGTGTGCCGGAGATGTTCCATAGGCTTCAAGTGCTTGCCAATGATCTCAAAGCACTTGGAGAAGAGGTGAAGGACAAGGACTTCTCCCACAAGTTCTTGAGATGCTTGCCTTCAAGATTTGGTACATTGGTCACTATTCTAGTGAGGAGTGGTTTGGACACCATGACACCAAACCAAGTGTTGGGAGATATAATGACCGATGATACATATAGAGATGATGATGAGAAGGAAGAAAAGAGGGAGAAGTAAGATGAGAAGAAGGATGACAAGAAGAAGAGCATGGCATTCAAGGCCACATCATCCAAGGGCAAAGCCAAGCAAGAAACATCTAGTGAAGAAGATGATTCGTGGGATGATGATGATGATGAGAAAATGGCTCTCTTTATCAAGAGATTTGGCAAGTTCATGGTGAAGAAGGGCTATCATGCTAGAAGAAAGAAGTCTTCATCCAAGAACAAAGAAGAGTCAAGAAGGTGCTTCAAGTGTGGAAGCAAAGATCATCTTATTGCTCAATGTCCATACAATAGCGACAATGATGATGACAACAAGAAGAACAAGAAGAAGGACAAGAAGGAAAAGAAAGAGAAGAAGGACAAGATGGCCTTCAAGAAGAAGAAGGGTGGTTCATATGTGGTCACTTGGGATAGTGATGCTTCCTCAAGTGATGATGATAATGATAGTGATGATCACAAGACCACCAAGAAGAAGGTTCTTGCAAGCATTGCCATCAATGAGAAGCCTTCTCTCTTCGACTCTTCATCATGCTTCATGGCTAAGGCCACTAAGGTACAAACTTGTGATGATGAAAGTGATGAAGAACATGATGATGATAATGAAAATGAAAATGAAAATGATAGTGATAGTGATGATGATGAACCTACTAAGGATGAATTAATTGACATGCTAGAAGATACTAGAGAACACTTTGACATCAAGAGAAGGGAATGCAAAAGCTTGCGTAAGGAACTAAAAGCCCTTAAGCAAGCCTTTGATGAGCTCAATGCATCTCATGAGAGGCTAGAGGAAGCCAATGAGAAGCTTGGCAAAGCTCATAAAAAGCTTGAAAAGGCTCATTCCTCTTTGCTTGATGAGCAAAATAAAAAGAAGCATGTTGAAACTTGCAATATAGGTTTAACTTGTGATATAATTGATGAATCACTATCTATGCCTATCATTGTTCCTTCTACTAACCCTTCTTGTAGTACTTCCACTTCCACCTCATCTAGTAGTGATGGTCTCACTTGTGATGCCTCACTAGTGGTTGAGAATGAGAATCTCAAGAAGGAGGTTAACAAGCTCACTCACACTTTGGCCAAGGTCTATGGTGGTGAGGACCGCTTGCTTATGTGCTTGGGTAGCCAAAGAGCTTCTCTCTACAAAGAGGGATTGGGCTATACCCCCAAGAAAGGCAAGGCGGCCTTTGCTCCTCACAAGACTAGTTTTGTGAAGAACAATGGTTGGTTTTGCATTAGTTGCAAGCAAGTGGGTCATAAAGAGCGTGAATGCACCAACAAGAGCAAAAATGCTAATGTATCCTCCCTTAAGCTTGATTCATGATATATGCTTACTAAGGGTACAAATGGTGTAAAGGCTAAGTTCATTGGTAAACCATGGATGGGCTCAAAGAAGAAAGCCATTTGGGTGCCAAAGAGCTTAGTGACTAACCTTCAAGGACCCAAGCAAGTTTGGGTACCTAAAAAGAATTGATCTTCTTTTGTAGGTTAATTATAAAGCCGGAGGAAGGCATTGGGTTCTTGATAGTGGGTGCACTCAACACATGACCGGTGATGAAAGAATGTTCAACTCAATCAACACCAATGGCAATGATAGTTATGATAATATCACATTTGGTGATAATGGCAAAGGCAAGGTCAAAGGGCTTGGTAAGATTGTAATATCCAATGACATGAGCATATCCATTGTATTGCTAGTAGAAAGCTTGAACTTCAATTTGCTATTCATGGCTCAATTGTGTGATCTTGGATTCAAATGCATATTTGGGGTAGATGATGTAGAGATCATAAGTGTAGATGGCTCTAATTTGATCTTCAAAGGCTTTAGATATGAGAATCTATACTTAGTTGATTTCAATGCTAGTGAAGCTAGATTATCTACATGCTTGTACACTAAGTCTAGCATAGGTTGGTTATGGCATAGAAGGCTTGGTCATGTTGGAATGAAACAATTAAATAGATTGGTTAAGCATGACTTGGTTAGAGGCTTGAAAGATGTTGTGTTTGAAAAGGATAAGCTTTGTAGCTCTTGTCAAGCCAGCAAACAAGTTGGAAACACCCATCCTAAGAAAAGCATGATGAGCACTAGTAAAGCATTTGAGTTATTGCACATGGATTTGTTTGGGCCAACACAATACACTAGCATTGGTGGAAATAAATATGCCTTTGTGATAGTGGATGATTATACTAGATATACATGGGTATTCTTTCTAGTGGACAAAAGTGATGTGTTTGCAACATTCAAATCATTTGTCAAGGGCATTCACAATGAGTTTGAAACAACCATCAAGAGAGTTAGAAGTGACAATGGTAGTGAGTTCAAGAACACTAGAATTGATGAGTTGTGTGATGAATTTGGAATTAGACATCAATTCTCGGCCAAGTACACACCATAATCAAATGGCCTTGTTGAGAGGAAGAATAGAACACTCATTGATATGGCAAGGTCTATGCTTAGTGAGTACAATGTGAGTCAATCCTTTTGGGCTGAAGCTATCAACACGGCTTGATATTGTAGCAACCGCCTCTATTGTCACCGATTAAAAGAGAAGACGCCATATGAGCTCTTGAATGGTAGAAAGCCCAACATTGCATATTTTTGGGTCTTTGGTTGCAAATGCTATATCTTGAAGAAAGGCACTAGAGTGGACAAGTTTGACAATAAATATGATGAAGGATTCCTACTTGGTTATTCCACTACAAGCAAAGTATATAGAGTTTGGAATTTGGATAGTGGTACTCTTGAGGAAGTTCATGATGTTGAATTTGATGAAACCAAGGGTTTACAAGAAGAGAATGAGAACTTGGAAGATGTTAGAGACATTCAACTTTCAAATGCCATGAAGAACATGGATATTGGTGAATTGAGGCCTAGACAAGTGAATGATGACGAAGATGATCAAGTGCAAGTGCTCTCCAACTCAAATGTGCAAGATGATACAAATCAAGCTAGTACAAATGGATCTCATGATAATGAACAAGATCAAGTGGCTAGTACATCATCTCAACCCAATGATCATGCAAGTGCAAGCAATCAAGTTCCTATCCTCCAACCAACCAATATTGCAAGGGATCATCCATTGGACACCATAATTGGAGATATTTCTAGAGGTGTACAAACAAGATCAAGATTGGCATCATTTTGTGAGCATTTCTCATTTGTGTCATCCATTGAACCAAAGAAGATAGATGAAGCATTGAAGGATGTTGATTGGGTGAATGTTATGCATGAAGAATTGAATAACTTCACAAGAAATCAAGTATGGGAATTAGTAGAAAGACCAAAGGGACACAATGTGATTGGAACCAAATGGGTCTTTAGAAACAAGCAAGATCAACATGGGATAGTAGTAAGGAACAAAGCAAGATTGGTAGCACAAGGCTATACACAAGTTGAGGGTCTTGACTTTGGAGAAACATATGCCCCGGTTGCTAGATTGGAAGCAATTAGAATCTTGCTAGCCTATGCTTGTGCCCACAACATCAAGCTCTATCAAATGGATGTTAAGGGTGCATTTCTCAATGGCTACATCAATGAAGAAGTATATGTTGAGCAACCTCCTGGTTTTGAAGATGATAAGAAGCCCAACCATGTGTATAAGTTGAAGAAGGCATTGTATGGCTTGAAGCAAGCACCTAGAGCATGGTATGAGAGATTGAGGGACTTCCTACTCTCTAAAGGGTTCACAATAGGCAAGGTTGATACTACTCTTTTCATCAAGAAGATTGGAAATGATCTATTTGTGTTGCAAATCTATGTTGATGATATCATATTTGGATCAACCAATCAAGACTTTTGTGATGAGTTTGGAAAGATGATGGCTAATGAGTTTGAAATGTCCATGATTGGAGAGTTGAGTTACTTCCTTGGTCTTCAAATCAAGCAATTGAAGAATGGTACTTTTGTGAGTCAAGGCAAGTATATCAAGGACATGATCAAGAAGTTTGACATGAGTGATAGCAAAGTCATTAGCACACCAATGGGAACCAATGGCAACTTGGATAGTGATGCAAGTGAAAATATGGTGGATCAAAAGTTGTATCGGTCTATGATTGGAAGCTTACTCTATGTGACCGCATCAAGGCCGGATGTCATGTTTAGTGTATGCATGTGTGCAAGATTTCAAGCCTCACCAAGAGAAAGTCATTTGAAGGCTACAAAGAGAATATTGAGGTACTTGAAGCATACACCAAATGTTGGTTTGTGGTATCCCAAAGGAGCAAAGTTTGAGCTAGCTGGTTACTCCGACTCGGATTATGCAGGATGCAAGGTTGAAAGGAAGAGCACCTCGGGCACATGTCAATTGTTGAGAAGATCACTTGTTTCATGGTCATCAAAGAAGCAAAATAGTGTTGCATTATCAACCGCCGAAGCCGAATACATATCCGCCGGTAGTTGTTGTGCACAAATACTTTGGATGAAGGCCACTTTGAGTGACTTTGGAATCAAGTTCAAGAAAGTGACATTGCTATGTGACAATGAGAGTGCAATCAAGTTGACAAATAATCCGGTTCAACATGCAAGAACAAAGCACATTGATGTCCACCATCATTTCATAAGAGATCACCAACAAAAAGGGGACATTTGCATTGAGAGTGTAGGCACCGAAGATCAACTTGCGGATATATTCACCAAGCCATTGGATGAGAAAAGGTTTTGCAAGCTAAGGAATGAGTTGAACATATTGGATTTCTCAAATATGTGTTGATGCACCCCCCACTTATATGGCATGCCTCTCCTTCGAGCTATTCAAGGTAAAAGTTGATTGGCATGGCATACATCCTTGCTAAGGACATGATTAGTGCATCTAGACATTTCTTCATTTTATTAGGCTCATTCATGAAAATCAAATGAATTTGATGTTCATATGGTATCACTATTGCTTCTATGCTTGACTTGATCTAGTGATAGCATATGACATGTTTGTGGGCTTGTAAACCTAGTGTTTAATCTAGAAAATTAGCTCTAAGTGTTAAACTCAACATGGTACAAGATAACCCTTATTAGGTGTGAAGAAGCTTATCCTTGGATCAAACCGAGTTAAATATCTTTGGCAAATGATCTAGATTGGACCAATTTTGAGCATATGATCCTCACCCCATTGATTGACATTGATAATCCTAACCTATCTACCTTTTAAACCTTTATGGTCATTGATGACAAAGGGGGAGAGAAACAAAGATATAAGCGATAGGGGGAGAAATAACAAAGAAATTAGTACATGAGACAGAAACAAAAGATATTAGTGTACTAAGATGGTGAAAAGATAACAAAGGGGGAGAACTTGACATAGGGGGAGAGATATGACAAAGGAAAGGGATCAATTAAAATCTTGAGCACACAAGTAGGGGGAGCAAGCTCATGAACTTGTATGGTGTATTTGAATGTGCATTTCATATGTTTGCTTGCATGGCACAAGTTTTAGAATTTAAATATCCATGCTTGTGTGGTATATGCCAGTTGTAGGTTTGAATGATGAAATGAAAAACTAGCATCCATAGGATATCTAATGATTTCATTTCCAAGTTGTTTTCCAAGTGGTATTGAGCTAATCATGGTGCTAAGGATGGTATAATGGTGCACTCCGATTGGTATCACGCTTCAAAGGTCCATCTTTTATACCTTAGCATCATTTGGTAGACATTGACTCCTATATTTCCTATCTAAGCATATGTGCAAGCTTCAATCCAAACTCTTAGCACATATGTAGGAGGAGCAATTGCTATCATTTAAAGTTCATGAAACTTGTCCATGTCCGTTTACACATGGTAAATATGCTTGGGCAATCAACATGGATTCAATTGAATTTCAATTCATATCTTTGTGAAAGGGTTGTCATCAATTACTAAAAAGGGGAAGATTGAAAGCTCTAGTTTGGTTTTGGTGAATTAATAAAACCCTAAGTGCTAACCTAGTTTATCAAGTGATCATGATATAGGTAGCACACTCCAAGTGGTGAAGCAAATGAAGATCATAACATGATGATGGTGATGCCATGGTGATGATCAAGTGCTCGGACTTGGAAAGAAGAAAGAGAAAAACAAGAGGCTCAAGGCAAAGGTATAAATTGTAGGAGCCATTTTGTTTTGGTGATCAAGACACTTAGTGAGTGTGATCACATTTAGGATCGATAGCCATACTATTAAGAGAGGTGAAACTCGTATCGGAATGCAGTTATCAAAGTGCCACTAGATGCTCTAACTCATTGCATATGCATTTAGGATCTAGTGGAGTGCTAACACCCTTGAAAATGTTTGTGAAAATATGCTAACATATGTGCACAAGGTGATACACTTGATGGTTGGCACATTTGAGCAAGGGTGAAGAAGTTAGAGTTGAAAAGGAGTTAGTATCGCTGGCTATACAGTGACCAGACGCTAGACCTCTGGGGGACCGGCGCGTCCGACCATATATAGCAGTGAAGACGCCAGCGTCGGTAAATGACCGAACACTGGGTCACTCAGCGACCGGACGCTGGAAGGGTGTGTCCGGTCATGTTGTCAGACAGCACAGATAGAAGTTAGCGTCTGACCGGACACTGGTAGGGTCCGGTCAAACATGATCGGACGAGTCCGGTCGAGGAAAAACGTTTCTGGAACCTTATTGGAAATGACCGGACGCTGGAGGCTCAGAGTCCGGTCAGTTGTAGCGGAGCGTCCGGTCAACAGATGACCGTTGAGATCAGACGACTCCTATTAAATGTAGTGTGACATGTGGCTGACATCGGGCGACCGGACACTGGGTTCAGAGTCCGGTCAGTATGACCGGAGCGTTCGGTCACCCCGCGCTGTACCCAGTGAAGGGGTACAATGGCTCTATTTCATGGGGGCTTCTATTTAAGCCCCATGGCTGGCTCAAGCTCACTCTCTTGACCATTTGCATTGACATAGCAACCTTGTGAGCTTAGCCAAAGCCCTCCCACTCATCTCCAACATTGATTCATCATCTTTGTGAGATTGGGAGAGAATCCAAGTGCATTGCTTGAGTGTTTGCATCTAGAGGCACTTGGTGTTCGTGTTTCGCTACGGGATTCGTTTGTTACTCTTGGTGGTTGCCGCCACCAAGACGGCTTGGAGCAGCGAGGTTCGTCGAGCGGAGGGTGGTAATTGTCTCCGGCTCCGATCGTGGTGATTGTGAGGGGTTCTTGACCTTTCCCTGGCAGAGCACCAAAAGGTACTCTAGTGGATTGCTCGTGGCTTGTGTGATCCTCATCTTGTGTTTGTTGTGCGGCACCCTATTGAGGGTTTGGGGTGTGAAGTCAATTAGCGCGTGAACCTCCAAGTGAGTGAATCGCCACAACGAGGACTAGCTTGCCGACAAGCAAGTGAACCTCAGTAAAAAATCATTGTGTTCATCATTGATTCCGAGGTGATTGGTCTTCATTGTTATCCACACTTGTGATTGATTGGTTCATACATCTACACGGCGGTATAACCTTCTTGCCTACTCTTTACATTACCGCAAACTTGTTGTCAAGCTCTTTAGTGTAACTAGTTGTGAGAACTTGTTAGTTTGGTTAGTGTGGCTCTTTAGTTAGCATTTGAGAGCACATTAACTTAGTGTAGTGATATAGCTATTGTGTGGATATACTTCATCTAAACTAGAATTGTGGTAGGTGGCTTGCATTTTGGTAGGCTAGCACAAAACTCGCTTTGCCTCATATTTGTCTAATCCTTTTGTTAAGTGTTGTTGTAGAAATTTTATTAGGCTATTCATCCCCCCTCTAGCCATTAGGACCTTTCAGGGCTCGGGGACTACACCCAATGGGTGCGCTCGCGCGCACCCTCTGACGAATTGAAATACCCCCCGAGATATTCTGCCCAAATCACCCGGGGGCTACACCCGACGGGTGCGCTCGCGCGCACCCTCTGGCGTATTGAAATACCCCCCAGGCGATTCTATCCAAATCACCCGGGGGGCCGGGGGCTACTGTCGAGGACCTAATACCGGGGTACCCAATGAGGTGGAACTAATGACCATCGAACGTTGATGCTTCCGGTCAGACAAGAGCACTACTGCGCTTCTTGCCCGAACGACAGAAGACTAGTTCCGCCTCGCCCGACCACCGAGGGCTGGACTCTGTCTCACCCGATGACTAAGGGTGGGCTCCGCACGTCCGAGGGCGGGCTCCGCCTCGCCCGACGGCGAAGGGCTAGACTCCGTCTCGCCCAACCCTCGAGGACTAGGCTTCGCCTCGCCCGACGGCTAAAGGCTAGACTCCGCTTCGCTCGATGGCTAAGAGCGGCCTCCGCCTCGCCAGACGTCCGGGGGTGGGCTCTGCCTCACCCGACGGCAAAGGGCAAGACCCCGCCTCACTCGACCCCCGAGGGCCAGGCTACGCCTTGCCCGATGGCTAAAGGCAAGACTCTGCCTCGCCCGACGACTGAGGGCTAGCTCCGCCTCGCCCCATGACCGTACCCTGATCCTTCATAAAGACGAGCACAGGGTCCGACAGGACATTCGAGTCAACCATGATATTGAGTGTCATGCCTTGTGCACCTGCAGGAAGGTACCGACAGGATACGATGGGACGGGTGCTTTCGGCCCTTTCCATCATAACAGTGCCCGAATAGTGTTGTGGTCGCCGAGTTTTGTCCTACAGTATAGTAGGCGCCGCCTTCAGCCATCGGGCGCGGACACTAACATAGGCATACGACAGCCACTACGGTCCAAGACAGAACTCACATCATCTACAGTGACGGACATGTGGTCACTTCCCCGATTACTCCCCGAGGAGTCACAGCTCGGCTCTCCGGCATGCACCGTCCGCCGGCGTAGGATGGGACGCACCCACTTGCTAAATGGGGCCAGGGCATGGCCTACAAGGATCAACGAACATGCCACATCTGACACGGTCGGCCATGTTAAACAGGGCAGGCACAGGGAAAAAGGAAGACCCGGTTCCCTCGAAGGACCTTCTATGCCTTTTGTTTTTTCTCTTTCTCCCATCTGTAACCCCTGCTCCCCCCTTTGTCTATAAAAGGGAGGGCAGGGCCCCCCACTAGGGGGATCGACTTTTGACGGATCAACTCACAGAGAGATCAATCAATACGATTCAACAACACACATCACGCACAGCTGAGCAGCGACTAAGCTCTCGGTGACCTTTCGACCATTCCATCAGAGACTTGGGACCCGTCCCTCTCTCGACCGTTTGTATCCCCTACTACGAACCTTTTTCGGTACTAATAACACGAGCAGCAGCAGACTGGATATAGGGACGTTCAGCCCGAACCAGTATAAACCTCGTGTCCTTTAGTGCACCATCCGGGCCTAACACACAACAAATTACAAATTTACTAGCCGGTGTTTGTTCGAAACACCGACATAATCATTAACTGAGGCGATCAAAAAATCCAACTTTCTCCTAAAATACCTAAGGATTTTTGGAGACGTATGTTTTATCTACAGAGGCGATTAAAAATTGTACGCCTCCTAGCTAAAATGGATTTACGGAGGCAAGCCTTTTAAGAGGTTGACCTCCGAAAATAGAGTTCATTTTTGGAGATGGACCTCTTAAAAGACCTGCCTCTGTAAATATGTCTGAGGCCCAGCCAAAGCCCATATCATACCTTCTATCACGCTTATAAATACTAGAGTTATGGTTTTCACTGACTTATCCAATATCTCTCGTTCTCAGCTCCACCCTCTCGCTCAAGCAGCGCCATCCCTCTCAGTGCCCCTCCCACTCCCCCGTGCAGCGGTGCCCCTCCCTCTCCTTCGTGCAGTGGCACTCCTCCCTCTCCTCCACACGGTGGCGCACCTCCCTTTCACCTGCGCGGCGGCGCGCCTCCCTCTTCCTCGCGCGGCGGTGCGCCTCCCTCTTCCTCACGCGGCAGATAGGGTTGGGCTAGACGCGGCGGGGGTGGCAAATAACACGAGCGGCGGGGGTGGCAAGGCAGTGCGGCCCCTGGCGGGGCCAGATGCGGCTGGGGCAGCATGGCGGTGGGGCACGTGGCGTGCGGCCGCTTGTGCTTGCGGCGGCGGGGGCTGCTCTGCTCGTGGCGGCGTGGAGCGGGCACTCGTGGCCGTCCGGATCTGAGTAGCGGCAATGATGGGTGCTCGCAGATCCGACGAGCGGTGACGCTTTGATGGTTTTGGCGGGCCTCGTCGATGGGCTCAGCAAGCCCCTTCGACGGGATCACTAGCTTTTTTTTGTTTTTTTATTGATTAACCTAGGTGGGCGTATGGCCGCCTCCGTAGGTCCTCATTAGTGCAAACGTTTAATTGCAGGCGTATGGGATGCCTACCTGCAATAATGGATTTTGGCCGAGTAGGAATCCTAGACATAGAGATGGAAACTAATCCTATCGTATCATAAAAACTGGATTCTTTCATATCTATTCCATATACTTTGACAAATACAAACTTCACATTTCAAATTAGTTAGATTAGAGAACAGTGGACTTGAGGTAAATATTGCGCCGGCAAAACTAACAATTATTACAGTAGACTTCCATAATTTAACGAGGCCAACTGATTACAACATGGTCTAGCCCTGGGGGCTGGGATGGATTGTCATCTATGATCTATTGTCACCTTCCGCTTGAGAGGCTGGAGGTAATGCCACTGCTCCCAGATATGGATGTATACTGATCAAAGCCTTCATTTTGCATCAGGGACAGAACGCTATAACTTAAGTTTGTGGACATCATTTCTGGGAGTGGCATCTCGCCATTGAGGTATTGTATGACTTGCCTCATACTGGGCCTTGTTACAAACTGTGTGTGCACACATCAATCCTAGATTTAATGCTAGGCATACCTCATCTGTATTGTAACTACCTTGTAACCTACTGTCCATTGTGTATGTGAGTGATCCTTCGTACCAATGCATGACAACCCAATCAATTAGGATCTGCGAGCTATCCTCTGCATGACTATCGATTGGCCTTTGCCCACAAGTTACCTCAAGAATGAAAATACCAAATGCTTACACATCTGTCAGAGGTGTTGCCTTGCACCGGCACGGGCCAGTTCTAGGGCAATATATCCCTTGGTACAAACTACATGTGTTGTCTGTGGGTTAGTACCGTGATCATACAATCTTGCAAGACCACAATCACCTAGACGTCCATTCATCTCACTATCAAGTAGCACATTGCTTGCTTTGATGTCCCGGTGGATTACAACCTTTTCCCACCTCTCATGCAGATAGAATAGGCCAGATGCAACGCCTTTGATGATTTACAACCTTTGAGCCCAATTCAGAGTGGGCATACCCTCTTCACAATGTAAATACTTATCAAGACTTTTCACCTTTCCTTCGACAATAACCAAGTAGCTGGACCAGGTTGCGATGACGGAGACGGCCAATACTGACAATCTCAGCAATAAACTCCTTCATTCCCAGATTTGATTCATGTGACACCCTCTTTACAGCAACCTCTAATTTTGAGATAGGGAGCACACCTTTATACACCTTCCCAAATCCTCCTAAGCCAAGTAGATTCTTATTCTTGAATCCATCCGTAGCATGGAATAAATCCTTGTAGGGAAAGCTGTGTGGCCCGAACTCGGCTTCCCAATCTTCTTGTACCTCAGCATACTTCATTCGCCTCCGCACAAATAGAATTATAGTTGTCCCAACTAGGACAATGAATGTGGCTGTGACTATTGGTAGGACGATCTCAAGCACCTTGGACAGAGGTTTCGGGCCAACAGTTGGTAGCTTTGGCAACCTGGCGATATCAATAACTGGAGCTGGGCTATTAATGCCTAAGCTCTAGCCGAGCACACAATATAGTGAATTGATTGGACCAGTTGATGCAGAGAAGCCAATGTAGGATGGGTCTTCCAACACTGTTGAGAGGTTGTAGGTAGCTGACAGTAGAGGTTTGGATGGTTTGGCTACCCTGAGGGGAGCCAGTGTCACGTTGATCTGTGCGGTCTCTCCATTATAGTCCACCCAAAATTGCATCTCTTTGCGACTAACAAGGTGTTAGTTAATTTGTTGCAATGTAATCTTTGTTTCTGTTGGAGTCCAGCATCAGTTAGAATAGGGGCAAGGCATGGTCGATGACATGCTCGATCATGATCTAGCCTGTCAGGTTCGGTCGAGCCACGCCGTGGCGTGCACGGCGCATGTGGCGAGCATCGCGGTGCAGCGCACCTGTGCGGCACGGCGTGGGGAGTTTGTGTAAACTCGAGTCTATAAATATAAGAATAGAGGGGCCGAAATAAGCTGCGTTTTAGCAGCGTCATAATCCACCTTTTCTCGTTTTATTGTTATTGTGTTTCCATCTACTCGCAAGGCTCGTCGCGGTCACCGCCCCGCCGCCATTCGTTGACGTTCCGGGCGATTCAGCAGATCGGGTTCCAACAATTGGCATCAGAGCCGAGGGGGTGACGTTCGTCGGTGGTGAGAAGGAGTAGAGGAAGTCTGGTGGTGCAATCCATCAAGTCGGAGAAGAGGGAGACGTAAACGCCAAAGCAGTCGCCATGGGAGAGGAGAGCAACAAGGCGGAGAAGGAGACGATGGAGCGGGCGTTTAATCAGGCCGCTGGAAACTTGACGTGGCCGATGTTGACTCGCACCAACTACCAGGGTTGGTCGTCCCATATCCAGTGCAATCTCGAGGGGATGTAGCGATCGAGGATGAAAAAGTCGAAAGACGCCGAGATCGGCTGGCACTGGGAGCGATGCTCCGTGGAGTGCCGCAGGAGATGCATTCCATGCTCTTGAACAAGAAGACGGCGAAGGAGGATTGGGAAGCAATCAAGATGACGCGTCTTGGAGCAGATCGCGTCAAGGAAGTTAACGCTCAAAAGCTCCTGGCCGAGTTCGAGGCGATCGCGTTCAAGCCGGGAGAAACAATTGATGACTTCGCAATCCGGAGTCACGGATCTACGTGGCCTCGGGGAGGAAACTGTGACCGATGCACGCGTGGTGAAGAAATTCCTTCGTGTGGTGCCGTCTCGCTACAGCTAGGTGGCAGTAGCAATCGAGATGTTCAAGGATCTGAAAAACTTGACCATCGAGGAGCTGATCGGCCATCTACGGGCGGTCGAGGAAAGATTTGAGCCCATGATGGAGCAGGTCACGGAGAAAGCCGAAAAACTCCTGTTAACGGAGGAAGAATGGGCTGAGAAGAACAAGAGTCGCATGGTGTCAGAATCATCCACATCTACTGCAAAGGGTGGTGGAGGCGGTGGACACTTGTTGAAGAAGGAGAAGCACTGGAGGCGCAAGAACAATGGCAGTGGTGAAGGGTGTGAGCCCAAACTTATGTCGATGGGAACACCACGACGGAAAGGAAAATGCCGCAAGTGCGGCGTCTATGGGCATTGGGGAAAGGAGTGCAAGAAAGCACCTCTGAAGGAGCGGTAGGAGGCCGCACACCATGCCAATGCTGACGGAGAGAATGGAGCACTGTTGGTGGCGCATGTGTGTAATGTGGTTCGATCCACGACAGCAGCTACACAACAGGTGTTCCTGAATCAGGAACGCGTGTTCCCGGCATCATACGACCGGGGGGCGTGGGTACTCGACACTGGCGCCACAAATCATATGACGGGGTGTCGTGAATCGCTGGCGTCGCTCGATGAGACAGTCAAGGGGGCGGTGCGGTTCGGAGATGGATCGAAGGTTAAGATCTGCGGGATCGGTGCAGTCACGATCACCGGGAAGAACCAAGATCATCGAGTACTCACTGAGGTATATTACATACCATCACTCCGTTGCAACATTGTTAGCCTTGGGCAACTGGAGGAAGCTGGCTGCCGTGTGGAGATAGATCACGGGGTCATGCAGGTGTTTGAGCGCTCACAAGGGAAGATGAGTGTTCTGATAAAGGCGGAGAGGAAGAAACGACTTTACATCATGCAGGTCAACCTCACCGTACCAGTGTGCCTAATGATGAAGATGGACGAGGCGGCGTGGCTCTGGCATGCACGGTATGGCCATTTAAATTTCAGGTCGCTTCGTGATCTGGGGGCGAAGGAGATGGTGGATGGCATCCCGCTGATCCACCGTGCCGAGCAAGTTTGCGATGGCTGCGCACTAGGCAAGCAGCACCGCGCGCCTTTTCCCGGGCATCGGCGTATCGAGCAAACACCGGACTCGAGCTGGTGCATGGAGACCTATGCGGTCCAGTCACACCAGCCACACCAGGAGGCAAGCTGTACTTCCTGTTAATCGTTGATGACTTCAGCCATTATATGTGGCTGGAGCTGTTGAGGTCGAAGGATGAAGCTTTTGCAAGTTTCAAGAAGGTGAAGGCAGCTGCTGAAGCCGAATCTGGAAAGCGACTGAAGGCATTCAGAACTGACAGAGGAGGCGAATTCAATTCAGGTGTGTTTACAGTTTATTGTAATGAAAATGGTATTAAATGCAATACAACTGCACCATATTCCCCGCAGCAAAATGGCGTAGTAGAGCGGAGAAACCAATCGGTTGTGGAGATGGCTCGCTGCTTGCTCAAGAGTATGCAGGTTCCTGGCCGGTTCTAGGGGGAGGCAGTAATGGTGGCGGTGTATTTGCTTAATCGAGCACCGATGAAGAGCCTGGATGGCAAGACGCCTTACGAGGCGTGGTTTGGCAAGAAACCTGGAGTTCGTCACCTGCGAACGTTTGGGTGTTTGGCTTATGCCAAGCGGATTGGTCCGGGTATATCAAAACTGACGGACAGGGCCATTCCAGGAGTTTTTCTTGGTTATGAACCGGGATCGAAGGCTTATAGGATCTATGATCCGGTGAATAAGAAGCTCATGATCTCAAGGGATATCGTATTCAATGAGAAGAAGGGCTGGAATTGGGGGGAGAAAGGAACAGGTGTTACTGAAGCAGACACTGACACTGAACTGAGTTTCAGTGTGTTCTATCCTGATGAACAGGTTACTGCAGCGGGTCCGACAATAGGGGACACCGCTGAAGATCTCGATGCCTTGGGCGATTCGGGGGAGGCGAGTGAGCCAGCCTCACCTGTTCAGTCAATTCCACCCCTTGGGGGTGCAGGTGGTGAGTCACCATACACTCCGGAGCACTCCATTGGCAGATCAAATGGAGGAAATCAAATACAGTGGGCAACGCCCCCTACTGATGGTGCTGTGGATTCAGAGGGAGCGCCACTGCGGTATAGGACAATACCGAACCTACTGGATACAACAAATGAAGTCCAGTTGCAATACAGCGGGGTATGCCTGGTTGTAGCAGAGGAACCAAGTTCAGTTGATCAAGCTCTGACAGAACTCTGCTGGAGGAATGCTATGAAAGCTGAAATGCAGGCAATTGAGGCTAATAAAACTTGGGAAGTTTGTGATCTCCCGAGGAATCAAAATGCTATTGGTCTCAAATGGGTTTTTAAAGTGAAGAAGGATCCTGATGGTAACATTGTCAAGCATAAAGCCAGGCTAGTGGCAAAGGGTTATGCTCAAGTGCAGGGAGTTGATTTCGATGAAGTTTTTGCACCAGTTGCTAGAATTGAAACAGTGAGGGTTTTGCTGGCTTTAGCAGCGCAGGGTGGATGGCAAGTACACCATATGGATGTAAAAAGTGCATTCCTGAATGGAGATTTGTCTGAAACGGTTTATGTGAAGCAGCCCCCTGGTTTCATAGTAGGCAATGGTGACAAAGTGTTGAAGTTAAGAAGGCTCTATATGGCTTGAGGCAGGCACCTAAGGCCTGGAATGCTAAGCTTGACAAGGAGCTTTTGGCTCTAGGCTTTGTGAAAAGCAACATGGATCATGCTGTGTACAAGAGGAATAGCAAGGCCTCTTTTCTCATTGTGGGGGTATATGTTGATGACTTGATCATCTCAGGGCCCTGTGTGGGTGACATTGAGAAGTTTAAAGCAGAGATGAAAAGGAAGTTCAGCATGAGTGACCTCGGGCTCCTTAGTTATTACTTGGGGATTGAAGTGAAACAAGGAGAGAAAGGGATCACCTTGAGTCAAGGTTCATATGCGGTGAAGATATTGGAAAGTGCAGGCATGACAAATTGCAATGCATGTGACACCCCAATGGAACCAAGACTGAAGCTCTACAAGAGTAAAGAGGGAGAGGCTGTGGAACCAACAGCGTATAGAAGTATTATCGGAAGTCTCAGATACATAGTAAACACCAGGCCCGATCTAGCCTATTCGGTAGGGGTGGTGAGCAGATACATGGAGGCTCCGGGAAAAGACCATTGGATTGCTGTCAAACGCATTCTAAGGTACTTGAAGGGCACCATGGGCTACGGCTGCAAGTATGAGAAAGGCACTGGGCTAAAACCTATCTTGCCCGGGTATAGCGACAGTGATTTTGCAGGAGATGCTGAGGACAGGAAGAGCACTACGGGTGTTGTGTATTTTCTCGGCAGTAGCTTGGTGACTTGGGCTTCGCAGAAGCAGAAGATCGTTGCATTGTCTTCATGCGAAGCGGAGTATGTGGCGGCGGCGGCAACAGCCTGTCAAGGCGTGTGGTTGAGCCGGCTGATAGCTGATGTATTGGGAACAAAGGAGGCGCCAGTGAAACTGCTGATGGACAACATGTCCGCGATAGCCCTGAGCAGGAATCATGTGCATCATGATCGCAGTAAACATATTGATACCAAGTTTCATTTCATTCGTGAATGCATAGAAGAAGGAAAGGTGGAGGTGGAGCATGTCGGGACTGCAGACCAACTTGCAGACATTTTCACGAAGTCGCTCGGGCGGGTCAGGTTCGTGGAGCTGAGGAGCGCTCTTGGCGTCGTTGAGGTGCAACAAGTTAGGGGGAGATTTGTTAGCTAATTTGTTGCAATGTAATCTTTGTTTCTGTTGGAGTCCAGCGTCAGTTAGAATAGGGGCAAGGCATGGTCGATGACATGCTCGATCATGATCTAGCCTGTCTGGTTCGGTTGAGCCACGCCGTGGCGTGCACGGCGCATGTGGCGCGCATCGCGGTGAAACGGTGCAGCGCACCTGTGCGGAACGGCGTGGGGAGTTTGTGTAAACTCGAGTCTATAAATATAAGAATAGAGGGGCCGAAATAAGCTGCGTTTTAGCAGCGTCATAATCCACCTTTTCTCGTTTTATTGTTATTGTGTTTCCATCTACTCGCAAGGCTCGTCATGGTCACCACCGCCCGCCGCCATTCGTCGACGTTCGGGCGATTCAGCAGATCGGGTTCCAACACAAGGGACAAGTTTTGGAATTTACCATTCTTGTCATCGTAGAAGGCAGCTGATCGGGACTGAAATGAGGTGAGACTGTCGATGTTGATGCCTATGTGGTTGTCATCAATGTCATTGAACTCGGTATTTTGGCTACTATCAAGCTCGACTGCAAATATGTGGCTGCTTGCTTTGCCGTCACTTGTTTTGTTGAGGAGACCCAAGTATTGTGAGTGCTGTGCACCAGAGAAATCCTTGGTCGGAGAGATTAGCAAAGTCATGCCATCGGTACATTCATCAGAGTAGATGGGGACCATACCGAATACAAAGGTAACTGAGAAAGACTGCACCATCTCACCAGGGGACTTGCGGAATCGCCATGGAGCTGGGTAGAACGTACGCATGGCCTTTAAGGTGTACTGTGTGATTGGTCAGCTCAAGGACACCGTCTGGTGACCGTGGCTGTTCCATCGAGGGTGAAGTTATTGCCGGAGAAGCCCGAGTAGACGAACTGATCCTCACTGGTGACAGTGGTGAAGCATACAAGGTTTAGGGCCACGGAAAGTAGCATGGGTAAAAGGAAGGGTAGATGCAAAAGGTTAGGCATTTCTGCAGCTGTAAGAACTCAATCAGATGCAGGAATTTATTGCTTTCGTGGGAGCGGGAAGTGTGTATTGCTTGTTTCTGCTTTGTGGTATGTAATTTATTTGCAGCAATCGAGTAGCTAGCTCTTTGGCCCATATTTGCAAGAGGAAAATGACGTAGCGATCGGTTTTCTTCCATTCCAATTGGTGGCTGAGATTTTTTTAGAAGGGAAAAAAGTCTAGAGGTGGCTGAGATTGTAGTGGAAGGTTTAGGAAGACAACCAACTATCCAAGGTATCGCAAAAAATTATACATCAAAGTGACGGATGAAAAGGGATCCATGACAAAGTCCAAGCGAGTCAAGCCATGAAAAATGTGACATGTAAGGCCAAATCTTGAATGCTAGAATATTTTTTCTTTGTTTGTTCAATGGTATGACTGCAAGAACATTTCAAGGGAGAGTTGACAATAGGCTGGGGCAGGAAAGTCTAGTGAGTCGCCCTCAGATTGATCTGAATGATATCGTTGATTTTGATGACATGATTTTTTATATTTATCTGAAGTGGACCTGCTGATGAGTGTCATTTTGCCAAGCTAGATTGATTTCACACCTTTCCAGCGGTACAGTCAAAACTTATGGTTTGTATTTCACTCCTGGAACTAGTTGTTTTCACATCTGAATTTGTCCAGCAGTCCTTTCAGAAATCGTATTACACGTCTGGAAGTAGTTGTATTCACTCCATTATGCTTTTAATATTTGTCACATTCCCAACCTGAACGACTGGAAAACTAGTTCTAGTTCGTGAGTAAAGTTGCGATCCTTACTAATTCTGATTCTTCTCACCTTCTGTGTGAATGGAACCCTTTTAGCGCAAATGTAATATTTGTCTTCCACATTTGTATTCCAAATGACATGGTGCTGAACCAGTTCTTCACACATAAGTTTTTGAGGAAACAGGAGCGGCTTGCCTCTACTGGTTATATTTTTATAAATAGATTAAAAAACAAGAATAAAAAAACAACCAGTCCAAAAAAAATAAAAAAGCGCAGAGAAAAAAATTGCAAGAAGCTATCCAAAAGCAAAGCAAATTCATGTTTGAACTTTGCTCAAGCTTCGACAGAGGGTGGGACTTGCTTAGATATCCAATCATTTCTCACCAACCAGATGCTCTAGGCTAGGAAGATAATTATTTCCATAAATTAAGGGATTGGAAGGCCATCATTGAAAAGCCAGCTTCTTCACATAAGTTATTGAATTCCGTCTCCTTTGATGCTTTCCGTTGTTCACTCCTTTGTTTGGGCTGGAAATTTCTACCATGTTCGTTTGGCTGATAAGCAATGGCTGAAAGTACCGTTGACTGATTTGTTGTTAGAGAAAAATATTGTTCGTTGGCTTAAAAAGTATGGCTTATAAGCCAAGCGGACAGGGGGTTCTCTGCATTGGGACGTTAATGTGCGACAAATCTCTCCACTGGAATGTCCTTTCATCATGAACTTGACAGTTGACACATATACCCAAGTCTCTTCTATTGCAGCTGCCATCTGATAGAATTTGTAGTACCTCTAGGTGCGGATCAATGGATAAAACTTGACTTAGATAATACCTTGTTAAGTACCTCATTGAGAGGCAGTCGTGGCCATGGCGCCGCCGACGAGGTAGCAGCGACGTGGAGACACGATCCAGTGGCGGCGGCGAAAGCGATGGCGCTTCCCGTCACTCACAGCACACCCTCTCGATCGGTCTAGGGTTAGGACATCGATGGTTGCTGGCGGCTACGGTGAACCTCGTCCCATGCGCCCTGGCCCTAACCTTCCTCTTTATAGTGCTGCGCGACGGGGTCTATCATCCAGGAGAATGGATGGGCGCCCCCGATCAGGGCGCGGATCAAGGGCCCAATTGGCCGTTGGGCCAATTCGTAGAGATCAATTTAATATTCTCCCCCTTGATCTCACCTTATGACTTAAACTTAACTTATTTTATCTTTTTCTCATTCCATCGCAGATCAGTGCATAGAGCGTGCCTCATCGTTACGGTCAGTTACTATTAGATTAAACAGTTACAATGCACCTCTCTGTTTTGAAACAAATTCTCAACTAGACCCTTAGTATCCAGAAATCGTAGGCTTTCCCGTAAACCCATGTCGACTGTGTGTTCTCTGAACGCACTGGGTGGTTAGCCTTTGATAAGCGGATCCACAAGTACTTGCTTGGTACTTATATGCTCAATTATTTCAAAATGATTCTGGATTTTCTCCTTTACAACATATAATTTAATGTCAATGTATTTGGCAGCACACTTGACCTGTTGTCTTAGCAGTTAACTACTTTAAATGGTTATTGATGTTGACTACCATTGTTAAATCCGGGTACATATTCCCTTAACCACTTTTGTCTGTATTTGAGGCCTCATGACAAGCTATACTATGGTATGCATCATTGATGACACCACAACTATTTCATTGGAGCTTTTCCATAATAATTCTTCAACTACGAGTGTTAGCAACTACTGTGGATTTAACTACACATCTCGCCAAAATTTAACATTTGTACCCACAACTATTTGATAGTACTTGTTCTTTCTTACTTAGCATGAGGCCTATGACACTTTGCAAAAATTATAAGACATTCTTAACTCTATTCTAGTGATCTATATCTGAACTAGACTTCTGCCAAAATATCCTGAATACGTAAGCTACGTCATGGTAAGTTCTTACTTGTACATTCATTAAGCTTCCAATAACTGAAGCATATGGAACCATGTTCATTTGATCAATCTCAACAGCTGAAGCATTTGAACCATGTTCCAATAGCTGAAGCATATCGGTTCCTAGAACACTGAAAGTTCCTAAATCTATTACCATTGACTATAGGAGCAGGCGTAGGTTTACTCGCATGCATACTTTATTTCTTTAGAATCTTTTCTAAGTATGCCTTTGCGATTGTCCTAATACCCCTTTTCATCTATCTCGGTGAATTTCAATTCCTAGAAACAATGAGGCTTCACCAAAATCATTCACATTGAAACTTGAGAACAAAGACTTCTTCTTCTCCAATGGCAGATTAACATTACTACTATTGAGTAGGATGTCATCTATACACAGGATGTGGAAAAATAATTTTTCATTCTAGAACTTCGCATAAACGCTATTGTCCTTCTTATTTTCTTTAAAACCCAAACTTTCTTATCGTTTTATCAACTTCAAATACTACTGTCTAGAGACTTGTTTTAACCCATAAATGGATTTCTACAGGCGGCCTCCCATACGTTCTTTTTCTTCCACGACAAAACCTTTGGGTTGTGCCATGTAAATGTTTTCATACAAATCCTCGTTGAGGAATGTCGTCTTTACATCCATCTAAAGTAACTCTAAATCGTAATGTGCCAATAACACTATTATGATTCTAAAAGAATCCTTGCATGAGACTAGAGAGAGAACTCTCATCGTAATCTATTCATTCTCTTTGCGTAAAGCCTTTTACTACAAGTCATGCTTTATATCTTTTCACACTCCCTTTAGAGTCATATTATGTCTTGTAGACCCTTTCACAGCCTACTGTTTTGGCTCCAATAAAAATTTCTTCTAAGTCCTAAACATCGTTGGTATTCATCGAATTCATTTCAACTTTCATAGCTTCTTGCCATTCAAATGAGTAAACGCTTCTCATGGCTTCTTCAAATGAGGTGGGATCACCCTCTATTTGAATTTCTTCACTAACATAGATTTTATAGTCATCAGAAAACTGGTTTACTAATTCTTTGAGACCTTCTGAGGCCTCAGCTACTGGCACTTTCATGTGGGGCTGTTGTTGCTCTTCATTGCCAAGAGGCAATTGATTTCTACATGCTCCTATATCACAAGATCCTTGTTTATATTATTCATCTTCTTCGAAGAGCCAACAACAGGTGTTATATAAGTCATATAACATCAATAGGTATCGAGAAATTCATTGTTTTGAATCACTGAAGTGGGCACGCAGTCGCGCTTCTCTTCAAGTCATAGGTCTCTACATACCATGCTCTCACAGGTCGTCCCATCTTTTATAAAGATAGTGTATCTTCCAATTTCTTATTTGGGTTCAGTCTGTTAAAACTTTATATAGCGCTTTAAGCACCGCTTTAATATCTTTCATGGTGACTACGCTATCTTCTTCTCGAAACTTTAAAAAATCTAGCAATTTAGTTGTTTCTCTTCTTAGGGTTATCATTGTTATGACAGACGGTCACATTCATCAAAATCTTTATCTCACTCAGTTTCTTACAAAATTTGTATCTCACTCTTAATGAAGAGTACACATTCATCATCATCTTTATCTCACTTTTAATAAAGAGTTGTTTCTTAATTGATCTTAATTCTTACTCTTAATTCATCTAACAATTCTCTCCCTCGAAATATGGTATGAACTATACTGCCATAATTTTGAGAACTATTCAGAAAACTATGAACGAGGAGACACTTAAAACTTACTTCATTCACATGATTATGCCATGCAAATAAAGTTATTTCTTGATCCGTATAGAAGTACACTTTCCTCGTTTCACTTCAAGAACTCGATGAGGTCTTTTATTAACTGTACTTTTGCAAGTCACGCTTGCATCTTTTTCTTGTCCTTAGATTAGTATTGACCATAATGGTGCATTTCTATTGTGCCATGGTCAATACTAGGATAGCATAAGAGCTACACAAACTTCTCTCGCTATACGGGATAAAAAACATATGAGTCATCATAAAACTTCTCCCGTCATCCAGGATTTACTAGCATAAGTACTATGCCAAACTTCTCCCCATACGGGATAAATCTATATACAAATTACCGTAATGAAAAATTTAGTCATGATGACTAGAACATTCGTTTATACTTTATTTTTCAATTAAATCTTCCCGTTGGTTCCAATTTAATCAGAAAATTAGTAAACTAACAAAAAAACTGTCCTGAACTGGCTTGACTTAAGCCTTTTCATTCACATACCCTAGCATTGCAGCCCGTTGACATGCAGCCGAGTGATCTCTATCCTTTAAAAAATAAAACTTACAAGATGCTTCTGCATCAATTCTACATCACCGTTGGGCAGAAAATAGAATTAATGCATAAAACTCATAAATTAACTTGGAAGACATATAACTACTCTTCAAAATTAAATTCTCTCGTTGGTTCAAATTTAATTAGAAGATAATCAACATCATTGCAGCGAAACACGATAATAAAATACATTCTATTAGTTTAAGAGCATTTCTGAGTCTTTATCTACTCTTTGAAAAATTAACCATGTTGGTGTAAAATTTATCAGAGATTTAAACTTTAAACTTAAACTCATAAATAAAATTATAATATTATTATCATCAATGTTGGTCAGAAAATAACAATACCATAATTTAACTTAAAACAAATCAGACTACTCCTCCAATTTAAATTAGAGGATAAACATAATAATAATTTACTGAACCAAAATTAACTGCTCTTTAAATTAAATCCTCCCATTGGTTCGGATTTCATTAGAAGATAATAAACATTAAACTTTGCAGCGGAAACATAAAAAAAATAATTTATCTACTTTTCAGAAGCATTTTACTATACTCATCTACTCTCTGAAAAAATTATCCCGTTGGTTCAAATTTTGACAAAGATTTAAACATAGACAAAAAACCATCAAAATTTGCTTCTGAAAAAAATAAAACAAAACTTCACTATTATTCTGCGGCCCTCAGCAAAATCGGCCCAACGGCCCATCCGCTAGCGTGCCTGCGTGCGCGGCCCAGCGCGCTCAGCTCGCCCGCGCGCCCGTGCTCTGCCGCGGCCCAGTAGCAAAAACGGCCCACGGCGGCCGCTCGCGTCGCACACCCCCGTGCCCAAGCCGCAACCTCGGACTGGGTCGGGATTTCCCTCACCAGCCTGGGCTGTATATGGTCCAGCGCACGCCGACCGTCCATCGTGATCCGACGGCCAGGCGTCATTTGCGCGAGATCAAAAACCCCCGCCATGGCGCCACGCCCTAACCCTAATTTCATTTCTTCCTCACAGTTCTCTCTCTACACCGCATCCGAAAGAGAAAGAGCAGCGGAACGGCGCCGCCGTCGGTCCCCTCGCCGACGCACGTGCTCGCCCTAGGATGAGTGCACCGCCGTCGAGCGGTCTGGGCGACTATGCCCTAGTCCCCCACACGCGCTGCGGTGGGGCCCGCCCTAAACCCTAGCCCTTTCCATTCCCTTTTCTCCTTTGTCAGCCCTCATTGTAGCCGACACCGGAGAAGAAGTGCTGCGCCACCGTGGGTCCCCTCGCCGGAGTGCGCGCTCCCCAGTGGGTTAGCGCGCCACCGTCGAGCGGTCCTGTGATGGTGCCCTCGGCCAGGGCTCGCGCGCATGACGACGAGCGCGGCTCGGCCATCTCTCCACATGCCAGCGAGGCAGCGGCGGGTGCTTCTTCCCGCACGCGACGGTAGCGATTGCGGCGAGAAAACCGGGTAGGTCCTCCCCTCACTCCGTCTGTTCCCCTTCTAGGGTTAGGGTTCGATTCGCAAATCGAATCACCTCCTTCTAAATTTCTTTTCACTTTTCTTCCCCGATCTAGATCTACACACTAGAAACCTGGCTCCGATTCCCTTTATAGGATTTGTTGTACTTCTAGGTGCAGATTAATGGGTAAAACTTGACTTAGACAATACCTTGTTAAGTACCCCATCGAGAGGTAGTCACGGCCATGGAGCCGCCAACGAGGTAGCAGCGACGTGGAGACGCGGTCCAATGGCGGCGGCGAAGGCGATGGCACTTCCCGTCGCTCATAGCACGTCCTCTCGATCGGTCTAGGGTTAGGACATCGGTGGGGCGCTGGCGGCTACGGTGAACCTCGTCCCATACGCCCCGGCCCCCACCTTCCTCTTTATAGTGCTGCGTGACGGGGCCCATCAGCCAGGAGAACAGCTGAGCGCCCCCGATCAGGACGTGGATCAAGGGCCCATTTAACCGTTGTGCCAACTGGTGGAGACTAATCTAACACGATCAGCATGTTTGAACATCTGAACGCTTCACGTTCTTGACCTGCCAAGTGTATATAGACAGATTGCCTCAGGCTTCACCCGGCTTCTTGGACTATTTCAGAACTCCTAATTGGGCAAAGTCTTGGCATCCTTGTCGTTTGCCAAATGCCCACTGACCAAAGTGAGATCGTTTGCCAAATACTGGCCCAACAAAATTAGTCAACAACCTGTCTCCCCCTTAAATTAGTTTATCTGGAAAATGAGATCGTTGGAGGCCGAGATCTTTTAGGATGGTTAGAAAAGTACCTCGGTATCTTCAGGTTCTTTCATCTTTTTTATTTTATAAGTAATTAATTGAGAAATATATTATAGATGGTATTTTAGTAATTGAGGTTGTGCCCTTATGAAACCTATGATGCATGAATACGTGGGGTTGGCCGGTTGGTAGCGGGTCCCGTACCGGATACATATCGGATACGCGCAGGATAGATTGACGTATCGGAACAAAAATTCATCCAATAAATCACGATAAGGCGAGCAGATACGTGTCAAGGCAGACTGCCGATACGGCCCAGCCCAGTTGGCAAGCAACGCGCCTCCTCCACGTCCGTGAAGAAGATCAGTGCACAAGCGCAGCACGAACGAGGGCCCTGTCTGTCGACCACCGGCCGCCGGCGACAGGCCTCCACCATGCCGACGATGCACCTCCACCACGACTGTGTTGCACTGTCGCAATATGCACAGGCGCCGATCGATTCAGTAACGAGTCAACGACTTCCAGTTTATGTGTGATTTATGATCTTTATTACTTAGGAAATTAGTGAATGGAGATGCTCGGCTTTCTTTTCACTAATTGGAAAGCTGGAAAAGAATAAACCACCAATATTGCAGGCAATTTCAATGCTCCTTTTTGCTGCTACTATACTATCGTTTCCAGAACTCTGGTATGCCTTATGTTTATTTATTTAAAAAAAATACTGAAACATATGATAGTACTAAAATGACCGATATACCCTTATTTGAAAATAAAATATAAAATAGATCTTGCTCTACATATTTTGGTACTGGCCTCACTTAATTTAGTACTATCCCCATCTATTTGGTACATCCAGGTACTTTCAGTTGGGTACATCCTATTTCTCCACCGTCCGATCTTGCTCAATGGATGGCCCATATTTTTTTCAACCATTGTAAAATTTCTTAATACTCGTTAGAGGCCTCCGTAAAATCTCCATATTAATCCTCACGTGACACCTTATGGAAAAAATATTAATTCTAGAAATCTCAAATAAAATAGAAAAATCTTCTATAATTTGGTAGATTCCTAACATCATGTCTAATAATGAAACAAAGTGACTACCAGAAGTGTGCGATGGACACGACCAAGCATGTTGCTGCAAGCTTTACAACCTCGAATGTAATCCTCTCGGTGCCTGCCTCCACCGATTGATATGTCCATGAAAACGTGTGGATTTTTAACCTTGGGCAGGGTTGCCCCACCCACTTGGCGTCACCTATAGGTGTCACAAAAGGGAAATCTATAGGAACATACTAACATCCCACAATTGAGGGATGGACTATCTAGCACACATGAGAATCCTAAATCACCGCATCTCCACTACCAGGAAGGAGTTAATGAAACAAAGTGACTACCAGAACTGTGCGACGCTCTCATTTTGCTGATTGTAGACATTTATTATCTAATAACACAAGCAAACAAGACTCAAATCAGACAACTTGTTCAAAATCATTTGAATACCCCCAGTGGGTTTGACGATCAGTAAACTCTCAAGAGGGGTTCCGTACCTGGTGGTAGAAGACAACATATGCCAACCCAAAGAACACCAATATGAAAGGAAGCAAGAATGGTGTCACCGCAGCATAAACAAGGCCAAGCAAGAAGTATAGTTGTATTGTAGGTTCTCTTGAGTCAAAGTAGATACTGCTGGATCTATTGCCTCTTCTCTGTCCTTTTCAGTTTTGACCAGGAAAAAGTTCTTCAGATGGAAGAATAGCAGCGGCTTCAGTCTCAATATTTCACCAGCTATTCTAGTCCAACCATCAAAGATTACATATATTATGAAACTAGGTAGCGTGCCCCTGAGTTACTACGAGATAACTAACATTTTGTATTAAAAACACACGGATCGCACGATAAGATAACAATACTATAAAAATTAAATACCAACGTTAGAGTGACATTTAATCCAAAAAGCAAAGTTTATGAATTTAACATAGTCACGGAGTGCGCGGCGTCGCAGGCTCATAAACTCTACTTTATAGACCTTTCCGTGATGCGGCTAAGATAAATATTGACAGGAAGAAATCTCCGATATCCATTTCTTTCGTGCTCACAAACTAATGACTCTGGTGCAACAATGGAAAATACAAAGGAGCTATCCTCGTGAATGCGCGGAACCAACGCCACTACGATCGGGCCATCCCACGACCACTGGTATGGTGTTGTTTAGCACTATTGTTCACTATTATCGCTAACTTGTTTCGTTGGTTTTATTCAAGTAATTTATGTTTGTAATTATGCAGGTGCTAATTCGGTTGATCCCACATTGGCACATGATAAAAGTGGAAAAAGTCGACAAAACTCATGGTTTTGAGAACATACACGTGTAATAGTTATGAATGGTTACAAAACGAAATATTATGAACAAAACACTGAAAGTGTCATTTTTATAACAATAATATAACACATGTTCAATTTTTATTATGCCATCACACAAGTGTATATACAACATCTCCGTGTAGAGTCTGATAAACCATTTAAAAATACCTAGAACAGCAACAAATATGGCATTAGTGAGATATTATTTGTACAATATAAATTGAATGGAAAAAATGCATTGTATGCGTTAGTAATGTTTTGGTACCTCGCCTATGGTGTTAGAACCTCTTTAAATATAATATTCTTCGTGAAAGTTCCATCTGCTATTGGGGTCTTATCCTTATCTTTTTTATTTGACGCATTCTTATTTTTTCCCTCGGCATTCTTTTTAGCATTTTTCTTCTCTATCTTTTTGGCCTCCTCCTCTTGTGCCTCCGCATCAGGCGGGAGGGCAAGGATCTTAATATTGGTTCTTGACGTGGCTCTAGACATCGTAACGTACAACTGACCGTGAGAGAACACCGGTGCGGGTAGGGACACACCCACGTTCAGGATAGTTTGGCCCTGTGACTTGTTGACCGTCATGGCAAAGCTCAGTCTGATAGGAAACTGCTTCCTCTTAAACTAGAACGGGAACATCTCATCATCAGACGGGCATAGCGGTATTCGAGGAAGGAATACCCGCTTCCCAGCATGCTGCCCCACCGCGATTTCAGCGTCGATTGTATTTCTTTGGAACCCCCGCACTACCAGCCTTGTACCGTTGCATAGCCCATTGGTTGGGTCAATATTCCTAAGCAATATGACAGGACACCCGAGCTTGAGCTTCAAGACGTGGGGAGGTAGCCTGTTGGGGGTCAAACTTTTAAGGAACTCCGATGGATAGTAGTTATGTGGATCATCTACCGTGGAGTCAAAACTGTGATACACCGTCTCGCCGCCCTAGAACATATCAATCATTTTCATATTGGTCATGTCCACCCAATCGTTACGTGTAGATAAAATCGCTCTGGTGGTGATGTAGTCTTTGTCCGCCATGTTTGCATTTAGATCTAGAAAGATGATGTCGATCAATGTATGAAGATCTTTCTCGACATCTCCAGAGTACGGGACACATATCTCGTCTGGAATACATGCATTGCCATCTCCGTTAACCTCTTCCATTCCACCACCAATGCGCAATAGATAATCTGCAAACCACGGGTCACTCTGAGCCCTCATGTTGCGGACAAGCTTTAGGTGGCGCATGGATTCCTAAAGATATGACCTTCGTAGAGAAGCACCGACTATTTGAGCTCTGGATCCTTTTCACACAACAGGGAGGACCTGTCTGAAATCCCCACCAAGGACAACAGTCTTTCAACCAAACAGTAGGTTTGACCGGCCCATTATATCCCATAGGCTGTTGTCTAGTGCTTCCATATTTTGCCTCTTTTTCATAGATGCCTCGTCCCAAATTATGAGAGCTGCTTGTTGCAGCAACTTGGCAGTACCACTCTATTTCGTGAAGCTACAACAACCGCCCTCTTGAAGAGTGAGGGGTATCTTGAAATGCGAGTGGGCCGTCCTCCCGCCTGGCATTATGGCTGCTGCAACTCTAGATGTAGCTGTAGCCATGGCAAGCTTGCCCTGGCTGCGTAGTCTTGCGAGAAGTGCCCTATACAAAAATGTCTTTCCCGTCCCGCCAGGTCCATCCACAAAGAACAACCCGCCTTGTTTGCTGCAGACGCGGCCATTATCTCATCATAGGCAGACCTTTGCTCGGTGTTGAGTGAGTCGCACAATAGCACATCTTTGGGATTCTGCTCGACGCTAGCTTCCTCAAATATCTCACGAGGAATATGGTTGGCATCGTCGTATGAGTGATCAATATCTGGAAGAGGAAATGACCTTATATCCTTCCCTATAGACTGCAGCATGTTTCTAATGTCTATCAAAACCATTTGTTGCACCAGATCTGGGGATGGATGATTGTGGCTATAGTCCTCTGACATTGCATCGTAGTGTTTTTTCCACAACCCCATCACATCATGCGGCTCGCAGAATACCAATATTGTTGCAAATAGCCTCCGCAGAGAGAAAGGCATCTGGAATAAAGTAGCTTCAGTTAGACATTCATCCATTCTTCATGGTCTA
Source organism: Miscanthus lutarioriparius (assembly GCA_904845875.1). Classification (NCBI taxonomy): domain Eukaryota; kingdom Viridiplantae; phylum Streptophyta; class Magnoliopsida; order Poales; family Poaceae; genus Miscanthus; species Miscanthus lutarioriparius. The sequence goes on along the minus strand of CAJGYO010000018.1, from coordinate 51,408,873 downwards.
TGGTTCCGAGGCTATCCTCCTGACTGACCTCGACTATGGAGCGTCAAGGGTCAGGGCGTATGATGAACAGGGAGCCAAGGCGTCCCTCGAGGACGCCATGGACCAGCTAGATGAAGCGCATGACGTTGCCCTCCTCAGCTCAGCCAAGTACCAGCAAGTGTTGCGCTGGTACCACAGCCGTCGAGTGTGGGGTCGGGCCTTCAACATCGGAGACCTAGTCCTCTGCCTCGTCCAGAGCAACAAGGACTACCACAAGCTCTCTCCGTCATGGGAGGGACCGTATGTCATCGTCGAGGTGCTTCGACCGGGTGCCTACAAGCTCAAGACCATCGATGGCGAAGTCTTCGTCAATGCCTGGAACATCGAGTAGCTACGTCGCTTTTACCCTTAATAAACACACGCTTTCTCTTATCAGTTTCACTATCAAACTCCCCGACCTTTAGTGACACCCGACCCTAGCAACGGCCGGGGGTCAGGCCTCACTCGGGGGCTAATAAGAGCATACTTATCCGGTAGACATTCTCTGTGCCCGACCCTCTCTCACGTTAAGGCCCAGAAGCGAGGTTTGTGGAAACAAACGCTGAGTAAAACTGGTCAGACTGCGAGAAACCTATGCCTCGGCGGCTACGGCGCCTTTGCTCACCAGCATGATCAGAGTTTTTTTCCACACCCCAGGCTTGTTTGGCCTTAGTCATGAAAAGTGTCGGTGCGCGTCTAAGAGTTTATCCACCTGGCCAACTTTCTCTATGCCCGACCCCCTATCACATTAAGACCTAGGAGCTGGGGTTGCGGGAACAAGCTCTGAGTATAACTGGTCGGACTGTGAGAAACCAATGCCCCAGCGACTATGGCGCCTTTGCTCACCAGCATGATCAGAATTTGCTCACCCGCACCCTGAGCTTTACGACCTTAATGACAGAAAGGGTTAGAATGTACTAACCTTTTTATACAAAAAGGGGAGAAGGGCTAAAAAGTTGTTTGGCTATAACGAAATTTAAGAGCTTGTCCATTTATTACAAGTTCACCGCCTGGCTTATCTGCCTAACTAAATTCTTGCCCAGGATGTTCTCATCCTCTATCTCCGTAGGTAAGTCCTATCCTAGCGGGGCAATACAAGTTGACCGGACGGCTTAGCCGCTGCCGAGGGACGGGTAGGGAGCAGTAGGAAGCCCCAAGCGGGTTATGCCGACCCCGTTACGAACGACAGACCCGGATTCTGCTCGAACATATCCGGTAAGAGCTCCCTGAACCCGTCACTCGTGCCATCGAGGTAAGTCCTGTGCCAGCGGGTCACTCAAGTCAATCGAATGATTCGGGCCGCTGCCGAGAGACAGGTCACCCATACCTTATGCGCATTAATTTCGCTATCGACCCCCAACCCCAGCAACGGCAAGGGGTCGGGTCTCGCTCAGGGGCTGGCAATAGTGTCTATTCGGTAGACATTCTCGATGCCCAACCCTTTTCTCATGCTAAAACCTAAAGACAAGGTGTGTGGAAACAAACGCTGGGTCAAATTGGTCGGACTGTAAGAAACCTATGCCCCGGTGGCTACGCCATTTTTTGCTCACCAGCATTACCGAAGTTTGTTTCTCGCACTCCAAGCTTTAGCCTTCGCCTTCCCAAGAGGGATTTGGAGGGGCCACCTGCGGAATCTCCATCGAGGAGAGGCTAGCAGATCGCCCAAAGTCGACCGGACAGCTTGGGTCATGGCCGAGAGATGGGTAAGGAGCAGTGGGTACCCCATGCAGGTTACGCCAACTCTGTCGCGAATGATGGATCTGGACCCCACACGGACATATCTGGTAAGAGCTCCTCGAACCCGTCACTCGAGCGATCGAGGTAACTTTACCAACCCCCACCTTTCTTTTCCAATGCATGATCATTCATTCATCCATGCTCATGCATGCATTCATGCATTCGTCCATACATTCATCTCATACATCCGAGCATTACATATGCAATTGCTGCATCACAACACTTCGCATCGCGTGACGAAGCGGTAGTCATCTCATTCGACATGAGCAGTGACCGACTGAGGTTCAAAGGTCAACATACGAAGGGCTCGAGGCCGCCTCACGTCGAATAGAGGTAGGGGAGAAAATGCATATGAGCCCTAGTGGCCTTTGCCCGACCCGCTCAGAAGTGGATAGGGTCATCTCTGTAACAGAACCGACCAAATCATAAGAACGTAAGTACAAAAACAATCACCGAAGCGATCAAATTCCTGTACTTAAGCTCCCATAATCCCGGTAGTTCGGAAATCACGAAGGATTTCAACCAACTCTCGACATACAAACCAAGACCATAGTGATTCAACACAACACATCATTCGTTACAATATTTCACAAGTGGCATCCGGATTACAACCATCAGAGTGCAAATAAAATATTACAAACCAAGTTCAAATTTTTGCGGAAACAACATAGTTTAGTACATAACTTCATAGTTTCAAATACATTGCCAGATCTTAGTCATGTCCCACAAAAGCATTATCAGGTACGAGAACTAGGAGAGACCACGCCCAATGGTCTAGTCTTCATCCCCAGCTGGGAGAAGGCAATACTTGCAGCAACCAAAGTAGAACTGGTCACCTGCAACAGGTGGGAGATAAACCCTGAGTACGAGAAGTTACTCAGCTAGACTTACCCGACAAAACCAGAAATAAAAGACACCAAGGATCATGCAAGGCTTATGAGGTGGGCTAGCTTGACACATTCGCATAAAGGAGCTTATGAATATAGTGACCAATTTAAAGTTAGCATCAAGCTTATCATCATTTACCTGTCCACTAGATTAGCACCTGTACTAGAGCACTCACTTATTAGGAGCAAACAATATTAACCATAGTAGGTATAATAAGACTGTCATCATCATATCATCATTTCCGAACCATTATGTTATTTAGTGTATCTACTTTGGAGATAAGCCCGTCAAGTTCTCACTAACCGGGAGAGACGGCGACTCAAATCGAATTACAACTCAGCTGAGGGGGTATTCCTAACTCTCACCCTGGCATACTTTGGAAGGGTAGCCGTGGGTCACCTTTGGAATAACTCAGGAACCAAATTCGCGGGTTCGATCAGCGCCAGCACTCTCAGGAATTACCCTTCTGCCAGGACGATCAGGACTTTTAAATCACCTGCCCTTGGACTCACGCCTACGGCTCCCTTCCGAGGCGCACTTTATACTTATCGACTCCCGGCCTGAGGTGAGCTACTCGGCTTCGTGGTCGGTCTCCAGACCCGGCCAACTAAGAGAGAGGCATGCGTTCAACATGAACAGGAAAGGCTCCAAGATTCAGTCCTTAAGCGGCATAGACGGAGTCACTACAAACCGGCAAGCCTCCTTCCAGTCTTCATTTCAAATTAAGACTGGTTCTTTTCCACGATAGCAAATATAGCCAACCGTGCCATATGTATCTTCCTATATCTCGCAGGTGACAGGAAATCACCTGACTTCTACCGTGTTTAAGCAGGGCTAAGCACTACATGAACCTGAACTACATAGGATTCAGGGTATCAATATCTGGACAAGGATTGGATAATCAATGCAGCAAGTGTTTGCATCCAACACCTAAACTTAATGCAACAATATATATATATATATATGTAACAATAATACTTTAACTGCATTTCGGAAATTAGGAGGCTTAATATGCTCCAGGGCTTGCCTTTCACAAAGTTGCACGGACGGTGATCCGGGCACTCAACGGCGACCTCGTCTGGTACTTCTCCTTAAGGCTGCACCTCCTGAACCTTCGGTGTTGGCTGCTGCTGCTCCTCGCTCGGTTCCTCGAATTCTAGTAGGGTCACTACTTCCGATACACCTATTGCATGCCGATGCACAAGATAAACATCATGGATGCATAAGGAATGACATGATGCTCATGATGAATGAATCATAGTAAGTGTTTAACGAAAACATCACTGGACACTCGTTTACCGATTAAGAATAGCTCTATTCAAATCACTTTAAAACGTGTATCTAACTTAACTTGAAGAATGAGATCAACTTACCTAACTTGCATAACCTAAGATAAAGATGCTCATCTTCAGTTAAAGGTCCAACACCTAGAAATATTACCACAAACTTAGAAATAGTAAAGGCATACTTAAAACAACAGTTAAAGTTTCATATGCACACGGGTAGTTCCTTAATTTAATCATAACCAGTGTTCTATAAATTCAAATGACTTGCAAGAGGACATTCTGGAAAGCTTATGAAATTCTCTACAAATCATTTGTAAACATCAAAGCATGATTCTTACGTTAACCAAATTGAATTCCAGTAAACCTAGAATCTATCCAGAAATGACAGGGTCGCTAAATTAAATATTTAGTGACGATGCAAAAGCCTAATTGGACCAAACCAAGTTTACCAACTTCTTGCACATACCAAAGGAATATCAGAAAGTATAGTGCCAACCTCTAAATAAATTATTTAAGGTCCTTTTCTAATTTATTTAGTTAATTAGGTGATTAAAGCAATATATAGTAAAATTGTTCAGACAAATCTACAAAAATTACAGTAGCTATCTCATGCTTCATATAGACTACCATAAAAATTTCAAAGCTATTTGGCAAGCAGAACTTGTTGTATCCAAAATAACAGGTGGCAAGTCTATTTCTAGCATAATTAGGAAACCCTATTAAAAAGTGTCAAGCAATAGATTTCTCTTTTTTCCTAGCATCATTCTAGCATAAGAACAGCACTCACCAAATTTTACCCTTACTGGATCTATTGAAAAATTATGAAAATTCACACAAGACCTATCCATACAAACAAGAGAATTTTCTATCTCCTACATATAGTGTCCAAAATATATGAAAATTTAACTACAAGCTATTCATGATATGAGCAGTACACCATAAAAATTTCATGCCATTTGGAGCTACATTGAAAAAGATATAATTACCCCTATTTCTTTCATGATTAAAAGAGATAATTAGCAACTCCATTTTTCATAACAGAACATAGCATAAATTATATTTTTAATAAAAACTAGACATTATCATGAACTCAGCAAAATTGGAACCACATCATTTGAATCTACCAATTCGGAGATACATATTTTTGAATCTATACACCAATCTGTGAAAAGAATAAAACAAAAACAAATTTGAAACCCTAACTCTACTGCTGGGCCGGCCCAAAAGCACGGCGGCCCGCGACGCATGCGCAAGCGCAGCCTAGCCACGACGCGGCCCAGGCTGGCTCCCGCCCCTGCATCCGCGACTGACAATGGGGACCCGCGCGACAGAGAGACAAACAGGGGAGGGAAGGAAAGACGGCGGCGCAACTCGTCGCCGGTGGCATCTCTGGCGAGTCCAGCAGTACTACGGTGTTCGCCTCATCAATGCGCATCTAGCGGTGCCATCAATTTTGGCTATTACCGCAGCAAGAGGGGGTGATGACGGCCATGGCGGTGCACGGCCACGGCTCAGCCGGCTCCGGCGAGACGACGGCGTCGCAGCCCTAGTGGTCTACTCGACGAGCTTCAGTGTCACACACAGTAGCTAGCGCAAGGGAGAGAAGGGATGGAAAGGACGCGGTGACTGTTGGGCGCGTGGATCGCCAATTCCGGCGAGGTCCCGCCATGGCGGCGGTGGAAGAATTGGCGATTACGCCCTTACCAAGGCTCAAATGGACCGACTAAAAGGTGGAGGTGGTAGAGGAGATCACGGCGAAGCGAGGAGCAAGATGGCTGGCGCATTTTTGCAGTGGCGAGCGTGCAAGGCAACGGCGATGCTCGGTTGGAACTGGAGGAGCTGCGGCGGCTTCGGTGCTGCGCGCGTTGAAGGCGAAAGAATGCGATGGAGCAGGCGAGTGCGTCGGGCAGGCGCTGGCCTTCTTCTGGAGCTCAGACGCGCGACGTGGAGACTTCGGCAGAGCATGCGCACCATGCGGCATTCGTTGTCTGACGGCTGTCAGCTACTATAGCTCACATTCAGACAACGGGAACCGCCTGACAGCGCAACTTCAATGTCTTAATACGGCTAAACCGTTGATCCATTGCAAAAATAGTGTACATGAAAATTGTAGGTCTACCATCCATCTACAATTTCTTTTCAAGGACCATCATCTAATTCGCCATGGATCAGAAGTTACATCAATCCAAAGTTGGCTTGATCCAACTGAAAATGCAGTTAGGACTTAGAAATATTTTTCAGTGTTGAATCCCCATCAATAATGACTTGTGGGCCATGTTTGAGGCTGTTCCACACATTTCCATGAGTTGATCATAAAACAACTTTTGTTCCTTGATAAATTGGCTACAACTTTGGTAAAGGTTGCATAGCCATGCAAAGTCTCTAAGTTGGTCTTTTGAATCAGTCAAACAGTGGCACTCTGTAGGTCATTCTAAGTCAAACCTCCACTTAAGGGCAATTTAGTCATTTTGATCTACAGGAACAATGTCCAAACAATTACCCTAAGTGTAGTTAAGGTGTATTAGACCATAATCAGCCACTTTACACAAGTGCTATACCAATTTCTAATGATCACATGTGATGAAGCAACAAAACAAGCAATTCACTCAAATGTTGCAATTCCATGTTTCACATGTTTCATTATTTTTGTTGCAACTTTAACTTGCCACATTCCTACCATGTTGCCATGTTTCAAGGTATAAGAAACTCATGTTGCATTCACATGTTGCACTACTACCATTCACAAGAAATCAAGTATGAAACAAACATAATTGCGAATGTTGCATATGCATGTTTCAGGGACAATGGCATGATGAGATAGATGATGCACATGTTTAAGAATTGAAATGCAATTTTGTAGAAGCCAAACACCTAGGGTGTTACAGCCCTCCCCCCTTAGAAAAATCTCGTCCCGAGATTTGGAAAGCGTACCATTTAGTATAGAAAGTTGGATGATTTTCCTTTAAATAATCTTCCCGCTCCCATGTTGCATCCCGATCACTATGATTACTCCAAACTACCTTGTCCAACTTAACTACTCGCCTATGAGTCACTCTTTCTTGAGTATCCAGAACCTGCACGGGCTTCTCCTCATAAGAAAGATCAGATTTCAAGTTTACTTTCCTGGTTGCTATTCTTTCCTCGGGAATACGGAGACACTTCTTCAGCTGGGACACATGGAATACCGGAAATATAGCTCCCATTTCACGTGGTAGATCGAGTTTATAGGCTACTCTTCCACTTTTCTTGATAATGCGGTAAGGTCCAACATATCGAGGCTCAAGCTTCCTTTTGATTCCAAAACATTTTACTCCCTTCATAGGGGATACCTTTAGATAAACATGGTCACCTACTTCAAACTTAATAGGTTTTCTTCTCTTATCAGCATAGCTCTTTTGTCTAGCCTGAGCGGCAGTCAAATTCTGTTGTATAGTTTGGACTTGCTCTTCGGCTTCTTTTACAAAATCAATACCATAGAATCTTCTTTCTCTGGGTTCCACCCAGTTTAAAGGAGTCCTACACTTGCGGCCATAAAGAGCTTCAAAAGGAGCCATTTTGATACTCTCTTGATAATTGTTGTTATAAGAGAATTCAGCGAGAGGCAACCATTCCTCCCAAGAGCCTTTGCAAGAGATAAGACAAGCTCTAAGCATGTCTTCAAGAATTTGATTAACACGCTCAGTCTGTCCTGATGTTTGCGGATGATAGGCAGAACTGTGGATTAGATGAGTGCCAAGATTCTGATGTAAGCACTCCCAAAAGCGAGCCGTGAATTGTGGTCCTCTATCTGAAACAATGGATTTGGGTACACCATGGAGACGTACCACTTGTTGAAAGTAAATCTCAGCATAATTGTGAGGGTGATAGGTAGACTTGACCGGAATAAAGTGAGCGGATTTGGTTAGACGATCTACGATAACCCAGTTGGAATCACAACCCTTTTTGGTAGTGGGTAATACAACAATGAAATCCATAACAATTTCTTCCCACTTCCAGCCAGGAATAGAGAGTGGCTGCAATAATCCGGGCCTCATGTGAATAGCCTTGACTCTGCAACAGTTATCGCACCTTGCCACGTAGGCTGCGATTTCTTTCTTCATCTTGGTCCACCAATAATACAGCTTGAGATCTTGATACATCTTACTGCTACCAGGATGGATGGACAATCTCGAAGAATGGGCTTCAGCCATAATTTGATTTCTAAGTTCTTTGTCTTTGGGTACTACAAGCCTATCATTAAACCAGAGAATTCCTTTGTCATCGACCCTAAAGTGCTTGGTCTCATGCTCTTTCGTCTTTCGCTTGATGTGAAACACACCCACATCAGTCTTCTGGAGTTCGATAATTCGACTTTTAAGAGAGCAATCCACAATGATATTGTGGAGTACTGCAGGATGAAGGAGGTGTGCCTGATGAAAGTCTTCACTAACTAAGGAATTGCAATGGGCCTTTCTGCTTAAGGCATCAGCAACCACATTGGCCTTGCCAGGATGGTAGTGCACTTGAAGGTTGTAGTCTTTGATTAATTCTAACCGTCGTCGTTGATGCATGTTCAACTCGGGTTGAGTAAAGATGTACTTGAGACTTTTATGGTCAGTATAGATGTTGCACACATTACCTAGCAAGTAATGTCTCCAAATTTTCAGGGCATGAACAACCGTGGCTAGCTCTAAGTCATGGGTAGGATAATTGACTTCATGTTTTCGAAGCTAGCGTGAAGCATAAGCAATGACTCGGCCTTCCTGCATAAGAACACACCCCAAACCGGTGCCACATGCATCATAGTAGACATCAAAAGGCTTCTCGATGTCAGGTTGTGCCAATACAGGAGCGGAAGTTAGTAAGGTCCGCAAAGTGTGGAAAGCCTCTTCACACTTCGGAGTCCACACAAACTTCTCATCCTTTTGAAGTAGTCGAGTCATGGGCTTGGCAATTTTAGAGAAGTCCGGGATAAAGCGATGATAATAGCCAGCCAAACCCAGGAAACTTCGGACTTCTGTGACCGTAGTAGGTGCCTTCAACTTTAGGACTTCTTGCACCTTAGTAGGGTCAACCGAAATTCCATCTCCAGATAACACATGACCCAGAAAAGGTATCTTGTTCAACTAGAATTCGCACTTGCTGAACTTAGCATAAAGCTGGTTGTCACGTAATCGAGTTAAAACAATTCTCAGATGTTCAGCATGCTCTTCTTCATTCTGAGAATATACAAGGATATCATCAATGAACACGACGACAAACTTGTCCAATTCCAGCATGAATACCGAATTCATTAGGTACATAAAGTGTGCCAGAGCATTTGTCAACCCAAAGGACATGACAAGATATTCAAACAAGCCATAACGAGTAGAGAAAGCTGTCTTTGGTATATCTTCAGGAAGAATTTTGATTTGATGGTAGCCAGACCTCAAATCAACCTTGGAGAATACCTTAGCTTTGGAGAGCTGATCAAACAGAATATCGATGCGAGGAAGAGGGTATTTGTTCTTAATAGTAACAACATTAAGGGGGCGATAATCCACGCACATGCGCAGAGATTCATCCTTCTTCACAAAGATAGCCGGACAACCCCAAGGAGAAGAACTAGGCCGAATCAAACCCATCTTTAATAGCTCATTTAACTGACTCTTCAGCTCAGCCAACTCATTGGGCGGCATTCTATAGGGCCTTCGAGAAATAGGAGCCGTACCCGGAATGAGTTCTATCTTGAATTCTACTTCACGGTCCAGAGGTAATCCAAGCAAGTCATCAGGGAAGACATCTGGAAACTCGCAGACAACCGGTATATCTTCAATGGCTTTGGCTAGGGTAGCATTGGCTGTACTGTGGATAGCGATATCACGAGGTAACTGCACTAGAAAACCCTTCTTATCCATAGGATCTCTTAACATTACCACACCGGTTGATGTATCGATCAACACTCCATTCCCGCTCATCCACTTCATCCCTAGGATTACATCGATTCCGACCCCCGGTAGAACTACAAGATCTGCAAGGAACTCTCGATCCCCAATCTCAATCTTTACATCTTTAACTACTTGGTTAGTCATGATATTATTCCCAGCAGCACTAATACAATAACCACCCTTGACAATTGTAATCACATTCATCTTATGCTTAGATGCAAAAGTAGAACTCACAAAGGAATGTGAAGCACCCGAATCAAAGAGCACAACTGTAGGGTGATCATTAACAAGAAACTTACCAGCGATGACCACTTCACCAGCAGGAATTTTCTCCACAGTAGTGTAGTGAACATGCCCCTGACGGACATTTCCCTGAGCATTCTACTTGGGAGGATAGGCACAAGTACTAGCCCAGTGACCAGGCTTGTTACAATTCCAACACGGCCTGTTAGCTGGTGGGACATTGGAGCTACCCTGCCCAGAGGTATTCTTTGGCAAGGAAATTATGTACCCCTTGCGGAAACCAGTTTTAGCTTGATTCTTCTTCTGAGGTGGGCAGTACCGAACATTAGCATTGGGTGGACGATATTGGGTTTTGGATACCACTGGTGCCTTAGACTGAGAAGCACCTGCCTCAAAGTTTCTTTTATGGGTCTTGGAAGCAGCATATACCTTATCATTATTCTCTTGAGTCAGGGTGTCACTGATAAACTCATTGAAGGTGACACACTTACAGTTGCCCATAGACTTCATCAGTTTAGGGGAAAGTCCCCTCTTGAAGCTAGCTATCTTCTTGGTGTCAGTATCCACGAACTCGGGAGCATACCTTGCCAGGTTGTTGAATGCCTGGAGGTATTCATTAAGACTCTTGTTGCCTTGGGTTAGCTTCATAAACTCGGTATGCTTAATGGCCATGAGACCAGGAGGGATAAAATGTCCCCTGAAAGCCGCCTGAAACTGGTCCCAAACTATCTCAACGTTTGTAGGGAAGGTGGTCCTGTGATGGGTCCACCAGATGCCTACAGGGCCTTGGAGCTGGTGTCCTGCATACGAGGCCTTCATACCTTCTGTCAAACGGAGCAATCCAAACCTTTGCTCTATCGTACTCAACCATTCATCAGCTTGTAATGGTTCTTCTGCCTCTCTAAAGATAGGAGGCTTTGTGTCCATGAAGTCCTTAAAGCTGCTATACTGGTTTGGCTCGGGTCCTTGGCGGACATGTCGATCCTTGCGGTTAGCCATATGGCGCATAGCCTCAGCTAGCATGCGCTGACTTTCAACAACTGTCTACATTAGCTCAGCTGGTGTGGGCGGTGGAGGAGGTGGTTGTTCCTCATCTCCCATGCTACGACCGCGACAAAGGTTATAAGCCATCTGCAAAATGTATAGCCAATGAGCACTGATGATGTGGAAATTTTTGTAGATGAATTGTATAATTATGCCAAACTGAGTCCATTGGAGAGAATGCATTTATATAATCAACAGAGGCACAATCATTCATCACAACCACACAACTCATCAAGCGCATCAATTGACACATAAATGCGATGAACTTAACCAACAACGAGATCTATAGACGGCAAAGATGGAATTTAACAAAGGCTCACATACGTGGAGCATAACACGTTTGATAGGTTACATCCAAGCCATAGTGGTTCCAAACTTACATCCAAAATAACATAGGGTCCGACATTACATCCCAACGATTAACTTATTACAAAGCTACTCATTCATGCATGAGGATCAACAAAAGACTAGCTCTAGTGCATTAGCTAAGTAGTAAGCTAAACTACGCATCATCCTCGGAGTCAGTGTCGAAGATCTCTCCTCCATCTTCATCACTAGCAGGCTCTAACTCCTCATCTTCCTCCTCTTCAGGTGGAACGTCCTCAGGTCCATTGACCTCCATGTCATCATCACCTTCAGCCATGATGACACCAGAGCCCATCTCATCCTCATCATCAGAGGGCAGGAGAGGGTGAAGCTGATTATGTAACAGGTGAACCTCCTCATGGAGATGGTCATTGTACTCTTCGGCAACTGCCAACTGCTGCTCTAGCTCAACCTGTCGTGCTCTCAACACATCCTCTTCGTGCTTGGCTTCATTCCGTTGGTTCAGCATGTGAATCAACATACGTTCACAGTTGCGGTGAGCAACTGTCAACCTTTGAACCTCTAGGGTCTCTTGATCCCGTTCCTGTGTTACTTGCTCCAAACGGTGCTGAGCCGCATTCCTCTCAGCAGTCACCCGGGCCAGCTCTGCCCTCAGCCTTTCCGCCTCAGTAGGCTCTAGACGGGGCTCACGAGGAGCTAACCGATGATGAGGCGCCCTGCCTCCAGCGGACTTGCGAGCAGTGAGTTTCGTGCGCGCCATCTATAGCAAAAAGTTGCAACGTAAGGGGAGAATCATTTAAGGGATACGAAATTTAATTAGTCGAGACCATAAATTTTAAAGGAGGGAGTAATGCAAAATGCTATGTATGCTTGAACATGATGCATGCACGATCCGTACGTCCTCACAAACCTAGAAAATTTAAAGGCTAGCGAAATATACGGTGGCATACATACGTTCTCTCGTATACGGTAGCTAGTCGATCTACAACGATACGTTCTTAGTGTACCTGCAGAAAATTTCATTTCAGCCCAATAATTTCCCAAAAAGACATGCAAAGTAAGCAGTAAACTAAATACTTTCGTACATACATCCCCCGATGTATATACTCTAGTATCACAGCTACCCGACAGAGATACCCACACTTAAGTACTCTCATAGATACATGATCGAACACGTAAGTATGCGAGCAACCACAACTACTCTCCCCTAGACCGACGGTTGGACGGTCATGCTCTCACAACTCCCACTTATCAGAGCGTAGAGGTATTTGATCCATACATTACCACCCAAGCGGATGGCATCCATACAATAGCACGCCGTATGGACAACAAAACAGAAACAAGTAGGAACTCCCAAGTTAGTACTTTAATAAGCCACCTAAGAGTCCTTAATTGGGCATAAGGGATATGACCACTGGTAATACTTAGTATTTAATTTAGGATTTTCACAAATACTTTTGTTTTAAATACACAAATGACACGTTTAGTGTCGAATCTTGCTCTGATGCCAGCTGTAACAGAACCAACCAAATCATAAGAACATAAGTACAAAAACAATCACCGAAGCGATCAAATTCCTGTACTTAAGCTCCCATAATCCTGGTAGTCCAGAAATCACGAAGGATTTCAACCAACTCTCGACATACAAACCAAGACCGTAGTGATTCAACACAACACATCATTCGTTACAACATTTCACAAGTGGCATCCGGATTACATCCATCAGAGTGCGAATAAAATATTACAAACCAAGTTCAAATTTTTGCGTAAGCAACATAGTTTAGTACATAACTTCATAGTTTCAAATACATTGCCAGATCTTAGTCATGTCCCACAAAAGCATTATCAGGTACGAGAACTAGGAGAGACCGTGCCCAACGGTCTAGTCTTCATCCCTAGCCAGGAGAAGGCAATACTTGCAGCAACCAAAGTAGAACTGGTCACCTGCAACAGGTGGGAGATAAACCCTGAGTACGAGAAGGTACTCAGCTAGACTTACCCGACAAAACCAGAAATAAAAGACACCAAGGATCATGCAAGGCTTATGAGGTGGGCTAGCTTGACACATTTGCATAAAGGAGCTTATGAATATAGTGACCAATTTAAACTTAGCATCAAGCTTATCATCATTTACCTGTCCACTAGATTAGCACCTGTACTAGAGCACTCACTTATTAGGAGCAAACAATATTAACCATAGCAGGTATAATAAGACTGTCATCATCGTATCATCATTTCTGAACCATTATGTTATTTAGTGTATCTACTTTCGAGATAAGCCCGTCAAGTTCTCACTAACCGGGAGAGACGGCGACTCAAATCGAATTACAACTCAGCTGAGGGGGTATTCCTAACTCTCACCCTGGCATACTTTGCAAGGGTAGCCGTGGGTCACCTTTGGAACAACTCAGGAACCAAATTCGCGGGTTCGATCAGCGCCAGCACTCTTAGGGATCACCCTTCTGCCAGGACGATCAGACTTTTAAATCACCTGCCCTTGGACTCACGCCTATGGCTCCCTTCCGAGGCGCACTTTATACTTATTGACTCCCGGCCTGAGGTGAGCTACTTGGTTTCGTGGTCGGTCTCCAGACCCGGCCAACTAAGAGAGAGGCATGCGTTCAACATGAACAGGAAAGTCTCCAAGATTCAGTCCTTAAGCGACACAAACGGAGTCACTGCAATCCGGCAAGCCTCCGTCCGGTCTTCATTTCAAATTAAGACTGGTTCTTTTCCACGATAGCAAATATAGCCAACCGTGCCATATGTATCTTCCTATATCTCGCAAGTGACAGAAAATCACCTGACTTCTACCATGTTTAAGCAGGGCTAAGCACTACACGAACCTGAACTACATAGGATTCAGGGTATCAATATCTGGACAAGGATTGGATAATCAATGCAGTAAGTGTTTGCATCCAACACCTAAACTTAATGCAACATTATATATATGTAACAATAATACTTTAACTGCATTTCGGAAATTAGGAGGCTTAATATGCTCCGGGGCCTGCCTTTCACAAAGTTGCACGGATGGTGATCCGAGCACTCAACGGCGACCTCGTCTGGTACTTCTCCTGAAGGCTGCACCTCCTGAACCTTCGGTGTTGGCTGCTGCTGCTCCTCGCTCGGTTCCTCGAATTCCAGCAGGGTCACTCCTTCCGGTACACCTATTGCATGCCGATGCACAAGATAAACATCATGGATGCATAAGGAATGACATGATACTCATGATGAATGAGTCATAGTAAGTGTTTAACGAAAACATCACTAGACACTCGTTTACCAATTAAGAATAGCTCTATTCAAATCACTTTAAAACGTGTATCTAACTTAACTTGAAGAACGAGATCAACTTACCTAACTTGCATAACCTAAGATAAAGATGCTCATCTTTAGTTAAAGGCCTAACACATAGGAATATTATCACAAACTTAGAAATAGTAAAGGCATACTTAAAACAACAGTTAAAGTTTCATATGCACACGGGTAGTTCCTTAATTTAATCATAACCAGAGTTATATAAATTCAAATGACTTGCAAGAGGATATTCTGGAAAGCTTATGAAATTCTCTACAAATCATTTGTAAACATCAAAGCATGATTCTTACGTTAACCAAATCGAATTCCAGTAAACCTAGAATCTGTCCAGAAATGACAGGGTCGCTAAATTAAATATTTAGTGATGATGCAAAAGCCTAATTGGACCAAACCAAGTTTACCAACTTGTTGCACATACCAAAGGAATATCATAAAGTATAGTGCCAACCTCTAAATAAATTATTTAATGTCCTTTTCTAATTTATTTAGTTAATTAGGTGACTAAACCAATATATAGTAAAACTATTCAGAAAAATCTACAAAAATTACATTAGCTATCTCATGCTTCACATAGACTACCATAAAAATTTCAAAGCCATTGGGCAAACAGAACTTGCTGTATCCAAAATAACAGATGGCAAGTCTATTTCTAGCATAATTGGGAAACCCTATTAAAAAGTGTCAAGCAACAGATTTCTCATTTTCCTAGCATCATTCTAGCATAAGAATAGCACTGACCAAATTTTACCCGTACTGGATCTATAGAAAAATTATGAAAATTCACACAAGACCCATCCATACAAACAAGAGAATTTTCTATCTCCTACATACAGGGTCCAAAATATATGAAAATTTAACTACAAGCTATTCATGATATGAGTAGTAGACCATAAAAATTTCATGCCATGTGGAGCTACATAGAAAAAGATATAATTACCCCTATTTCTTTTATGATTAAAAGAGATAATTAGCAACTCCATGTTTCATAACAGAACATAGCATAAATTATATTTTTAATAAAAACTAGACATTATCATGAACTCAGCAAAATTGGAACCACATCATTTGAATCTACCAACTAGGAGATACATATTTTTGAATCTATACACCAATCTGTGAAAAGAATAAAACAAAAACAAATTTGAAACCCTAACTCTACTGCTGGGCCGGCCCGAAAGCACGGCGGCCCGCGACGCATGCGCAAGCGCAGTCCAGCCACGACGCGGCCCAGGCTGGCTCCCGCCCCTGCATCCGCGACTGACAATGGGGACCCGCGTGACAGAGAGACAAACAGGGGAGGAAGGAAAGACGGCGGCGCAACTCGTCACCGGTGGCATCTCCGGCGAGTCCAGTGGTACTACGGTGTTCGCCTCATCAATGCGCATCTAGCGGTGCCATCAATTTTGGCTATTACCGCAGCAAGAGGGGGTGGTGACGGCCATGGCGGCGTACGGCCACGGCTCGGCTGGCTCCGGCGAGACGACGGTGTCACAGCCCTAGTGGTCTACTCGACGAGCTTCAGCGTCAGAAACAGTAGCTAGCGCAAGGGAGAGAAGGGTTGGAAAGGTCACGGTGACAGTTGGCCACGTGGAGCGCCAATTCCGACGGGGTCCCACCATGGCGGCGGTGGAAGAATTGGCGATTAGGCCCTTACCAAGGCTCAAATGGACCGACTGAAAGGTGGAGGTGGTAGAGGAGATCACGGCGAAGCGAGGAGCAAGATGGCCGGTGCATTTTTGTAGTGGCGAGAGCGCAATGCAATGGCGATGCTCGGTCAGAACTGGAGGAGCTACGGTGGCTTCGGTGCTGCGCGCGGTGAAGGCAAAAGAATGCGATGGAGCAGTCGAGTGCGTCGGGCAGGCGCTGGCCTTCTTCCGGAGCTCGGACGTGCGATGTGGAGACTTCGGCAGAGCATGCGCACCACGCGGCGTTCGTTGTCTGACGGCTGTCAGTTACTGTAGCTCACATTCAGACAACAGGAACCGCCTGACAGCGCGACTTCAACGTATTAATACGGCTAAACCGTCGATCCATTGCAAAAACAGTGTACATGAAAATTGTAGGTCTACCATCCATCTACAATTTATTTTCAAGGACCATCATCTAATTCGCCATGGATCAGAAGGTACATCAAGCCAAAGTTGTCTTGATCCAGCTGAAAATGCAGTTAGGACTTAGAAATATTTTTCAGTGTTGAATCCCCATCAATAATGACTTGTGGGCCATGTTTGAGGCTGTTCCACACATTTCCATGAGTTGATCATAAAACAACTTTTGTTCCTTGATAAATTGGCTACAACTTTGGTAAAGGGTGTACAGCCATGCAAAGTCTCTAAGTTGGTCTTTTGAATCAGTCAAACAGTGGCACTCTGTAGGTCATTCTAAGTCAAACCTCCACTTAAGGGCAATTTAGTCATTTTGATCTACAGGAACAATGTCCAAACAATTACCCTAAGTGTAGTTAAGGTGTATTAGACCATAATCAACCACTTTACACAAGTGCTATACCAATTTCTAATGATCACATGTGATGAAGCAACAAAACAAGCAATTCACTCAAATGTTGCAATTCCATGTTTCACATGTTTCATTATTTTTGTTGTAACTTTAACTTGCCACATTCCTACCATGTTGCCATGTTTCAAGGTATAAGAAACTCATGTTGCATTCACATGTTGCACTACTACCATTCACAAGAAATGAAGTTTGAAACAAACATAATTGTGAATGTTGCATATGCATGTTTCAGGGACAATGGCATGATGAGATAGATGATGCACATGTTTAATAATTGAAATGCAATTTTGTAGAAGCCAAACACCTAGGGTGTTACAATCTCGGCCTTCTCATTCGATCCTAACCTCGAGTCGAGCCCACAGAATCTCCATCGAGAGAGGTCAGTGGGCCACTTGAGTCGCTCTCTGAAGCAACACAGGCATCTGCTAGGAGGCAAGTTAAGGAGCAGTGGAATGCCACATGAGGGCTATGCCGACCCTATCATGAACGACGGACCCGGATGCCACTCGAACATGCCCGATAGCGAGCCATCAAGGTAAGTGACGTTAGCTCAACCCCTCTAGTTGTGGAAACCGAGGACGGGCCGACGATCACAAAGATGAGTCGACCCTCGACCGGACCCCTACTACGTGCAGGGGCTCGATGAAAGTTGGACTCGCAAGGACACTGAACGCGCGGTCACAAAACAATGGCTCAGATCCTAGGGAGGGGGTATGAATGAAAACAAGAGACGCTTTCTCCTATTTGTTTCGCTATCCTCTCCTCGATCTTTAGTGACACCAAACCCCAACAATGGCAAGGGGTCGGGTCTCACTCAGGGGTTGATAAGGGTATATATACACCCTTTCTAAAATAGTCACCGTGCTCAACACCCTTCCTCATGTTAAACCTAGTAGCAAGGTCTGTAGAAATGAATGACTGAGCAAGGCTGGTCGGACTGCGAGAAACCTATGCCCCAGCGGCTACGGCACTCTTGCTTACCAGCTTGATCAGAGTTTCCCTCCTACACCTCGAGCTCTACGGTCTTAACAAACGGAAGGGTCGGAACACATGAACCCCCTTTTCACACAAAAAAATGGAGGAAAAACAAATCCGTTCGCACCAAAACAAAAGAACAGACTTGGTCAAACGAAGCAAAATAACAAGTTTGTTTAAATGATACACAAGGGCCGGCACTTGTCCGCTGATTACAAGAATGATCAACCAACCTATTGAACTAACTAACCCCTCCGGGGTAGAACTATGCCTTCGATCTTGTCTACCAGGTCCTACGAAAGGGGAGCCACCGCCGCTTCCATCTCCTCTAGCTCGTGGACTTCAAAGCCAGGCATAAAGCTGTGGCTCATCATCTATAGATCGATGTTGTCCCCATAGTGAGAACAAGCAATCATAAAGGATTGATTGACCTCGGCACGAAGGGCATTCCTCTCGACATAGCGCACCCATGCCGTGATCTCGACGGCACGGGCCACGAGTGAACTGGTCCCCTCCTACCACACCACCTCAAGGTCATCGCAGACCACTCTAAGGGTGGCGTTTAGGATACCGAGCTCATTACTCTCCGCCTAAAGATTCCTCCTTACCTCAGTGAGGTCCACGGCTAGCCCGGCTAAAACGCTTTGGGCCTCTAGCTTCTGTGTCATCACGTTTCCAAGCTCAGCCTAGAGGGAGCCGACCTTTTGCTGCGCGTCATCGTGCTCCAGGCAGAACTGATCACACTCTCGAAAGGCCTGGTCACGCTCCTCACGAGCCACACTGCGTTCCAAGTGTAGCCTCTCCATGGTTTGGAGCAACTCATCCTGCTCCTTGCGTAGCTGAGCGACCACCGCGGCATCTAGGCTCACCTTCTTCTCTAGGGCTGCGAGCTTCTCCTCAGCCCCTAGCTTCATCTCCCTTTCCTTCTCAACCTTGGCCAGAAGGTCAAGGATCTACTGGCGGGTCTCGGTGTCCTTCTAGAGTAGCTCGTCCCGCTCCTTCCTGGCCTTGATGGCTTCCTCGTTGTCCCTCTATGACCTCATCGATAAGGCCTCGAACGCCTTCTTGGCCTCAACAGCATGCCGATGGGCCTTGTCCACCCACGACCGAAGACCGTCCAATTCCTTGGTATGGGCAGTCAGCTCAGCCACCCTCTGTTGGGCGGCAACAAGCTGAGCGGTCACCTCCCCGTGTAGCCATGCCTCCTCGATGAGGCGGTCCTAGGTTTCCTTCTGTTCATGAAGGAACCAAGACTTCCCATGGCTATGAGTGATGAGGGATGGAAGGGAGACGATGGCCAGGATACAAAAAAAATATAGAGAAAGAAAAGGGTGAGAGGCAGGATTAAGCAAATACCCGACCGAAGGGAATGACAACGTCGCGCAAGGCACCCCTGGCATGGTCCAGGGCTTCTAGCACGGACGTGATCCACATGTTGAGGCTCTCCCGCTCCAAGCTCTCGGTGGCGGTGGCAAGGGTGAAGAGCATCAACACCGGATCCTACGGATTTGTCCACCGGAGCAGGGGCTCACCCCACACGGGCGAGTCGCTGCCTACCGAAGTTAGCGTCAGGAATGACTCCCCGCTGGTCCAAAGCGCCTCCAACCTCTCGGCCACCACCATGACACCTGGGGACCCCTCAGCCATGTCCCCCTCCATTCAGCCCACGCCAGGCGCCGTCGCTCGGGTCGCCGATGGCGCGGTCACGCCGGTGCCTCAGGCACCGCTGCGGTTGCGCCCGATCATGACCTGTCTGTCATGACCGCCGCCACCTCCACCTGCGTTGGGGGGTCACGACCGGCTGCATCATGCCTACCACGGTTGACACCATGAGCGTGGTCGGTAGCCCCGTCCGCCCCATCATCGACAGTGGTATCACGGCCATGGCTGGCTGCTCCACGACCTCCGAAGGCTCCCTTTGAGACCCCGCGTCTGCCTGTCCCACCGAGGGCATGGGCGCCACCATGGGCAGTGTCTAACCAGCCGACGACGCGGTCACACTGGTACCGCTCTTGCCCAAAACAGTCGCGACACCAGCCGACGGTTGCCACATCAATTGGAGGGCGACGCTCTTCTTCAGCACCAGCGCCTAAGGATTGCGTTGCCTATCGACGTGCAAGGGACCAAAAGCATGAGTCACGATGAAATCTGACTAAAACAGGAAAAAATAGAGGAACTGATAACTCACCTTAGCACCATCGGGTGGCAGGTACGTTTGGGGGGTGAACCCCCCGACCTCTACTCCATCTCATCGGGGCGAGGCCGTTTCGAGCCCGCCCCCTGCTCCTAGGCAGAGGGGCTCGCTCCCCTTTACTCTTGGGGTGCAACGGCAGAGCCACCCACCTCCGCCGACATCTCAGGTGCAACAACAGAGCCGCCCACCCCCGTTGACTCCTGAGGGAGGCTGATGGTACGTCCTGCCTCCGCGCGGCTCCCTGGACGTACCCTCCCCTCCGTGGAACGGGAAGGGTCCCGACTCCTGTAAGGGCGAAACAATACCTGTCAGTGCATCCTCGTTCTCTAGGATGTCCCACTTGACATTGCCGGCTACCTCATCATCATCACCATCATCGTCGCTGTCAGTGTCCTCCCCCGTTCCCACACCTATAGCTTTCGCTGCCTCTTCCTCTTCTTGTTCTCCTTCGCCTTCCTCAGCCGCTCACCCTCGACATGATTCGCCGCCCTCATGGATGAATCCCTTGGCAATGGCGCTGGGTGATCCATGAAGATGAGGTCCCTCGGCTGGTCCTGCCCCTCTCAAAGTTAGTATCAAGAGGTCAGGAAACCTATTGAAGAGAAGGCATGAGAAGGGTAAACTTATGAACACGACGTGGCCTCGTTCCGGCCACATCAGAGAATGTCCCGGCATCGGGTAGACAAAATCTAGGGGGCACTGACAGCGACGATGCGTCCTTGATGCGTTGCACGATCTCAGAGTTAGGGAGCGCGCCCTTGGTGAGCGCCGTTCCATCGAAAGACGCCTCGGGCACCATCGCGTACAGCAGGAGCGCGCGCGTCATCAACGGCGCCACCCTCCTTGCATGGTAGGCATAGATGACTCCCGACCCCTTCAGGCCATTCTCCTTAAGGATATGGATGGCGGCGATGTGGTCCTAGATCTTATTCTTGTCCTTCTCTGGGGCGCCCCACTTCCTCCACGACTCTGGGGCCTCTTCGATCAGGCGTCCAGTGAACTCCGGCAGAGGGGCAACGACGTTCTTGAGGTAGAACCACTACGAGTGCCACCCCTTGTTGGACGTTGATAGCCGAATCGATGGGTACTCACCGACCTGATTGTTCCGGAACTGGATGCCAGCGCACCCCATCGGCATGTGCAGCTCCTGCCTGATGCTCTTCTCCCTCTTCTTCTGGAGGGTGATGGCAAAGAAGTACCTCCACAAATCAAAGTAGGGGCTGATCCGCAGGAACCCCTCGCACAGGAAGACGAATGCCACCATGTGCTGGATCCCATTGGGATTGAGATGCTACACTTCGATCTTGTAGTAGTGCAGCAGTCCCTGAAGTAATCTGTGGGCGGGGGTCGCAAACCCAAGCTCATGAAAGTGGGCAAATGACACCACATAGCCGTCAGGCAGCAGCCACTCCTCAGCCACGGTCCATGCATGGAGAAGACCGCGACGGACGAGTGTAACACCCCGGTGTTATGCCTGCATTTAGGCACTACAAATCATACATATCATGCATCATCAAGCATCCTAATCATACAAGCCTAATCATGTAAATAACAATTGAAACACTGCTTCGAAACATTTGAAACATGTGTGAAACCTGAATGTTGCATACACCTGTTTAAGAGTTGTTTTGCCCTGATTTTGCTTGCTAGGTTAGTGAAACATGTTTGGCTACTATTGTAAATCATCTAGCAATGTTTAGTTCAATTTTTGGAGCAAAGTTTGTATTCAAATTAATTCAAAATTTGGCTTCAAAAATAAATTCCCAAAAATTAGGGTTTTGAGTTAAACGTGGACTTTGACCTTACAATTCAAAATCTAGAAAGAATTTGGCTGTGGTCATAAAAGCAAAGTTGTAGAAAATTAAATTCTAATCAACTTTCATTTTTGGTACATTTTCAAAAGATGTCATTTTCTTGCTCAAAATAATATTTGAAAGATGGCATGTAAAAATTCCTTGAAAATATATTTCGAAAAGGACTTTTTCTCCTTTGCGGGCCGCCGCCTCGCTTTCGGCCCATGACCGAAGCCGGCCCAGCGCGCCAGCGAACCCGCCCGCCCTCGCCAGCCCACCTCGCGCGCCGGCCCACGCGTCATGCCTCGGCCCAGTCCCGCACCGTTCCCCTGCTCCCGCTCGCCGCTCGTGCACGCGCCAACCGCGTCAGGGCGCTCTCGCCGCGTGGCGACCATGCACCGGCGTCGCCCGCCACGCGGAAGCCACGGCCTGACCCCGCTCCCACGCGCCTGCCTTCATCTGCCAAAGCCGGTGCGCTCGCTGGCTCATTCCCGCGCTGCCTCTCCTCTCCGCCAGAGCCGAGCGCCCCAACTCTGCCTCTCATCGCGCCCACGCACCCGCCGACGAATTCCGCCGTGGCTCCTCCACCTCAGCCAGTAATCACGCGCCCGCAGCTCCGCCTCGCTCTCCTTCAAGTCGTGCTCGCGTTTGCACCAACTGTCGAGCCCAGGTAGCGCTGCCTCAAGCCCCGCCACCGACGGCCATGGCGCCGCCATGCTCAGCCGCCATGGAAGTTACCTTCCTTCTCTTCTCCAGCCCCGCCTAGCTACCCTACCGCATTCGCCATCTTCTCGCACATCGCATGCGCCCGCTAGCTCGCCTTGTCTCGGCCGGAGATGGCCGTCGGCCTCGTGGCCGAGCCGCGCCGCCGCGCCAGCGCAAGCACCAGCGTGGCCTCTGCCTCAGCCAGCCAGGCCGAGTGGCCGTGAGCCGACGCCCTGCTGGGCCGTCTTCCCCCTCCCTTGCGCTCGGGCCGCGCAGGCCAAAAGTGGTCGTGGGCCGATGAAATCCAGCGGGCTGGCCTAGTAGCGATTGAATGAATTGTTTTTCATTTTTCTTTATTATTTGAAAATAGAAATGGTTTGGAAAATGTTTGGGTACTCAAATTTGCTCCAAATCTGTTGAAATAAATTTATCTAGGTTCCTTATCATCAGATCTACTTGGGAAAATTATTGCATGTCATTTTTGAGATACTTTGCTGTAGAATTTTATTTAATCATGTATATTGCTGATAACTTGAAAAATATGTAGACAAATCTATAGGCTTCAGAGAAATATGATTTCTAAGTTTGTTAATCTTCTTATGTAATGTACTTCCTAGGAAAAATATGTTTCATGCATGTGCTGTGGGAAAATTTTGAGGTGTAGTTCAAGTACCTTTAATGGCTGAATTTTGTTATTTTAGCTAGAGAGCAAACATTGTATAAAACATGCCTGTGATAATTTTTGTACAGTCATTGTATGCTATGAAAAACCTAGGAAAAATACTAACTCTGTTGTTTGACACTTTTCACAGTTCAAAGTATTTTTATGATCATAATCCTTCCATAGCTTGTTATTTTTGTGTAGGCTAATCCACTCATTCAAATACCATGAAAATCTGATAGTAGACTACTTAGGGTAGTAATGTGCTATGGTAATTTTCTAATATTTTTCTAAGCAAGAAAAATAGAGGTTGCTATTCAAACCTATTATTAATTAGAGTTTAATTAAGTGTTGCTTTATGTGTGATTAAGAAATTAGTAAAGCTTTGGTGTATCTTTGAAGCATTTAATAAGATATGTTGACTTAACATATTAGTAGTAGAAGAGAATGCAGTAGATGACATGTGCTTGTAGTATATGTTCTTGGATGATGTTGACTACCTTGCATTTTAACATATCCCTTGTATTCATCTCATCCGATGCACCGATTGCATAAGCACTTACGTGCATTGCATCATACAGGATCGCAAACCAAGAACCCAGTCGTCATACCCGAGGAGCCCGAGGAGCAGCTCGAGGTGCAGCCGCAGGAAGTGCCCGAAGCCGACGAGGAGGACGTTGAGGAACTTCCGGAGTGCCCCGATCACCGTCCGAGCTCCTTCGAGAGAGGCAAGCCCCGGAGCATTTTTCCCCCGGTTTGCAATGATTAATTAATTGCTTTACTTTAATTGATGCATTACGTTCAGGAGTTGTTTGCAACCGTTGCTGCATTATACCTTGTTTACCTTTGTTATACTATATCCTTGTTACCCTGGTATCCGCAGTCGAGTCAATGCTTAGCTGGCTTAGACCGGTAGAAGTCGGGTGATTTCCTGTCACCTGCGAGCTATAGGTGGTTACCTGGATCTGCTTGGATGACTATGAAGTCATGGTATAACTAAGTGTTAAATGAAGTTGAGACCGGACGGAGACTTGCAGAGTTTTGGACTGTAGTGTTTCCGTCTGTATCGATTAAGGACCGACCGTTGTTGGGCCTCGAGTCATGTTGAATGCATGCCTTACATTTAGCTGGCCGGATAAAGTACCTTCCGACCGCTGAAGTCGGGAGATTTTTCGGCCGAGTAGATTGCCCACAGCCAAGACGCCTTGTGCGGAAGCAGTGTGGTAGGACACGGGGCGAGATGATAAGACCAAAGTGCGATCGGTCGGCCCCGGTACATGTGGTTCTGGCAAACTCGAGATACCGGAAAGTTGACTTCGGTGATCAATATCTCACTTTAGCGGGTGAGTGAGGTTTGTGTAAGGAATAAATCACCAACCGGTTAGAAATCGATTCAATCGCCATCGCTCTGGATAGTGAGCACTTGACTTGAGTTACTTCATCGTAGTAAATGTTTATAGAACACTTGGACAGGTTGTAGTGAATATGATAGTATGGAAGTTGTTAATGATCATTGGTTATCATTATCTGCTTAATCATATGTTTGCTCTAGTATAGGTGCAAATCTAGTCGACATGTTAATAATAATTAACTTGACAATAATGCTTTTAGAAAGGTTCTTGAAATGCTAAAAATGCTTCTTTTGCAAATGAGTCAGCTACCCTACTATAAAGCCCTTCATAATCCTTGGTGTCATTTATTTTCGGTTATGTCGGGTAAGTCTAGCTGAGTACCTTCTCGTACTCAGGGTTTTATTCCCACTTGTTGCAGATGGGCAGATGTATTACGGCTACTGTATCAACTGCCTTTATCCTCCGATGGGTGATGCTTAGGACCATGGGCATGGTCATTCCTTACATCTCGTCTAATGCTTTTGTTGGAGATGATCATTCGCTGGCACTATATTTGAACTACGCGTGAGTGTGTGTGTGGTTTGAACAAATGGCTTCCGCTACTTTTATTCGAACTGGTTTTGTAATAACTATGTTGAAACTCTGATGTATCTGAGATTATGAACTTTTATGTAATATGTGATGGTGACCGCTAAACTTATTACGATCTTGGCTGGAATGGAAGTTGGTTTGAAATCCTTCGTGATTTCACGGACTACCGGGTTATACGGGCTTAAGTTTGCTAAATCGTCTGCTCTGGCGGATGATTTTCTTACTTAATTTCGTATAATTGGTCGGTTCTGTTACAGCTGGCATCAGAGCATGGTTTAGCGTGTTACTGTTCACAAGTGTATTTAAAACAAAAAGGCATTTGAAAAACGTGATTTCCAAACTATAAAGTGTGCTAGTGGTCATATCCTTTATGCCTAGTTAAGGACTCTAGGTGGCTTAATTAAGTACTGACTTGGGGTTCTTGCATCATATTTCTCTTTCGTCGCTCATACGGCGTGCTATTGTATGAGTGCCACTTGTTTGAGTGGTAATGTATGGATCAATTGCCTCTACGCCTCGGTAAGTGTGAGTTGTGAGAGCATGATCGGATACACCGTCGATCTAGGGTGAATGCTTATATGATGCTGGAGTAATTACATGTTCTACGCATGTTTTACAAAGGCATCTCATGTATGGGTCTTCCGTCTGTTGAGGCGATGCCGTCAATAGGACGATGGTTCGGGTAGTTACTACCGTTGTACACGTATTTGGGGATTCGTGTAGAGCGTGTAGATAAAAATTTACTGCTTTTATGCATTCATTGGGAATTGGGCTGAAATGAATCTTCTGCAGGTACATAACAACGCTATCGTGTAGAACGTATTAGTTACGTATTTGAGAGATCGTTTGTGTGCCACCGAATTCGTCGTTAGAAATTATTTATTTCCTAAGTTTGTGAGAACGTACGGCACGTACATACATCATATTACTTGTGCATTTCATTCATGTCATGCATTCCTCCCCTTATAAATTGATTATCTCCTTTTGATAAAAGTTGTATCACCTAAAATATGTTTCCACGAGGTAATCAAAGAACTTTTGCTACAGATGGCCCGCACGAAGTAGACCGCCCGTAAGTCCACCGGAGGAAGAGCACCTCGACGTCCGTTGGCCCTGAGGGAGCACCGCACCACGGACACCTTCTTGAGCGAGTTTGGTATGCCAACTTTGCTTTGGAGAGTGCTCCATGATGTGGGGTACCTAGAGGGTCAAGAGCCGGTGTACTCTTGGAATGAGAGCCAGTTAGCAGAGGATGGACTTGTAGTGGTGGAGATCACGGTTCCTACTCTTGGTGATGCTCCAGATTAGGATGGTTGGCATTTGGAGTTTGAGGGTCGCACTCCAGCTGTGGGTGCAGAGGGAGCAGCATTCCATGTCATCAGGGACATTATGAGCAGATTTCCCAGTGAGCTTGCAGCAGCTCTAGCTGGCACTTTTCCTAGGGATGATCCTCGTGATGCCATTTGGGTTCAGCCTCAGGGAAGCGCATTGGTCAGAGGTCTAGCTGAAGGATAGGGTAGCGACAATCAGGCAATGAGTGCTATGTTCACCGCCATCAGAGCATATGAGGGTCTCGAGACTACCTACTGGACTTTGACTGGCTTGCGTGGTGAGGATAAGCTCAAGGATCAAAAGCAGGAGAAGAGACAGGCACGTGCTATAGCTAGCTTGTAGGAGCAGTTGGCTGATATGAACTTACAACGAGATTAGGCGGTTGAGAGAGGTGATAGAGCTATGCAGCGAGTGCATATGTTGACTCAAGCCAACAACAATGCAGACCGCATGATAGGACAGTTGGTTCAGGAAGGGAATGAAGCCTGGAACACAAGAAACCTTCTACGACAGAGGGTCGATGAGCTAGAGGAATACAACGGCAACCTGCACGAGGAGTTTCACACGCTCTACAATGGGGTTGGCCCATATGCTCCACCAGAAGCCGCTGGCATGGATATCGACGACGACAACCAGGACGAGCCTATAGTTTCACCTGGGGGCGATGGTGACGTCTCCGATCCCGACGATGGCCCCGAGGAGTAGGCTAGTTGCCTTGCGCTAGTATCTAGGTCCTGTCGTGATGACCTTTCTTTTGTTGGCATGTAACCTATCGTATGTTGCTTTGAACGTATGAGACTTGGCATGTGGTTGGAATTTGATTTTGAATGCGATATCTGAACGCATAAAAAGTCCAGTGTATGTATGCTGGCAATTTGATTGTATGGACGCGATGTTTGCCATTGAAGTAATTTGATTAAGTCATGTTGTTTTAATTGGGATGTGATTGTTGTGCCTCTATTTTATTGTATGAATTTATCCTCTCCAGTAAATTTAGTACGGCATAATTTTTCCTTCACTCGCAATTATTACAGCTTCACTCAATCATTACTTGTTGCTGGAGTATGCAGATGACAAACACTCGCCGAACCACGTATGAGGCCGCTGAGACCGGTGCTAACGGTGCGGGGACCGGTGGTGGTGGTGGAAACCACGGCAACAACAATGAACCTCCCCATGAACCGCATTTGCCACCTCCTCCCCCGTTTACCCCCGAGATGTTCCTCGCACAGTTGCTCGGGAGTCAGTGCAACGCGGAACAATCCCAGAAGAACATGGAGGATTTTCTGCGTACCATCGCCAACAACGTTCAACGTGGTAACAATCAAGGTGGTGGCATGGGAGTGAACCAATATAGCAGCTTCAAAGATTTCATGGACACCAGGCCGCCAGTATTCAAGGAAGCAACAGAGCCACTCGATGCTGAGGAATGGATCAACACGATGGAAGATAAATTCCGTGTGTTGAGGATGACTGAGGTGTTGAAAACGGAGTATGCTGCACTTCAATTGCAAGGACCGGCGGGAATGTGGTGGAAGCACCATCGCACCACCTTCCCTCCAAATGCCTAGATTTCTTGGAGAGAGTTTGCTGAGGCCTTCCGAGGAGTCTATATTCCACCCGGGCTGACCGAGATGAAGTTGGGAGAGTTTCTAGCATTGAACCAGGGCACCAAGACTGTGACGCAATATCTGCATGCCTTCAACAACTTGTGTCGCTATGCTCCCGACATGGTTGACACAGATGCTAAAAGAATAGCCAGTTTCAAGAGGGGACTCAATCCAAAAATGATGAAGCATGTTGGTACCAACAACCGCGTCAGATTCAATGACTTCATCAGCGACTGTCTGAAGCAGGAGAAGAATAACAACGCTAGCACCACAGCTAAGACATGCAAGAGAGCCCTTGAAGGTGGTCCGTCGCAAGCTAGAGCACCTATGGGAGGTCGTCCTCCATATCGCCCATAGGCACCTGGCGCTAGGTTCCGGCCACCTCAAAGCAAAAGTCGAAATTTCCGTGGACCCTGTAAGCCTTACAAGATGGCGGTGCAGTCCAACAAAGCACCAAGCTCGCAGTACAAAGGCGCCTCAAAGGGGATGGGGATCTACCGACAGTGAGGGGACCCTGCTATAACTGTGATCAACCCGGCCATTTTTTGAGGTTTTGTCCATACCAGCCCAAGAAGAAGCAGCAGACTTATAATGCTAGAGTGCATAGTACGATAGTGGATGAAATTCTGAGGAGAGCAGCATCACATCACCGGTAAGTTTCACATCAACGAAAACCCTCACAGCTTGTTCTATTTGATTCGGATCATCGCATTCTTTTATGAGTCAAGCATTTGCACGTAAAACATGGACAACTATGCACGTAATTGGGTTATGGGTACCGTATAAGTTCAGCAGGGGCTGATGTTTTGACCAACCGGATGGTTCGAGGGGCAACCCTTGAATTAGGTAGCAGGAAGTTCCGGGTGAACTTAATAGTTATGCCTGGATTAGTTTTGGATGTCATTATAGGGATGAATTGGATGAAGGATTGGGGAGCAGTCATAGATACTGGAAGTCGAGTACTTACCCTTAAGGATCCCCTGGGTGAGGGTACTTTCCAAGTACCATTGCCTTGAAGAACAGACCTTATAAGTGTTACATGTGCTACGGCAGTCATTCCTCTTCATCAGATTCCAATAGTGTGTGAATTTCCGGATGTATTCCCGGATGAGCTACCTGGTCTTCCTCCGGATAGGGAGATTGAGCTTGGAATTGAGTTAGTCCCCGGAACAGCTCCGATTTCAAGGAGACCCTATCGGATGCCTCCAGATGAACTAGCTGAGCTGAAGAAGCAGTTAGAAGATTTATCAAAAAAGGGGTTTATACGGCCAAGCAAGTCTGAATGGGGATGTCCTGCCTTGTTTGTGAAGAAGAAGAAAGAGGGCACGTTGAGAATGTGCGTAGATTATAGGCCACTCAACGCCGTGACCATCAAGAATAAGTATCCCTTGCCTCATATTGATGTTCTGTTTGACCAATTATCCAAGGCCAAGGTGTTCTCAAAAATAGATTTGAGATCCGGTTATCATCAGATCAAGATTAGGCCACAGGATATACCGAAAACTGCATTTTCCACCAGATACGGGTTGTATGAGTATCTTGTCATGTCCTTTGGCTTGACAAATGCTCCTGCATACTTTATGTTTTTGATGAATACAGTTTTCATGCCAGAATTGGATAAGTTTATGGTAGTGTTCATCGATGACATTCTGGTGTACTCCGAGAACGAGAAAGATCATGAAGAGCATCTGAGAACTGTCTTGACCAGACTTAGGGATCATCAACTGTATGCTAAGTTTAGCAAATGCGGATTCTGGTTGAAGGAAGTTCCTTTCCTTGGTCACATTCTATCAGAGAATGGAGTTTCAGTCGATCCAAGTAAGGTGCAAGAAGTTATGAATTGGAAAGCACCGACCACAGTTCCTGAGATTAGAAGTTTCTTAGGACTAGCGGGTTATTACCGTCGCTTTATACCAGACTTTTCGAAGATTGCCAAACCGATGACAAGTCTCCTACAGAAGGATCACAAGTTTGTGTGGACAGAGGAGTGTGAAGCAGCTTTCCACACTTTACGGAAACTGTTGACCACTGCTCCTGTTCTAGCACAACCAGATATCGAGAAACCATTTGATGTGTTTTGCGACGCATCGAAGACTGGATTGGGCTGTGTTCTTATGCAAGAAAGGAGAGTCATTGCTTATGCATCACGTCAATTGAGAAAGCACGAGGTCAACTATCCAACACATGATCTTGAACTTGCTGCAGTTGTGCACGCCCTAAAAATTTGGAGACATTACCTACTTGGTAATGTGTGCAACATTTTCATAGATCACAAGAGTCTTAAGTACATCTTTACCCAACCAGAGCTAAACATGAGACAGCGCAGATGGTTGGAATTGATCAAGGATTACAAATTGAATGTGCAATATCATCCTGGAAAAGCCAATGTAGTGGCAGATGCTTTAAGCAGAAAGTCACATTACTTGAATGTGCAGCCATTACTTGAAGATGGGTTCGATCTCATGCATCCTGCTGTGTTACATTGTATTCAGATTAGTTGCTCTTTGGAGAGTAAGATAATAGAAGGCCAGAAAACCGACAAGGGCATATTCCACATCAAAGAGAAAATAAAAGAAAAGCCGTCTCAACACTTTAAAGTGGATGAACAGGGCGTGTTGTCGTTTGACGACCGTCTTGTGGTTCCCAATGATCGAGAGCTTAGGAATAAACTCATGGATGAAGCTCACCTTTCTAAGCTATATATCCATCCCGGAAGTAGTAAGATGTATCAAGAACTAAGATCTCGTTATTGGTGGACCAAAATGAAGAAAGAAATTACAGCATATGTTGTCAGATGTGACACATGTTGTCGAGTGAAAGCCATCCACATGAAACCTGCTGGTATGTTGCAACCCTTGTCCGTCCCTAGTTGGAAGTGGGATGATATAAGTATGGATTTTATCACGGGTTTGCCCACTACTCAAAAAGGACATGATTCGATTTGGGTAATTGTGGACCGTCTTACCAAGACCGCTCATTTCTTACCTGTCAAAATAGATTATCGACCACCTCAATATGCCGAGAAGTATATCGCAGAAATTGTGAGGTTGCATGGTATACCAAAGACCATAGTATCTGATAGAGGCTCACAGTTCACGGCCCACTTTTGGGAACATTTACACAAAGGCTTAGGAACTAGTTTGATTCGCAGTACCGCTTATCATCCTCAGACAGATGGTCAGACTGAACGAGTGAATGCTGTTTTGGAGGATATGTTAAGAGCATGTGTATTGTCTTCTAAGGGATCATGGGAGTCATGGTTACCATTGGCTGAGTTTTCTTATAATAATAGTTATCAAGAAAGCATCAAGATGGCCCCATTCGAAGCTTTATATGGCAGAAAATGTAGAACGCCATTGAATTGGGTCGAGCCTGGAGATAGAAGGTATTATGGCATTGACTTTGTAGAAGAAGCTGAGAAGAAAGTTCATATTATTCAGCAGAATATGAAAGCTGCCCAATCACGTCAGAAAAGTTATGCAGACAGAAGGAGACCCCTTGTGTTTGAAGTTGGTGACTATGTTTATCTGAACGTCACACCAATGAAGAAGAAAAGGTTCGGAGTTCGAAGAAAGCTTGCCGCGAGATTCATAGGACCATACAAGATCCTAGAACAAAGAGGTCCGGTAGCCTACAAGTTAGAGTTACCTGAGACAATGAGTACCATTTTCCTAGTTTTCCATGTATCGCATCTCAAGAAATGTTTGCGTGTTCCGGAGGAAAGAATAGAACCTCGAGGTATCCAACTCAAATCAGATTTGGTGTATCGTGAGCAACCAGTCCGGGTGTTAGACACTAAGGAACATGCTACTCGAAATAGTGTGGTGAAAACATACAAGATACAGTGGGATCACCATG
Organism: Miscanthus lutarioriparius; assembly: GCA_904845875.1. Classification (NCBI taxonomy): domain Eukaryota; kingdom Viridiplantae; phylum Streptophyta; class Magnoliopsida; order Poales; family Poaceae; genus Miscanthus; species Miscanthus lutarioriparius. Next base: position 51,376,515 of record CAJGYO010000018.1, on the reverse strand, counting down.
ATGAGGGAGATGCAACTTGGGAAACAGGAGAGTATCTACAAAAAGCTTATGACGATTTTTATAACAAATGGTTCGTAACCCAAATCTCGGGACGAGATTTTTATAAGGGGGGAGGGCTGTAACACCCCGGTGTTATGCCTCCATTTAGGCACTGCAAATCATACATATCATGCATCATCAAGCATCCTAATCATACATGCCTAATCATGTAAATAACAATTGAAACACTGCTTCGAAACATTTGAAACATGTGTGAAACCTGAATGTTGCACACACCTGTTTAAGAGTTGTTTTGCCCTGATTTTGCTTGCTAGGTTAGTGAAACATGTTTGGCTACTATTGTAAATCATCTAGCAATGTTTAGTTCAATTTTTGGAGCAAAGTTTGTATTCAAATTAATTCAAAATTTGGCTTCAAAAATAAATTCCCAAAAATTAGGGTTTTGAGTTAAACGTGGACTTTGACCTTACAATTCAAAATCTAGAAAGAATTTGGCTGTGGTCATAAAAGCAAAGTTGTAGAAAATTAAATTCTAATCAACTTTCATTTTTGGTACATTTTCAAAAGATGTCATTTTCTTGCTCAAAATAATATTTGAAAGATGGCATGTAAAAATTCCTTGAAAATATATTTGGAAAAGGACTTTTTCTCCTTCGCGGGCCGCCGCCTCGCTTTCGGCCCATGACCGAAGCCGGCCCAGCGTGCCAGCGAACCCGCCCGCGCGCGCCAGCCCACCTCGCACGTCGGCCCACGTGTCACGCCTCGGCCCAGTCCCGCACCGTTCCCCTGCTCCCGCTCGCCGCTCGCCGCTCGCGCACGCGCCGACCGCGTCAGGGCGCTCTCGCCGCATGGCGACCATGCGCCGGCATCGCCTGCCGTGCGCAAGCCACGGCCTAACCCCGCTCCCACACGCCCGCCTTCATCTGCCGAAGCCGGTGCGCTCGCTGGCTCATTCCCGCGCTGCCTCTCCTCTCCGCCAGAGCCGAGCGCCCCAACTCTGCCTCTCGCCGCGCCCACGCACCCGCAGGCGAATTCCGCCGTGGCTCCTCCACCTCAGCCAGTAATCACGCGCCCGCAGCTCCACCTCGCTCTCCTTCAAGTCGTGCTCACGTTTGCGCCGACTGCCGAGCCCAGGTAGCGCTGCCTCAAGCCCCGCCACCGACGGCCATGGCGCCGCCGTGCTCGGCCGCCATGGAAGTCACCTTCCTTCTCTTCTCCAGCCCCGCCTAGCTACCCTACCGCATTCGCCATCTTCTCGCACATCGCATGCGCCCGCTAGCTCGCCTTGTCTCGGCCGGAGATGGCCGCCGGCCTCGTGGCCGAGCCGCGCCGCCGCGCCAGCGCAAGCGCCGGCGTGGCCTCTGCCTCAGCCAGCCAGGCCGAGTGGCCGTGGGCCGACGCCCTGCTGGGCCGTCTTCCCCCTCCCTTGCGCTCGGGCCGCGCAGGCCAAAAGTGGCCGTGGGCCGATGAAATCCAGCGGGCTGGCCCAGTAGCGATTGAATGAATTGTTTTTCATTTTTCTTTATTATTTGAAAATAGAAATGGTTTGGAAAATGTTTGGGTACTCAAATTTGCTCCAAATCTGTTGAAATAAATTTATCTAGGTTCCTTATCATCAGATCTACTTGGGAAAATTATTGCATGTCATTTTTGAGATACTTTGCTACAGAATTTTATTTAATCATGTATATTGCTGCTAACTTGAAAAATATGTAGAAAAATCTATAGGCTTCAGAGAAATATGATTTCTAAGTTTGTTAATCTTCTTATGTAATGTACTTCCTAGGAAAAATATGTTTCATGCATGTGCTGTGGGAAAATTTTGAGGTATAGTTCAAGTACCTTTAATGGCTGAATTTTGTTATTTTAGCTAGAGAGCAAACATTGTATAAAACATGCCTGTGATAATTTTTGTACAGTCATTGTATGCTATGAAGAACCTAGGAAAAATACTAACTCTGTTGTTTGACACTTTTCACACTTCAAAGTATTTTTATGATCTTAATCCTGCCATAGCTTGTTATTTTTGTGTAGGCTAATCCACTCATTCAAATACCATGAAAATCTGATAGTAGACTACTTAGGGTAGTAATGTGCTATGGTAATTTTCTAAGATTTTTCTAAGCAAGAAAAATAGAGGTTGCTATTCAAACCTATTATTAATTAGAGTTTAATTAAGTGTTGCTTTATGTGTGATTAAGAAATTAGTAAAGCTTTGGTGTATCTTTGAAGCATTTAATAAGATATGTTGACTTAACATATTAGTAGTAGAAGAGAATGCAGTAGATGACATGTGCTTGTAGTATATGTTCTTGGATGATGTTGACTACCTTGCATTTTAACATATCCCTTGTATTCATCTCATCCGATGCACCGATTGCATAAGCACTTACGCGCATTGCATCATACAGGATCGCAAACCAAGAACCCAGTCGTCATACCCGAGGAGCCCGAGGAGCAGCTCGAGGTGCAGCCGCAGGAAGTGCCCGAAGCCGACGAGGAGGACGTTGAGGAACTTCCGGAGTGCCCCGATCACCGTCCGAGCTCCTTCGAGAGAGGCAAGCCCCGGAGCATTTTTCTCCCGGTTTGTAATGATTAATTAATTGCTTTACTGTAATTGATGCATTACGTTCAGGAGTTGTTTGCAACCGTTGCTGCATTATACCTTGTTTACCTTTGTTATACTATATCCTTGTTACCCTGGTATCCGCAGTCGAGTCAATGCTTAGCTGGCTTAGACCGGTAGAAGTCGGGTGATTTCCTGTCACCTGCGAGCTATAGGTGGTTACCTGGATCTGCTTGGATGACTATGAAGTCATGGTATAACTAAGTGTTAAATGAAGTTGAGACCGGACGGAGACTTGCAGAGTTTTGGACTGTAGTGTTTCCGTCTGTGTCGATTAAGGACCGACCGTTGTTGGGCCTCGAGTCATGTTGAATGCATACCTTACATTTAGCTGGCCGGATAAAGTACCTTCCGACCGCGAAGCTGGGAGATTTTTCGGGCCGAGTAGATTGCCCGCAGCGCACTGTGCCGGAGCAGGTGTGGTAGGACACGGGGGCGAGATGATAAGACCAAAGTGCAGTCGGTCGGCCCCCGAGTACATGTGGTTCCTGGCAAACTCGAGATACCTGGAAAGTTGACTCGGTGATCAATATCTCACTTTAGCGGGTGAGTGAGGTTTATGTAAGGAATAAATCACCAGCTGGTTAAGAATCGATTCGAATCGCCATCGCTCCTGGATAGTGAGCACTTGACTTGAGTTACTTCATCGTAGTAAATGTTTATAGAACACTTGGACAGTTGTAGTGAATATGACAGTATGGAAGTTGTTAATGATCATTGGTTATCATTATCTGCTTAATCATATGTTTGCTCTAGTATAGGTGCAAATCTAGTCGACATGTTAATAATAATTAACTTGACAATAATGCTTTTAGAAAGGTTCTTGAAATGCTAAAAATGCTTCTTTTGCAAATGAGTCAGCTACCCTACTATAAAGCCCTTCATAATCCTTGGTGTCATTTATTTTCGGTTATGTCGGGTAAGTCTAGCTGAGTACCTTCTCGTACTCAGGGTTTTATTCCCACTTGTTGTAGATGGGCAGATGTATTACGGCTACTGTATCAACTGCCTTTATCCTACGATGGGTGATGCTTAGGACCATGGGCATGGTCATTCCTTACGTCTCGTCTAATGCTTTTGTTGGAGATGATCATTCGCTGGCACTATATTTGAACTACGCGTGAGTGTGTGTGTGGTTTGAACAAATGGCTTCCGCTACTTTTATTCGAACTGGTTTTGTAATAACTATGTTGAAACTCTGATGTATCTGAGATTACGAACTTTTATGTAATATGTGATGGTGACCGCTAAACTTATTACGATCTTGGCTGGAATGGAAGTTGGTTTGAAATCCTCCGTGATTTCACGGACTACCGGGTTATACAGGCTTAAGTTTGCTAAATCGTCTGCTCTGGCGAATGATTTTCTTACTTAATTTCGTATAATTGGTCGGTTCTGTTACAACGAGGCCCTCCATGTGCTGGAAGGTTATGTCAGAGCGGCACCATGGATCTATTGGAGATGGGGGTGGGTGGATGCGAGCTCGGCGGCAGCGGGGATGCGGAGACAGGAAACCTGAGTGATTGGCGGTGGCGGTCATGGCTGCAGAGTCAAGGATGCAAGGTATGGAATCCTGGGGGGCGAACACTTTGGTTTTATAGGGGCGACGGATGCGAGGAATCCAACCGCCTGCTTAGATCTCCGTGCCTGCCACGATCTACCGCAACATCCCGCCGCGGGACATGCGCACACAATCTCTATCCGTTCCCTCGAAAAACTCACCGGATGTTTCACCTCTACGGACAGGCCACGACTCGTCATGAGTATGAGGAATACGGGTCTAAAAGTGCCTCTATGGCCCAACTGGGCCCAAGAGTTCGCATGTCGGCCCATCAACGGGTTCGACAACCGCTCTAGGCACCTTTAGGGTGAGAGGTGGAAAGCGATGGGCCCGCTAGCGGCCAGTACCCAGGCGCATGAGCGCCGCGTGCATCCTGACCCACGTTCAAGTCTCGGCCGTTTACGATCCATGGTTTTTTCGAAGAAAGGTACTTAGCCCTTGGGACTGGTCGAATGGACCCAAGAACTATATGGATTGACCGCTGAGAATATGTGGTCAGTCACCAAGCTGACCCAAGCCAGATCCCCATGAACGGGATGCCGGGGGCCCCACTCAGACTAGCCCATTAACAGCTCATCGGGTGCCATGATTCGTCCGTAGAGGGAAATTGTGCCACGGCTCGGCCCCTCCATTTTTATCAAAAAATGCTTGAGGGAAGACAATCGTAAAGATGGACCGATCCTCGACTGGGCCCCCGCTATGGGACGGGCTTTAGGAAAGCGAATCACTGCCCCTAGGTCACACTATGAGCAACAAAAGAAGGCTGAGGCCTTCAAAATCCTCCCATTCGGAAAAGCCTCTGAAGGAGTATTCTACTCCTCCGTAGGGTCAGGGGCTACTATCAGGGACCAATACTAGGGTATCCAAAAAGGAGGAGCTAATAACCATCAACATTGATTCATTCGAGTAGTCAAGAGCATGACTACAGCTCCAACTGACCCCTAGGTGCGCAAGCTCTGCCTTGCCCGGCCTCTGGGGGCGGGCTCCGCCTCGCCCGACACCGAGGTCGTGGGCTCCGCCTCGCCCGACCTCTGAGGGTTGGCTCCGCCTCACCCAGGCTCTAGGGGTGGGCTCTGCCTCACCCAACCTCTAAGGGTGGGCTCCGCCTCGCCCGACACTGAGGCCACGGGCTCTGCCTCGCCTGACCTCTAAGGGTTGGCTCTACCTCGCCTGACCTCTAAGGGCGGGCTCCACCTCGCCTGACCTTTGGGGGGGACTCCGCCTCGACCGACCCCGAGGCCGAAGGATCCATCTCGCCCAACGGAGACCCATACCGCTGCCAACCACTATAGGTCCAAACGAATGGGCCTAGGTCAAAGCTCTGACACTAGGGAGGTGACCGGCACACCCCGATATAACCCGTGGCCGTGACGGGCCATACCTGGGGTTCACATCAGGAATAGTGTCGGGCGTACCAGTGCTGTTCTGCTTAACCCTTGAACGAGCACTGACAGGTGTGTCAGTTCACCACGACGTCCGCTAGGACGGAGTGGAGCACCACGACCGGAAGACGACGCCTGCACATGGCGCTAGTGACGGATAGGGCCACGACATGGAGTTGTCCTTGTTGACGTCTACAGGGTCGGTGGGACCCACGTGAATGAAAAGAAGGACACGGCGATCCTGGAGGACTTCTTCTCGTTCTCATTCTCCTCTTTTCCCTCCACTGTAACCCGTGCTTTCCCTTGACCTATAAAAGGAAAAATAGGGCGTCCCATGAAGGGGACTCGAACCCATCAAACCCCGAACCGATTAGAACACACAAGCACACAGCCAGGAAGCGACCGAGCTCTCGGCACCCGTTCGCTCCTCTCACCAGAGACTTGGGACATGTCCCTCTCTCGATCGTTTGTAACCCCTACTACAAACTTTTAGTGCTAGTAACACGAGCAGCAGCAACGAACTGGACGTAGGGACATTCCGCCCGAACCAGTATAAACCTCATGTCCTCTTAGCACACCATCCAAGCCAGACGCGCAATATTACAAATTTACTAGTCGGTGGAAACTCGAAACACCGACAATACGCTAGCAGGCTTCATCTTGGATGAGGTATAGAGTAAAAAGGGGACATTTTCCGTTTATAGACAAAGAAGTACAAGGCATATGCTAAAGTTGCATATGATAGACTATTGTAATAGGGATCTGATAGACTTGTGATAATGTCACCGTCTTTTGATAATACTTTTTCATTGTAAGAGAAACATTTGTAATATAAATCTTGTGGGATTTGTGATGTATGTGAGTCTAGCAAACATAGCAAATATGAGGTACCACACAAACATAATAAAATAAATTATAAATAACAAAATGTGAAAAAGTGATCACTACCAGTTCGCCGAAAAAACGACAGTGATGATAGACATAGCACTGCCGGCTCAAGTACTGAATCGGCAGTGTTTCCCAACTCAACACTGCTGGTTTCAACCATAAATTGGCAGTGATCACAATAAGAACACTGCTAGTTCGTATGATGAACTAGCAGTGTTGTTCGACATAACACTGCCGAGTTCTACCTCTAACCGGTAGTGTTAGTTTCCTCAACAATGTCGGTTGGTATGACTAACCAGCAGTGTTTGCTCAATAGAACGCTGTCGGCTCGGGTAACGAACCGACAGTGAAGATTGTGATCACTGCCGGTTTAAAATAACCCGACGGTGATGTTAACCCCCCATCACTACCGGTTTGGTTGAACTGGTTTGAAATCCGGCAATGAAGGGGAGGTTTGAACTGGTAGTGATGTGCTAATCTGGGGTAGTGAGAAGGGGAGATGCTACTACCCTTGAGTTTCCAAATTCAAATTGTCGGGTACTACAGTGTTGACAACTACGGAAAAGTGGGTGAGTTACACTGCACAATCACTTCTAAATGGTTTATGTGGCTAATGTGGACCCCGACAACATTGACGACAGTGGTTTGGGGCAAGCTGTGTTTCAAGCAGAGGGGAATGTCATGTATATGGGCTAGGCCAGGAAACATGGGCTGCAAGTGGCACTTGAGTTCGGTATCACATACATAAGAAGCAGACCAAGACAATAGGAGGGGGCATGGAACAGAACCAAGAAGTCTGCACTACTACACAAATGATTTTGCACGACACCCCCCCGGAGGCCACCGAGGCGGGCACCTATTTTTGCCCATCACGGTAAATGCCACGGTTTACCTAGGCGGGCATTTTTTATTTACCACGGCGGGCATTTTTGCCCGCCACGGTAAATCGATTTACCGTGGTGGACGTCTTAAGATGTCCGCCATGGAAAATACTCTATTTTCCGCAGCGAACATCTTAAGACGTCCGCCACGGTAAATCGATTTACCGTGGCGGGCGTCCTAAAATGCCTGCCACCTAAATTGTGCAGGCCCAACTGACCCAAACCGAGGCCCAATAGCCATCTCCAATATAAAAGGAGGGAGTTAGGGTTTCACTGAAACACATCACCCACATCCCTCGCACAATCGTCGCCGCCTCCCCCACTCTCTCTCTGTCAGCTCCCCGCCCCCCCCCCCCCTCTCCCTCTGCCTCCCTCTACTCTCCCTCGATGCAGGCAGCGGCCTCCTCCAAGGGCGTGTGAGGCCTCTAGACGGTGGATCGAGGGCGCACGGGGCGACGGCACGTGCGGGACGACGGCGACGGCTGCGCCCTCCTCCTCCCCCATGGATCCTCCATGAACGACGACGGCGCGGGGCTAGGGTTTCAAATCCAGTGAGTTCATCTCCCTCTTCCTCTCTCAATCTCCCTCATTCCTCCCTCTTCCTCTCTCCATATCTAGCTACGACAACCTCTTCCTCCACGGATTCGACGGCGGCGACCTCCTCCCCCACGGATCTAGCGGCTACACCCTCCTCCTCCGTGGATCTGGCGGTGGAGCGACAGGATCCGCCGGTGGATCTCCACCACGGCCACGACGCTGGGACCTCCACCAGGGCGGGCGAGGACGCGTCGGCGCGGCGGCCTCCCTCGACCATGGCGCGGCGGGATCCACGAGGAGGCATAGGGATCCGCGAGGAGGCATCGGCGTGGTCCCCTGCGAGTGACTGGCGAGGTGGTGGCGGCCCTGCAGTGGCGTCGGCGTGTTCAGCCGGCTTCTCCAGAGACGCTGGGGCCCGGCCGACTGCTCCTCTTCTCCCTCCCCGAGCAGCATGGATCTGCGGCCATGGGAAGCCTGGATCCGTCACCGGTGGGCTCGCCAGTGGGCTCGAGAATGGGCTCGCCGGTGGGCTCCAAGTTTTTTTTGTTTTTTTTAAATGATTAACCGCAGCGGGCATCCTAGCGTGCCCGTCGTGGTAAAAGTATATTTACCGCGGCGGGCACGTTACACCGCCCATCGCGGTAAATCGATTAACCGCGGCAGGCAAGGCCGCCGGCCGCGGTTAAGCCACGATTTACCGTGGCCTCTAGGCTACGGCGAACGGCTTTGCCCACCGCGGAAAACAAAAAACGCCCGCCTCCAGTAAAGTTTGTGTAGTAGTGCTGTCTTCTACCTCTATCCAGAGACTTGGCTCCCGTCATGTCTTTCTGTTCTTGCTACCTCTCTGATCCTTGCTATTTCCCATCCCTAGTCCCTCTTATTTCTCTTGTATACCATACCAAACTCTTGCTACTGTGATTGAGCAATCCAGGTTCATAACATTTTCACATTCTGTATGTAAGGACCTATACTTAGGCTGTCTCCAACAGGAGACCCGTTGCGGAACCCAAACCGAAAATAGATCTTCAACACAATACATATAGCCTCCAACAGAGTACCTATATGAAAGACTTATTTTAGGTGCCAGAAGAGGCATAACCTAAACCTGAGTATCCTCTCTCCTGGAGACCCATTTGCAGAAATGGTTGTCTTTTGGGTCTTGTTATTGGAGAAGACCAAAAAAAGGTATTGAACCCTTTACCTGTAGCACTTTCCAAAGAACGAATGGGTTTTGTATTTTGGATCGCGGTTGTTGGAGACAGTTAACCGAATGTTTGGCTGCCTCAGGGTACAGGTATCCTCCCTGACAACCCGCGTTGGATGTTATTTAAGATTCGTGCCGGCTTTCTATATTATGGTCTTCTTTAAATCCAGGGTGTAAAGTTTTAGGGTGTCACATCGGGTGTTACATGGGGTGTCGCATGGGGTGTTCGGATACTAATAAAAAAATAAATTACAGAATCCGTCAGTAAACCTCCAGACGAATTTATTAAGCCTAATCAATCTGTTATTAGCACTTATGTTACTGTAGCACCACATTGCCAAATCATGAACTAATTAGGCTTAAAAGATTCGTCTCGTAAAGTAGTCACAATCTATGTAATTAATTATTTTTAGTTTATATTTAATACTCCATACATGTGTCTAAACAGTCGATGTGATAGGGTGTAAATTTTTTGAGCAGTAACCAAACCAGGCCTATATTTCCACATCTTACTTAAGCTGCCTAAAAACTGTGATTCATCTGACATTGGTTCCAAATAAAGCTGCCAACTGCAGCAGTGATACAGTGGTTGGGGGAGAGCCGAGTGTTTTCATTTATTGCTTGAGCTGCGCTCCATCCCTTTTATCATTATCAATATTCAAATCACCATATTTATTAAACCACATATCTAATTTATAATCCTACTGAAGCTTTGTGTTCGTTACAATTAATTCTAGGAATCAAGACTAATATTGACTATGTTCTGATGTAAAATAAAATAACTACATGTGGGCCCCACATAAAATGCTCATAGCTTTTATACATTATTACGCAATTTGCAATAACAAATAACCATCATAAAGTTTTGAAGCGATTTTTATATGAAATTTATATCTCCCGACGAGATCTACAACTTTCTAGTTTTGAGTTTTTTCATTTATGGTCCATAAGATAAAAATAAGTTTTAGGAGCATATTCATCGTGCACGGGTGTTTGTTGCCTAATTATATATTTCTTGTTTGGTGTCAAATAAACATATTTTTTATGAAAGTTGTAGCCCTCGATGACATCTACAAATTTATGGTATTGAGTTTTTTTACTCTAGGTCATTAAGTGTCGGTGTAGAAAGTGATCAACACGTAAATATTTGTTGTTTTGACGTGCGTTGTGATCGGATGTGGCCTAGCACTCAATGACACAGGGTTTATACTGGTTCAGACAACGTGCCCTATGTCCAGTTTGAGTCGGTTGGTGACTTTATTCCTGAGCCCAGGTGCTCAAAGTTTGCTGTGGGGTTACAAACATAAGGGAGTAAGATGGGGGGTACAAGAGGTCTTGTCGGACTCTAGACCGAAGGACCGAGAGTGACGGGAGCTCCTACGTGCGCTAAATATTCGAGCATGTGTTCTGTGTAGCTTTAGAGTGTCTAAAGCTAGCAGAGGGTGAATCGATCGATGGTTGTTCAAAATTGATCGAGCGTCGTCGGTCGTGTGTGTTCGAATCGTCTGAGCGTCCGAATTGCCCGAGAGTCGTCCTTATTGGGAGAGAGCGCATCCCCTTTTATAAATGAAGGGGACGGCCTTACAAGTGAGAGAGGCAGAGTTTACATAAGCTACTAAGTCTTGTTCCCCACGCCGTCGGGTACAATGATGATTGTAGGCGCCCGCAATACTGTTTATGTCAGACGCATGTGCGAGATTTTACCGTATTCACCATGTATGGCAAATGACGGCGCCCACAACACTGTTGATGCCTAGAGGCACGTGGGGGATTTTACCGTGTTCGCCTGGTATGGGAGCTGAGGGCGCCCACAACACTGTAGGGCAAACGTCGGCGCCCACAACACTGTTGGGGCTCCTGACATGCCTGGAAGGCGATAGGGCACCCTTCTGACATGCCCTATCGGTACTATGCTGTAGGTTTACAGTTTATGGTCCTTGGTATTACGGTTGACTAGAGCCCCCTGCCTTACTTGCCCGCTCGTTTCCTGGGTCCTCACCAAGCGGGCGTCCCCGGTCGGTTGGTCCCAGTCGCCTCCGACTGCGCCAGTCGGAGAAGAGCTGTAAGCAGAGGTTTGGTGCATCCCCGGTCGGAGACGTGGGTCAGAGTCGGAAGCGGTGCTGGCCAGGCCTTCCGGTCGGAGTCGGAAACGGTGCTGGCCAGGCCTTCTGGTCGGAGAGGCGGGCCAGAGTCAGAAGCGGCGTATGGCCAGGCCTTCCGATCGGAGAGGCGGGCCGAAGTCGAAAGCGAGCGCTATTACTCCTTGGTCAGGCCCTCCGGTCGGAGAGGCGGGCCGGAGTTAGAAGCGATTCAGGCAGAATCGCCTAGGGGTTTTGTCAGCGGGTTTGTGTGTGTGTGTGCTCCTTGGTGGGCGTAGCATCCTCTTTCTAGTTTTAGACCCATCGTTTCCAAGAGCGTGGTCCTAGGAGTTTGGTCGTGGCCGAGGGACTGGGCGAGATCAAGCCGTCAACCAGGGCACCGGGTGCGTCGAGGGATCGGGCGAGTCGGAGTCGTGGATCTAGGGATTGGGTGAGTCGGAGTCACCAAACAAGGTGTCGGGCGCGCCAGAGGATCGGACGAGACGGACTCGTGGATCCAGGTGTCGGGCGCAGCCGAGAGATTGGGCGAATCGGAGTCGCGGATCCAGGCGTCGGGCGCGTCGCACCAGGCGTTGGGTGTGCCGAGGGATCGGGTGAGTCAGAGTCATGGATCCAAGCATCGGACGCGCTGAGGGATCAGGCATCCTGAGCCCCTGAGCCCCGTTGGGCTCGGTAGGGGTCGGTTGAGTTTCATGCGTTACCCCGTCCGCGGTTTTCGCAACCGGAGGGGCTGAGCTAGCTTCGCTTGCCTCGATGGCTCGAGTGACGCGCGTGGTGAGCTCGCTAATGGGTACGTTCGAGTGGAATCCAGGTCCATCGTTCATGACGGGGTTGGCAAAGCCCTCATGTGGCATTCCACTGCTCCTTAACCTATGTCCCGATAGATGCCCGGGTCATTTCGGAGACCGACCCAGGTGGCCCGCTAGCGTCTCCTCGATAGAGATTCTATGGGCATAGCTCGAGGTTAGGATCGAACGAGAAGGTTGAGATGACCCTGTCTGCTTCGGGGCAGACTGGGTGAGGGCCGCTGGGGCACATCTATGTTTTCTCCCCTGATTCTGTTTGACACAAGGCGGCCTTGAGCCCTTCATGGGCCAGCCTTTGAACCCCGGTCGGTCGTTGCTCATGTTGAATCAGGCAACTGCCGCTTTGTGACGCAACACGGAGCGTTGTGATGCATCAATTGCATATGCGATGCTTCGGATGTATGGGATGAATGAATGACTATATGAATGAATGTGTGAATGCGTATATGCGAATGGATGAATGAATGATCATGCATCAGAGAATATAAAGTAAGAGGGATCGGTAGAGTTACTATGGTAGAACCTCCTAAATTATAGGGCCAACATGCACCTTTCACTGTCCAACGACCTTTGACAACTATGCATATGTTCCCGGTAACTTAAGAAGACTGTAGGGTGTCCTCGGAGAACCCCGAATCATCCACGATTTCTGAGCAGGATCACATTACAGAGTCATTGCAATATTACAACATTTATTCAAATATCTACACCAGAGTAAATCAGCGGAAGTCTTACAATAACATAGTTTACAAACCATTTGTTTCAAACCATACAACTAAGTTCGATAAATAATACAAACCAAAGTAGTGGAGTCGCATTATAACATATTACAGAACACACAAATAAGCTACCCTGCCTAAGGGCCACACATTTACTTAACGTCATCGCACTGAACAATAGTCATGCAGCACGATCCAAAACAGATCTGCTCATGAGCCTCACCTGCAACAAGGGTCAACGAACCCTGAGTACAAAAGTACTCAACAAGACTTAACCAAAATAAGAATTAATAGAACGTAGGAATGCAGACTCAGGGGATTCAAGGTATGGCTTTAGCAATAATCAAAGTTCTTTTGCGTAAAAGCTTTTTAACAAAATTCTTTATATCAACATTTAAAACTTCTTAAGATCATATACAAAGCTGACACGATCCGCATTGAGATCATGAAACTTCGTATCCAATACTTTCTCAAACCATCCTTAAGTTCCAGTTATTTAAACTACGATGATGAGCAGAGGGTTGAGTCTCCATAACCGAGGAGCAACGACGATTCGAACCGATTATAACCCAGCTGGGAATTCTAGACCACACGACATATGCAGGTCCCTGACCTACATATACCAACCTACCCTTAGGTCCTCTAAAACAAGAATGGGTCCACGCCACCCGAGAATACAGTACTTCACCAATCCAGCCCATTGCCACGTGGGTACACGCTATTCCCGCCATCTCTCCACTCCTAGTGCGCGAGTAGCCATTCTCGTAATAGAATCGCCAAGTTAAGGCTTACCGGAGTATGTGGTTAGTACTACAAAGTCTCATCTCACGTAGTTCAACAACGGACGGACCTTAATCGACACAGACGGAAAGAACACGCTCACAAGACCTCCACGTCTTGTGGCTCTCACACACCGAGTCCGCCCGGTCTAGATTTATTACTCCACATTCCCATATCACATGATAACATAAGTAACCAAAGTTCCATTTAAAACTTGCAGGTGACAGGTAATCACCCGACTTTTCTCGTTCTAAGCATGGCTAAGCATACTAGGCATATACGAATTAAAACTGGTAACAAGGTAGATATGTAAGAACAAGGTTGGTAATGCACCAATTAGGCTTGCACTCAAACCCTAATCACTTAATGCAGTAAAGAAAAGCAAAAGCAAAATCAATTTGTAAAACACAAGGTAGGTTAAAATGCATCCGGGGCTTGCCTTCGTTGACGGAAAAGTCCAGTTCCGGAGTCGTTCCACCGATATCAAATCCAACCTCCACAGACGGATCAACCTCCTCAACTACTTGATTAACTACCACGTGCTCACCTTCGTTCACTACACGTAGTACAATGCCATGTTTAACATGATGTGAGATATGAGACATGATGCTTGACGATGGATGCAAAAGTAATAACTTGAATACAACTTTCCTTCGCGGTACAGTTACAAGTCAAACTAACTAAACCTTTCCATAATACTAACATCAATTGACAAAGATCATTACCAACTAATGACCCAAGGACATCACTCAATCAAAAATTCAATCAAAACCTAAATCATTAAAGTTACTATTTGCTTTTATGAATTAATTATTTAATTAAGAATTATGAAATAAATCAACTTGTTCCAATTGACCTCAAAATTTTTGTAAATGTTCATCACATGATAAGTGGTAAAACAATTTTCATAATTTTTGGATAAATAAATAAGCCTAGAAAAATCATGAAAACTCATTTATTAATTAATTGAGCAATTTTTATCACATCCAAAAAGTACTGAAAATCAGTATTTGATATTTTTCCTAAATAATACACATTACCGAGAGGTCACACAAAACATTTCATAATGTTTGGAGCTCTAAATAAATCTACATAAAAATAACAAAAATAGGCACTATTCATTCATTCCTGAAAATAGAGAAAGAAAAAATCCATTTTGAACTACACAGTCACTGACACCCGGGTCCCACCTGTCATCTTCAGCCTCCCGCGTTGACCACGATGGCGACGACGCTGACCGACGCTTCCTCGCCGACGGTGAGTCCAACGGCGACGGCTAAGGTACCAAAACGTTCACCATGACTAGGCGCATCGATTTGTGGCACTACGGAGATTAATTACGACACGAAACAAGCCTGACGCCAGCCATGGCGGATGCGGTGGCACGGCTGCGCTACGCCGGCGACAGGAGCTCAGTAGCAGTTAAACAAAGGGTCTAGAAAGGTTTAGCATCTCACCACGAACACGCTCGAGCAGGAATTAAGGCTGGAGTAGCAACGGTTAAGCGGGGTGGCGTTCACAGCGGTCACGGCGGCGAAAACAACGACGACGGCGGTGAACCAGTGACTGTGATGGACAAATCGACCAAGCAATGAGGTATTAAGCACCACAGCATCAATACGAAGTTGTAGGTACACTGAGCAAGAGCCAAGACTCACCGGAGAGTGCTGGCCACGGTGAAACGGGATCACTGGTGACTCTACCGGCCACGAGGAAGAAAGGTTCGCATAGCGGGTTCCCGACGGAATCAGGCGACCCAAGCTGGCTGGATGGATGCGTAAGAAGGAGACAGAGCTAGAACTAGCTTGGCTGCGACGGTGGAGCACTACGGCGACGATGCGGGCTCACCGGAGTAGCGGCGGTGGCGTCGGGAAAACAGAGAAAAAGGAAGGAAGAACAGCGACGACGCCTGAGCTTTATAGGGCGGCCAAGGAAGCAAGAGGAAGACACGTCGCGGCCATCTTTGCGCCAGCGTGAAGCCAAGGGTGGCCACAGTCGCGCCTGGAACACCGAAGAAGGAACACCGATGGTGTAGCTTAAGCGGCGAACACTGTTCACAGAATTTACAGAAATGTCATTCACCAAATTTCACAAATTACTCCCAAATTTACATAACAACTCAAAAATCTCCAAAAACAAAAGTTGTTCAAAATTCAAAGTTCTACAACTTTGCTTTTATAACCATACCCAAATTCGGTCTACATTTTGAAATGCAAATTTGAATTCAAAAGGGGACACTTTAAGTACATTTCGCCTTTTCAAATTACTTCAAATTTTTCTAAACAACTTTGAAAACTCCAAAAACAAACTTTGTACAACTCAACAAACTCTACATTTTTTCTTTAAGGCTCAACCCCAAATTGTACTTCGTTTTTGAAATAGGTTTTTCGGGTCAAAACTAATCGCTGGAAATCAGGGTTTTCGAAGCTTCAATTCCAAACCAAAGTTTGAACTTAATTCAAACCATACAAGGCAACACTCATAACATAAATGTAAACTTGTTTTAGTGAATGCATATCAAAGTTTGCAATATGACCAAATGCCTTGCAATGCATATGATGACATGGAAGTTTTAGTATTTAAACACCCGAGGTGTTACAGTTACCTTGTTGACCCGAGGAGTTTTTATCGGATATGTCCAAATGGGATCTGAGCTCGTCATTCATGATGGAGTCAGCGTGGCTCGCATGGGGCATCCCTCTGCTGCTTACCTATCTCTTGGCATTCGTCTGAGCCGTCCGATCGACTTAGGAAGCCCGTTGGTCTCTCCAGGGCGAAGATCCTATTGTTGGGCCCTTCCAGGTCTTGTCTGGGAAGGCAGAGGGCCACCTATACGCAGTTGTGCCTTGTTTCCCATGCCCGGCGTGCGGTAGTGGTGGGCCATACCCATGCCACGTCCCGTCTAACCAGGCGCTGTCTTGTCGGGCAGGGTGCGCCCCATCGGTCAGGGCGCATCCTGTCATACCCCATCCGCATTGAATGGGGCAAGGGAGAGGGTTTCTCGCCCCAATCCTTCACCTTTCCTCAACTGTTGCGCCTCCTCTTTAAATAGGGGAAGGGAGAGGGCATTCGTCCCATTCCCCAACTGCCACCATTCCACCTTCTTCCTTCTTGCTAAGAGCGTTCGTGTGCCACGATGGTTCCTAGGAGAAAAAAGGGGAGAGCGAGGGAGAGGAGAAACTCACACATCTGTTCATGAATCTGGAGCGCAATGTCAAGCTAGAGGTCATCTTGCATGAGCGAGTCGGTGCTGGCCGCCTTCGCCGAGAAGGGGCTGCTACCGCCGAAGGCGGGGACGCACTGGAGGGCTCTTGTGGAGGAGGATTTCCCATGACCTTGGCCCAGCGAGGTTGTCTCCTTCCTCGCCTTCCATGAGCATGAGTTAGGATACCCCATGCACTGGTTCTTGCGTGGGCTCCTTAACGAGTGGGGCCTAGAGCTACAGCTCCTCAACCCGACTGGGGTGCTGCACATCGTCGGCTTCATCACTGTGTGTGAGGCCTTCCTCAAAATGGAGCTGCACGTGGACTTCTTCTGACGGATCTTCTCTGGGTGAGCTTTGCCAGAGGGGAAGCCACTCAGGATTACTCTAGTGGGGGCTTCACGCTGTAGAAGAAACCGAGTGCGTCGGGCGCCTACCCCGCATACTCCCCCTGTGACTCCAACCGAGGGTGGCATGGGGAGTGGTTCTACATCAGGAACCCAGCGGAGGAACCATTCTCACCATTCACCGGTAGAAGGCCAGAGAGATGGGACAGCTTATCGTGGGGCCCTTCCAGCTGGCAGAACAAGCTGGAGGTCATTGGAGGGGAGCTCCAAAAGCTGGTGTAGTGGGGCCTCAATGGGCTATGGGTGTTCCACGCCTTCTTCCGCCATCGGGTCACCCCGCTGGCAGAGAGGACGTGGTCGATGTGGATGCACACCGGTCTGATGGACCCTAACCGCGTGTCACCAGAGGAGTTAGCGAAGGACAAAGACTAGAGCCGGCTAGACCGGGTGCTGTAGCTGAGGCCCAAAGAGTCCCTCGAAGGAAAGCCGGAGCTCTTCACGCCCCGAAGCTATCCATCATGGTACATTCTCCTCTCCTTACTTCATGTCCCTTTCAATCCTGCTCTCCTATAATCTTGACTTCGAGTCGTCTGTTTCATAGGGACTCGAACATTACAAGTCCCGGCCGCATCTCCTAAAGGGGCCATAGGGCGTGGCCCGGTAGGTGGCCCTGAAGGAGGCATCAGATGGCTAGAAGAAGAAGAGAGCTGAGAAGGCTCGAAGGAGGCACCAGAAGGAGCAGGTTATTGCCCGATGCGTGCGGGCCGGGGAGAATAGGAGCGACGTCGAGGTGGAGCTCGAGTCGGAGGACCCCACGGAGATGGGTGACGACGTGATTTCCTCTAAGGAGGATGGGGGCTGGGAGGTTGTCGTGACCTTGGTGGAGTGCCATGAGCCCACGGCCACATCTGCCAGCGGCGGGCAGGATGTGGAGAGGCACGGTGATGTTCCCGCGCCAAGGAAGCGCACCACCATCTCGGACGCCATCGGTGAGCGGGAAGCGAAGCGGACACGGTCGCTACGCCCTTTGGAGGTGTCCCCGGCCTTTGTCCCCACCTGCTCTGGGCACAGCGGGGCAGGCCAGGTGGTCGAAGGAGTGGGCTCATACCCGCGCGTTGTCGGGGCCGACGCCAGCGCGCGACCCACAATGGGGGGATGCCCCGCCAGCTGCTCTGGTCGGCGCGCCTCGAGCCGACGGTCGTGGCGACGCGCGGGGTGAGCAAGAGCTAGCCGGGTCGACTCTGCCTTTGGTCGAAGTGAGGGGGCACGGGTCACGACCTGCGAGCGGCCCTCATCTGGTGGGCCCGTTGCCAGTGGGTCGGGGTTTCAGAGCCCTGACGCTTTCATCCTAGTAGGATTTCTTTTTTTTGATCTCATAGTAGTTTGAGTTTTTTGAGAGTGATTGACATGTACTTCTTTGACAGCCGCCAGATGTTGACAAGGTTGAACATCGCCCCAACTCCTGTGCAGGTGGAGTGGACACCCAGCTTGCATTGAGCGGCGGCGAGTGGCGAGGAGAGCTGTCCGGTGGTGGAGCGTCCTTCCCCTCTGGGGGTGGTGCCTTCCTTGCCGGTCGTAGGTACGGTGGCGGCGGTGGAGGTGATGGTGGCTATCCTGGTGGTGGCGGAGGCTGCGTCGGAGGTGACCCTTGTGGCCCCTCCCCAGCAGTCGCGGTGGAAGAGGGGAGAAACACCAGGCTCCCTGCCTCGCTGGTCGGAGGGCCGCATGGCTCATCCTCTTGGTCGGAGCTGGAGGTGCTGGGGGTAGATGCGGCTAGGCCGGAGGTGGAACATCCATCGGTGGGCCGTGAAATCGAGGTGGTGGAGGTCCCCTCTGACAACGAAGCAGGCGATAGGGTGGAGCCACCGGTGCCGTCGCAGGAGCTAGCGGTGGTCCGGTCGTCGGCTAGGCCTTCCAGTGGGTCGGAGGCGACCACCGACCTGGTGTGGCCCTACCCTAGCGACCCACTGAAGGTTCAGTTTATCCTTTGGGTTGAGAAGGAGTTGCAGCTCTGGGACATGCTTGGGGGAGAGGGCTCGCGATGGAGTTTGATCTCACCCAAACCAGGGTGAAGTTAGAGGAGGCCCTAGAGCGGGTCAATTCTATTCAGCGAGCGGTTACTGTCGACCTACCCAGCGTCGCAAAGGTAGGTATTCTGCGTTCATCCTTGACTCCTTGGTCTTGCACTGGTTATCTCAGCATTTTTGCCTCTTGTTTTGTAGGGCTTGGAGGAGATGTCCAGCTGCAAGTCTCGCTTCCTCCGGGAGGAGCACGCCCGGGAGGCCGCGATGTCGCGGTGGGTTGCTGAGCTCGAGCGCCAGCTGTAGCCCACCCAAAATGAGTCCCAAGACCAGGCAGCGAAGGTGACTGAGGCACGGGCAGCGAAACTGCTCACGGTGGAGCGGGCGGTGGAACTGCTCGTGGTGGAGTGAGCGACCATCGCCAAGCGAGGGCTTGACGCAGTGAAGGTCCGCCAGGCGGAGACCGAGGTAGCGCTATAGAAGTCCCGGGCAGAGACCGAGGCGGAGCTCCAAAGTTGCCTGGAGGCCCTAGAGTCAAAGCGGAAGGCCCGATCGGAGGTCAACCAGGAAGTGCTCGCGCTCCGACGCCGAGTGCTTGGGATGAGGAGTTGAACGCCCGGTTGCGTGAGCAGGTGACTTGGCAGGAGGAAGGGCTCTCCATCCTTAAGAACACCCATGTCGGTATGTTCCTATTCGGTTTTTGGTTGATGTCTTGGTTTCTTCCTTTAGCTTGCTTCTGAGCTTCTCATCCCTCTTCCAGAGCTAGGCGGAAAGGTTGGGTCGCAGGAGAAGGACCTAGAGACGGCCAAGGCGACGATTGGCCAGAATGCAGAGGCTAGAGCCTAGAGGCAACGCACCACCCAGACCTAGACTTTGCTGCCATCTACAGTGGGTACGCTGATGGCTGGAGCTCAGAGGCCATCCATGTACTTAGGGAAAGGTTGCTGCCACATGCACAGTTGGTGGTGAAGCAAGTCTCTGTGCAGTGGGTGATGGATGCCCACCGTGTGAACGCGGCTGAAGGTGTGCGCTACGGATGGAGCGGAGCCTAGATCGGAAGCGAACGTCACCCTGCCTCCGACCGAGCCCAGTGCCGCCATGCCGGAGAACGAGCAGCCCTTACCTTCGCCGGTCGCGCCGGCAGCCGATGCCGCCGGGCAGCCACAATAGTATGTAAAGTAGAAGTACTTAGCATATGTAAAGGATGGGTTCATGGGGAAGCCCCCGTGTAAACGTTTTTGTGCATTAATGAATACAATTAGTTTCATTTTTGTGATGGAATCACTTCGTTCGGGGAAGCTTGTCCCATCCGTTCCTTATTTTTACCCTAGCATAGCTTTGTTTTTTATTCTTTCTTTTCCACACCTGCCTGTTCGTCCCATAGGCTGCAACCTTAAGAGTCTAGGCCTGGCCCACGAGGCTCAGCTGCTCGTAGTCGTAGGTAGTGGTAGGGTGTAATCGGTCGGAATGTTTAAAGCAAAGTCACGTAAGGTAATTAAAGGAACGGACTACCCTTTTGTTTGGATAGAAAAGTATTTACCATAAGATAGTAAAAAAGAGAGGTGGTATCGCACCCTCGTGGAGCCCCTAAGCAACCCGGGCCGAAAGTGTTTGGGCCAGGGTACTTTGCAGGAGCGAACGTTGAATGAAAGAAAATGGTAAAGACCGAATTTTAAGGGAAGAAACAATGTAACTGTTCGATGTTCCAAGTGTTGGTGAGAACGTCACCGTTGTCATCCTTCAGTCGGTAGGCGCCCGGTCGGATCACTTCGGTCTCCGTATAGGGTCCTTTCCATGGTGGAGAGAGTTTGTGCTTCTCCTTGGTCGATTGGGTCCTTTGAAGCATGAGTTCTCCGACCTAGAGGATCCTTCCTCTGATTTTCCTCTCGTGGTACCTGCGGACAGTCTTCTGGTAGCGAGCAGAGCGGATGACGGTCGTCTCATGGGCCTCCTCAAGCAAGTCGACTGTGTCTTGCTAAGCCTCCGTGGCTTGGTTGTGGTCAAAAGCCTTCACTTTTGGGGCGCCGTGGTCGAGGTCAGAGGGCAGCACTGCTTTAGCTTCGTAGGCTAGGAAGAAGGGTGTGAACCCTGTGGATTGGTTTAGGGTAGTTCTTAGGCTCCAGAGGATCGCTAGGACCTCTGCGACCCATCGCCCAACGTACTTGCTGAGTTGATCGAAGATTCATGGCTTGATTCCTTGGAGGACCATGCCATTGGCTCGTTTGACCTAGCCGTTAGTACGCGGATGTCCGACCGAGGCCTAGTCGATCCTGATGTTGTATCCATCACTGAAGTCCAAAAACTTCTTCCTGGTGAAGTTAGTTCCATGGTCAATGATGATACAGTTAGGAACGCCGAACCGGTAGATGATGTCGAGGAAGAACTTGGCTGCCTCCTCCGAGCGGATGTTGGTGATGGGCTTGGCCTCTATCCACTTGGTGAATTTGTCGACCGCTATGAGTAGGTGAGTGAAGCCGCCCAGGGCCTTTTTGAGGGGCCTTACCATGTCGAGTCCGCAGACCATGAACGGCCTGGTGATGGGGATGGTTTGAAGCTCCTGTGCCGGCAAATGGGTCTGTCGAGCGTAGAACTGACATCCTTCACACCTGCGGATGACCTCCTCTGCATCTCGTAGCACGCTGGGCCAGTAAAAACCTTGGCGAAAGGCTTTTCCGACCAGCAACCTCGGGGCCACGTGATGTCCACAGATTCCGACATGGGCCTCAAAGAGGAGCTGCTTGCCTTGGTTGGTAGGGACGCACTTCATGAGTACTCCTGATGGACTTCATTTGTAAAGTTCGTCACCGAGTGCGATGAACGTCTTGGCGCGTCGAGCGATCTATCATGCTTCAGTCCTTTTGGGTGGGAGAACCTCCTCGAGGATGTAGGCGAGTAGCGGTGCTCGCTAGTCGGTTCGATCGAGTGCCAACATAGCGACGTCGGTGGGCAACGTCGCGGTTGCGGATGATGTCTCCGAGTGGGTATGAAGTGATGACCGAGACTTCATGGTCAGTGAAGTAGTGCAGGAGCTTCTAGGTCGCCATCAGCATGGCATATAGGAGTTTTGGAATCTGGGGGTACTGGACCTTGGGGTCGGTGAGTACCTCCCCGATGAAGTATACGGGTTGTTGGACCTTAAGGTGGTGCCCCGGCTCCTCCCTTTCGACGACTAGGGTGGCACTTACCATGTGGTTGCTTACCGCGACATACAGGAGGAGGGGTTCTCCCTGTTCGGGAGTGACAAGGATTGGGGCCGACGTCAGTGATGCTTTGAGGTTCTCCAAAGCCTGTTGTGCTTCCTCAGTCTAGACGAACGTGTCTGTCTTTTTGAGTAGCATGTAGAGGGGCATCCCCCGTTCGCCGAGCCGAGAGATGAATTGGCTCAGGGCGGCCAAACAGCCGGTGAGCCTCTGTACGCCCTTGACATTGCGTATAGGGCCCATGTTGGAGATGGTCGTGATTTTTTTGGGGTTGGCCTCGATGCCGCGTTCGGACATGATGTACCCAAGCAGCTTCCCCTTTGGAACCCCGAAAACACATTTTTTTGAGATTCAATTTGATGTTGAACCTTCATAGGTTCACGAACATCGCGGCCAAGTTTGCGATCAGGTCACAAGCTAGAGCCGTTTTGACCACTATGTCATCAACAAAAGACGACGATTGTTGGTTTTGGCCGCTCAGCTTGATCAGGCTGATCGAGCGGGTCGATTTGATCGGCGAAGCATTGTTGCATGCACCTTTGGTAGGTGGCACCAGCGTTCTTCAGACCAAAGGGCATGGTTATGTAACAGTACGAACCATACGGGGTGATGAACGAGGTTGCGAGCTGATCAGACTCTTTCATCGCGATCTGGTGATAGCTGGAGTAGGCATCTAGAAAGGAGAGGATGTCGCATCCCGAGGTGGAGTCGAATATCTGGTCTATGCACGACAAAGGAAAGTGATCCTCCAGACACACTTTGTTGAGGCTAGTATAATCAACGCACATTCTCTATTTCTCGGTCCTCTTTTTAATAAGGATAGGATTGGAAAGCCAGTTGGAGTGAAATACCTCTCTGATGAAGCCGGCTGCCAGGAGTTTGGCGACCTCCTCGCCTATGGCCCTGCGCCTCTTGTCGTCAAAGCGACGCAGGCATTGCCTGGCGGGCTTTGAGCCCGAGATGAGGCGTAGTGCGTGCTCGGCAACCCCCCACGATATGCCCAGCATGTTGGAAGGTTTCCATGCGAAGACATCGCAATTGGCGCGTAAAAAGTTGGCAAGCTCGCATTCCTATTTGGCCAGGAGCTAGGTCCCAATCTACACTATCTTGGTAGGGTCAGCGGGGTCGATCCCTACCGCCTTAGTTTCCTCGAGTGGGCGGAAGGCAACCGAGGAGGTTGGCTTGTTGCAGTCCAGGACTACTAGGGTCGACAACTCCCCGAGCCACGGGAGCTCGGAAGAGTTGATGATGGCAGTGGTGAGCTTGTAATGCTCGTGGTCGCACATGAAGGTGTGCAAGAAGGTGCTACCAACAGTGATGATGTCATTCGGTCCTGGCATCTTAAGCTTTAGGTAGGTGTAGTTGGGGACCGCCATGAACTTGGCATAGCATGGGCGCCCCAAGATGGCGTGGTAAGACCCCGGGAAGTCCACCACCTCGAAGGTAAGCACCTCCGAGCGAAAGTTGGCCCGGTCGTCAAACATGACGGGCAGGTCGATCTGCCTGAGTGGGTAAGCATGCGCCCCCAGGATCATGCCATGGAAGGGAGAGCTCGCCGGACAGAGCTCCGACCGAGGGATGTGCATGGCGTCAAGGGTGTCGACGTAGAGGCTGTTGAGGCCGCTGCCTCCGTCCATCAGCACCTTGGTGAGGCGCTTCTTGTGGATGATGGGGTCGACGATGAGCGGGTATCATCCCAGTCTAGCGACGTGGGAAGGGTGGTCCCTCTGATTGAAAGTGATCGGAGATTCTGATCAGCGAAGGAAGGAGGGGACGACCGTCACGGTGACGCATGCCTCTCGGTAGCACACTTTGTGCTGGCGCTTGGAGTAGATAGCATCAAATCCCTCGAAGATCATGATGCATTCCTCGGGGTCAGGAAAGCTGTCCCCATCCTTACCCGCCGCGCCTCCTTTCTTAGCCGCTGCCTCCTTGCCCTTTCCTTCTTTCGGCCCACCGGCCTGTCGTAGGAAGCGCTTGAGGAGCTTGCAGTCTTCGTAAAGGTGCTTGATGGGGTAAGCATGGTTGGTGCATGGACTATCCATGAGCTTGTCGAAGTGGTCAGGCTAGCCCTGCTGGGGCTGCTTGCCCACACGATCAGCTATGGCGACCAACACGGAGTTGGTCGATCGGCGCCAATCCTTCTTGTTCTTCTTGCCCCTCTACGTGGAGGGGCCCTCGTCTTGGTCCTTGCGCTTGGCCTTGCCCTTGTCTCGGCCTTCGTTGAAGACCGCTCCGACCGCCTCCTTACCGAATGTAACAGAACCGACCAAATCATAAGAACGTAAGTACAAAAACAATCACCGAAGCGATCAAATTCCTGTACTTAAGCTCCCATAATCTCGGTAGTCCGGAAATCACGAAGGATTTCAACCAACTCTCGACATACAAACCAAGACCGTAGTGATTCAACACAACACATCATTCGTTACAACATTTCACAAGTGGCATCCGGATTACATCCATTAGAGTGCGAATAAAATATTACAAACCAAGTTCAAATTTTTGAGGAAGCAACATAGTTTAGTACATAACTTCATAGTTTCAAATACATTGCTAGATCTTAGTCATGTCCCACAAAAGCATTATCAGGTATGAGAACTAGGAGAGACCGCGCCCAACGGTCTAGTCTTCATCCCCAGCCGGGAGAAGGCAATACTTGCAGCAACCAAAGTAGAACTGGTCACCTGCAACAGGTGGGAGATAAACCCTGAGTACGAGAAGGTACTCAGCTAGACTTACCCGACAAAACCAGAAATAAAAGACACCAAGGATCATGCAAGGCTTATGAGGTGGGCTAGCTTGACACATTTGCATAAAGGAGCTTATGAATATAGTGACCAATTTAAACTTAGCATCAAGCTTATCATCATTTACCTGTCCACTAGATTAGCACCTGTACTAGAGCACTCACTTATTAGGAGCAAACAATATTAACCATAGCAGGTATAATAAGGTTGTCATCATCATATCATCATTTTCGAACCATTATGTTATTTAGTGTATCTACTTTGGAGATAAGCCCGTCAAGTTCTCACTAACCGGGAGAGACGGCGACTCGAATCAAATTACAACTCAGCTAAGGGGGTATTCCTAACTCTCACCCTGGCATACTTTGCAAGGGTAGACGTGGGTCACCTTTGGAACAACTCAGGAACTAAATTTGCGGGTTTGATCAGTGCCAGCACTCTCAGGGATTACCCTTCTGCCAGGACGATCAGGACTTTTAAATCACCTGCCCTTGGACTCACGCCTACGGCTCCCTTTCGAGGCGCACTTTATACTTATCGACTCCCGGCCTGAGGTGAGCTACTCAGCTTCGTGGTCGGTCTCCAGACCCGGCCAACTAAGAGAGAGGCATGCGTTCAACATGAACAGGAAAGGCTCCAAGATTCAGTCCTTAAGCGACACAAATGGAGTCACTGCAAACCGGCAAGCCTCCGTCCGGTCTTCATTTCAAATTAAGACTAGTTCTTTTCCACGATAGCAAATATAGACAACTGTGCCATATGTATCTTCCTATATCTCGCAGGTGACAGGAAATCACCTGACTTCTACCATGTTTAAGCAGGGCTAAGCACTACATGAACCTAAACTACATAGGATTCAGGGTATCAATATCTGGACAAGGATTGGATAATCAATGCAGCAAGTGTTTGCATCCAACACCTAAACTTAATGCAACAATATATATATGTAACAATAATACTTTAACTGCATTTCGGAAATTAGGAGGCTTAATATGCTCCAGGGCTTGCCTTTCACAAAGTTGCACGGACGGTGATCCGGGCACTCAACGGCGACCTCGTCTGGCACTTCTCCTGAAGGCTGCACCTCCTGAACCTCCGGTGTTTGCTGCTGCTGCTCGCTCGGTTCCTCGAATTCCAGCAGGGTCACTCCTTCCGGTACACCTATTGCATGCTGATGCACAAGATAAACATCATGGATGCATAAGGAATGACATGATGCTCATGATGAATGAATCACAGTAAGTGTTTAACGAAAACATCACTGGACACTCGTTTACCGATTAAGAATAGCTCTATTCAAATCACTTTAAAACGTGTATCTAACTTAACTTGAAGAACGAGATCAACTTACCTAACTTGCATAACCTAAGATAAAGATGCTCATCTTCAGTTAAAGGCCTAACACCTAGGAACATTACCACAAACTTAGAAATAGTAAAGGCATACTTAAAACAACAGTTAAAGTTTCATATGCACATGGGTAGTTCCTTAATTTAATCATAACCAGAGTTCTATAAATTCAAATAACTTGCAAGAGGACATTATGGAAAGCTTATGAAATTCTCTACAAATCATTTGTAAACATCAAAGCATGATTCTTACGTTAACCAAATTGATTTCCAGCAAACCTAGAATCTATCCAGAAATGACAAGGTCGCTAAATTAAATATTCTGTGATGATGCAAAATCCTAATTGGACCAAACCAAGTTTACCAACTTCTTGCACATACCAAAGTAATATCAGAAAGTATAGTGCCAACCTCTAAATAAATTATTTAATGTCCTTTTCTAATTTATTTAGTTAATTAGGTGATTAAAGCAATATATAGTAAAACTATTCAGAAAAATCTACAAAAATTACAGTATCTATCTCATGCTACACATAGACTACCATAAAAATTTCAAAGCCATTAGGCAAGCAGAACTTGTTGTATCCAAAATAACAGGTGGCGTGTCTATTTTTAGCATAATTAGGAAACCCTATTGAAAAGTGTCAAGCAATAGATTTCTCATTTTTCCTAACATCATTCTAGCATAAGAACAGCACTCACCAAATTTTACCCTTACTGGATCTATAGAAAAATTATGAAAATTCACACAAGACCCATCCATGCAAACAAGAGAATTTTCTATCTCCTACGTACAGTGTCCAAAATATATCAAAATTTAACTACAAGCTATTCATGATATGAGCAGTACACCATAAACATTTCATGCCATTCGGAGCTACATAGAAAAAGATATAATTACCCCTATTTCTTTCATGATTAAAAGAGATAATTAGCAACTTCATTTTTTATAACAGAACATAGCATAATTTATATTTTTAATAAAAACTAGACATTATCATGAACTCAGCAAAATTGGAACCACATTATTTGAATCTACCAACTAGGAGATACATATTTTTAAATCTATACACCAATCTGTGAAAAGAATAAAACAAAACAATTTGAAACCCTAATGAACTACTGCTGGGCCAGCCCAAAGGACACGGCGGCCCACGAAACACGCGCTGGTGCGGCCCAAATGCGACGCGGCCCACGCTGACTCCCGCCTGAGAACGACGGCTGACGCGCGGGTCCCACGTGACAGAGAGACAGGCAGGGGAAGGGAGGAAGACGACGGCGTAGCTCGTCGCCGATGACAGCTCCGGCGAGTCCAGCGGTGCTACGGCGATCACCTCACCCGCACGTATCTAGTGGTGCCCTCAATTGAAGCTATTGCTGCGGCTAAAGGCAATGGCGACGACCATGGCGGCGCACGGCCACGGCTCGGCCGGCTCCGACAAGACGACGGCGTCGCAGCCCTAGTGGTCTAGTCGACGAGCTTCAGCGTCACACACAGTAGCTAGCGCAAGGGAGAGAAGGGACAGAAAGGTCGCGGTGACAGTTGGCCGCGTGGAGCGCCAATTCCGGCGAGGTCCCGCCATGGCGGCAGTGGAAGAATTGGCGATTACGCCCTTACCAAGGCTCAAATGGACCGACTGAAAGGTGGAGGTGGTAGAGGAGATCACGGCGAAGCAAGGAGCAAGATGGCCGGCGTGTTTTTGCAGTGGCGAACACGCAAGGCAACGGCGATGCTCGTTCGGAATTGGAGGAGCTGCGGCGGCTTCGATGCTGCGCGCGGTGAAGGTGAAAGAATGCGATGGAGCAGGCGAGTGCATCGGGCAGGCGCTGGCCTTCTTCTGGAGCTCGGACGCGCGACGTGGAGACTTCGGTAGAGCATGCGCGCCACGCGGCGAGCAGCTCCTACGCCGGTCAGCCACGGCGAGCTCTGACCATTTTCTGAAAATTGCGATTCAGTGTTCAATGACAACGCCTGACAGCGCGACTTCAACGATCCGTAACTCCCAAACAGTGGCGATCTGGTTCATGGTCTAGTTAACAAAATTGAAGACCTAAGTGAGTACTACAACTTCTTCAATTGGAGCTCAAGTTGGTTCGGCCTGGTTAGGGAGATACAAGTCTCCAAACATTGGTACACGAAACTGTAACTCAACTTAAGGACTTAGAAAAATTCTAAGTATGAAATCAGCAGGGAAATTTGACTTGTGGGCCTTGTTTGACCATGTTCCACACATTTTCATGAGTTGGTCATAAAACAACTTTTGTTCCTTGGTAAATTGGCTACAACTTTGGTAAAGAGTGCACAGCCATGCAAAGTCTCTAAGTTGGTCTTTTGAATCAGTCAAACAATGTCACTCTGATGTTCATTTCAAGTCAAACCTTCACTTGAGGGCATTTTTGTCATTTTGATCCATATGAACAATGTTCCAACAATTACCCTAAGTGTAGTTAAGGTGTATTAGACCATAATCAACCACTTTACACAAATGCTATACCCATGTCAAAGGATCACATGTGATGAAACAACAAAACAAGCAATTCACCCAAATGTTGCAATTCAATGTTTCACATGTTTCATGACTTTGTTGTTATTTTATACTTGTCACATTACTACCATGTTGCCATGTTTCAAGGTATGAGAAATTCATGTTACATTCACATGTTGCACTACTACCATTCATAAGCAATCAAGTATGAAACAAACAGAATTTGCAAATGTTGCATATGTACGTTTCAGTGGCAATGGCATGATGACATAGATGATGCATATGTTTATGAAATGACATGCAATTTCGTGGAAGCCAAACACCTAGGGTGTTACACCGAAGGCGTGGTTTATGGCGACGTCGAGCAGGTTGCGGTGGTACGGGGCTTTAGGCAGCCAAGCTTGTGGATCAGGGACTCGCAGGTTGTCCCGGACAAGAACACGTTGATGATGTCTGCGTCGACGACATCAGGTAGGGAGTTGCACCGGTTTGAGAACCTATGGATGTAATCCCGTAGGGACTCATTGGGCTCTTGCTGGCAACTCTTGAGGTCCTAGGAGTTCTCAGGGTGAACATATGTCCCCTAGAAGTTCCCGACGAAGACCCTCTTGAGGTCCGCCCAGTCGCGGATGCTGTCGTGCGGGAGGAATTCGAGCCATGCTCGAACATGTTCCCCCATGCAAATGGGGAGGTACTGGATGATGAAGTGGTCATCATCCACTCTTCCGGCTCGGCAGGCAAGCCAGAAGTCCTCGAGCCATATACCAGGATTCGTCTCCCTGGTATATTTGGCGATGTTGGTCGACGGTCGGAAGCGTTGTGGGAACGACACTCTCTGGATATGTTGGCCAAAGGCCCGTGGTCCCGGGCCATCTAGGCTAGGACTCTGGTCATTAGGTCGATGACCGTGCCTAGGGTGAGACTCACTAGTCCCCTCGATGGTTCGGCCGGAGCCCGCGCTGCCTGCTCTTACCGCCACTCGGTGGACGTCATCATCATACCGGGCCTGACGCCGGTTGTTGATGACGCTGCGAGCGTCTTGGTTCGGCCTGAGGCATTCGCGCACAGGCGGCCGGTGTGGGGCAAGCGCCGGGTCAGGTCATGGCACAGTTGCGGCCTCCTATTCTGCGTCGGGTGGCTTTGGTGGGAGTGGATGGAGCAATGCGTCTTGTGCGTCCCCACCCCCTTGGTGGGGATAGAGGCCGCGAGTCGATGTCACGATGTGGAGCTCTCCGCCTGTTGAACGGTGGCGGTCTCCACCAGCGCCCAGATGTTTCGGTGGACCGCCTGCTCCTGTGGGTCGATTGGCTCGGGAAGGCCACGCAGAAGCATCGCCACCGCGGTGATGTTTTGGCCAGCCCAAGCGAACTGTGGGGGA
Source organism: Miscanthus lutarioriparius (assembly GCA_904845875.1). NCBI lineage: Eukaryota > Viridiplantae > Streptophyta > Magnoliopsida > Poales > Poaceae > Miscanthus > Miscanthus lutarioriparius. Next base: position 51,346,299 of record CAJGYO010000018.1, on the reverse strand, counting down.
TCATTCCCTCCATTGATGATGTTGTGCTGAACCTAGCGGGAGCGACCCCGGGCGCCGCCCGCCGGGTTACGCGCACGGGGCGCATCATGGTGCGTCAAGCGCACCGGCACAGGTGGTGGGTGGTTTTGCCACCTTTGTTGTAGCGCCTCACCGTGCTCCTAGGCACATGCGAGGGCATCTGCGCGAGGGTCTGGAGGGGTGTGGATTTGAAGAGACTCCACCACCACCGGCAGCTGTCCCGGATCATCCGCCATAGCGCACTCGCAGGACAAAGGGTGGCTAGGTGCCATGAAGTCGCCAATGCCGGAGCCATCACTCTCAACATCATCATCCACGAGGTCGTGAAAAGAGGCGCGAGCGTAGTCCACCATCCCCACGAATTCGGATGTGAGAGGAGGCGGCGCAAGCATCTTTCAGAGCCCCCATGCGTACGCGTCCGCGGGGGACACGAGGCCATAGGGGAACCGGTCACACGACGGTCGCGGTAGGGACAACGGGGTCCCTCCGGAGAATCGGCAGGAAATAGTAAATAGCGAGTAAATAACAGTACATACATTACTCACAGTGGGGTTTCAGCCTAGCGTAGGCTCAGAGCGAAGCGCAGGTGCCTCGTCGTTGAGGTTGTCGAGAGTTCCGGAGCCGATGGAGGGCGCCCCTCCGACGGGTGCCGAAACAAATGCCTTCTCGCGAAGGCGAAGCACGCCGAGCCGGTCGGTGATGAAGTCTAGGCTTCTAAAGAGGAAGGCCTAAGATGGCGCGAAGATGGGAGGAACCCACATCCCAATAGGTGGGAGCATGGGATACTCCAGCGAGCCAAAGCGAGTCGTATCGCTTGAGCCCGCCGTGCCGAAGATGGCGGAAAGGTGGGCCATCCGATGACCAAAAGTGTGAACGTACAGCGTCTTCCCCACGGACGGTGCCAACTGTCGGTGCAGAAAGTGACCAACACGTAAATATTTATAGTTTTATCGTACGTTGTGATAGGATGTGGCCTAGCACTCAATGACACAGGGGTTATACTGGTTCAGGCAACGTGCCCTACGTACAGTTTGAGTTGGTCGGTGACTTTATTCCTGAGCCTAGGTGCTCGAAGTTTGTTGTGGGGTTACAAACGGAAGGGAGTAAGATGGGGGGTGCAAGAGGTCCGGTTGGACTCTGGACTGAAGGGCTGAGAGTGATGGGAGCTCCTACGTGCGCTAAATATTCGAGCGTGTGCTCTGTGTAGTTTTAGAGTGTCTAAAGCTAGCAGAGGGTGAATCGATTGATGGTTGTTCAAATTGTTCGAGCATCGTCGATCGTGTGTGTTTGAATCATCTGAGCATCCAAATCGCCCGAGAGTCGTCCTTATTGGGAGAGTGCATCCCCTTTTATAGATGAAGGGGACGGCCTTACAAGTGAGAGAGGTAGAGTTTACGTAAGCTACTAAGTATTGTTGCCCACGTCGTCGTGTATAATGATGATTGTAGGCGCCTGCAACACTGTTTATGTCAGACGCATGTGGGAGCTTTTACCGTATTCACCATGTATGGCAAATGACGGCGCCCACAACACTGTTGTTGCCCAGAGGCATGTGGGGGGTTTTACCGTGTTCGCCTAGTATGGGAGCTCAGGGCGCCCACAACACTGTAGGGCAAACGTCGGCGCCCACAACACTACTGGGGCTCTGACATGCCTAGAAGGCGGCAGGGCACCCTTCTAACATGCCCTGTCGGTACTGTGCTGTAGGTGTACAGGGTACGGTCCTTGGTATTGCGGTTGACTTGAGCGCCCTGCCTTACTTGCCCCGCTCGTTTCCTGGGTCCTCACCGAGCGGGTGTCGCCAGTCGGTTGGTCGCAGTCGGCTCTGACTGCGCCAGTCGGAGAAGAGCTGTAAGCAGAGGTTCGGTGCATCCCCGGTCGGAGACGTGGGTCAGAGTCGGAAGCGGTGCTGGCTAGGCCTTCTGGTCGGAGAGGCAACTCGGAGTCGAAAACGGTGTTGGCCAGGCCTTTCGGTCGAAGAGGTGGGCCGAAGTCGGAAGCAACGTTTGGCCAGGCCTTCCGGTCAAAGAGGCGGGCCAGAGTCGGAAGCGAGCGTCGTTCCTACTTGGCCAGGCCCTCCGGTTGGAGAGGCGGGCCGGAGTCGGAAGCGAGCGTCGTCCTTTCCTTGGCCAGGCCTTCCAGTCGAAGATTGGATTGCCCTTCTGGGCCGGCCCAGGAGTTGCGCGTCGTTCGCACCGTCGTCTGCTGGGCTGAGTTTTTGCTGGGAAGCAGGTCCATGAGGGACTCCGGGTTTATGAACCCGACGATAAGATTCTCAAAAAAATAATATAAAGTTTCAACAATATATTAATTGCGTACAAGCACTTGTTGCCTTAGAAAAATCATATCTTTTTTTGTGCGGTGTCAAACGAAGACACTTTTTATATAAAAGTTATAATTCTCAATGAGATTCAACTTTATAATTTTGATTTTCCTCATTTAAGGACGTTAAACTGCTAAAATTAATATAAAGTTTTAGCAGTATATTCCTTCATATAAGACGATATGTTGCCAGCGGTCCGACGTTTCTTTCTTCCCCCGCCTTCTTCCTCCATTGTTTACGGTTTATGATCGGGTTTTCGGGTTTAGTGTTTATGGTTTAGGGTTTAGGGTTTAGGGTTTATGTTTTAGGGTTTTAGGGTTTTAGGTTTTTATGATTTTAGGTTTAAGGTGTTAGGATTTAAGTTTTAGGGTTTAGGGTATAGTGTTAAGGGTTTTTAGGGTTTAGGGTTTACGGTGTAGGTTTAGGGTTTAGGATTTAATTGTTAGGGTTTAGGGCTTAGGGTTTAGGGTTTAGGGTTAGGGTTTAGGGTTTTGGGGTTAGGGTTTAATTGTTGTGGTTTTGGGCTTAGGGTTTAGGGTTTGATGTTTACGTTTTAGGTTTAGGGTTTAGGATTTTGGGTTTAATCGTTAGGGTTTAGGGCTTAGGGTTTAGGGTTTAGGGTTTAGGGTGAGGGTTTAGTGTTTATGGTTTAGGGTTTAGGGTTAGGATTTAGGGTTTAGTTGTTAGGGTTTTGGGCTTAGGATTTAGGGATTAGGGATTAGGGATTAGGGTTTATGTCTGCGTGCTTTGTGTGATTTTTTTCAAGTGGCCAAAGATCGATAGGTGGTATTGGAAACTCTTGGAGATTAGTTTTTTCTATTCTTGCCAAAAATCCTAAATTTAGAGGCTTTATTGACAACTCTTGGAGATGCTCTAATTACAATTTTCACATCCTAAACACTAGATTTGTGTAGGAAAAGCAACATTCATAGTGACTCAAAAACCTAGTACATTCTAAAATAGCCAAGACAATCAGGTAGGACCTGAAGTGTGCACGATATGCTTCCAAGCGCAATATAACCAAACCAGCGCACAAGATGACTCTGGGACTGAGCCTTGTTCCGTACATAAGTGGCTTGCTATGGTGAGGTACATGTGCTCAAGGATTTTATGTTGGATCCACATGTTGCTATTTTATTTTACATCAGAACATATTCAATATTGGTCTTGATTTGTAGATTTAATTGTAAGGAACACAAAGGTTCAATCGGATTACAAATTACATGTATGGTCTAATAAATATGGTGATTTGAATATTTGTTATGATAAAAGAAATGCACATTATCACACACGGCATCCCCTGGCCACCTGCAATGCTAGTGGCGCAAGCTCCAACAGTGCGTACTCGAGTGTGCTACAGTCTGCTCCCGAGCCATTCCTGTATGTGAAACCAATAAAGTACTCAAACCAATAAATGCTCTTTGTTTCATTACAGATCCATATTCTAACTAGCATCCGCCCCCATCTAATACATTCGATCCTAGCCGTTCGCTGAGGGAGGATACTTATATACTATGATCTTGACTAAGGATATTTTTAGCTCGACGGCCCTAAAGACTCACTCAATCTCTGTGTGATCTTTTAAATTTTTGGCTTAATCCGTGCGAGTACAATCGCTGTTTAAAAACTTATAGCCCAATTTAACGTATCCGGCGGTCACCTTATTTTTTTAAGGCACAGAATGTCTGTCGCATAAGGCATGTCGGTGGTGTTTAAATTTAGGAAGTAAAGTTTAAGGATATCACATCGTGCTTGACCAGATGATGTACTTCACCAACCCGGCAAACCACTTCTCCGTCGCGTGCCTCGCGTTCAGGGAGACAAATCCAGAGAACACGTTCCCTGTCTCTATCATCGGCAACCTTGCGCAGAAGTCGGCAGAGATGATCTATGATTTGCAGGGAGGAAAGCTTGGGTTCGCCCAAGGAGTCTGCTAGGTATTGGCTGCTGACGGTGAACGGCTCATGCTTCTGAGGCCTGAGCTTCTCTACCGCTCTCAACGAGAGTGCTTTGAAGTTTTCTTATCCTTGTGTACACTTCTCGACGCTGAAAGTGAGCTTAACCATAGTAGGACTTCAGGTTTGGATGAGCCTGTTTCCAACTTTCCGCCCTCCGTCCTGTAATACTATGTTAGAATAAATTAAGAGAGAATGCAGCGTCTATATATTTTATTTCCAAACCAGACGTTGTCATCCTCATGATTAATAGATTTGATTACTTCCGCCCTGTTTGTTTCCGTGTTTTTGAGTGTCGCTTATAAGTTGAGTAGAATTATCTGATAAGCCACGATCTGCAGAATCAGCTATCTGAATAAATCAGGCATTTGGCTGTCCTGATAATTTCTGATAGATTATGTATTCTGGATTTAAAATGACCTATATACCCCTCACTGGCCTCATGTTCCTTGTCCAGAGCCTTGCTGGCGGCCGGCAGCATCCTAGAGCCTTGCTGGCGGTCGGCGACTGGCGGGAGGCTCGGGAGAACCGATGTCCTGGAGCTTGGAGCCTTGCTAGCGGCCGGTGACTGGAGGGAGGCTCGGGAGATCCAACGTCCTGGAGCTCGGAGATCCAGCAGGAGGTGGAGATCCAATGGGAGCCTCTAGAGAACCAGCGGCCGGCAGGAGCGTCCTAGGCCTCTGGCGCCTTACCGTGGGGGAGGAAGCCGGCAGCGGGGAGGGGTGCGGTCGTGGAGGATTCTGGCTAGAGGCCAGATCCGACAAGGACCTGCCCATTGCCAGCGGATCTAGTCCAGGGGAGGCGGCGGCGGGGATGGAACGATGGAGGATGGGGCGGCGCCTACACGGGAGGAGGGGGTGAGCGCACCTGCGCACGGGAGGGGGGAGGGACAGGCAAGGAACGCGAACTGGCGATTTCCATATAGGCCAAAGCTCGCGTTCAGCCGCCGTTGCGGGCGATCCGTGAATATGCGATCGCGTTCGGGAGTCTGTCGCGACCTATTCGGTGGGATTATCAGCTTCAGCTGGTCGGAGACGCACTAAAACATGGAAACAAACATGGCCTTCATTTCCTCAACTGCGTGATTAATGAGGATTAATTGATGCATGTAACAGTATAATACCAAATAAATTTGTGTGACTATTACTACTACACAAACCTTATCACCGTTGATTCGTAAATCCTCATCAATACTGATTTCGTGCTTCAATGGTGAAAATGGATGGTGATAATCATCTTCCACACCACTGGTTGAAAACAGTGGCCAAAATCAATTAAAAATAAACTGGGGGGAGGGGCACCGCATCGGGGTGCTGCCACGGCAGGTGGCTACTACCAGGAACCAAGGTTGCAGATAGTCACTGGGAGGAACAGTGTGAGATAGCATTTCTTCATAGGGAAAGAGAAGGAGAGAGGGATGAAGAACACATATAGGATAGAGAGGAGGCGATGGGGCTAAGGATCCACATATTCCGTGAACGGCCATTAGTGGGGCGATAAGCAGGTGCGTATAGCCCATAAGTGGGTGTATGTAGCCCACCTATCAAACACCTAGAGAAAACGTATGCAGTGGGAGAGGGCGATGAACACACAAGCTACTCTAGGTGGGTTTTCATCGTCGGTTCTTCTCCTAAACCGATGGTGAAAATGATTTTTCGTCGTCAGTTTTTATTCGCAAACAATGGTGATATATTGTTACCAATGGTTTTAATAAAACCATAAAAATGCAATTGGTAAAAACTATTTCTATAATAGTGTATTAAATGATAAACTGTTCCCTATCCCCGGGTATAATTTTTGAAAGTTTCTATACACTATGTTATATATAGGGTACATCCAAAATAACTCTTGTTTGTTGGGTGTCATTGGAACCCACCCAAACCACAACCGACACAGACACCACATACGCACTCCTTCCTACCCAACGTCATGTTGTAAGGCGTCTCCTAATGAGGATTTCAAATTGATTTTATTCTCATTTAGTGCTACGCCTCGTTAGCAAACTTGCTAACTTGGCAAGATAATTTCAATGACTAAGAAGAACAGAGGGAACCCGGTCATTAATGTTAACAACATGGATGAAGTAGGATAAAATCAATATGTGCGCAGGGGTTCAATACTTTATCCAATTATGCTTACATTGTTTTTAAAAAAGGAGTGAAGTGTAAGTTCCAAAAAAGTGTTTCAAAATGTATTGTAAACAGATTTCAATGTATGTTTAAAAAAGAGTTTAAACTCAGGAAAAATACAGGAAACATGAAAATTTTCGAATAGGGCCTCAAATTGTTTAAAAGCATGTTTTAAAAACTATCTTAAAACATTGATCAGGAGGAACTGCTCTGGTGACCCATCTTGTTATTTTTGTGGCTTGGATGAAACAATCCCACATTTACTGTTTCATTGTAGCATTGCTAAAGCTGTCTGGGCAATTGTGGCCCATTCTATTGGTGCTACTGATATTCCAAACTCTCTTGATCAATGCTGGGATTGGTGCAACAAATGGTTGCCTCATGGTAAAAAATTTCATGCTATAGGGATTGCTGCAGTGTGCTAGGCAATATGGAAAACTAGAAACAGGGTGTGTTTTGAAGGCCATGTTGTAACTAATCCCATTACGATTATATGTTATGCATGTTCGCTCATGAGTTACTGGGCAGGATTATTTCTGGAAGATGACAAGGAGGCCCTGATCGCTGGAGTCAACACTATGTAGGAAATCGCTGTGAAGCTGCTGGACAAGATGAAGTCGAAGAAGCGGCCACGCCTGATGATTGAAGAGGAGAAGGATACCAAGGAGGACTGAGAAGGGACGGTGGTGGACTCTGCTTTCTGATGCCCTTGAAGACCCGATGTGCTGGGAGCTTGTCTGGCATCTTACAACTCTTTCCTTTTGCTACGTTGGCTGGCAGCCTGCTTTTGTCGTGTTTTGTCATTCTATACTGTCCTTCTTAAACTCGATCTAGTTCGCATAGGTGGTTGCGATGGAAAAAGGTAGTGCTTTGTAAGGTCCCTTAGATTCTCTAGCTCCTCTCACTCCCTGATACAATCTTGAACTCTGTATTTCCGTTGAGTTTCAATGGGAACGGGGAAGGTTCCTCGCGCTGAAAAAAAACTATATTAAATAATATTTCAAAATTAATTTCCAAAAATGGTTCCTAAGCATAATTATTTTTTTTATCTTAAGGTTCCTAAGCCTGGTAGCAAGTACTCCCTCCGTCCACAAAAGAATGCAAATTCTCATATTTCGAGGAGTCAAAGAGTTTGAAGTTTGACTAAAATTATATGAAAAAGTAATAATATCCATGAGGGACAAAATAAATACTATTAGATTAGTTATAGAATATATTTTCATAATAATTTTATTTGGAGACATAAATGTTAATACTATTTACTATAAATTGCAATCTTTTCTGGACGGAGGGAGTATGGTTTAGTAGGTCAGACAGAGCATTAGATTTTTGGTAGAATGCTTTAGTGTGTCCTCCCTAGCTACTAGTGCTCACTATGCAAGAATTGCTAATAAGTCCCGGGATAAAATCCAGTATAACCATCAGATTTGGCTCGGTAGTGATGGGTGTCGGGATCTAGACCACGGATTTAGGATTCAAACTCGAGACCTCAACGTTGATGTTCCTCAAGCGCCCATTCCAGCTGAGCTACGCAACACATGTGACTATATAGCTGATGTTATTCTTTTAACTACATAATTTCGAATCTTATATTGTATACTTGACACTCCAAAGGATCGCAAATGAAAAAGTAGTTAACTGCAAAGTTGTAGATCTCATCGAATACTACAACTTTGATGTTGAATGTCTTCATTCGACATTGTTAATGATCTTAAATTTGAATTAAGAGCTTATAATGAATATTTGGACTTGTAAACCATCTTAAATTAAAAACTTGTCAACTACTCCCTCCGTTCAAAATTATAAGTCGTTTTGACTTTTTTTGTTCATTCATTTTTCTATGTATCTAGACATATTATTATATCTCGAGGCATAGCAAAATGGATGTACCAAAAAGTCAAAGCGACTTATAATTTGAAACGTAAGAGTACAAAGTTGTAGGTCTCTTTAAACTCTATAATTTTGATATAAAGTTTATCTTCATCCCATCTAATATGAAAAAGTTGTGATTTTTTTTTTTTTTTTTTTTTGCAAAACAGGCTATGACTAAAGGTCCAAAACTGGCAGCCTATCGTTGCCGATTGTCCTATCACTGCTGGTTGAGACTGTGAACCGACAGTATCAGCCCGGCCGTGATTATAAGTTCTGACATAGTGGCTTAAAGCGGCCACCAAGACTTATATTAAAACTTTGAGGACTAAATAGCTCTGGAGGAGTTCTGTGGGTACTAGGTGATGCTCCTCTAGTTAAAGTCTCCATCCAATATATCCCAAAAAAGATTCCCCCTCCAGACGTCTCTATGGCACTACTTCCCAAAAAAGTTTAATAAACGTTTTCTGATGTGTAGTGTTTAAATTTTAGTCTTAATGTTATGATGTTTAACGCTATGTCATACTCCCTCTGTCCCAACATAGATGTCGCTATGGGATGCGTGCAGGTTAAACTTTTTCAACTTTGACTAGGTTTTTAGAAAATACATGTAACATTTATATCTCCAAATTAGTTTATTATGAAAGAATATTCAATGGTCAACCTAATGATACTAATTATGTATTATAAATATTAATATTTTATATATATATTTGATCAAAATTAAAAGTGTTTGACTTCTCAAGAAGCGAGAATGACATCTATTTTAGATGAAGGGAGTATGCTTTTTTATATATATTTTAGTATTTGTCTCTATATGTGTGATATGTGATCTAGGCACATATATGTTAAGCGACTCGATTTATTCTTAAAACCCGGTGCGACACCATCAAACATCAACAAGATTGTCGGCACTCATGAGCTTCTCCCATGCATCAACAACAACTTCCCTAATATCCAGCGCTCAATATCTTCCACAAGCAAGCACACAAAAAAGAACAAAGCAGTGGAAGCAAGAATCAACTGAAGTAAATAAGAGGAGATCCACAATGAATGTCAAAAGCTCCTTAAGTTAGGAAGAGTACCCAAAGTCGTCCAAGCACATGCCAAGGAGATATCGAAGCATGTGAGGGTGCTATGAAGATGGGGTACTCAACCCATCTTGAGGCTTACCCTTCTATTAAGAACGAGTTAGTGGTGAAAACAGAAGTTCAAGTTCATGTGATGACTCAAGCAAGACTTCATCACTCAAGCAAGCACTTCACCACCCACTCCTCTAAACCAAACCTCTTCGCCATGTCATCACCGACATGCCTTATGGCCCTAGGTAATCAAAATAATGTAAGTGATGACTCCAATGAGGATGAAGAGAGCCTACTTAACTCCTCCATGAACAACAAAGGAAATTACGTTACCAAAAACAAAATCTTGAAAGGTTTTTGGTTTTAAACCAATAGTTTTTTGAACTAATATTATTTTCAAACTATTTTCTTAACAAGTTGTCTCGCCTAAACCAATGTCTTTTTGAAAAATCACAACTATTTACCAAAAACCACCTTTATCTAAAAATGGGTTTTTAATACAACTACATCGAAATGTTTTACCTATATTGTTGAAAGCAATGTCTAAACCAAGTTTCGATCTATAATTTAACCAAAAAATAAATTACATGTATTACATGTACAAATTTGACTTCACATTAAACTCAAACAAATTATTTTCACTTCCAAAAGTATAAACAAAACCATTCTTTGTAAAACTCTTCTCTGTAAAATGATTTGGAAAGCTTTTAGGTAGACAAATCCTTTTCGGGAAGATATGGATTTAAAACTTAGAGCTAGTTATGATCAAACCCATTTCTTTTTAACTTGGCATTAGTAGCCACCACTCTTTCTCAAACCCAAATCAAGATCATGCAAAATGTTTAACGTTATCAATTTATAAATGGTTTGCCTTTATAAAATCAAAATAAAACCCCCTAAACAAGATCATGAATTTTTAATCCCAAAGCTATTTTCGAATGTGTTTTGTTTTAATCCCAAAGCTATCTTCCTTGTCTTGCAACCAAGATTAAGGAACTATTTTTTTTAAAAAAAGTCTACTGTGATACATAAACCATTTGCAACAACATATTTTTAAAGGTTGAACGCACTTTTGATTTGGACAAGAATTATAAATTACTTTACCAGAAGTCCTAACAGCTAAACCTTGGATTAAACCCAAACCTATATTGCTTAAAGGTAAATTGATTGTCTAAAAAGGACTCTAAACAAGCTAACAAATAGCGGATAGCGGGTCTTTAGCAGATCAACGTCAACGTCACGGAATGCGGATAGCGGGTGCTATAGCGAATGCTAAGTTCCAATAACATTATCTAATAATCTCATATAATTTAGGCATATGTATATCTTTAAAAATAACTTTTTACACATTAACAAATCAACTAAATACAAACTAATGATAGACTATTAAATATAACTTAAATAGTGTAGGTAGATATTTTACTGTATTCGAAGAGTTGATTCAAGATCAAATATATCTTAAATTAAGAATAAACTAGTTATGTTATGGACTTAGAATGCTATAGCGGACTGCTACGTCAAAAAGTGGCTGCTATAGCGGCTTGCCGCGTCAAATAACGAGCCCTAAGTTCCAATCCAAATGTCGTAGTGGTAGCGGTAGCGGTAAGGTGCCGCTACCGCTATTGCGGCCACTATAGCAGCCGGTACAAACGCTATTTAGTTCCTTGCTCGTAACACACACTCACCCTCTTCCAAATTTGAGTCTAATGTATGAAACAATTTACTTTAATCAAAGCTCTAGATGGATTCGAGCTCAAATCCAAATGGCCAAAGTTAAACCCTCGCAACTCTTTACAACACCTATGTTGTACCTCTCTTTTCCCTTCCCATAAATCTACCCTAATTAAGAAGTATGCATGCATATAGGCTAGCTGCATGATAAGTGATGTGATTTGGAGTTACCATGGATTCTCGAATGATTGCGCGAAGATAGGTTTTGAAATAAAAATTCAAAACTCAACTTAGACCTAAATACCTAATCGAAAACCTATTACACAAAATAAATAAATAAAGAGAACCTAAACCATAAACCTACACATCCCTTGCATGGGCCTAATCCTCCCGAAAGGCTTTCCTTCCACCATAATCAGCCACTGGCCCCATTAAGCCCATTTGATGCATAAGCCCACCCCCAGCTAGCCTACATTTCCCTCCCTGCAGCCCAGGCCTAGGCACAGTTGCACCAAAAACAGAGACAAAAAAATTGTAATTGTAAGCAATAATTGACTCTGAAAATGATCGTTGCCAAAACTTCAATCAGCGACAACGCCCTTCTGGATTTTGAATGCCATCAGCTTGGAAACATTTCATCTGCCAGAGTTCAGTAGACCGCAGATCAGCCCAATGTTCAACAACGAATAATTGTACCGAACATCATATCGGGGGATCTGCTTTTCCTCCATAGTCCATATCAAGGATTGACCTTAAGCAGCGATTCTGGCCGTGGCTGCATCGAAGGAAAAATTCAAAGATCTCATTTTCTTGCAATCACTAGTCCAGCACATGCGACGACTTTGCACCACCCCAGCCATCTTTTCAACATGAATGGAATCCAGTTCACCAAAGTATCAGGAGATGGACCTGCTTGAGTTCACACTTCGTAGACAACGACTTACTAATTTCTGTCCGTCAGGGCCAGATGAACAGCAAATATGTATATACTAATACTAAATTAAAAAACACCAGTGCTTTCATGCACTAATTTCTAATATATTTTTTAGAGCTATACCAAACCATCAGGGCTCTAGAAATTGTTTTGACACCCATATCAAGGATACTACAACCTTGTTCAGAAAATTATTGGTTTTTACCCGTTTTGTTTCTTTTGCTCAACTTTGATAGCCACCATCAATCTTTGGCGAGCAAGGCTCTTTCCAAAAGGACAGTTGTTTGACTATGAGAAAGACTGACCAAAAAGGACAGTTTGACTATTAGTAGCCACTAGCCACCATTGAAAATTCAATGGATTGAAAGAAACACTTTAACAAATCCATGATTTATGATATGGTATATCCTAGAATTTTATGTATATTCATATGTAATAAAAACTTCATTTTTGGGAATGTAAATTGCACCAAGTCAGTCTCATACAGAAATTTTGGGGTTTCTCACCTTTCTGGTGTTCTTTGATTGGTGGATGAGAGTTAATAATCGGGTTACTGGTGAAAATAATCACAGCCTCAATTCACTGATAGTATTCACAGCTTGGAAGTTGTGGCATCCAATTAGTACTAAGACAAATCTTTGAAGAGGCACACCTTTGGGGCCTTACAGGCACTAGAGGTCTTGCCCACTTAGAGGTCGCTAAAAGATATTAAACTGGTGATTTTATTGGGTAGGGTCGTGGTTTGATGTAAAAAGCACGTTTATTTCCTCTGTGTGTTACTTATCTACTTAATGTAATGATATGTAGCTCTCCCATGCATTCGTGAAAAAGAAATACCACCTACAAGTTATGTGGCCACACTACAAAATTATGAGCTTTCAATGTGCCAAACAGAGTGCATATTGTATATACTAATAATAATACTAAATATAAAAACACCATTGGTTTCATGCACTAATATATTTTGAGACCAAACCATCATGGCTCTAGAAATTTTGTTGATATGCATACCAAGGACGCCACATCCTTGTTCAGAAAATTATTGAGCTTTGCCGGTTTGTTTCTTTTGCTCAACTTTGATAGCCACCCTTGATTTTTTTGCGGCCAAGAATCTTACCAAAAGGACAGTTTGACTATGAGAAAGACTCCTACCAAAAACGACAGTTTGACTATTAATAGCCGCCATTGAAAATTTCGAAAGAAACATTTTTATCAAATCCATGATATGATGTGTCCTGGAACATTATGCATATTTCCCATGAGTCAGCCACCTCAATTTTATTGTCATATGTAACAAAAACTTCATTTTAGCAATGCAAATTGGTACCAAGTCAGTCTCATGCAGAAGTTCTGGATAAGTAGTACCTACAAGTTGCGTGACCACACTGCAAAATTAAGAGCTGCCAATGTGCCAAACAGAGTGCATTCAAGCTTGCCCCTGCAAACCACAGCGCATGATCAATGGAGAAGAAGGGAACAGACATGCCTAACGAGAATATTATGTTGTTCAGCCTGCTCGTAGGCCTTAGTATTGCTGGATTCAGTACTGGAGAAGACCAGTTCGTCTACACCGGCTTCACTAGCAGCAACCTCACCCTCGATGGTGGAGCAACAGTCACACCGAGTGGCCTCCTTGAGCTAACCAATGGCTCCGTTCGGCAGAAAGGCCATGGATTCCACCCCAGTTCACTGCTCTTCTATGATTCATCTAGTGGTGCAGTGCAGTCTTTCTCTGTATCCTTTGTGTTTGCCATCCTCTCTACGTATCCTGAGAGTGGCCATGGCCTTGCCTTCTTCATTGCGCCAAACAAGAATTTCTCAGGTTCGTTCCCAACCCAGTACTTGGGCCTCTTCAATGATCAGACCAATGGTGACCCAAACAGCCACATCTTTGCAATTGAGCTCGACACTGTCCAAAATTATGACCTACAAGACATCAACAACAACCATATTGGCATCAATATCAATAGTCTTCGCTCCATTCAATCCTATGATGCAGGCTACTATGATGATAAAAGTGGTTTGTTCAAAAATTTGGCACTCAATAGCAATGAGATGATGCGAGTGTGGGTGAACTACAACAGAGAAACCACACAGATCAATGTGACCATAGCTCCCCACAATGTTGCAAAACCAGTGAGGCCACTGCTGTCTACTACCTACAATCTCTCAAAAGTTATCGCTAATCCAGCGTATATTGGTTTCTCATCCTCAACAGGCTCTGTTAGTGGACAACACTATCTGCTTGGTTGGAGTTTTGGCATCGACAATCCTGCTCCACCAATCGACATTACCAAGCTACCAGAGCTACCTCATCTTGGTCAAAAGGCTCAGTCAAAAGCATTACAGATAACTCTGCCAATAACAATTCTGGTTCTCCTCCTTGCTGCAACCATTACTATTTTTTTATTCGTGCGGAGGAATCTAAGATATGCTGAACTACGTGAAGATTGGGAGGTTGAGTATGGGCCTCACAGGTTCTCATACAAGGATTTATTTGATGCCACAGGAGGATTTAGAGATGATAACCTGTTAGGTACAGGAGGGTTTGGTATGGTATATAAGGGGATTCTCCCTGTATCCAGACTGAATGTTGCTGTGAAGAGGGTGTCACATGACTCAAAACAAGGCATAAAGGAGTTTATAGCAGAGATTGTTAGCATCGGCCATCTTCAACATCGTAACCTTGTGCCGTTATTGGGATACTGCCGGCGGAGAGGCGAGCTCCTCTTAGTGTATGATTACATGCCCAATGGAAGCCTTGACAAGTACTTGTATGGTAAAGAGGGGAAGCCTACTTTAGATTGGATTCAAAGGTTCCGAATAATCAAAGGAGTAGCCTCTGGTTTACTGTACCTTCATGAGGAGTGTGAGAAAGTCATCATACATCGTGACATTAAGGCAAGCAATGTGCTCATCGACAATGAGATCAATGGGAGGATAGGTGATTTTGGTCTCGCAAAATTGTATGACCATGGCACTGACCCAGAAGCCACACATGTGGTTGGCACCATAGGATACCTAGCTCCAGAGCTAGCACGCACTGGCAGGGCAACCCCTCTAACAGATGTATTTGCTTTTGGTATATTCATTCTTGAGGTCACATGTGGGCAAAGGCCTATCAAGCAAAATACTGAAGGCAGACAGGTAATGTTAGTTGACTGGGTGCTGGAACATTGGCATAAAGGATCACTTACTGATACAGTAGACATCAAAATTCAAGGTGAATATGATATTGATGAGGCATGTCTAGCACTGAAGCTAGGATTGTTATGCTCCCACCCATTCACTAGTGCAAGGCCAAAGATGAGGCAAGTCATGCAGTACCTCAACAAAGAAATGCCAATACCAGAGTTAACACCAAACCTAAGCTTTTCCATGCTAGCCTTGATGCAGAATGATGAGTTCACAATGCACTGTCCATCGGAAATAGGCTTTGGCACAATATCTACCATCTCAGGAGGTAGATGACTAGATGAGATGAGGCTTGACAGTGCACATGGTCTTCAATGTTTGCATGCATACATAGCCAATGATCCATAAAGATGAAGTAAACTCTATAAATAAAGTTGCTTAACATTTGTTTTTTTATTTATGATCTTCCTTTGTCTGCTTTATACTAAATTACCCCATTGTTTGTGTGCTCATTAAATTCATCTTTGTGATTCTCGAATTATATTGAATCTCATTTTCATTCATAGATGTATCCATTTCTTATCATTAAAAAAAATTCCATATAACTGGACAAGATTTCTCCAAGACAACGAGAAAATACATCACAGTCGCAGACATAGTCAATGAAACCAAGGAAAGTGACTGCATTGATGGTAACGACTCAATCAGAGCATTTCTTGAGATATTTTAAAGAAATAGGACATGTAGACGGACAGAAAGGGATTTATGGTCCAGAACTTGACTTGAGAAACACACTAGATCATAACATAATATGTACTTTGCACTAATATTTGAGATTAAGCACTCCCCTTAGTCTTATGAACCATAAGTCCATAACCACATACCATACGAGGTGTGGAATTGAGATAATGTATAAATCATTCTTACAGATTATAAAATCATATGAGGGTAACTTGTAAATTCAACATACTAAACAAAAGTCGAATATTCATATTTGTTACGTAAAACTAGAAGACAGACCAGCGAGGCAACGAACAGCAGCTGAGTTGTTGGATTAAGGGTGTGTTTGTGTAGGCCCATAGGACTATGGATATATTTGTATTAAATAGCACGAAAAGAAAAGAATGAATGTATGCAACAAGATATCATCAATAGAGATATAAAAGCATCAGGTTAGGGTACTGGAATTATGGGGACCCACTATACTATTCATATTACTGGTATAATCACCAGTCCAGGACACTGCCTCTTAAAGTTCAGAACATTATTGCTTTTCTAAATATTAGACTACTTAGTGTTCGCCCAGATTGTTTCGTCCATTGAACCTCGATAGCCTCAATCTTTGGCCAGGCCTGCAAGACCGTAACCAAAATGACGCTTGACTATGTAAACACCAATGAAATCTTGACTGAATGAAACAAATGTTTAATGAATCAATAATCTGACATGTACATGAATATTGTTGACAGATACCGGTGCCAATAAGGCATCTGGTTATTAAGTGATACATACATAGTCAAGGGCAGAACTGATTCATATCATACATCAAAAAGTATGATCAAGTTGTATTTCGCATAATAAATTTCTTTCGACCATATTAACTGGCCAATATCTAGATAAACTAAACACAGGGAGCAGATATGACAGACACAGACATGGTCAGTGAGATCAGTGGAAATTGAAAGCAGTTATGGTAAATTCGACAAAAATCCTAGCACAGCATGCATTTCTTGACATATTCCTAATAACTGGGACATATAGACAATGGACAAGGAAATTTCATTCTCAAGAAATTGTTCCAAGAGACAGAAATACTTGACCCTAGACATGTTGATCAACCTAATGAACAAGCACATGACCACTATGTAAGCTATGAAAATCAACTATGAAAGCAGTGTTGGGATTTTTTGGTAGTTCAAATTACTTTTGACCAATCAACTTTTTCAATGAAAGTCAGGTCTTAATGTATTAGTTAAACTAAAAGACGTGATAGCTACCCATCCATAAAAAAAGACTGTACCTGCTCTGCAGGTAGCAAGAACCAAGAGAACACTAGTACATTCAGAGAAAAAAGTCCTCACAATATGAAACCTTCAAAGAAAATGTTAGAAAAAATCAACATGTCAAAGTATCCAGCAAATGTTTGAACCTGAACAAATAGCTAATTGTACTGATTCAACATCCACTGACAGTGACTCTATTATTGAATACCATAGGTGTTGGAAGAAAAGTAAACACTAAACACCTTACCAGTTCAATTCCACTATATATTAGTCACAAATTGAGACCTAGAGGTATAGGACAACTGCAAACCCCCAAGTAGCTTACAAAATACTTTGCTCTTGCATCTTTCTTGAACTACCACAAGTTACACCCATGCCTGAAAAGAAACATAAGTGGCTCATTCTATGCCAACTTCTCTACCTTTCCAGTTTCAACCTTACATCCTTCATCATCGCTGATGATAAATTCATCTACTCCAGCTTCAGAGAAGCAAATATCAGCCTAGACGGCACTGCCACAATCAAACCTGATGGAATCCTTGAGCTAACCAACGGTAGCTTTAATCTCAAAGGCCATGCATTCTACCCAACTCCTCTGCACTTCCGCAAGTCACCTGGTGGAAATGTGAAATCCTTCTCAGTCAGCTTCATCTTCAGCATCCTCTCTGCCTACCCTGACAAGAGTGCAGATGGCATGGCCTTCTTAGTCACAACAAACAAGAATTTCTCTGGTGCATTTCCAGCCCAGTACTTAGGACTCCTCAATGATCAGAACAATGGCAATGCAAGCAACCATATCTTTGCAGTTGAGCTTGACACCATACAAAACAGTGAATTCAAGGATATCAACGACAACCACATTGGCATTAATATTAATAGTCTCCACTCCATACAATCCCAGGGTGCTGGTTTCTACGACGACAAAAATGGTATGTTCAAGAACATGTCACTCATTAGTCGTGAGGTGATGCAGGTGTGGGTGGAATATGATGGACGGACCACACAGATCGATGTAACCTTGGCTCCCATTAAAATGGCTAAACCTAATAGGCCACTAGTCTCAGCCATCTACAATCTCTCAACAGTTCTCACAGATACCGCATACGTTGGATTCTCATCTTCAACTGGAGTAATTAACTCAAAATATTGCTTGCTTGGTTGGAGTTTCAGTATGGGCAATACAACTCCAGAGATTGACATCACCAAGCTGCCAAAATTACCTCGTGTCGGTTCCAGGTCACCATCAAAGGTCCTGATGATCGTTCTTCCAGCAGCCATTGCATCATTCATCTTTGTTACTGGAACCGCCTTCATTTTACTTGCACGGAGGAAATTGGCAAATAATGAGCTACTGGAAGATTGGGAGGTTGAGTTTGGGCCACATCGGTTCACATACAAAGATTTGTTCCTTGCCACTGAAGGATTTAAGAATAAGAATGTGCTGGGTGCAGGAGGATTTGGGAAGGTGTATAAAGGCATACTTCCAACATCTAAATTAGAAATTGCAGTGAAGAGGTTGTCACATGACTCAAAGCAAGGAACAAAAGAGTTCATCACTGAGATTGTTAGCATTGGCCACCTTCGACACCGAAATCTCGTACAGTTACTAGGCTATTGCAGGCGAAAAAGTGAACTTCTTTTGGTATATGACTACATGCCAAATGGTAGTCTTGACAAGTTCCTATATTGTGAACATGACAAACCTTCACTGGATTGGGCTACAAGATTTCACATCATAAAAGGAGCTGCATGTGGCTTGCTCTACCTTCATGAGAAGTGGGACAAAGTTGTAATCCACCGAGACATCAAAGCAAGCAATGTGCTTCTTGATAGCGAATTCAATGGGCGGCTAGGAGACTTTGGCCTTGCAAAGTCATATAACCATGGCACAGACCCACAGACCACACGTGTGGTTGGCACCATGGGTTACCTGGCCCCAGAATTGGTACGCATGGGTAAGGCATCCCCACTTACAGATGTGTTTGCCTTTGGCACATTCCTTCTTGAAGTGACATGTGGGCATAGGCCTGTTAAGCAAAATGAGCTAGGTGAGCGTATTATGTTGGTTGATTGGGTACTTGACCATTGGCAGAAAGGATTATTGGTGGAGACAATAGACAAGAGGCTAGAAGGTAACTGCAACATAGATGAGGCATGCCTGGTTTTAAAACTTGGGCTCTTGTGCTCACAACCATTCGCTAGTGCAAGGCCTCGTATGCATCTTGTAATTCAATACCTTAATGGTGACATGCAGTTGCCAGAGTTCACGCCATCAGATATAAGCATCAGCATGCTAGCCTTTATGGAAAATAGGGGATTCGATCCTTCCTTGATTTCATACCCACAGCTGGCAATGAGTGTTGGCACAATGTCAAGCCTCTCAGGTGGAAGGTAAAAATGATTTGTGGTCATTAATCAGAGCTATAGTAGTTTTTTTTTGTACATTGCATGGGGTGATATCTATTATTGCACATTTGAGAATTAAATTTTTTGGGTGTGTTTGATTTGAGGAACCACCTCATGCTACTTGAGGTGTTGCAACATGAATTCATTACATGAATTTTGGTTGAATCAAACTATTCTTCGTGCATATACTAATTATTAGCTTCTGAAGAATGAGGTGGTGATAGAACTCATTCCATCTCACAAATCAAACAAAAAAGAAGGTGTGAGAAAATGATGGACCACATCATTCCTCAAACCAAACACATCCCATGCTGCACTGCATAGCAGTGTGTGATTATGTATCTAGATCCTATATTCATTATTCCAATGGTGGAACCGAAGTAAGCACACGGGGAATTGCTACCATTATCTTGTATGATGAAACTATATCTTTTTATTTGGTCAATTTCTTTTAACAATACCGACTTAGAAGCCCTAAACCACACACGCATCCATAAGGTTCAGCAATCACACGCAGAATCTCAACCAACTTAGGTACGGTTGTCTGAAATCAGAAAGATTGGATCTTGAAAGGAACCGAAGCGTACCAATTGTGGTTGAGCAGAGGATATCCGGTAAGCATCATTGCTTCCTGGCTGCCGACGAAAGCGTGGCTGTCACGTTCACCACCGGCAGGACTACTGGTAGGTCGACGGCCGACGCGCAAGCCGCACCCTCCTCGTTTAGAGCCGCCGAGCCGCCGCAGGAGCAGAGAAAGCGGCGGGCGGAAGCGGAATGGCCTCGCCGGAGGAGCCCGGAGAGGAACGCTATCATCACAGCCCATACGGACCAATGAAGCCCAATTACTTCCCGAGCCCCTGGCTGTGCACCACATGTGGCCCATTATAAGTTCTCAAGAAAACTTGTCTCTCCGACTACGATTCTGTTCATTCACTTTCTAATTTCTCGTCTTCTAGACCAATATAAAACAAAGCCATGTCACCGAATAATTAAAAATAAAACCGACTGACATGGATTTCAGTGATGGCTTGTTGGCATGAACACAAAAAAGCCACCACTTCCATAAGCATACATCTATCTCTCATTTTATAAAAAAAGTATTGTTGGCGTCGATCGGTTCACACACCATGCTAGCATGCGCAAGGTTCGACCTAGATTGCAACAAAAACGCAGCGGATCAATGAAACTGATCGAGGGACTGGTTAGCCCGATGTTAAGCCTGTTCTTCACTTGGTAGACTCCCAAACACCACCCGGGAAGACCCATTAGTGAGGAGCACGTGGAGGGTGTTCTAGGGTTGACAAGGCCACCTAGAACGCCACCAAATCTTGCTGGGGAACGTGACGAACCATAAGGTAGAGAGAAAGTAGGGCAAAAGAGGGTATATGTTGTGTGTTTTAATGATTAGAAGTTGAGATCCTCAATCGGCCATGGTCATCTCATATATGGACGGGGTGGTCTTAGTATGAATATAAGTCCAAAAAGTTTCTCACGCCAAACTAGATCCAAAACCGAATTGGAAACCAACTCAACTAAAAATAGGCAGGCGAACAGGGGGCCGCCCAGGGCACGCAGCCAAACTGCCTGGTCGGTTTGGGAACCGGCCTGGCCGTTCTGAGAGTGAAACCTTCTGGTAACATCTTGGGGAGTAATGGAATTGCAAAAGTAACTCCTGCTAACCTTGATGGTGTGGACACCCTCTTAGACTTCTATGTCTGGTATTACCGATTTTGATGTTCTTATTGGGCAGCCTCTGTCCAAACTCTTAACTGATGGGGCTAACAAGGGACAACTAGATGTCCAACTTGGTAGAATTAATTTTTTCATTCCTCTTACACGAGTTGTCAATGTTCTCATGGAGCATTATCCCGAAGCTGACCCGATGGACCAGGCAAGGACGGCTAAATTGCAAGAAGTAGCTCAGCCTGATCTTGAAGACGATGCTCAATACTTCATCCAAGAGGAAGTCAAATTTGATGAACCTCTCAACCTAGACAAATCCGCGAAGAACCTCCTCGACCCCAATCGAGTTAAAGCCTCTTCCATCTAGTTTTAATTCTTAAATATGCCTTTCTC
Source organism: Miscanthus lutarioriparius (assembly GCA_904845875.1). NCBI lineage: Eukaryota > Viridiplantae > Streptophyta > Magnoliopsida > Poales > Poaceae > Miscanthus > Miscanthus lutarioriparius. The sequence goes on along the minus strand of CAJGYO010000018.1, from coordinate 51,324,698 downwards.
AATAATGATAGTGAAACCCCCGTAATCATAAGTGATAAGCTGTCAGAGCTAGAAGTCTTGAAGCTAATCACTGTGTTAGAAAGATATCGCTCTGTGCTTGGCTATACACTATAAGATCTGAAAGGAATCAGCACTCTTTGCACCCATCGTATTCCCATTGATCCCGACTCAACTCCTTTAATGGAACCTCAAAGAAGACTCAACAATGCGATGCGAGAGGTCGTAAAGACTGCATTAGAAAGACATCGTTCTGTGCTTCGCTATACAGTCCAAGATCTGAAAGGAATCGGCACTCTTTGCACACATCATATTCCCATTGATCCTGACTCAACTCCTTTAAGGGAACCTCAAAGAAGATTCAACAATGCGATGCGAGAGGTCGTAATGAAGGAAGTCTTGAAACTCTTGCATACTGGGATTATATATATCTCGTTCCTTAGAGCGAGTGGGTCAACCCTGTCCAAGTTATCCCGATGAAAGGAGGGATGACGACTGTTCGGAATGACAAGAACGAGCTAATTCCCCAACGAACCGCCACGAGGTGGAGAATGTGCATAGGCTACAAAAAAACTAAACAAAGCAACCAAGTCCCTCTTCAATTCATCGACAAAATGTTGGAAAGGCTGGCAAATCATTCTTTCTTTTGTTTCTTTGATGGATACTCTAGCTATCATCAAATCCCTAGCCATCCTGAGGATCAAAGTAAGACAACCTTCACTTGCCCCACGGGACGTACGCCTATAGACGGGCATGTCATTTGGACTCTGCAACGCTCCTGCTTCCTTCCAACGTTGCATAATGTTCATCTTCTCAGATATGTTCATGCGGGCGCAGCGACGGCGGAGCATCTCGGAGATGGACGGCGTCAGCACGTCAGAGTACTGTGACGGCGCGCACGGTCCATACCAGTGCACTAGTGGTACTGACACAGTAGCGCTGCTCGGCTCCAGGTTCACTGAAAGTCATCATGCGTATATATGGTCACATAATCTCAAATGTGCAGGCGGCCAAACAAATGACAGGCGACGAAATATTGAGGTCACATACCTCTGGATGCAGAGCATACTGCTTCTGATCGTCGCCTGCATGAGCGATGTAGCAGTAGTAGCTACACAAGACAATGAACAGAAGCAGAGGAGAAGCCATGGAAAAATACGTGCACTATGCACAAAGGACAGAATGAGGACCCACTAACTTATTATGGATGAATTATATAAGCACGTCTTAACTTGGATTCGCTGACGTTTGCTGTGATAGTGAAAAAGGAGCAAAGACTGCTAAAATGAAATGGGCAATCATTGTCGGCTCGAGCATAACCGGTATTGATGTTTGGACAAAGATCGTGTGTTCTATCGTAGTAAAACCTAAGATGATTTGGCATTATAGCTCCCGTCCATCACGCACGCGCCGTGGTGTTGTTCTGGTCGCCGGCGGGGCGACGGGCAGATACAAAATCTATCTTAGTTTCCTCAGCCAGAGCTGATCTGCTCGTTCCCGGGCGCTCCAAAGTATTAGCCAGCCTTGCGAGGCGTGCATGGCGCGACTATTTTTGGTGACCGGCCGATCACGAGTCCTCCATCAGCTCCACGGAGCCCCCGAAACGCATTAGCGATCGCTGCTGCACGCAATGGCCTCGCTGGTGCGCCTGCTCGTGCTCCGCCTTCTCTGCGGCGCTTGTGCAGCGGCGAAGCGGCGGTACCTCGCCGTCAGCATGGACGAACTGCTGAGGTCCAAGGCTCACCTCGACTGCCCTCCCTGGAAGAAGTCAGGTACGGACCACGATGAACATCATGCACCTGAAACTACCCCACCCCAGCGCAAGAATCACAATTGTGTGTTAATGTGTTATTATGGTGTTAATAACTTATTAAAACCTCTACTAATAACGGCCTTGCGCCACAAAAGTCGTTGTATGAGCAACTTAAAGGCTTGCAGCTAGCACAGTTTGCAGCTTGTTTAGTACTACACATGATGCCCGTCAGGCCAAGCTGGAAATTATATAGATTGGTTCATTCATTTTGAGGCGCAAACAGCTATTCCAGTCCCGTTATGGAGCTTCAACGGGAGCGAGACCATCTACTGATTTTGCCCTATAAAATAAAAAAAAGGATCGTCTATTTATTTTTGAAAAATTGTCAGCATTTTGTACTGGCAATTTTTACCGCGTTCGGCTGTACTACTCTCCGCTTGTTTCAGCTTATTCTCTCTCACATAATACTATTCAACCATCCAAAATAATCCAAAATTTACTATTCCACCTACCAGCCGAACGAGCTGAAATTGGTATACTGTTTTACTAGTGAGGCCATCTATCTTAGTATAGATAGAGTAATGTCTAATTTACCCCTAAACTTATCATTGAATAAAAAGCATCCTCCCACTCAAGTATCGGACAATTTATCACATAACTTTCAAAATCGGATAAAATATCCCCTGGCCATTTCAGTGTGGTTTCAGGGTGGTTTTACTTACACATGGTCGTGGGACACATATGTTGGGTGGTCTGTATTTCTTTTATATCAAAAAATCTTAACATTTTCATATTAAGTTGGATGAAACACAAACTTTATATGAAACTATAGAACTCAACGCGATCTACAATACTGTAGTAGACAACTTTATTCTTTGAAATTTTTTAGAGGATCAGATATTCATGTAAGTTATTAGATTTTAAAATACAAAATTTTAAATTCTAATTTTTTGATTTTTTTAAACGACCTCAGACATTGACATGGTCTATACCAAAGTTATTGGTCTCAATATGATCTATAACTTTATGGTTGAGCACCCTTTTATTTGAGATCGCTTAGAGGCGTAAATATTTATGTTAAGTTATCTAAATAATAAATTCAAAATTATGATTTTTATTTCAAAACGATGTCACTTGGAGACATGCTCTGTGCCAAATTTGTAGTGCTTGAAGACGTCGGAAACTTTCTAGTTGATTTTTTATTTGAGATCATTGAGGAGCTCAAACATTCAATATAATATGGCATGACAAAATAAATGAGGACATGTGAGACCTACTTGACACATCAGTCAAAACCGCCATCGAAATCACTCTATTTTAGGGGGTAATTTATCCTATTTTAAAAGTTAATAGGGGTTGAGAATGTTTTTTTAATCCAGCAACAAGTTTAAGGGGAAATTGACTTTACACATTAAAATATATACTGCAGAAATCTTGCGATATATAATTACATATTGAATATGGATTTTATGATAATTTTCGGAATTAGTAACCTGACGTCTTTTTTTTTTGAAAATATCTGGACGCTACAAATTATTGGAATAAATAACCAGACGTGATATCTCCACATTTTAAGCTATATACATGATAAGTGGCCATGCCTTGACCTTTCTCTCCATGTCAAATATGGTAAATTTTGGTTAGAACGTTGGGATGCCACTAATAAGGTTGCTATGAAAACAGTTACGGGGCAATCACGCAAAGAAGAAAGAATCCATATTAAAACACTAAAATTGGCCTATCAAAAAGAAACTCTAAGAAATGTTACAGTGGGTTGCTGATGTCAAAAAATATGCAAACAAATAAGATTAAACTCAATTTTGTTTGTAAGATATAAAATATCAAATGATATTTTTTTATTATAAGTTATACATGTTTATTTAATATAGGATTGTGATGTTGATTTCAGAAATACAAAATCTGGAGTTTTGAACCAAAAAAACATCTCCACCAAATTTAGAAAATAGATCCATTGTCTCTATGTTCTTGTAAAAAAAAAAGGAGACTGAAGAGGAAAAATACAGCTCCAACAAATCCACCTTTTAATCCCTTTTTCCTGAAGTTTTTCTCAATTAGAAACTCCTCCTGTAATCCCTCAAAGAAAGGAGAGAGCAACTCATCACCTTCCCCTTTCCCTCTCATGCTGAGCCACACCGGATGGGCAGCAGGCCAGTAGCATCCATGCCATCCCCAAAAATGTTGTCATGGCGGAGCAAATGGGCCACCGCGCCACGCTCGATTGCCGCACGCCTCTCCTCTAGGTGGCTGAGAGTGTAGAGGGTGGGCCACCGCTTCCTTGCGAGCAAATGGGCAGATGTGTCGCCACATCACGTGGACAGGCCGGCGAGCCAGAAGAGAAGCTGAGAGAAAGGAGAGCAGAGGGAAGAAAGAAAGATACAGTACTTTTTACTAAGTGATATGTTGGCTCCACGTACATAGGAGATGAGGAACCACAATCTGCTAGAGTATATCCCTCATTATGTAGAGTTATGTTTTCTCAATCCCTTTTAACGTGATATAGGGGATTTACTTTTCTCAATAAGTAGACTTACTCTAAGGTCTCTATAAAATCTTGGACAAGCTCAATAATTAAACATTACTAGACAAATTTTTAGACAATAAGGAGGAACATCCGGGTTCGTCCTCTAAGAAGAGGAATATCTTATTAAAAAATCACTTCAACACATAGTGTCGGTGTTTCGAGTAAACACCAACGAGTAAATTTGTGTTATTGCACGTCTGGTCTGAATGGTGTGCTAAAATGACACAAGGTTTATACTGGTTCGGACAGAATGTCCCTACGTCCAGTTCGTGGTTGTTGCTCGTGTTATTAGTACTAAAAAGTTCGTAGTAGGGGTTACAAACGGACGAGAGAGGGACAGGTCCCAAGTCTCTGATGGAAACGTCAAAAAGGTACTGATAGCTTGGTTGTTGCTCAGCTATGTGTGATGTGATGCGTGATGTGTTTTTTCGACCCCCTTAGTAGGGTGCTCTGCCTTCCCTTTTATAGGTCAAGGGAGATCAGTGATTACAGATGGGAGAAAAACCAGAGGCAAAGGAGGTACTTCAAAGATGCTGGGTCTTCCTTTTCCTTTGTGGCGGCCCCACTGACATGGCAGGCGGTGCCAGGGATAGCTCCATGCTGGGTGCATGTCCGCTGATCTTGATGGAGCCGTGCTAGGCGTCTGTCCGCTGATGATGCCATGTTCTGGCATTATCAGAAAGTTGTTAGGTCCCATCCCGCCCCGGTGGGCGGCGCGGCGGACCAGGGTGCTGATCCGTGGCCATACAGATAGCAGACAGCGTAGTGACCGCACGTCCGTTACTGTAGGTGATGTGATTTTCCTCCTAGACCGTAGTGGTCGTCGTGAGCTTCCGTCAGTATTCGCGCCCGAGGGCAAATGGAGGTGGCCACAACACTATAAAACAAATGTCAGCGCCTACAACACTGTTTGGGCTCTGACATTCCTAGAAGGTCTCAAAGCGCCCTTTATGTCATATCCTGACGGTACTTTCCTGTAGGCGTGCAGGGTATGGTCCTTGGTATTGCGGTTGACTTGAATGCCCTGTCTTATCTGCGCGCGTAGTTAGGAAGGAGTCACGCGCAGACATCGGGCAAGGTGGAGCCAAACCTCGGGGGTCGGGCGAAGCGGAGCTAGTCCTCAGACGTCGGGCGAGGCGGAGCCAACCCTCGGGGGTCGAGCAAAACAGAGCCAGTTCTCAGACGTCAGGCGAGGTGGAGCCATCCTTCAGACGTCAGGCGAGGCGGAGCCATCCTTCAGACGTCGGGTGAGGCGGAGCCAACCCTCGGGGATTGGGCTAGGTGGAGCCAGCTCTCAGACATCGGGCGAGGAGGAGCCAACCCTCGGGGGTCGGACGAGGCAGAGCCAGCTCTCGGACGTCGGGCGAGGCGGAGCCATCCCTTGGGAGTTAGCCTGAGGCGGAGCCTGCGGCCTTGGTGGTTTGGACGAGGCGGGGCCTACTGGGAAATGTAGTCACGTTCTTGATCGCTCTGATGAATTAGCGTTGATGGGTATCAACTCCTCTTCTTCGAGTACCCTAGTATTGGTCCCCGACAGTAGCCCCCGAGCCCCGGGCGATTAGAGTAGAATCGTCTGGGGGATCTTTTGACTTGCCAGCGGGTGTAGCCCTTGAGCCTGCGGAGGAGTAGAATACTCCTTCAGAGGTTTTTTCTGACTTGCCAGCGGATGCGCGCGAGCACACCCGGTGGGTGTAGCCCCCGAGCCTACGGAGGAGTAGAATACTCCTTCGTAGGTTTTTTCGACTTGCCAGCGGGTGCGCGCGAGCGCACCCGGTGGGTGTAGCCCCCGAGCTTGCAGACAAGTAGAATACTCCTTCGGAGGTTTTTTCAAAAGGGAGGACTATGCGGGCCTTGGCTTTCTCTTGTCGCCCGCGGTGTGCCCTGGGGATGGTGATTCCCTTTTTGCCGAGGTTGGACCCTTCGCGGGTGTGGTCCTGAGTTTTGATGGTTTGTTAGCTGGATAGTTCGATTGAGGTCCCAGTATCCCGTTCACGGGGATCCGGTCAGGGTAAGCCTGACTGAGACTTAATCATGGGCCGAGATGCCCATGGCATTCGTGTGCCTGGGCGCTGGCCGCTTGTGGGGCCTAGCTCTTTATACCCTTTGTCATAGTGGTGTTTGGAGCGGCTGTTGGACCCGTTGATGGCTCAACCATCAGACTCTTAGGCCCAGACAGGCCATAGATGTGCTTTTGATCCATATTCCTCTTACTCGTAATGAGTCCAGGTCTGCTTGGGGAGGCAAAACGTCCGGCGAGTTTCCCGAAGGAAAGGATAGGGATGGCGTGCGCGTATCCTGTGGCATGATGTTGTGGTAGATCATGGGAGGCATGGAGATCTAGGTGGACGGTTGGTTTCCTCGCATCTGTCGCCCCTATAAAACCAAAAGGTTCGCCCCTAGGGTTTCATACTTTGCCTCTTTGCCTTCGCATCTGCCACCTCCGCCGACAATCATCTAAGCTCCCCGCATCCACGTCTCAACTATCGTGAAGTTCGCATCCACCCACCCCCATCTTGTAATGGAGCCGTGGTGCCACTCTGAAATCACCCACCAGCGCCTGGAGGGCCTTGTCCGCCGTGGTCGTCTCTACGCGCGGACCACCGCCGAGGAGTGGCAGCTGCCCAGCGAGGAGGACATGTCGTCGCCGCCTGTTGACTACGTCATCTCGTTCGCGCGCTTCCATGAGCGTGGGTTCGCCACCCCCGCCCACAGATTCCTTCGAGGACTGATGCACTATTACAAGATAGAGCTGCAGCACCTCAACCCCAATGGGATCCAACACATGGCGGCATTCATCGCCCTATGTGAGGGATTCCTAGGGATCAGCCTCTACTTTGATCTATGGCGGCACTTCTTCGTCGTCAACCTCTAGAAGAAGAGGGAGAAGCGGTAGGAGCTGAATATGCTGATGGGATGCGCCGACATCCAGCTTCGGATTAACCAGGTTAGCGACTACCCGGCAATGTGGCTGTCGACCTCCAACAGGGGGTGATATTCGCATTGGTTTTATCTCAAGAACGATGCCACCGCCCCCTTGCTGGAGTTTACCGAGCGCTTAATCGAAGGGGCCCCAGATTCATGGAGGAAGTGGGGCATCCCAGAGAAGGACAAGAAGAGGATCTAGGCCCATCTCGCCACCATCCACTTCCGGAAGGAGAAGGGGTTGAAGGGGTCAGGAATCATCAGTGCCTACCATGCGAGGAGGGTGGCACCACTGATGAGGCGCGCACTTCCCCTGCACGTGATGGCACCCGAGGCGTCACTCGACGGGACGGCGCTTGCCGAGGAGGCGCTCTCCCTCTCTAAAGTTGCGCAACACATCAAGGAGGCGATGGAGCCTTCTCGGGATAGCATGAGCGCCCCTCTTGATTTTGTGTACCTAGTGCCGGGGCATCCCCCGATGCGGCCAGAACCAAGGTACATTGTCCTTGTAAGTTTTCTCTTCCTTGTGCCTTCTTCTTCAATTAAACTTCTAACCCCTTGATACTGACATTGAGATTGGGGGACCAACCGAGGGACCTCATCCTCATGGATCTCCTGGCTCTGTTGCCGAGGGATCTGTCCATTAGGGTGGTGAACTACGCTGAGGCCGAGCGGCAAAGGAAAGCGAAGGAGGACAAGAGGAAGAAGAGGCAGCAGAAATTGCGTGCGCGGGAGCGAGGGGAGGAAACTGATAGTGACGATGACAACGAGGAGGAAGAAGATGATGAGGTAGTTGATGACACTGAGCGTGGTGGCCTAGAGAGCAAGGACATGCTGACAAGCACCCGCTCATCCTTGTAGGGGTCAGGACCTTTCTCGTTTCACAGAGGGGAAAGTGTGTCCACGAGATTGGTGGAGATGGGCTGGACCATCGGCCAGCCCTCAGAACCAACAGGGGTAGGCGGATCTGTCGCCACGCCCGAGGTGCCGCGGCCGGAGGGGGGTGGCCCCGCCCAGAGTGCCTCAAGAGTCAAGCAGAGGCGAGTGGGCTGTCGCTGCGCGTCGAGGCGCCACCGAGGGGTGGCTCACCAATCACGCCCCAAGACGCAAGGGAGGCGAGCCCCTCGCCTTGGGAGTTGTAACACCCTAGGTGTTTGTCACCAATTAAGCAATGGGTTTAAACTCAAACATGACATGTTAAGTGGTGATGAAAGTTTCAAGATCAAATCTACAAAATGAGCGACCACTTAAACTTGGACCATGCACCATTGCTTACATGTTGCCCTTTCCAAAAAGTATGCTTGAGTAATGTTGGATCTCTCGCTTTCATGTGCCCCACATCAATTTCCACCCACATGGATGATTGGAAAAGTTTAAGTGAAGTTTGGAATCAAAAAGTTACATGGAATGATAAGTTATAATCTTTCTTGGATTGCTTTATTAAGTGAATGGAATTATAGATCGTCAACCAAACCTTGCTACCTTGCCCAAACGACTCAAATTGAAATCTACAACAAAAGTCATGAAGGGTTCGTGTTGAGCGGAGGACAAGAAAATACCTCCATCGGTCTAAAACTTGGATTTAAGCTTTACCGCGATGCTACTTTGACCGACGTTGACCAATTGCTTATAGTGCTTGCATGGAGTTACACCTTAAATAAAAGTTGAAGTTTAAGTCGAATAGAACCAAATTTGTTTGATGCTCAAGAACTAGTTTGGTCCGTAACCTAGTCAAACAGAGCTCACAAGATTCAATGAACCGCTGTTTTGGAACCCCGAAATTTGGCTAAGTGTAAATGACGAACTTCCGCTTTCAGCCTCAATGTACCCATATTTGGCGAATTTTAGTTTGCAAACCATTTCAATTTGGGAAAACTCCTTTAAGGAAAGTTAGAGTACTCTTGTAGCCCTACACAACAGTGTGTAATCGGTGGAGCAAATAATCGATCGGTTTAGGAGATATGATGGGAGGAAAATGAGATTTCAGCTTGTATTTTCGCGGTAGAATTGAAATTTTGAAATTTGATGAACAGTAATGTTCATGGCCGACCGCATCTTGATTAGCCGTTGTTGCAGCGTGGCCTCCGATTAGGTGCTCGGCTGCTCGCCACCGCCTTCTTGCCGTGCTTAAGTGCGAACCGAGTTCCCCCATCCTCTCCACTCACTCCCTCTCCATTCTCCCTCTCCCTCTCTTCTCTGCCTCTCCTCCCAAGCGCCATGGCCGAGTGGGCAAGACGCAGCCTTCTTCTGATGTTTCTCTCCTCTCCTCCTCCTTCCTCCAAATTGCAGCCACCATCTCCGCCTCATCCCCTCTGCCTCACGGCCAGTGCGCGCCGTCTCCTGTGGCTCTTGGTGCAGCCGACAACCTTCGCCACTAGCAAGGTCGCCATGTGCATGCCATGGCGGCGCTGACATGGGCTGGAGGTCAGTGGTCCGTCGCTGGCCGGGCCGAGACTGCACGAGTGAGGCCCGACGTCGCTGCATGGCGCCAAGACGGGGTTTCCGGTGCTCATGGCCGCTCCACCATCGCCGAAGAGACCCCTACGACCGTCACCGATGAGCCTCAGTGCCTCCTCTGCTTCCTAATCCTGTCAGGGACTGTTTACTAGAATTCGACGTAAGTCAGGGGCCTAAATGCAATGTCATTGACTCAAGTGAATAGTGCTTCCGAGGACTTATTTGCTGTAAATCGGGTAAAACTTTGAAACTTCATAGTAAATCATAGGAAATTCGTAAATTAGCAAATGAGGACTTTTTGGAATCCTTGTGAAATTCTCTATGCACTAGATCTATAATATGTCTGGTTTTAGTTTAAAGTTGTAGCTGTAAAAATGGATTTGTGCAGTTAGGGTTTGAATGCTAGTCTTATTTGTTTTTTTCTTATAACTGCAGTTGTTGTGCTCAAATAATTGTGAAATTTTTGTGGAGTGCTACTAAGATGATTGTTGTTTTCTGGTAAAAATTTCATGAGTTTAGGATTTATATTTTAAGAGTTATAAAAATAACAAATGCCCTGTAATGCTTTGCTCCTACTCTGAATAGTTCTGCATGTTTGAATTAATTGGCTTAGTTAAGGTATGAATCATGACTTGATGAAAATACATGAGTTGTAGTACTTTTCTTAAGCTTTCCAAAAAGTTAAATATCATGATTTTTGGCTAAGTAGATCTTGAGTTATACTTGCTTAAATCTCTGTGGCTGTTTCTGCCTAAACCCAGATAGGGTTTCCTTGTTCTTACTGTGGGGCCTTCTTACTTGTGGAATTAGCTTTAGGTGTTTACAATAAAGTTGTTTATAATTTGCTAAGATTTCTAAAAAGTCTAGAACCACATTTATTGGACATGTATAACTCCATTTATAGCTGGTTAAAGTGGCATGTCAGTTTCTGTCTATGTTTTTGACAGAGCTGCAATTATTGGATTAATTGACCCTTCTAACTGTAGAATCATCTTAATATGAGAATAATAAAGTTGTAGGTAACTTCCTAGGGTTTTCAAAAAGTTAAGGTTCATGTTTGTTGGAGGTCTAGAACTCCAGTTATGCTTCTCTGAAGTTTCTATCAGTTTTCTGTACCACTGCTGTTGGGCTGCATTTGTAGTTTTGCTTGTGCAATTATTTTCGTGGTGTAAATGATGTTTGATATGGTTGTAGTGAATACAAAAGTTGTAGCAAATTTCATGATCTTGCTTGTGTTCAAATTGTAAGGTCATAGGCCAGATAGTGTAGGAGTTACATGACTTTTAAGTCTTCTATCAGGTTTTGATTTTATTCTGAGCAGATCTGAAAGATGCTAGTGTTTGATCTAGTTAGGATTTGAATGAGTTTTTGGGATAATAACAAAGTTGTAGATAATTCATGTATCTAGCTCCTGTTAAAATTTGGTGGTATTTGGCCTTGTGGTTTGTGAGTTATGCCTGTTTAAAGTTGGGTTTCAGAAATGGCTGCTCTCTGTCTTGTTTAGACCAGTTTCTGTAAATGGGTATATTTGACTTAGTTAACTTGAGAATCATGCTAAGATGATTAAATATGAATTGTTGAAAATTTCATGAGATTTCCAGAATGTCTTCTTGCAAGTCATTTGGATTTGTGTAACTCAGTTATAGCTAAATCTTGTAGCTGCTGTTTGCATGTCCAGAAATTGACAGATTCCAATTATAGTTGTTTGCTTGTATTTTGCTAAGTGTGGCTCATACCTTTGATGATGGTTGAGTTAGAGTACCTGAGATCTTGGGAAACTTGTGTCATGCTTGGTGTTGTCATCTTCTTTGCTATCGTGGCATTATAAATTGTGCGATATTTAAAGTAAGCAATGCGAAGTGCTTGTGCATGTTAACGTAACCTTGTGCTTGTCTTACTTATCGCATGCGCTGCATTATCTATTGCACTTCCATGTATTCATACACCTGCATCTTGCATCTCATTTAGGTATGCTAGATAAACCACGTGAAGGATGTGATGTGAGTCAAACCCAAGATGGTGTTTGGTGGATCTATCCAGAAGATGGAAGGACTAAGCAAGTGCTAGGACCGGAGATGTCACCATGTTGGTGCAAGCTAAGCTGAATCGACTTGTGTCGGATCCCGTGCAAGCCCCGGAGCATTCTAAGTCTCCCAAATTTTACAAATGATTACTTAAGTACTTATGATTGATGCATTAGGATATAAGAGTTGAATGGAACCACTTGATGCATATACATTCCTTGTCCGGATATTACACCTTTAACCGGTATAGGTCCGTGATCGAATATATGCTTAGCCATGCTTAGACCGGTAGAAGTCGGTGATTTTCCTATCACTGCGAGATATAGGTGGATACCGAAGCACGGTTGGCTATATTTGCTATCGTGGAAAAGAACCATGGGGTAAAAAATAAATCAAGGCGGTGAGTCTATGTGTAGGTTGACTCATGTGATTCCGCTCAGTATCGATTAAGGACCGCACCGTTGTTGGCGCTTCGACAAGATTGAACGCATGCCTATCACTTAGCTGGCGGATAACTTCGTTCCGACCGCTGGCCGAGTAGCTCAACTCGGTGCCGGGACCCGTTCTCATTGCGCGCTCCTTGCGAAGCGATCGACCGAGCCCAAGGGCGAGGCTAGGCTGAACGTCCCGGCATCTGGTGTCCCAGATCAGTCTTGCGGCATGCGGACCCAGCGAAATGTGTACCGAGTTGTACCAAAGGTGACCTAAGGTGACCGTTGATCTGTGCTGGGTTTGTGTTAGGAATAAATTCCCAGCTGGTTGAAATCGATTCGAATCGCCGTCTCTCCCGGATAGTGAGAAACTTGGCTAGTCCCAACATCGTAGTAATTGGATTATGGAATGTGATGGTTCGGATGAATATGGAATTACTACACCTGCTATGGTTACTATTGTATGCTCTAAAACGATATACCACATGTTTGGCACAGGATAGTTGCTAATCTAGAGATGAATAGTTCTAATTAACTTGATGACAGAATTATAATTGTATAATTGAGTTAATCGCTTTTTATGCAAATTGTTGTCAAGCTACCTCCACTTATAAAGCCTTGCATACTCCTTGGAGTCAATTTTATTTCTGGTTATGACGGGTAAGTCTAGCTGAGTACATTCGAGTACTCAGGGTTTATCCCACCATGTTGCGGTAAGGTTTTGGCCTGCTAAAGATGGTGGCTAACCACCGGTGGGCTCGGTGACTCCATATCTACTTCTCATCTACATGCTTTTGTCTGAGGATGTCACTTATGCTAGCAATGTATTTGGACTCATATTAATGAAATCCTTCGAAAGAAATGTTGTTTTCACTAATCGGTTTTGAAATCCAAACTTGTATTATTATTTATGAACCTAATTGTAATATTATTTCCACTGCAACTCTGTGTATGTGATGTGTATTTGCTTAATCACGCGATCTTGGTTGCGATGTTGATTTACCGAGGTCCTGCGTGACACTCGGCGGACTACCGGGTTTATATAAGTGAGAGTATGCGCGTGTCAACGTGTTAAGCGGGGACAGCCGTACTTGATCTTGTATAAATTGGGCGGTTCTGTCATAGGAGTAGAGGGCGGGCTCGAAATAGCCCCACCCCGGCGAGGTGGAGCAGGGACCTAGGAGTTCATCCCCCAAACGTATCCACCGCCCAACAGCGCCAATGTAAGTCACCAACTCCTTTGTTTTCTCTATTTTTAGTGTGACTTATGCCTTTTATTTCTTGCAGCGTCTTGAGATGGGGCAACCTTTTGGCGTTGGTGCCCAAAAAGAGCGTCGCCCTTTAGTTAAGGCGGCAGCTGTCAGTCGACATCGCTCCCGTTTCGGGTGGGAATGGAGCCGGCGTTACTACCTCATCAGCCGGTCAGGCGCCGCTCGTGCCCTCGGTGAGACAAGTAGACACGGGGGCTAGAAGGATGCCCTCGGAGGTTGCTGAGGAACCGACGATGGAGGTGGTGCCACTGCCGACGATGGGTCAGTTGGAGCTTCCGACCACGCTCGTGGCGCCGGCTGCGGCAGGCGCGACACAGCCGAACGAGGGCCGCCGACGCAGGTGGAGGTGATGGAGGCCATGATAGGTGGGACGCAGCCGGATGCCACCATGGCAGCGCCCGAGGCAGCGGTGCGATCCGCATATCCGGCGGCCCATGCGATGGCGCTTGACATGGGTTGGACGGAGGAGGACACGACCGAGGGGTCCCCGGATGTTGCGGCGGTGGCGTAGTGGACCGGCGGGGAATCGTCCCTGGCCTTGACATCAGGGGGCAGCCATTCGCCCACGTGGGGCGAGCCCGTACTCCGGTGGATGAACCCGCAAGACCCAACATCGACACTCTTTGCCCTCGATGATGCTACTAAGAGCATGGAGCAGGAGAGTCTTGACGAGGGGATTGTGGCCACACTAAAAGCCTTGGATCATGCAAGGCGTGCCCTGTGCGAAGTGATCATTCCCACTGGCCAGGTATTCCCTTGACCTTGCCTCTCTCCCTCCTTTTTCTTCATGTATTTTTGTGTTTCTGACCATCATCTTTTTTTAGTCCCTTATTGCTCGCAGCCGGGGGAAATCCTGGTTCCTCCACGAGCAGAAGGAGAACTGGGACCACCTCATTAAAGAGGCCTGGCTATGTGGGGATGTGGCTACCTAGCTTGTTGTCGCCCAACAGAGGGTGGCCAAGCTGACTCCCCTGGCTGAGGAGGCAGACAATCTCTGACTGCGGGAGGCCGAGGCCCGTCGGCATGTAGAGGAGACCGAGAAGGCGTTCGAGGCCCTATCGGCGAGGGTGCGGCAAGATGAGGAGGAGGCCGCTAGAGTCAGGAGGAAGAGGGACCAGCTACTCTAGACGGACACTGAGACCCACCAGCAGATCCTCGACCTCCTGGTCGAGGCCGAGAAGGAGCGGGACCTGAAGCTAGTTGCCAAGGAGAAGTTCGTAGCCCTGGAGCGGAGGGTGAGTCAAGATGCTGAGGCGGTCGCTCGGCTACACAAGGAGCGAGACGAGCTGCTCCAAACCATGGGGAGGCTCTGCTTGGAGCCTGGCATGGCCCGTTCGGAGCACGACCAGGCCATCCAAGAACGCGACGAGGCGCAGCAGAGGATCGGCTCCCTCTAGGCCGAGCTTGGAACCACGACAACCCAGAGGCTGGAAGTCGAGGGCGTCTCCGCTGAGCTGGCTACGGAGCTTGCCGAGGCGAGGAGGAACCTTTAGGCGGAGAGAGATGAGCTTGGTCTCCTGAGCGCTGCCCTCGGAGTGGTCTGCGGCGACCTAGAGGTGGTGTGGTCAGAGGGGACCAGCTTGCTTGCAGCCCGTGTCGTCGATATCACAACGCGGGTGCGCCAGCTCGAGAGAGCCGCTCTCCGTGTCGGGGTCACCCAAGCCTTTGCAATTCCTCATTAGCATTATGCGGATAGCATCGACTTGGAGACGATGAGCCTCGGTTTTGCACCTGGCTACAAGGCCTTTGAGCTGGACGAGATAGAGACGGCGGTGGCTCCTCTTGCATGGGACCTAGCGGACAGAGTTAAAGACTTAGTTCTCCCCCAGGGGGCTAGTTAGTCAAATAGGTCAGATGAATTCGGATGAACATTATTGTAATCTGTGGACAAGTGCCGACCCTTATGTATCGTAAAAACAATTTTGCAACTTCGTTTTGTTTGATTGAACTTGTTTTATTCCCTTTTTGTATGTGAAAGAAAGAGCTCATGTATTTCGACCCTTCCATTTGTTAAGACCATAGGGCCCGAGGTGTAAGAGCAGAACTTTGATCATGCTAGTGAGCAAAGACACCGTAGCCGCCGAGGCGTAGGCTTTTTGTAGTCCGACCAGGGATGATCAATTATTCGTTTCCGCAAACCTTGCCACTAAACTTAACGTGAGGAAGAGGTATGACATGGCGGCTGTTTCAGAAACGGTGTATTTATACCCGTATCAGCCCCCCGAGTGAGATCTGACCCTTAGCCGTTGCAGGGGTCGGATGTCACTGAAAATCGAGGAGAGGATAGCGAAACTTTAGGAGAATGCATCTCTTGTATTTGCCCGTACCCCCTCCCTAGGATCTTAGCTATCGTTCTATGACTGTGCGTTCAGTCTCCTCGCAAGTCCAACCTTCCTCGAGTCCCTGCGCGTAGCGGGGATTCGGTCGAGGGTTGGCTCATTTTTGTGACTGTCGCCTCGTCTGCAGTTTCCACAACCAAAGGGGTTGAGTTAACATCACTTGCCTCGATGGCTCTAGTGATGCGCTCGGTGAGCTCGCTAACAGGCATGTTCGAATGGAATCCGGTTCTGTCGCTTGTGATGGGGTCGACAAAGCCCTCGTGTGGCATTCCGTTGCTCCTTAACTCCGCCTTCAAATGATTCCCCCTCAATGGGGATTCTATAGGCTCGGCTAGAGGTTTGGATTGAATGAGAAGGTTGAGATGACCTTGTCCGCTTCTAGGCGGGATGGGCAAAGGCAGCACAGGGGCTCATCTGCATTTCCCTTGGCTTTTGTTAAACACGAGGCGGCCTCGGGCCCTTCATGAGCCATCCTTTGAACCTTGGTCTCGATCTAGGATCGGGCGGCTCGAGCCCCAAGCCCTATGGGGTTGATGAGGTCTGCCATGTTTCATGCATCACCCCATCCTTAGTTTCCGCAATTGGAGGGGCTGAGCTAACGACACTTGCCTCGATAACTCGAGTGTCACGCTCAGTGAGCTCGCTAACGGGCATGTTTGAGTGGAATCTGGGTCTGTCATCCACTAACAGGGTCGGCAGAGCCCTCATGTGGCATTCCACTACTTCTTAACCCGCCTCCCGGCAGATGCCCGAGCCATTTGATAGGCTCAGGTGGCATGTTAGCCTCTCCTCGATGGAGATTCTATGGACTTGACTCGAGGTTAGAATCAAACGAGAATGGTCGAGATGTTCCTATCTGCTTTTGAGCGTGGTTGGGTAAGGCCGTTGGGGCTCATCTTGATTTTTCTCCCCTTTCTCTGTTTGACATGAGGCAGCCTCGAGCCCTTTGTGGGCCAGCCTTCGAACCTCGGTCGGTCGCCGCTCATGTCGAATGAGACGACTATCACTTCATGACACGACGCGAAGCGTTGTGATGCAGCAATTGCATATACAATGCTTGGATGTATGAGATAAATGTATGAATGATTGAATGAACGAATGTATGAATGAAAATCGATGAATGAACGATCATATAAAGAAAAAGCGGGGGTCGGTAATGTTACATTGGTGTCACGAGTGACGGGTTTTGGGAGCTCTTATCAGATATGTCCATGCGGGGTCTGGGTCCAACATTCATGACAGGGCCAACGTAACCTACATGAGCGTCCCAGTCTTCCGTATCTATCTCTCGGTAGTGGCCCAAGCCATTCGATTGACTTGGGTGACCTGATAGCCTCTCCTCGATGGAGATTCCATAGGTAGGCGCCACCAAACCCTTACCGAGAATGTGGAGGTTAATGCTTGGAGTGCGGAGACAAAGACTTTGATCGCGCTGGTGAGCAAAAATGCCATAGCCGCTGGGGCGTAGGGTCCTAGCAAAATGACCAGATTTATTCAAAGCTTGCACCCGCACACCGTGCCTCTAGTTGTTAAACGTAAGGAGGGGTCGGGCAGAGAGAATGTCTAGCGAATAGACACTCCTGCTAGCCCCCGAGCGATGCCCGAACCCCCGCCGTTGCTGGGGTCGGGGGCTCGGTATCGAAATTAATACGTAAAGTAAGTAAGCAAGGGTGTTTGTCTCTCGGCGGTGGTTTTGAGCCGTTCGATCGACCTGGGCACCGGTTTTACCTTGATGGTAAGAGTGATGGGTTCGAAAAATCTCCGCCAGATATGAGCATGATCCTGTCTGTTCCTTACCCATTTCTCGTTAGTGGCCAAGTCGTCCGATCGACTCGTGTTACTTGTTGAGACAAGATTTTCCTGTGGAAATAGAGAATTAGAACATCCCACACAAGAATTTAGTCAGACAGGTAAGCCGAGCGATGAAATTGTGCAAAATGGACAAGCTCTTAATCTTCATTAAAGCAAATAGCTTTTTAGCTCTTCTCCCCCTTTTTGTAAAAAAGGTTTAGTGCGTTTCGACTCTTTCCATAGTTAAGGTCATAAAAGCTCAGAGTGCGGGTGAGCCAGTTCTGATCACGCAGGTGAGCAAAGGCACTGTAGCCGCTGGGGCGTAGGTTTCTTGCAGTCCGACCAGTTATACTCAGAGTTTGTTCACAAAAACCTAGCTCATAGGCATTAACGTGGGAAAAATGGGGCAAGCACAGAGAATGTTTGCAGGATAAATATACTCATATCAGCCCTCGAGTGAGGCCCAACCCCTTGTTGTTGCAGGGGTCAGATGTCACAAAGGATCGGGGTGTTTTGATAACAAAAACTAATAAGAGAAAGTGTGCATTTATTAAGGGTAAAAGCGACGTAGCTGCTCGAAGTTCCAGGCATTGGTTAAGATTTCAGCGTCGTTGGTCTTGAGCTTGTAGGCGCCTGGACAGAGCACCTCCGCAACTACGTATGGTCCCTCCCATAGCGGAAAGAGCTTGTGGCGGTCCTTGTTGCTCTATACAAGGCGGAGAGGACTAGGTCTCCGACGTTGAAGGCTCGACCATGCACTCGTCGGTACGTGGTACCATCGCAGGCGCCTATTGGTACTTTTTGGCGGAGGAGGGCAACGTCGTGTGCTTCGTCCCAACTGGTCCATGGCGTCCTCGTGGGACACTTTGGCTCCTTATTCGTCATATGCCCCTGATCCTTGGCGCTCCATAGTCATGGTCGGTTGGGAGGACAGCCTCGGAACCATAGACCATGAAGAAGCATGTGAAGCCAATTGGCTCGGATCTGGGGTTGTCCTTAGGCTCTAGAGTAATGAAGGAAGCTCGGTGACCAACAGGCGCCAAGCTTGTTCAACCGGTTGAAGATCCTAGGCTTGAGTGCTCGACCTACCCGTTCATTCAGAGGTGCGCAACGGTGGCCCAATTGACCCGGAGTGGTATTCATTGTAGAACCGATGGAACTTCTTTTAGGTGAACTGCATGCCATTTTCTGTGATGATGGAGTTCGAAACTCCAAAGTGATAGATGATGTCGAGGAAGAATAGCACGGCTTGCTCGGACTTGATCGCGGAGAATGGCCGAGCTTCTATCCACTTTGTAAACTTGTCTATGGTGACAAGCAAGTGGGTGTAGCCTCCGGGCGCCCTCTTGAAAGGTCTGACCAGATCGAGCCCCCCAGCACCACAAACAACCATGTGATAGGGATCATCTGGAGTGCTTGGGCCGATAGGTGAATCCACGAAGCGTAAATCGACACCCTTCGTGAGAGTGCGCCAAATCTGCTTTGCCGCGTCGTCTCAAATGGGCCAAAGAGAAGCCCTATCGGAATGCATTTTTGACCAGGGTTCTAGGTGCAGCATGATGACCCCAGACCCCACCATGGATATCACTCAGCAAATGCTTCCCATATTCGATGGGGATGCAGCGCTGCAGGATCCTGGTGTCGCTTCGGTTGTAGAGTTAGCCCTCCACAAGAACAAAGGACTTGGCGTGACGTGCGAGCCATCGAGCCTCCATCTTGTGCATTGGTAGCGTATCATGAAGGATGTAGTGAAGGTAGAGCATCCTCCGATGCGACCGGAGGGTTGGGTTCTATTGCTAGGTCCTCTTCAAGCTCCATGACTTCCGGGCCCAAATGGAGCCGACGGTTGGTCACCCCGGGCTGGATTGGATGGACCATCACCACCTTGCTCCAACCCCTCGTAGTGAACCAAGGGCTTGTGCTTTGGTCATGGGAGAAGATACCCATTGGCACCAGCTCTCGGCCGACATCTTGCTTTATAAGAAGCACATCGGCCGCCTCGTTGAGGCGCCTCGGGATGTGATTGAGCTCGAGGCCATCAAACTTGTCCTCCAACCGATGGACTTCTTGGTAGTATGAGGCCATCTTGGCATCGTGGTAGCTTGACTCCTTCATGACTTGGTCGACTACCACCGGAATCTCCTCGAGCGTCGAGGCGCTTGATGCCCAACTCGATGGCAATGCGGAGGCCATTGATGAGTGCTTCATATTCGGTCACATTGTTGGAGGAGGGGAAATGGATACGGACCATGTACCTCATGCGTACCCTGAGGGGCAACCCGAAGACCAGCCCCATGCCAGTGCCCTTCTTCATCAGTGACCCGTCGAAGTACATCATCCAGTACTCTTGATTGACGACCGCTGGTGGCAATTGGACCTCGGTCTATTCCACGATGAAATCAGCCAACACCTAGGACTTGATGGCCATCCGAGAGGCATACGCAATGCCCTGACCCATTAGCTCAAGTGCCCATTTCGTGGTTCTTCTCGTGGCATCCTAGTTTTGGATGGCCTTACCTAGGGGGAAGGACGCCATGACTGTCACCGGATGTGACTCGAAGTAGTGGCGTAGCTTCCTCTTGGTGATGAGGACGGCGTACAGAAGCTTCTGGATTTGGGGGTGGCGGGTCTTTGAGTTGGATAGGACCTCACTGATGAAATACATAGGGCGCTATACTTTGAGGGTGCGCCCGTCTTCTTCTTGCTCCACTACTAGGGTGGCGGTGACCACTTGCGTGGTGGCCGCAACATAGAGCAGAAGGGGTTCTCCATTGGTACGAGGAACCAGGATTGGGGCCTTTGTCAAAAGCAGCTTGACCATGTCAAGTACCTCCTGGGCCTTGGATGTCCATTCGAAGTGGTCAGCCTTCTTCAGAAGTCGATAAAGGGGGAGACCTCGTTCACCGAGGCATGAGATGAAGCGACTGAGCGCGGTGAGGCACCCTGTAACTTGCTGTACTCCCTTCATGTTCTGAATTGGGCCCATCCTTGCGATGGCTAAAATCTTCTCTGGGTTGGCTTTAATGCCACACTCGGAGATGATGAAACCAAGCAGCATGACCCTCGGGACCCCAAAATCGTATTTCTTGGGATTGAGTTTGATACCGTTCGCTCGGAGTTTTGCAAAGGTCTGCTCAAGATTAGCTATGAGGTGGTCAGCCCATTTGGTCTTGACCATGATGTCGTCAACATATGCCTCAATGGTCCACCCGATGAGGTCCCCGAAACAGTTGAGCATACAACGCTGGTATGTAGCCCCAGCGTTCTTCCAACCGAATGGCACGGTAACGTAGCAAAACGATCCGAAGGGGGAGATGAAAGATGTCCCGAGCTGGTCGGACTCTTTCATCGCAATTTGATGGTATCCGAAGTACGCATCAAGGAAGCAGAGGGTTTCGCACCCCAAGGTAGAGTCAACTATTTGGTCTATGTGCGGCAAAGGAAATGGATCCTTTTGGCACACTTTGTTGAGACCTGTGTAGTCAACACACATCCTTCATTTACCACTCTTCTTTCGTACAAGAACATGATTGGCTAACCACTTTGGGTGGTACACTTTCTTGATGAATCTGGCCGCCAAAAGCTTTGCGATCTCTTCGCTGATGGTCCTACGTTTCCCCTCGTCAAAGCGACGTAGGCATTGTTTCATCAGCTTGGAGCCTGGGTGGATCTTCAAGGCATGCTCGGCGACATGCTCGGCGACTTCCCTTGGAACGCCTATCATGCCCGAGGGTTTCCACGTAAAGATGTCTCTCATTGGCACGGAGGAAGCCGACGAGCGCCCTTTCCTATTTAGAGGAAAGTGTGGCACCAATCGCACCATTTGCCCTTGGTGCTCCCTGGGTCTAAGGACCTCCTTGGAGCCCTCCATTGGCTCGAAGGACTCGGTCGACCGCTTGGGGTCGGGTGCTTCTTCGGCGACCTCCTTCCTGAGGGCCACGAGCTCTGCGGAGGCGACGATTGCTGCGGCGTGATCGCAACACTTGACTTCGCACTCGTAGGCACTCTAAAAGGAGGTGCCGATGGTGATGACCCCGTCTAGGCCCGGCATCTTTAGTTTAAGGTAGGTGTAGTTAGGACGGGACCATGAACTTCGTGTAGCATGGTCATCCTAGGATGGCGTGGTAGGTTCCGTGGAACCCAACCACTTCGAAGGTGAGGGTCTCCGTCCTATAGTTGGACGGACCCCCGAAGGTGATAGGTAGATCGACCTACCCAAGTGGCAAGGCCTGCTTTCCAGGCACGATGTCGTGGAAAGGTGCTCCGGTCGGCCGGACGCGCGCTCGGTCGATGCCCATGGCATCGAGCGTTTCGGCATACATGATGTTGAGGCCGCTGCCCCCATCCATCAGTACCTTAATAAGCCTCTTCGTACCAATGATCGGGTCAACCACGAGCGGATATCTCCTTGGCTGCGGACTCTGACCATCAGAGGAAGGTAGGAGTGGCTAGTTCGGTCAGATAGACTTCACGAAGATCACGACCTTCCGCGGCGCTTGGAGTTGTAGGCCGCCGACCCTCCGAAGATCATGAGGCAGCCATCTGGCGTTGAAAAGCCATTGTCTTTCCCCTCAGCATCATCCATGGTCGGGTCAAGGTCCTTCCCGTGCTCCCCTTTGTTCGAACCTTTGGACAAGAACCGCCTCATGAGGCCATAATCCTTGTACAGATGCTTAACTGGAAAGTCATGGTTTGGGCATGGTCCCTTGAGCAGTTTCTCGAAGTGGTTCAGAGTGCCCTCCACGCTTGACCACCCTCGCGTTCACTGGCCACACGACGCGAGCGAGCCTTGGCACCATTGCTTTTTCTTTTTCTTGGCGGGACGATTGGAGGCGCCTTCGCCGACGTCCTCGTCCCACCCCGCCTTGCTTTTGAGGCGGTCGAAGATCGCTCCAACTGCTTCTTTGCCCGAGGCATGGCTAGTGGCGATGTCGAGGAGTTCCTTGGTGGTTCACGGGCCCTTGCGTTCCAGTTTGTAAACCAGGGACTCATAGGTGGTCCCGGATAGGAAAGCTCCTATAATGTCGTCGTCAGCGACGTTAGGTAGCTCGTTGTACTGCTAGGAGAAATGCCGGATGTACCCATGGAGGGTCTCACTAGCCTTGTATCGGTAGTTCTTGAGGTCCCATGGGTTCTCAGGGCGCTCGTATGTACCCTAGAAGTTCCCCACGAAGATCTCCTCCAGATCCGCCCAACTTCGGATTCTGTCGGACGGCAGGTGTTCCAACCATGTTCGTGCTGAATTGGCTAAGAACAGTGGAAGGTTGCGGATAATGAAATCATCATTATCTGCACCACCGGCTTGGCAGGCAAGCCAATAATCCTCGAGCCATAGTCCAGGGTTCGTCTCCCCAGAGTACTTCAGGATGTTGGTTGGTGGCCGATACCTTGGTGGGAAGGCAGCATTGAGGATGTGTCGGCCAAAGGCCTGAGGCCTCGGCACGCCAGGGCATGGGCTTTGGTCCTCGCCACTGTCATAGCGTCCACCACGACGAGGGTGATAGCCGCGGCCAGCTCCCTCTCCCGGGTCATCGTGGGTACGCCTACGAGTGTTGAGGGTGTCGCGTGCGTCATGGTTGTGGTTGAGACATTGATGCACCAGGACTGCGGTGCGCTGCCTGTCGCCCTGTGGCGCTGGTGGACCAACATGTCCCTGCCTGGGCGCTCGAAGAGAGTGTGTTGGGTGGCGTCGAGCTCGCGTCACCGAGACAACGAGCTCTCGGCCTGCTGCGCCGCCACATGCTCGATTGAA
The DNA here is from genome assembly GCA_904845875.1 of Miscanthus lutarioriparius. NCBI lineage: Eukaryota > Viridiplantae > Streptophyta > Magnoliopsida > Poales > Poaceae > Miscanthus > Miscanthus lutarioriparius. The sequence goes on along the minus strand of CAJGYO010000018.1, from coordinate 51,301,419 downwards.
GTCTGCGAATCTTGCGGTGGGCCCAAAGATCCTTAGGCGTCATGGCCTCTAGAAGACCGTGGAGCAAGGCCGTTCGCGGTGGCGATGTTCTCAGCTTGCCCGAACGAAGCGAGAGAAGGTTTCATCATCCGCGATGATCCTTCGATTCACGTCGAGGGTCATGGCGTGTGAGCGCCCGCCATCTCCATGGCGCCGATCTCCCGATCGAGCTCCGTGTGCTCCTGCTCAAGCTGAGACGCTCTTCCTCGAGCTCTTGGTGTCGGGCTTTTAGCTGCTCCACCCACATGCGAGGCAGGGCTGTCTGTCTCCCTCTCGGCCTCGTCATTGAGGTTGTTTGTTGGGAAGCCTCCTCCCGTGAATGCTTTCGCGTGTCCCTCGGGGTACCATCATGAAGCATTCAGAGAGGGGTGATGACTCCCCGCTAGAGTCGAGCCCAGAGGGCTGACTCGGGTTCCTTGGCGAGAGGTCATGGAAAGATTCCGCGATATGCCTGATCACCCCACGAATTCGTCATTCGTGGGAGGTGGAATCATACGTTGTGCCACAAGGTGGCTAACGGTCTCCGTGGCGCTGTGGAAACAGAATGGAAGCCTTGTCGGGGTGCTCCGGATGAGGTGCTCTCGAGAGAGAGGGTTCCCCTCGATGAGCCACACCTGCCGTTGGCGTAAGAGAAGGTGAGGTGGCGCAGTCCTCCCAGTGATGGCTGGGGTCCTAGGGAGACGCCGAGTGGCGCTCAAGCCCTCAGAGGTCGAGGAGCTGGTTGTTTCTGGGGCGCAGGCCCCCGGTGCATGCAGCTGCAGCTCCTCAACCACCTCGTCGACTGTATCGAGACCGATGGAGGGGAGAGGTTGGACGACGGCGTGAGCCAATGCAAACTCTCCTCCCACCGTGATGATGAAGTCTAGGTTCTCGAAGCGCACATGTGCGTTCGGGACCCAGCTGATGCCGTGACTAGTCATTCGTGGCCTGATGTTAATGTCGTGACGCGCAAAAGCCCCTACCTGGCGCACCAACTGTCGGTGTTTCGAGTAAACACCAACGAGTAAATTTATGTTATTGCGTGTCTGGCCCGGATGGTGTGCTAAAAAGACACAAGGTTTATACTGGATCAGGCAGAATGTCCCTACTTATAGTTCGTGGTTGCTGCTCATGTTATTAGCACTGAAAAGTTTATAGTAGGGGTTACAAACGGGCAAGAGAGGGACAGGTCCTAAGTTTCTGATGGAAAGGTCGAATAGGTACCGAGACCTTGGTTGCTGCTCAGCTATGTGTGAAGTGAAGCGTGAAGTGTTTTTTCAATCCCCTTAGTGGGGTGCCCTGCCTCCCCTTTTATAGGTCAAGGGAGAGCAGGGATTACAGATGGGAGAAAAACCAGAGGCGAAGGAGGTACTTCAAAGATGCTGGGTCTTCCTTTTCCTTTGTGCGGGCCCCATTGACATGGCAGGCGGTGCCAGAGATAGCTCCATGCTGGGTGCATTTCCGCCGATCCTGATAGGGCCTGGGCGTCTGTCCGCTGATGATGCCATGTTCTGGCATTGTCAGAAAGTTGTCACGTCCCATCCCGCCCTGGCGGGCGGCACGGCGGACCAGGGTGCTGATGCGCGGCCATATAGGGAGCAGACGACGTAGTGACCGCACGTCCGTTACTGTAGGTGATGTGAGTTTCCTCCTGGACCGTAGTGGTCGTCGTGAGCTTCCATCAGTATCCGTGCCCGAGGGCAAATGGCGGCGCCCACAACACTGTAAGACAAATGTTGGCGCCTACAACACTGTTTGGGCTCTAACATGTCCGGAAGGTCTCAAAGCGCCTTCTTATCATATCTTGACGGTACTTTCCTGCAGCGTGCGTAGGCATGGTCCTCGGCATTACGGTTGACTTGAGTGCCCTGCCTTGCTCTGCTGTAGCGTAGTTGGGAAGGAGTCACGCCAGACGCCGGGCGGCGAGCCCCTCCTTCGAGACGTCGGGCGAGGCGAGCAAACCCTCGGGGTCGGGCGACGGAGCCAGACCTCCTCGGGCGTCGGGCGGCGGAGCCATCCTTCAGACGTCCCGAGGTGAGGCGGAGCCAACCTCGGGGTCGGGCGGAGCGGAGCCAGTTCTCGGGACGTCGAGGAGGCGGAGCCATCCTTGAGACGCTGGGCGGCGGAGCCAGCTCTCGGACATCGGGCGAGGCGGAGCCATCCTCGGAAGTCAGCGAGGCGCTCCCAACCCTCGAGGGTCGGACGATCGGACGAAACGGAGCTTGCGGCCTTGGTGGTTTGGATGAGGCGGGGCCTCTTTGGAAAATGTAATCGCGTTCTTGGTCGCTCACGATGAATTAGCGTTGATGGGTATCAACTCCCCCGACACATAGGGTCAGACAAATTAACACCGATGAGGGTTGAAAGCAGTAGCTGCTTGCTGGTAAATGCTAATAGACATCTCTATAATGCATCCTAAAACTGGCAAATGTTTTTTTTTCAATCAAAAAGAAAGCAATACGCGGGTCCTCTGGAACCAATTTTCAGCTCAATGTGTAGAACCATTGTTTCAGCCTTGCAATATACACATACAGCTGATCGATAATAGTCATGCTTAACATGTACCTGACTCCGTTTACTACATGCCAATGACCCACAGTGACATCTTCTGGCAACAAGCTCACAACCCCCGTAGTCTGCGGGCTTCCAGTTCCTCCACCGAAATGTTGCGGCGCATTTGAGCGCCACGTCCTCAACCACGACATGAATCGGCTGAGCACACTCCTCCAGAGGTCCTCCGTCTCATCATCAGCTGCCGCACCAGCTCCATCGGCAGACCCCTTCCCCGGGATTCCCTTCGGTCCAGCTCCGTCGCCTCGCCCTCGAGGAATTCCGTTTATCCTCCGGTGGCGTTGCCAGCTGAGGCGCCGGCCGTGACGATCACGGACAGCACCGGGAAGTCCCTCGACACGCTGGAGTTCGTGGTCACCGTCGGCTTCGGCACGCCGGCCCAGAATTACACGCTGAGCATCGTCACCGGCAGCGACGTGTCGTGGATCCAGTGCCTACCCTGCTCCGGGCACTGCTACAAGCAGCACGACCCTGTCTTCGACCCGACCAAGTTCACCACCTACTCTGCTGTCCCCTGCGGCCACCCGCAGTGCGCGGCCGCCGGCGGAAGTGCAACAACGGCACTTGCGTCTACAAGGTCGAGTACGGCGATGGCTCGTCCACCGATGGGGTCCTGTCACCTCCACACGGGCACTCCCCGGGTTCGCGTTCGGATGCGGCCAGAGAAACCTCGGTGAGTTAGGCGGCGTTGATGGTCTGGTCGGCCTCGGCCGCGGCGCGCTGTCGCTGTCCTCGCAAGCCGCCGCGACGTTCGGCGCCACCTTCTCGTACTGCCTGCCGTCGTTCGACACAACGCATGGGTACCTAACCATCGGCTCCACTACTCCGGCCTCCAAGGACGTGCAGTACACGGCGATGATACAGAAGAAACATAACCCGTCCTTGTACTTCGTGGAGCTCGTCTCCAGCGATATCGGCGGCTTCACCTTGACGGTGCCACCAACGGTGTTCACAAAGACGGCACGCTCCTCGACTCCGGCACCATCGTCACCTACCTCCCACCGGAGGCGTACATCGCGCTCCGCGACCGGTTCAAGTTCACCATGACGCAGTACAAGCCGGCGCCGGCGTACGACCCCTTCGACACGTGCTACGACTTCACGGGGCAGAGTGGACTCTTCCTACCGGGTGTGTCTTTCAAGTTCAGCGACGGCTCCGTGTTCGACGTCAGCGCCTTCGGGATCATGATATTCCCAGATGACACGGCGCCCAACACCGGCTGCCTCGCGTTCGTGCCGAGACCTTCGACGATGCCGTTCAACATCATCGGCAACACGCAGCAGCGGGACACCGAAGTGATCTACGACGTTGCCGCGGAGAAGATCGGATTTGCCCTGGGGAGTTGCTGATCTATAAAAATAAAAATATATACAGCTGTAGCAGTACGGGGGCCTTTTACTGTTGCACCGTTCCTAGGACGGTGGACGCCCATTCCGGTTGCCTATTTTACCAGTCGTCAATTCCTAGAACAGTGGACACCCATTCCTGTTGCCTATTTTACTAGTCGCTAATTACTATTGCCCATCTATAATAATATATACAGTTGCTGATGACGGCGCCTTTTACTATTGCATCCCTAGAACAGTGGACGTCCATTCCTGTTGCCCATTTTACCAATCGTTAACAACTATTGCCCATTTTACTAATTTGTTGTTGCACCGGTTTGCTGTTGTACTGCAGACGTAATGTACCTGAACAGTCCTTATGCAATACTAATTATATGCTAAAATAAAAAGATCAAGAACGGCGACAAGAGAGGATTGAATGTGAGCCTCAAATTTTCTTTTGCGAAAACTTAAGCTGCTGTCCCAAATTCAATCAAAAACTAAAACATGGTCAAAACAAGATCCACTCATGCTAACTGGTAGTAGGATGGATCAAACAACTCTCCACAAAAAACATAGCTGAGCAAAACAGAAAAAAAAAACAAGAGATGCACAGACGAAGCAGCAACTTCACAGGCTACACCGGTTGCCACACCAGACAGCACCAGTTCTCCTCGGCTGAAAACGATTGAGAGCAAAGATCCCTAGCACACCGTAAAGTCTGTGCCACAACCGGTCACCTCGGTGCAAGAGAGAGAGCAGAAGCCGGGCACGAGGGATCGCCCACGCGCCGCGTAACAAGCAACAGGCACCACCGGTGTTGTAAACGATGCACCCGAGCGGTGTACACTGGCTACGCCGGTATTGAACCAGAGAACGGCCAAGAACACGACCATGCACTGGTCATGTCCGGTGCCAAGACCGGTGCCCTCGACAGAGATCCAGTGCTCCCGGAAAATGCACTAAACTGAATCAAAACCGATCGGTTCTCGGCCAAATCAAATCCAACTTCAACAAAATTTGAATCAGGGTGGTCACAAAAGAAGTTGGGAGGCTATCTCTAAGAGGATCATTACTGAAGACTTAGCCGTTAATCAACAGAATTTCCAGATCACATGCAAGAACGCAGTTTTTCTCCTAAAAACGAAATCCGGCCCCCATCCTATGAGCTCGTGTGAATTCAGATGAATTCACTTGGTGAACAAGATCAACACATATCCCAGCACATCTTAGATCAACTGGAATAGCCCCCAAACCTTCCCAAACCAAAGATCAAAGCAAAACTGGGGAAGGAGGAAACCGGAGATACAGAACACTAAAACGAAAAATCAAAGGAAAAAGACTTGAATCTTGAAATCTGTGGAGGACAAGATGAGAGTAAGCGCCTCCATTCCCATGTAGAAATTTCACTCTGAGTACAGGTCTAAGAAACATAGATGATAAGTTCTATTTAAGAGGAATTCATCTGTGATCTCAACAATCTGAGGAGCAGTGGCTAAGGAGAAAATGAAAATAGCTTAGCCTAGAATTGCAAGGTGTGGCACTATGTGATTTGAGTTGCAACCCGGTGGTGTATTATTACTCTTGAGTTGCCATCTCCTAGATGGCTTGGTGGTAAGGATTCTCCCGTTGAAGCCCGCAAGAAGCTTGTCGCGATGCCCAGAGAAGTGCTGATGAGGACATCGACACCAACGATACATCCGCTTGACACAAA